>JBBBVM010000081.1:4218841-5439675 GCA_037355625.1 Petunia x hybrida
GTATATTTGGTTTGTTGTATTAAAATACACATAAGCTATATTAATTTTAATATTATAAATCAAACATTGTATAATTAATACAGATATAACTTATACGGTTTGAATATATAATACTATACATTTTTGCAATTGGTGGAATGCTCTCCACGTAACAATTCTCAAATTATTAATCACCATATAAATAATTAACGTATTACAATCATTGTATAGCTAATCCACCAAACGAACGGACCCCTAAGTGAGGAATCAAACTCAACTCTACTTGGCAACAAAGCAATTCATGGAGAGTATGAAAAATGAAGTACTAGCTCTTCATTCTTTTTAGCTTTTAGGTCGCAAAAATAAATGAAGTTCACAGGTGGAACTGTTAGTTCACGTCCTAATAGGACATAAAATCCTAGTGGTGAGATGTTATTGCAGTATTTCATGCAGTCAAAAAGTCTTCTTGTGTTTGCCTTTTACCTAGCTAATATCCTAGTTAAACCTACTTGACCAAACTAGTTTTCCAATGAAGCAGTGCATTTAATTTGCTTCCTCTTCCTCCATAAGCCTTTGATTATAAAATTGGAACTCCCAACAACGTGCCACTGCTCTGTGGGTACCGATAAAAGACAACAAGTGACAGACAATCCAGTCCCATTTGTTTTCTAAATATACTACTTTCTGGGTCCTCTCCCAATGCCAAGACAAACTGCTATTATTATTTTTTTCTTTTTTCTTTTATACAATATTTCTTCTGTCCCATTTAATTTGTCATCGTTACCGTTTCAATAGTCAAACTTATTATATTTAACCGTAGATTAAAATATTAAAATTTTTAATTTTTTTTAAATAAAATTTACAAATTTAAAAACTACATGAAAATTATTGTAAGTCACAATAAATTTCAATTCAAAATATTTAAAAGATATATATAAAAATTAAAATCAAAGATAAACTCGTTTGACCCTCAAAATCTGACCTACGACAAATAAAGCGGGACGGAGGGAGTAGTATTTAGTTAGCAGAAATTTTTCAACAAATTACAATCGTCTTACGTTAAACTTCACTTTATATTCATAAGCACCAATTATATCCTTATATCTTGCTAATTAACTAACACAGAAACATGTCCTGTCTAACGATTTTTAGATCATAAAGTAATAGGACCACCTTCGTGATATTCATTCTAACGAAATGGAAAATGGGAAGAAAGAAAGATATATTTCTACTAGATTCACAAATGCTTTCCACTTTTCTCCAATAAACATTTTTGATATTTTCTTTTCTTCTCAATTAAAAGACCAGTTTGTGGTGTTGAGTTTATTGGCTTAAGTTAGACCCTGTAAAGATTTTCTAATCAAATTCTTACAAGGTGATATCAATTGGGCATATTTTTATTATCTTTTTGAGGTCTTGGTATTGGTAAACTAGTCCTTCTTGCACGCTTCGATTTTCTTAATATGTTCTAAAACAGATAAATCCAATTTTGTCTAGTGTAAAAAATCATGGATGGATCATCATTTCAATAAACTGGCTTAGAAAATGAAGGAGAAGTAGCAAATCCAGAATTTCATATTGATGGCTGCAAAATCAGGAACACTGACACCCAGCGTTTTGGCTTATTTGTTGTCCGTTTAATCTTCCTCTTTAAACTCTATAATTATCCAGAACTCTGGCAAAAGGGGAAGTCTTTGTCACTATTTTCCATTTCTTTTATATCCCAAAAAAAGGAAAAAAACAATTATCTTCCTTGCTCTCTCTTATCTAACCAGATCGTTTTGCCCCCACTCTTGATCTGATTAAATGAAACTTTGGTAACCTGAAGGTAAGTTTTAACCTTTTCTTGGTCCGACCAATTCTACCTATAATTTTCGACAAGTCTCTCTGAACTTAATACACAAAAAATCAACAGTCTTTCTGAATTGAGTATACAAGACAATGGAAACATGCTCATTCATCACTCCCCCTCAAAAGAAGACCCTCAAGTTTGCGAAAATTATGGTGTAATGCTTGTAAGATGGACCATTCTTCCTTTGAAACTATTGAGGAGAAGTCCTTGACTTTGTCTATATTTCATATTTGTGAGAATGAATATTTGTATGATCTAATAAACAAAATCAACTTTTCATAACACAAACAGTAAACCCCATAGAGAAATTTCTACAAATCCTTTACTCATATATGATAAAATGATTAAAGTGATTCTAGACAAATATGCACTTCATTCTTCATCAGGTTCTGAATCATGAACCAGAGGAATTAGTTTTATTTTGCTGATTTCAGTGCCCCCAACACAGAAGAGCAGCAAGAAGTTTTTTATTTCGAACAAGCATTCTTCATACAAAATGTGATATTGTGGAACAGGTGCAGGAGTAAATATATCATAAACATTATTGGCATACATTCCAGAAGCTCAGTAACTAGAGCCAAGACACTCAGAAAACAGTGGTGAACTTAAAGAGCCTTGAGGATTTCATCAGCTCCGGAGACGGTAAACTCCCCTCCAGATTCAATGTTAGCTACCTTCACCTTAAGGTCATCAACCAAAAGAGCATACCTACGTGATCGAACGCCCAGCCCCTTTTCAGACAGATCAAGCTCAAGACCGAGGGCATTAGTATATTTTCCAGCTCCATCGGCAAGGAATTTCACATGTTTGTTCTCTGGGTATGTTTTTGCCCATGCTTTCATCACAAATGGGTCATTGACTGCAAGGAAAGCAAACATGTGAGAACTCCAATACACCAAGTGAAGTGGAGGAAAAAATGTGCATGACATACATCAGACATGACACTACCAATGCAAGTTCCTTACATGCAATAGGTCTTTTAATTATTACATTCTGTTCACTTCAAGAAATCCTTGGCTCTTTCAAGAGGTCAAAAAAGCCACCACCGTCTTTTTTTTTTTTTTTTATTTGTGACCAAATAATCTATCTGGGGCAAACCTTGAGTCCAAGCCGTCAACAAACTCAGGATAATAAGCCCAACCTGTACCCTTCTCCTAAATATCAGGCGTAGCTCGCACAGAGCACGATTTTGATCCGGACACCTAAGTCCCAACCAATGTTGTGAAAGGCGCTCGCCTCATCGCCTAAGGGAAGAGGCGAGGTAGGTTTCAAAAGGCGACTGAGACGACGAGGCGAGGGAGTGCTGAGGCAATGGAAGGTGTCGCCTTTTGATTTTTTTTTATTTAAAAAGGGCTGCCAAAAGAACGCACAATTAGGGTTTCCATTAAAAAAAAAGAAAAAAAACTGCCCAAACTTCTCTTGTTCTTTACAATAATCAGGTAGTTCTTTCTTTCTTTCTTTCTTTCTTTCTTCTCCTGTTCTTCTTTCTTTGTTTCTTCATTCTTCTCCTATTCTTTTTTCTTCTTTCTCCTCTCTTTTTTCAAGTTTTATAGCAGATTTTCTCTCTTTTTTTTCTTCCTCTTCGATTCTGCCCTTGCCTAAATCTCACAGCTTTATTTTATTTTTTTAAACCGTAAATTGCAAGTTCTAGACTTTTACTATCTACTATGACTATCTATGAATTGAAATGTTTGCTATTATGCTATTGAGATTTTGGTTATTTCTATATGCATTTTAATATTTTATTTTTTTGGCATTAATTGGCGCCTCACTTCAAAGAGGTGAGCGCCTCGGTGAATTGATCCTTATCTCCTTTTGTCGCCTTAAGCCATCAAAAACACTGGTCTCAACTCCCTTAACCATATCCACTTAGATTTACATTAACAAATTTATTATCAGTGATGTCAGCGCAGGAGCGCTTAAGCCCTGAAGCGAAGCGCAAAATGAAAGCTTCACCTCGCTAAATGAGAGCTTCCATATCACCATCAAGAGTCAAAGGCAGGCACGCTTAAGCCTTGAAGCGAGGCACAAAATGAACGCTTCACCTCGCTTAATGAGCACTTCCGTATCACCATCAAGAAGACTTTTAAGACATACTTCTCATTGCCGACGACCGTTATCCCGAACAAGCGACACTAAACAATTGATACTTAACTTATCTTAATTTTTCTTTTTTAATTTCTTTGCTTATATATTTTTGTTATTCATACTTATAATTATTAAACTTAGAGTACACACATATTTTTTTATATTGTCTTCAATTGCGCCTTTCTTCATTACTCATTAGACCCCATGCTTTACTTGCATCTTGCGCATAAAGCCCAATCCACCCTCTTGTCTCTCCAATTCTGCTCTTTTCGATTTTGACAAGACTGTTCGCCTTGTCTCCTCAGTTCACACTTGTCAATATCACTAATGACGCAACAAAGACTAATCCACAATATTTAACCATGACAAACATCATCACTTGAAAAGTGGTAGCAGAACTAAGATAAGATCGAGCAAGTTTGCTGATGGTGATGCACTCACGTAAACACGTGCTAACCCTACATTCTAATTAGCCATATTTTAAACTCCACAAGCCAGCACAGCTATCCTGATATTCCTATTGCTACCTAACCGACTATTTAACCCTTGCTGTGTATTGGAAAAAATAATTGGCTGAGAATAAATCAAACAACGCGAAGGCAACGTTGGTCGGTTAAAGAATTATGACTTTCTTCCAGTAAATTTTGCTACAAATGAGGATGGAAAAGTGAGAGGCTCCATATATTAGCTCAGGTAAAAGGAGAACATGACAAGATGAAGCATGTTGGCCCCTAGGCTATGGTTCAGTGGTAAGGAGAAAGGACACAGTGCTTGATGTATAGGTTAAGGACACATTGCTTGATGTATAGGCTGACCCCTAGGTAGGGGCTTGTTTCGAACCTATGTGCTAATTTAACTTAATCCAGATGCCGAGAGGGAAACAATAAAGTGAGAGCCATTAACAACTGTAAGAATAGGGACAACCCACACCAACATAATTTGCATAGCGTTTGCATTTGTTGCTATGAGCACATTGCTTTTAAAAGCTCTAAATATGCTGCAATGAGGTTTAATCTCGAATTCTAAACTTTAGAACTTCTGTGACCAGCTTAAATCTTGTATATCATATTTAACATCACAAATTTGACGATCCCATTTGTTATATCGCCCTTGACATGGATAAAAAATCACGGATTCTCATTGTAAAGGAAATGGAAGAGAAAAAACGAGCTTACATTTATGCTAAAAACTGTTATGACTAGTCTAGCGTCAAGTTATTTTAGACTATTTTTCACATTTCCTACACCAACTTCCAAATTCAAAGTCATAGTGAGCATTCATATAGCCGACCCCAACTAACTAATTATAATCGTCCTCAAGTAGTTAATTTTTAATATTAAATAAGAATCAACAAGAGATACAATTAAAAGAAAGATACCGCTGACGCAGAGGATTTCATCGACGCCTTTAGATTTCAACTCATCAGCTTTTTCAATAAACCCAGGCACGTGCTTCGTGCTGCATCACAATTTCACATTTTCAATATTTATTTAACCTCCTATCACAAAAAGGTAAATAAAAAAAAATGAAAATAGAAACCTGCAAGTGGGAGTGAAAGCTCCAGGAACAGCGAATAAAATGACCTTTTTGCCCTTAGCTAGGGAATGTACGGAAACACTCTGCATCTGATCTTGTTCATCGAAATAAGATACAGTTCCATCGGGGATGACGTCACCAACGGCGATCGGAGCCATTTTTTTAAGAATAGCTTTTGTTGATTTAATTTTCGAGTTGACTGACTAGCTGTTGTGGGGAGTGAGGGTATTTATTAGGTGTGGGGGGATTTAATATAATAATGTTTTCAAGTCCGCCCAATATTATGCTAGGATGGAGTCCGGATTAACTATAGTAGGTATGAGGTTTACAAGTGGATGGCTGTGGCATCGTTAACTTGTTTATTTTGACCCAATTAAGTCCAACAAAGTGAATACGGTAGCATATCTGGACGGCTCGTAACATTACTTTGTAACCTACGCTCAATACTCAGTTGACTATGCACAATTATCTCAACAATATATTTTTTTTTTCCAAAAACAGAATAGTTCCATGTAGCAAGTACTCATGCCGTTCTATAATGATTGTCATAATTTGATTTGGATCGGAATTTAAAAAATAGGTGAAGACTTTTGAAATTTATGGTGTAGAATAAGTCATATCTAAATGTGTGACTATAAACTATATTTCATTAAGGATAAAGTAGTAAGTTTGAAAGTAAATTGTTTCAAAATATATAATCATTCTTTCTAGAACAGACTAATAAGGAAACTATGATATAGGGATGACAGCACGGCGGGTTGAATCTTAACCCGCAAAGGTTAAACACGTCCTGCCCCGCCCCGTACAACATTTTTGCCACTTCTCAACCCGCTCCGCCTCGCCCCGCGTTAACCCGCCCCGCCCCGCTATATATAATTTTTTTTAATTTTATGAACTACATAATTAACGACTTTCTCAAGTATTAATCATCTTATCTTAGGTAAATTATTATAGTAGTTTGGACAATAATTTTATTATTCTAATGATAGATTTTATACATACCCATATGTATAAGTTTGTTGTAAAATTAAGTCTTTTATATATAATGTAAAAGTGATAAAGTACATAACATAATATTCAAGCTTGTATTGAAATTATAACTGCACATTGTGATTGATTGTGTGAATAGACTTCAACATTGAGACATGTCATTTAAATAAATAATCACTTTATTTAAGTAACATAAAAATAAAGAAGTTTAATTTAATATCATATCTTTATTTACATGGATTCTTATGATAATTAGTCTCCAAATTTAATTTGAAGAGCACTAATAATTCTGTGCATACAGTGTGCGTCAGTAAGGTAAGCAAAATATATATATATATATATATATTAATCTGAATTTGATGGTAGTTGACTAACATAATCAAGAAAAGAAAAAGGAAAGATTAATATTTTAAAACAAGTTCTAGAAGGATATGAAAAAAAAAAATTAGATAAACCCGCAACCCGCCCCGTATAGAGTTAAACCAGCCCCGTACCTGCCCCGTTGCCATCTCTACTATGACATCCATTGTCGAACGAAGGGAGTAACTTGTATGGCCACTATGCCCACCATTTTGACGACTACGAACATCAGCCAAGCAGTAAACTTTAGTACCATAGCACGAATGACGGTTCTTTTCAAAGGTAAACCAATAATTAGGGTGTTAATGGTTCCGTCAGTTATTTTTAAAAATTTTGTGCCATATCAATTTTTTGGTTATTCTAATATATATAACTAAAATTTGAATTTTCAAAACCGTCACAATCATATCGGTTTCGATACGGTTTAGTTAATTTTCGATTTTTTTAGACATCATCTACAACTACCACGCACAAAAACAAAATAAGATAACAACATTAAAAAATATGTATCCCTTTCATTGCAAAACTCATATGGTTCTAGTGATTAAACCAAAATATAATTTCTATCTTACTTAACTAACTAATATTAGAGACAATAATGATATCACATTCAATTGAATATTTAGTGATTGGTTCCTAAAATGATTCATCACAATATGTGGTAATGAAGAACTTTAATACCAAGTCTCAAAATGATACTATAAAAGAGTGGGTTGAAATGAATTAACAAAAAATTAGTTAATCATTTACATTATTTCAACTGTTAAACTCACGTTCTTTACTTTTTGAAAAAGATATTTGATTATAATATATTATTCTATACTAAATCAAAGTCTAAAATAAATATATGTCGGTAAGATCTGTAAAAATTTCCTGTAGGGGGCCTGTTTGGCGTGCGCTAAATTGATCCATAGACGTCAAAAATAAATTCGCTGAGAAATAGCTACCTCCGGAAAAGTCCTAGTATTTTATACTGGAAAGTCCCAGTATTTTATTATGGGAGTTTATATAAAGTTTCAGTAAACTAACCACAGTATAAAATAATGGAAAAAGTCTCAGTATTTTATTATGGGACTTTATATAAAGCTTCAGTAAACTAACCCCAGTACAAAATAATGAGACTTTTGAATATGATAGTTCAAAATCTCATTATTTTGTTATGGGACTTTATATATAAAGCTTCAGTCCAGTATAAAATAATGGGACCTTTGAACATGTTAGTTCAAAGTCCTAGTATAAAATATCAAGACTAGTTTGGGGTGTTTTCCAACGCTAATGGAGCATAAGTGTGCGCGCGAATTTTTGGCTATTTCTCAATTAATTTTGAAACGGTGGATAAAACTCATTGAGCGCGTCCAAAATGACTACGCATCTAAATTTCCCTATAGATCTAGGGTAATTTACGCTCTATACTCATACATCTCATAATAATTACCCAACCTACCCATGCCATTTTTCTATACCCATAAATTTGATAATAATTACATCTTCTACCTATTTCTCCATTTTCCCCTAAACTCACCATTTCCCATCCCCCAAAACCTTAACTCACGTCTCTTTTTTTTCAGTCTCTCTATCCAACTTCTTCACTCCCCAACTGTAGCTTCCCATTCCCTTGGTCTGTCATCCAAATTCTCTGATTTTATGATAAGAAATATTTATTGTTCTTTTTAATTCTCTCTTTCTCTCTCCATCTTACTAATTCACCAACCTAATAAATTTATTTCTTCTTCACTATTAACCCTTTAATTTCATCATTAACTACTCAAATCTTATATTTGTAGTATTTATCCACTATTTTGGTGTTTTGCTGATGAGATTAGCCTTTAAGTTGTAGTATTTTTTAAGATTCAATTTTCAACTTGAAAAATTGTTGTTTGATTCGAAGTGGGTGTCACAAAATATTATTTCTGGTACCTTGGGAAAGTTCATATTAAACTTTTATCGTATTTGAAATTGATTTGAGATGTTTGGGAGATGATTTTTTAATACCCACCATTGTTGAACTTGAATATGAAATTTTGATTTTTTTATTTGTTGTTTGATTTAAAGTGGTTGTTGAAGAATATTACTTCTAGTACCTTGAGGAAGTTCATATCAAATTTTGATCGCATTTGGAGTTGATTTAAGGTGTTTGTGAGATTATTTTTGAATACCCACCATTGTTGAGCTTGAAGCAAAATTAAAGAAGTACTGTCTAAATTATATATCGCAACAATATACTTCTATGGTATTCAGTCTACTGTAATAGTATACTGATATAATATACAATGAACACAGGGTGTTCGTTCCTATCGAAAATGTATTTTTTCTATTCATATACCATTTGAAAAACTGTATACTACTATTTTGTATAAAATTTTATGTCTAGATTGACGCATGTGGCCTGCTATCAAACAAATATGTATTTTCAAAGTGGGTGTTGTAAAATATTTTCTCTATTATTTTGGAACTTTAAAGCTAAACTTTGATCTTATTGGAGTTAATTTGAGGGGTTTGAAGTGCTGCAAATCAAAGAAAAAAAAGTTGCATAATTAAACAGTATACTATAATAGTATACTGTTACAATTTATTATAATAATATACTGCTATAGTATACAGTTGACTACATGTAAACTTTAACTATATACTACAATAGTAGATTTGTCATAGTCTACCGAAATAGTATACTGCTATACAGTATGTAGTTTACTTTGACATACTTCAACTTTATATTGCAATAGTGTACTGCTATAGTATAGAGTTTACTGCTTGTATACTTCAACTGTATACTATAATAGTATACTACTATAGTATAAAATTTATTACTTGTATACTTAATTCAATTGTATACTGTAATAGTAACTGTATACTGTAATAGTATACTGCTATATTATATATTTTACTACAACGATATATTTTAACTGGATTTGTATACTCCTTTAGTATACATCATTTTATATTTAAATCGAAGTGTGAACTGCTATCAAACAAATAAATATTTTGAATTTTATTATTTTATACTCTTTTAGTATACCTCTTCGTGTTTGGATTTACTACAACATACTTCAACAATATATCGTAATAGTATACTGCTATTGCATAGAGTTTACTACTTGTATACTTCAACTGTATAGAATAATTATATACTGCTATAGTATAAAATTTACTACTTGTATACTTAATTCAACTGTATACTGTAATAGTATACTGCTATATTATACACTTTACTACAACAATATGCTTTAACTGAATTTGTATACTCCTTTAGTGTACACAATTTTATATCTGAATCGAAGTGTGAACTGCAATCAAACAAATAAATATTTTAAATTTTATTATTGTATACTCTTTTAGTATATCTCTTCGTGTTTGGACTTATTAGAACATACTTTAACTCACTCTTTAATCCAAACACGAAAAGGTATACTAAATGAGTATATGGTATACCAAAAATGTATATAGTGTTTAAAATAATTCTCACTCCTAGTAAGCTTCTACTGTTAAATTAAAAGTTCAGTAACAATTTCATTGTGTACCTTTATTACATACTCTTTATTCTAATGTAAACTTTTATGATATAATTCTATCCACAATTATATATAAATAAATAAGGTGGAGTGGGGTTACAATTTTACTATATACCTTTATGTTATACTCTCTTTCAATTGTATACCTTCATGGTATATTTATATTCAAAATTGTACATACATAAATTACGGGGTGAGTTATAATTTCATTGTACACCTTTATGGTATACTCTTTTTTCCACTATATAACTTCATGGTATATTCAAAATTCCACTATATATACTCTTTTCACTGTATACCTTCATGGTATACTTATATCCAAATTGTAAATTCATAAATTAGGGGGATAGATTACAGCTTCATTGCATACCTTTATAGTATACTCCCAATTCCACTGTATACCTTCATGGTATAGTTTTATAAAAAAATTATACATGCATAAATTAAGTGGGAGTGTGGGTACTTTACATTGTATACCTTTATGGTATACCATCTATTTTTTCTATGCAACCGGTATTGTGTACTTCTATCCAAAAGTGTACATGCACAAATTAGGAGGCGGGGGTATATTAAACTGTATACCTTTATGGTATACTCTCTTATTCACTTGTATGACTTTATGAGATACTTCTATGAGAATTGAATCAAAAGTGTACACTTTTTCTAATCATCCACTTTCATTAGAATTTTAAATTGATGAAAAAAAATTAGAAGAAAAAAGAAATTAAATTATCAAAATTGAAGAAGAAGAATTCAATAATATCTTCCCCTGGTATGTCAACAACACCAACTAGCAACACTTTAATTTTTTGTACTCTGTCCATGAAACATAAACATCCATTTTTATAGTTGTAACTTATAAAAGCAGTTACCATTCTTTGCTCTTGTTGACTAGAGTCTACGAAATTTACAAGATGAAACTTCAACTTGTATGCCAAATGAGATATTTTTCAGAAAAATTAAAAGATGGGTAAAAGATAAAATATAATATGATTTTAGGAGTGGGAAGAAGGTTTGCCTGAAGGGAAGAAGGTTGATATGAAAAAATGGGTGAAAAAAAAGGAAGAATGCGTATATGAAAATGGGTGAAAAAAAAGGAAGAATGCGTATATGAAAATGGGAAACTTTTTTTGGAGAAAAAAGTTCCTGTATGTGAAGGGGATACTTTTAGGGTTTTCTATGATTGTCTAGTAGGGTTGGTGTAAATGGATATGTCTGGTAGATAATACGTGGGTATCTGGGGTAAATACCATAGTTGTGGGTAGATCAGGTAAATAAAATGGGTTTAGTGGGTAGTTCTGTAAATGACCCATAGATCTATAACAAGAATAAACCTTCACCTAAACTGAATAAATTTACAAGTGCAACATAAATTGTAATGAAGACCTTCTCCAATAAATCTGTCACTGTTACAGTAGGTTGAAATGTCGAGCTTTACTGATTCACCTTGAGGATTAAGGGTGAAACATATATGCTTTGTTGTTTTTAAACTTAAGTAATGTATATATTGATATACATATAAGTTTCATATATAAACTATATTTTCTGCATATAAATTTATTCGGTTCGGTTTGGTATTTTTTCGGTTTCTTTCTATAAAATAAAAAACCTAGCCTAATTATCGATACAGTTATGATTTTGTGTAAAAATCTACGGTTTTATTATAAATAACCTAAAGTTCGGTTACGTACGGTTCGGTCATAGTCAGTTTTTTAAAAAATCATTGACACCCATATGCACAATATTTAGAAACTAAGGAATACTTTTAAATTGTGGTTTAAAATAAACATAAACAATTATGGGGTTGAAGTTAAATTAGTACTACATACAAAAATGTATCATTCTTTTTTATACCAACAAAAAAATGAAGCATCTCAAATAAATTAAAACAAAGAGGGTAAGTATTATAATAACAACAACAAAATACTCAGTGTTGTCCTACAAAGTAGGATATAGGGAGGATGAGATATACATAAACCTTATCCAACCAAGGACAACAAGGTAGAGAAGCTGTTTCCGGTAGACCCTCCACTAATGAATATTTAAAAACATTTTTGGAAAGAGACACATAAAAAAACATGACAAAGAAACACTTGACATACTGAGCTAAATAAACAACAAAAACAACTCGAAAAAGAAGATTGAAATAGTATATATACGAGTAATATTAGTATGACAAAAATTGCACAGCTACTATCTAATTCTCTACCTTGATCTTCAACCTTCACACACTCCTATTTAGGGTCATGTCCTTGGCGATCTAGAGATGAGTCGTGTCTTGTCTAATCGCTTCTGCCACATTCTTCTTCGGCATATCTCTACCCCTCAGTAAATCCACTACCGCCAACCTCTCGCACCTCCTCACTAGAGCATTTGTGCTCCTTCTCTTCATATAACCAGACCATTGGAGGCTCGCTTCACGCATCTTGTCAACCACTGAGGCCACCCCGACCTTTTCATGAATCACCTCATTTCGAATCTTATCCATCCTAGTATGTCCACACATCCATTTTAACATCCTCATCTCTTCTACGCTCATCTTCTCAATGTATGAATTCTTAACTGCCCAACACTCCGTCCCATACAACATAGGTGGTCTAATGACCACTCTATAGAACTTGCCTTTATGTCTAGGTGGCACTTTCTTATTGCATAGGACACCGGAAGCGAGCCTCCACTTCATCCATCCTACCCTATGCAATGTGTGACATCATAACTTTCACCATTACGTTGGAGGATTGAACCAAGCTACTTAAAGCTTTCCCTCTTAAAAATGTCGTCAGCATTTATCTTCACTTCCACATCCGATTGCACATCCGACTCATGAGAGAGTAAGTATTACAAGGTTAATATTTTCTACTTGTCCCTTGTTGGCCGGTACGTTTGATTATTTCAGATTTGTCTAGAAAAATCTACCTTTCGAATAAAGCGTTTAATGGAAGCTCCACATTTTGATTCAGAAATATTTAAGAGACTGAAAGTACTTTGATAAACCGAATTACTCTTTAAGTTGATACTCGTATCAAATTATGAATAATTGTTACTATTTGGATTACATATGTCAAGGTAGTAATTATGAACATTTTTCTTTCTTAGCGTACATAATTTTGCTTGCGTATCATCTTAGACGCATCTCCTCTTAAGTTTCATGCCATTCTTTTAGTAAATATATACTATATTCTACGTCAAAACAAAGTCTACAATATGATCATCTCTCTTTCGCTATCATCTTGTTCCACATCCCACATTTTCTGTTGTTCTTCCGCGGATCCATAAGCCCATGCACACAACATGAAGTAAAAGAAATTCACCACACTCAGAAAGCATAGTACCCAATAGTAGTAATCATAGTGACCCAAATTTAAGTTATTTGATACCCAACTTTCTTTCCCTCCTCTTGTTGAACCATATTTCACAATTTCAACAATAAGACTTCCCACCAAGTTTCCAATTGCCATTGCCATTGCAGATAGTGCTATGCCAATACTTGTCATGCTTTTGGGAAACTGGGAGTAGTAAAATTCTATCTGTCCAATTGCATTGAATGCCTCAGCTAGTCCTGTTAAGCAGTATTGCGGGATTAGCCACATTGCTGTTATGTTCACTTGTGCAAATGGATGGTAAGCTAGTCCTTCACTAATGGCCCTAGCACGTCGCTCTTTTTCCACCAATGCTGCCACTGCCTGAGCTGCACAGGAGAGCAACACGCCAATTCCCATACGTTGTTTGTAACTCAGGCCGCGTGGGTTCTTGGTGATCTTTGATATATGGGGCACGAGGATTCGGTCATAAAAGGCTACCCATACTGCCAATGAGATGATTCCAAATGCACTAAATGAGCCTGCTGGGATTTTGAAGTTTCTAGTTAGGTGTCTGTCCATTGTGTTTGCTTGGAGCACTGGAAAGGCATGTTGGTTCAAGGTTACATCTATCATGATGCCTGTAGACCATATGGGCAATACCTTGAGCAGGGCTTTGAGTCCTTCCACTTGTTGAACAGTGCACAATTTCCATGGCTCTGAAGCTGTTCCGTCTGGATTCAAATCTTTCTCAGGGTTTTTAATAATGCAGGCCTTATTTAGGAACCTGGAATAATCAAGAATTAATCGATCAAGATTCGTTAGACCAAAAAGTAAGAGATATGAATATGGTTTATGACTAAAAAAAAAATGATAACTGTAGCATGGGAATACAAAATACCTTAATTTGTCAGTTGGAATAGTAAGTTTCGAAACTTTGTCATGATGATACCACTCATCAGAATCCACTGAAGGCAGAGCAAGATGTTTATTTTTCCATGCTGCAGCTACTACTTGAGCAAAACTAGTCACCAAGCTCTTGTTTGTTTTGGTCTTAATGAAAAGTGGAGAACCAAAAAGAAACATAACAGCTGCCAACAGCATGAGGCCTACTGGCACTGCAAACCCCACAATCCAACCAAATTTAGCCTGAATATACACTATAACAGTCACCGAGATCAGCAATGATATGCATACTGTTGCGTAGTACCAATTGAAGTAACTTTGCAAGATCCTTCCGTTTTTTGGATTCTCTGGTTTGTCGAATTGATCAGCTCCAAAGGCTAAGGAACACGGCCTAATACCCCCGGTACCTATAGACATCAATGTGAATGATGCAAACAGAAGTGCAACCTGGCCAATGTCTGGTTTTGAACAGTTTCCTGCTATTAGGTTGCAAGAAGGTGGCCTTGCTTCTTTCAATAGAGCTGTTAACCATAACACTATCATTCCCTGCATTAACATCAGGCAAAATCTGATCAAAATAATGACGTTGAATGAGAGGAAAGCATCTAATTAAGAGTTGAACTGGAAAGGACATATTGTACCCTTACCATAAGGCTGATGAATGTTCCTAGAGCAATCACATAATATCGACCCAAGTATGAATCAGCAAGGAAAGCTCCAAAGATAGGCATGAAGTTGGCTATAGCACCCCACCAGAAAAGGATGCTAGCTGCAGTAGCATTTTCCCAGTGATACTCTTTAGTCAGGTAAAAGATCATATTTGCTGTTAGTCCAACACTTGCTAACCTTTCGAATGCCTCATTTGCTAAAACCATCATAACCAAAATACAGAACCTTTAAAATTAGAGAATTGAAAAGAAACCACTTAATTCAAGATAATAATAACCATAAAAATAGAAAATCACGCACCAATAATAAATGGCATGGTTTTTAGGCCACCTTTCTTGCCATTTGAGACATCCTGGGAAGTTTCCACTAAATTTGAAGAACTTCCTTCCTCCATTGCAATAATTATGATTGAGGAAGTCCTTTTGCTATATATAAGAGCTTTGATAGTAAGAGAAAAAGGCCAACTTTTTCTTCAGGTAGACAAGGGAAAAAGCTTTAGCTAGACAATGCCACTTTATATTTAGCCACTTTAACAGTTTGGTTCATCCTGAACGTCTCCTCCATCTCCATGCCTTAATTTTTGCTTTTCTAAATTCTTCAAAAATGCCACTTCGCTTCAATATTATAAATTGTTAGTCGACGTTCCATTAGTACTTATGATGTAAGCAATTCTACATATATACACGACTCGTAATCTCAGCAAAATTTGGTATAATCAGTTACTTTTTCTCATATTAAGGCACTCATAATTTCAGTGTGGAATGATAATGTATGTTGTCCATAAACATAAGTTAACGTGACAGAACCAATATTTAGTTCAACACTAATCGTCCCCTTCAAATCTCAATTCCAGTACATATTTCTTGTTGATTAAATTTCTGACCGATGACTTAATAACTTCATCAGTACTTTGCTCAAACACACATAACAATAACACTTAAACTTCCTCTAATACCTGAGGGAATGACCCCAAATAAATGTACCCCTAGCTTTCAAACAGAATGAAAGTTGTTGAGAATCATGCCAAACTCATCGGGCAACAAACTTTACCCCATTTCCAGTCTCCTTTGTTTTCCTTTTTTTGTTGAAATGTTATAAACTCCTCTTTTTCTTATTTTAGGGTCGAGTACATTATTTCGATTACAATTGTTTTTTTGGTAAAACTAAACGAAACCAAATCCTGTTCTGAGTTTAGCTTCATGAGGTGGAAGATCAAAGAAATCTGCTATACTGTAAATTAGATTGATGTAATTTATTGATGTAACAAAATCAACTATGTACAAATTCTAGTAATATTGTTGATATGGACAATTGGCATTGCTTATTTCTTGAAAAGAATGTCATTGAATATTTCTGATGATCTCCATCTCAACTTTAAGCTAGGAGTAATAGGTACACCATCTTACTTCAACTCAGCCCCCAAGCCTGCACAAAACCAGAAAATATTTCAGTTCAAAGGATCACTATAATAACTGAATGAGTTCAGAGTTGACGTTAGATACTAAGTCAAGAGGATGAAGAAACCTGAATTCTGCCATCAGATGTTCCAATGAATAAAGTCTCTTCATTAGCATCAAGAGCAATGCAAAGAACTTTACCATTTGTACCAGTCTGTAGTGCCTCCACTCTATTATATTTCTTTTTACACCACACTTCTACAATCCCTCCTTTCCCGCCTAAGTACACCAGCTCTGAACTTACAGCCATCGTGCGAACTTCCAACGTAGATGGCAATGATCCAACCATACTGTAATTTGCAGTGTTCCATATCTTTTGACCAAACAGAAAAGAAAAAATTGAGAATGTAAGTGAGTATATTTAAATGTTATGTCAAAATGTCCGTTAATTATCAGGATTATGAGAAATTATCATGTGGAAGTCAAACTTTTGAAGAAGGATGAAGCATCTACTATCAGATTTAATCCAAAATTGGTGAATAAGTTATTTATCATATGCTCGTCCACATACACACAGTACCTTCACAGCTGCTCCATCCAAGGAATTACCAGCTGAATATAATAGTCCATCATGAACTTGTAGGGCGTAAATCGGACTTGATTTTGCTAATAATTTCCTTGAGCCACTTTGAATAGAATTGACTGTTCCAGTTGGCAAATCAATTTCCTGAAAATGAATTAACTATATCGATCAATATTAGATGTATCTTCTCTCAGATCAAATCTTAAAGGGATCAAACTTTACCTGAATGCTGTTATCAAGACATCCACAATACAGTTTTCCTTTAACAAGAGTCAAACATTTTACATACTTCTGTTGATTTAAAGATTTGGTTGCTCCATTCCATGAATGAACCTGATGTTAAAATACAAAAAAAAAACAGTTAAATGAACAGCCTATAATAATTCTTAGGCATCAATTTTATTACTCCTATTTTTTACAGAATCAGAAGTGGACACTGTAAATTGTGCTTAATGCCATGGACACTGACCTTAATGCCAGATCCATGAGGAATGAAGCATGACAAGCTATTTGCAACCACTAGGCTATTTACATGATCCTTCATTTCATGAACTTCTTCACATTCTATCCCTTCATCCTGGATGGACCACACCTACATGTGACAATCTAGACAAGTTTAGCGAGATAGACCATATCTTTTATGAGTGAGGGATATATATCTTACCCTCACAGTTCTATCAAGTGAGCCACTGTACAACTTTTCTGCTGATTGGAGAACCACCATGCTTGTCACTGCTTTAAGATGTTCTCGGATTTCTTGAATCAGCTGTAAATTTTTACCTTTTACTCTCCACACCTTCAAGAACAAATTAAATAAATTTTCCATCAAACTCAACTTTACAAGCTCTTTATTCTACAGTGGTATTACTTGAATAGTATAGCTTGACGAAGGTCCTATTATCAAACCATAGTTCTAAAGTGGTGATGCTCAACTTACCAGTCAATATGGGAAACCTATACAGACATATTGATTGCCTTGATCATAAACCAAATAATTTTTTCTGGGAAACAAACTCATAAGTATTTCATTCTCAAATGTCTAACACATTTTCATGAACAAGGTATACATGAAGTAGACTAAGACTGCACTGGCATGTCACATTTGATCCCCCTCTGTTCCTTTAGCATAGTTAGAAGTTAATGGTGCACTACTTACTCATAATTGACAAAAAAGTAATCAGTAATGTAAAATTTCACATGGTAGGAAAAATAAAGCATCTTGAACCAATAAAGCAAGTTCATATGAAAACAGCATATACTGGATGACAAACCTTTATAGTTCCATCTGTATGACTGGAAAAAACCTTATTTCTGCAACATACGATAGAAATGACTTCACCATTAACACTGCAATCTTCTTGTACAATTTCTTTATGATTCCACATATCCTGATACCAATAAATTTTGGAAAATTAGGGTGGTTAGTATTGCTGCAAATTAATGTTGAGACATTCCAAAACTTACAGCACTAGATTCACGCTCTTCTGAGAAAAGGTTTAACATTTCAACAGCAATTGTGGTTGATTTCTTTAGTTCTCTCAAGCCCTTAAGTATATCCTTCACATGGATTGTTAGATCATGCAATCCTTCTGAAATTCACAAAGTGACAAATGAGAATAGTATGATGACAACCATTAATTATATCTCATTTGTAAAGTCACGATCAATTAAACCACAGAAACTGCAAAAACACATCATGTATAGACAAATAATTCCATCTAAATTTGACTGATCCAGTGCTAGTTCTACTGACACGAACTTGTTTAATTTTCCTGATAACAAGGTAGATCATAGTATCTGAGTAGTGAAATTACTAAAAACTGCACAATTTCCTACCCTCTCTTCTCCCTCCACTAAAAAGCAAATAGAGTATCATAGTCTTATAGCATTTATACAGATATCTCTAGATTGAGTCTATTACTTACCAGGCTCACGGATGAAGCTGCTCAGTGCAAGCAAGCAAAGCACTTTCTTCTCTGTATCCTTTGAAGACTTAAATATTGATACAAACTGCTTAAGCAAGCATACTCTTGCTGCCCCTCTAATTCCTGTGTCTGGCAGAGTGGTCAGCATGTATACTAGCCAAGTAGCAGACACAAAACATGCAGAAAATAAATCTGCTGATTTACTCTTCATGCCCTCTGCTAAAGCCTCAAATAGTAATCCAAATTCATAGCTGACCAGAGAAAATGCCATTTTCCTCTCCCAGTCCTCAGCAGTTTTCTCTTCTTCCTACAAAATATTTTTACGGAACAGAAGATGTGTGAGATTTAGCATTTGGCTCATCTTGTATCATGAATTAGAATACTACTATGTCATCTATAGGAATGAAGCAGACCATAGTTTCTTGGCTATCATCAGATGGATAACCAATATTATTTTGTGCCACATTATTGTCAGTCCCATCAAGTCCTGCGCGTTTAAGTAGAAAATCCCTGATAAGAGGTTTCCCGGAATAGGAAAACCTTCCTTGGAGTGCTAAAAGTGTCTCTGCAGCAGCTATTTGAGAGGCAGGACAATCTGAATTTCTGAGACACATAATTAGCACATCTATAGCTTCCTCTCTATAGATGCTCATTTTCCTTGGTTCTGCCTGCAGTACAAGACCACCCAAGTTACACATGAGATGAGATTGTTTGAGTCCTGATAGGGAACAGACATAGGTAGGGGTAGAATGGCAAAGAGATAAATAGAGACTCATACAAGCAGATCAAGTTGGAGAAGTAGCCCAGCCACAACAGGACACTGGTTAGGGAGAGCTGTCTGGAGGTATATTAGGAGGCTGTGCATTGAGCTATAGGTACCTTCATTCTTAATAATGTGCAACACTTGCTCATTAAAAGTCCTCCTGAAGAAATTATGCAGTGAGTAAAATTATTTGAACAATTTCCTGAACTTCACATAGTTAAAACTTATATACCTGTTTAACTTGACTAGTTCAGATAGGAATTGGACAATCTCGAACCTATCTGTATCGTCCGCTCCAATGAAGCTCTCTAATAGGTGAGTTAATTCAGCTTTATCAGCAATAATGTTCCTGCATTTTCCATCCAGTTGCATGCACTTCAACAATATAACCACAGCTGATAGTCGTTCTTCGACTAATTCAGCTTCCAAGCTGCCAACAACAGCCTCAACTACTTTTGCTGAACTAACCCTCTTAACGATTTTGTAAGCTCTTTCGTCGTCTGTGTTTCTAAGAATATGTCCTAGAAGAAGCACTGAAGCTGCTTTGGGCTTCATGAACATGTTAGCCAAGTCTTCCTCCGCACTAATGAGAACTTTCAATAGAGAATCCAACAATTCCATTTGTGCCAGATGTCCAATGAATGGCATCAGTAGATAGATTAGAACAACAGCTTCAAGTAACCCCTTCTGGAAAAGAGCAATAATGCATTCTACATCAGTGTCAACTCTGGTCAGTGTTTGGATGACACCATCATCTCTTGAGCCCAGCTCAGAAAGGAGATACGTCGTTGCCATCAAAACATTGGGATCAACAGAGTTGAAAAGGATCTCTACAAAACCATTGATTACTGGAGGTTTTGAGAGCATTGATTGAATATCAACCATCTGACCTTCTCTCCAGAACTGCTCAATTTGGAGAACTGCCATTTCAGATTCTCTCAAAATCTCGGATGTACAAAGGTTGGTAATTGCTATGCGAAGCTCACTGATTGTGCCATCTATAGAGCCTAGGCTTCCTGAACTACTATGAGGAGCTAGTCGCTTAACTGGTTGATATTCAGGATCATACCCATTCGGTTCAATCAGTTTCGTCTGAACAAGGGCTGACTTTTGGTCCTTTTCCTGCCAGCTTGCAATGAGGCGCTTGAGCACGTAATTTGTTTTTGGTAATTGAGTACTATGCAGCTTCTGCCGTGTTATTGGGCACGTGGAGTTTCCCCTTCCAAGCCATTCTTGAATTGCCTTTCTTTCATATGTCTGACCTGTCTCAAGAGTCACTGGATCTTCAAGTACATGAGTAGTTATGGGACAGACAAAATCCTTTGGTGGTGTATTCTTTCCAGTGCCTTGCATATTATCATAGTCTTCCATGAAAGGATCTGGATGGCTGATATAGTGATAAAGTCATATAAATATCATGTCCAAGAAAAATGTAGATCTAGCAAGTGCTTTCTTAATACCTACCAGCTTGATTCTCCCAAAATTGGCTGCTTTTCATTTAGGTTTTGCCTCTGCCTTGAGTTGAGCAATGTCATTCTTTTGTTCATATCCTAAAAGACACAAGAATTACTTTTATAACTAGAACAATCTGCATAGTGTGTATCAGTCTGCAGACTATTCTCATATTGTTATTATCGGTTAATTACCTCCTCTCCAGCTTCATATTCTGTGGAACAAGGATCATTGGAATTTTCACTCGAACAAGACTCAGGCTCAAAATCAACTTTGGGATTAGCAAAAGGCTTTGATTTTGTAGAAGATCTCTGGTTTGTAAGAACTTTAAGGGATACTCTCTCGGGATAGAAAGATGGGAACTTGGATAAATTTTTGCTACTCCTATTAAATTTGAATGACTTGTCTCCTTCAGCAGATTCAGCCCATATTGGCTGCAGAAAAAACTAAAATTAGAAATTTCCAAGGTGGATTCCTAGTATGTTGTTACAACAACAAGAACAACTACATTCCTAGTATGTTGCTATTGACTGAAAAGTGTAGAACATAATACTTCTAAGTTATTCAGAAAAATCAGAATTTGAGAGGCATGTATGCTAACTTCTTTGACAATAAAACCTGAAAACAGAAGAGGCCAAATACTAGATAACAAAATTCTTTTGACTAATTAAATTACCTGAAGCAAGACTGAGAAAGATTAAATTTAATCTAGTAGGTCAGATATAATTGGCTTCTAAGCGTTTCGTGATCATGCATGCTACCATATTGACCAATTCAAATTCATTTTTCGTTCATTTCCTAGGATTGACAGAGTCAAAATAATCTAGCCTGAACAACCAAGGAAGTGCAGACATAATAGATTGTTATTTTAATGAAATCTATGTTCTACAAATGAATAATGTTAGTGTAATACAGACGAAGAACCTTTTGGTGTAAATTAGAGGGAAGAAAAATTTTCATAACCATTTACTCAGTTAAGAGAAATTGATCTAGTAAACTCCAAGCTTTGTTACAGTAGAATTAGAAACCATGCAGTAAATGTAACATGCAGCAAATGAAATTTGGAGAGGTAATAGAGTTAGTAGAGAAAAGTTTGCAAAATTTGAGCAGCAAAACATAATCATAAGATGAAGAAAATACTGGTAACATCAAATTACTAAAGGTAATTAGGATTTCTAATAAGTATTAGTAAAGCATTACATTATACCGTCCATTTTTCAATCCAGTTACTTCTTTGGCCATTTCCTCATCATCTTTGCTAAACTCAACATAACTACTAGCACTCTTTTCATTCCTCTCTACTACTACAGATGGTAAACCAATAAACCTGTTTTTATCTCTCAAAATCTCCTTAAAATATTCAGCAAAAACCTTACAATTCTCATCAAGAATTTTTTCATACTTCCTCTCCAAATCTTTCAAGTCTATAGCCTGCTCTCCGCTCATATCTGACAAAGACTTTGTACTAGACATAATTCTTGATCTTTGCTCATTATACCATTCAAGAATTGGAATAAAATGAATGAGAAATAATTCTTCAAAAACAAGAGGTGCAATTTCCAATCTTGCAATTGAAGGGTCAGTCTGAAACACATCAAGAAGATTAAAAGCAGCATCTATAGGTCTACGTAACAAAGTATAAACAAGTGATAACAAAAAGGAAGAAAATGGATTATCAGTGTAAGAAAGAAGGATCTTTTCAGCTAGTCTAAGAGATGAAGATTTAATGGAATTGTTTGAAGTTGAAACTGCATTTTCTATAGTTTCAGCTGCAAGATTTAGTGGCTTAAGGGTAGTTTCATCATCTGAAGATAACTGAATTCTTTGTATAAAAATGGCGAAAAGGCGGTGTCGGTGATCAGATTGTAAAAGGGTTTCAGACAAGAACACGGTGGTATGACGGAGGATATTGTCCATTGATGAAGATATTTTGTGAAGGACGAAAGAGTGGTTATTTTTGAAAATTTTGGAGAGTTGAAAGTTGAAGATAACGGAAATAGGAAAATTTGACTTTTGGTTATAACTTATAAGCTGGCGCGCAAAGTACATGCAGGGACGGTCATTTAATTTGTAAATATGACAAATGTTGGTATGTTACAATAAGAAGACATTCTACTTTGAAGTGTATAAGTTAGAGAAAATTTGATTTGGTGTCGTCTTGCCGGCTGGAAATTTTGACTGATATCACAACCAATTTGAGGACTTCCTCGACCCTTCCTGCATGTGTTAATAGCAATTAATATATCCGTTATGACACAATTATTATCTCAAGAATCAGAAAAATTCTTCTTTGGCCATGTTCTTTTATATTTATAAATATTATATAATTAAACATTATAATAATATTTTTTATATAATTTTTAAATATATAAATTTTATTTTTAAATGCGTGAAGATTCTATATATAAACTCATGGAATAAAGAGAGTACTGCCTCCTCCTCCTTTTTTCATTTTCTGGTTCTTGTGGCAAGAGACAAGATTTTGAGACATATCGTCATTCCTCAATACCCAAAACATGATTGCGAACATGGAACTTTTATAAAATTGATGTTGCACACTTTATGACTATATTATTGATATGTACGTAGAGACTGATTTAAAATTTAGTTTTGATTGGTTCAATTTTTAAATTTTGTTATCAATGAAGCTCATTTGTACTTTTAGCATTATGGGTTCCGACCCCTTAGAGATTTAAAAGCAATATCACAAACAGTATATGCATCTTACAAAGCCATCATATATGTTAATTATGCATTTGAATTATATGTTTCTCATTAGCTAAAAATATGCACCAACTTCTAACTAATCCACTCTCCATAACATTGTAATAACCATAAGTAGTATCTCATAGTTTGTTATTGCAAGCCCATTTGGTGAAGAGGAGAACTGGCTAATTTACAAAAGGGAAATTTACGCCACATGAACGTTGACCATGAATAATTACTTTTTCTGTACATCTTTTCATGTTTCTTTCTTTCATATACATTTACCCTTATTAAATATAAAAATATATTTAATAATTTTAAATATATATTTAATATTATTAATAATTAATATTATTAATATTATTAATATTTAATATAAATAATATTATTGATATATTTAATATTATTGATACTTTTTTTTTGGTCGAACGGAAAAATTTTTATTCAACCAAGTTTGCATTGTACATCCACTAGTCCTTTTTTGACTCTAAGGACTAGATCTCACACAGTCTTCCTATCCTCTATCCAGCTCTATCTATCAAAACTAACATATGTACATTAATCATCCAGGCTAGCTCTTCTATTTCTTCCTAGTTTGGGTATTGTCTCAGCTCAACGAGGACTCTGTTCCACTTGCCTCGAGTCTGCCCCCATATATGCAGCTGTAACACTATATCTCGAACTCGCTGGCTGTAAAATTTGTGTTGCGCTTGGAATCTTCTTTGATTTCTCTCCTGCCAGATGTGGTATACCGAGGCTGCAAACAGAAATCTTAGTACTTCAGCTCTTGGTCTTCTAGTATTTGTTCTCTGTGCTATCTTCTGGGTTTCCTCATTCCAGTCTCCTATTTGCCTGTTATCTCCAATCCATTGCAAGAGTGAACTCCATAGGCTTCTTGAGTATGGGCATCTGAAGTAGAGATGGTGCAAAGTCTCTTCATCCCATGTGTCACACATAACGCAGTCAGCTGGGGTGTTGATGCCCCATTTTCTTAGTCTATCCACAGTTGCCAGCTTGTTCTGCATAGCAAGCCATAGAACAAACTTATGTCTTGGCATTGGACCTTGATCCTGATTCAAGCTCCTCCAATGTACCTTCTGAAACTGTGGCATCATTTGCAAGTATGCCTTCTTGATGCTGAATTTACCTGCAATACAAAAGTTGGTCAGTTCTGCTTCTATATCTTGAGTTGCCAGCCACTTTCTTGCATCGAAGAGCTTCTTGATAATCCAACAGGCTTGTTTTGGAGAGTTCATTGTTCCCAGATCACTTCTTTTTATATAGTAGCTGTGGATCCATTGTACCCAAAGAGTTTCCTTCTTAGTAGTAATTGCCCATAACAGCTTACATAAAGCAGCTTTATTCCATGAGTGGAATTCTATGACATTAAGTCCCCCTGCTGATTTAGGTTTGCAAATAGTATCCCATGCTACCAAGGCTCTTCTTGATTTCTCATCACTGCCTGTCCACAAAAAGGATCTGCATATGCTAGTAACCAGGTGTACCACTTTTTTGGGTATTAGGAAAATCTGACTCCAGTAAGTTTGCATCTCAAACAAGACACTTTTAATCAATTGGAGTCTACCACTATATGAAAGGAACTTGTTTGTCCAGTCTCTAATCCTTGCTGTCATTCTTTCCACCAGAGGCATGCACTGTTATACTGTCAGTTTTTTAGAGGACAAGGGAACACCTAGGTATTTGAATGGGATCTCACCAAGAGTGAAGTGCATTTCTGAGAGTATGTGTTCTTTGAATTCATGATTCACACCAGCTATGTATAGGGAACTGTTTTCCATATTTGCTTGTAATCCTGAGACTTCAGAGAAGTGAGAGAAGGCTTGGATTAGTAACTGTATGGATAGTTTATCTGCTCTGCAACACATTATAAGGTCATCTGCAAAACAAATGTGTGTTAGCTGCATCTTACCACATCTTGGGTGGTAATTGAAATTGGGATTGTGCCTGAGCTGTTTCAGTGTTCTGTGCAAATATTCCATCACAAGCACAAAGAGATAAGGAGACATAGGGTCTCCTTGCCTCAATCCCTTTCTGGCTTGGAACTTGGTAGTCATATTCTCATTTATTAACAAGGAGTAGCTAACTGTAGAAACACACTCCATAATCAGGTTCACAAACTTTACCAGGAGACCAAACTCTAATAAGACCATCCTCAAGAAGCTTCATTCCACAGAGTCATATGCTTTTCGAATGTCAATTTTAACCAGGCATCTTGGGGAAATACCTTTCCTTGTGTAGCCTTTAACCAGCTCATGGGCAATGACCACATTATCCAGGATATTCCTACCCTCAATAAATCCAGACTGGGAAGGTCCTACCAAGTAGTCTACTACTAGCTTCAGCTTGCTTGTCAGTATTTTTGAGATTAGCTTATATAGAGTGGTGCAGCAAGCGATGGGCCTAAATTCCTTCACATAGTTAGGATTTGGAACCTTAGGCACAAGTGTGATAGTGGTGCAGTTCACTACTCTTAGCAGTTTTCCATTCTCAAAGAACTGTTTGATTTCTTGAGTTACTTCCTCCCCAATGACATCCCAGTAGGCTTTGAAAAATTCTGCAGGAAACCCATCAATCCCTGGGGATTTGTCCTAGGCAAACCTCTTAAAGCCTGAAGGATGTCCTCTGTGGTTACTGGTTCTAGCATTTGTAGCTGTTGCTCTCTAGTAACAGTTGGTCCGTCTCTCGCAATCCCAATATCTGGACAGGGCAGCTCTGCAGCTCTTGAGCCAAGTAGCTGCTGGAAGAAGCTAATGAACTCCTGTTGGACCTGTATAGGAGTAGTTACTCTATCACCCTGCTCATTACAAATAGATCCCACTCTATTCCTTGCTTGCCTGGCTTTAAGGTATGCATGAAAGAATTTAGAATTAGTGTCACCTTGAGTGATCCATGTTGCTTTTGATTTCTGTCTAAGGACTCTCTCATGAATATTCCCCCATTGCTCCAGTTGCATTAAAAGTTGATTTTCTTCGTTTATGAGCTGGTCATTAAACAGGTCCATACTAAGCTTTTCTTGCACCCTCTTAAGCTCCTCCTGAATAAGTTGTAACTTTTTGTCAAGTGAGGACATCTCCCTATTCAGCCCCTTTACTTGTGTTTCAATTGTTTTCAGCTTTTGCCATACCTTATACATGGTATGACCATGATAGTTCTTCTGCCATACTTCCTCCACTATTGAACTGAAAGCTTGCTGCTGAAGCACTACATTCAACAATCTGAAAGGTATTTTACCCTGCTGTTTCCCTATGTCAGTGTTAATGACAATGGGGCTGTGATCAGAACACTCAGGATTTGAGTACCATGCCTCCAGGCTGTTGTACTTTATAAACCATTGGTCATTCCCAAATGCCCTATCAATGAGACTGTAGATTCTGCATTCAGCTTTCCACTTATTACACCATGATAATTGCCATCCTTTCCTATTTAACTCTCCAAGACCAATATCTGCAACACATTCTTGGAAGTCTTCAGTCTCTTGGTGATGGACTGGTACCCCATTTATTCTGTCTGCAACTGATAAGATAGCATTGAAGTCCTCTATGACCAGCCATGCCCCTTGAACCTGATTGTTAATCTCTTTAAGTTGACTCCAGAGCCCATTCCTTTCTTGTATAGAATTCAGTCCATACACAAAGGTAATGCTGCACATGAACTGAGTCCCATTTTCTTCAACAAAGCAATGAATTAACTGGGCTTCTGATCTCAGTATTGTAACTGTGATTTGGTGCTGCTTCCAGATAACCCATATCCTCTCCCCATGGTGATACTGATAGTCTGCATAAGTCTGCCATATGTTCCCCAGTTTTTTCTTGATCTTGGGGGCATTTCGTTCCTTTACTTTTGTCTCAAAACAACCCATCATGTCTACATTATGTTTAAGCAAAAAAGATTTGAGTTCCTTTTGCTTGAAGGGCTTGTTTAGCCCTCTAATATTCCATGCGCATAGCTTCATGGGGGGTTTCTCCTCAGCAGGCTGACCCCTTTTGGTGTATCATCACCATCCCCATCATTTATCCTTAATGTACTGAACCTATTCTGATGTAACAGCTTTTCAACATCCAATTCTGTTAGTTCAGGCCCTGCTGTTACTTGGACACTCTTACCCTTATCAGATTTCCCACGTGGCACTATATATTGTTGTTGTTCCTTTTCAAGTATTGCTTCCTTTTCTGGGATTTTCTTTGTAGCTTCAGTCACCTTTACTGGGATTTCCTTAGCTGATTCTACTATCATATCTGGGCCTTCAGCTTGTTCCTGGTTCAGTTGAGGCTGATTCTCAGCATGAGTGGTCCGGGGAACCCAAGTAGTCTGTTGTTGTGCCTTCTTTTTAGGAGGGGCCTGTTTTGCCTTTGGCTTCTGGTTCTGTACTTTCAGATTCTTGCAATTTTCATCATGTTTCCCAATCTGAAGACACTCTTGGCAAAAGTCAGGTTTCCAATCGTATTCAATTTTCTGAAGCCGTTGGGTACCATCGGGTTCCTCTATGTGCATTGTCTCAGGCATAGGTTGAGAAATATCTAGCTCAATTAACATTCGAGCGTAGGATATTCTCTCCCTATTGGCTGTTAGTGCATCAGTGCAGAGAGGTTTGCCTAAGTAGCTTGCAATCCTGCTCAGATTCTCTATCGCCCAGTACTGAATTGGTAAACTAGGGAATGTAACCCACATGGGTATTAAGCAATTTGATTCTTTACCAATTTGGAAGTTGGGTTCCCACTGTCTCAATATTAGGGGCCTAGATTTAAACGTATAGGGTTCATTTTGCATTATGCACTCCTTGTCTTCCTCACAATCAAATCGATAGATGAAGTACCCTTCATCGTGTAAATATACCTGAGGAGTAGAGACGAAGTGCCAGGCCCCATAGACGAACTTCAGCATCTCCTTAAACGTCGGGTTGCCTCCTAGAACATATCCAATTAATGCTCCTTTCCAATGTTGTTTCTGCTCATCCAGCTCAGTTGGATTGAGCTTGACAATCTTAATTCCTTCTTTAAGCACAGGTGGGTAGTACCCCAATTTCATTCCCAAGTTCTGGGTGCGATTTGCTCGTACCAGATCTGCCATGGTGGGTTGTATCATATCTTGCTTGTTTCGAATTTCCTCCTTCCTGACTGGGATTGGTTCAACATCAGCTTGGGAGGTGACTGATTTGGCGGAGAAAGACAGCTTTCGTACTGCACTCGGTTCCGCCACCTCCTCCTGAACTTTGGTCGGTTCCGTTACCTTAGTTTGCATTATTGTAGGAGCACTACCCATACCTTGGATCCAATGCCCTAGCTGCAGTGGAGGTAGGGTTTGGGCTAATCCATTTTCAGGGGTTACCAATCTGGATGGGTTGTCATTCATATTGGGTGGTTCCGATGCCGGCGTTGCCTGTTTTTTCTTTCGTACCATACCGTTCAGCGCATATTAGCAAACAGACTTAACGTGCGCCTAAGGAGAGGAGAGAGAAAAAACTCCCATAATAAAATGATAGTATATTAGGCTATTGTTACTCAATTCTAATATTATTGATACTTAATATTTTAAATATATATTTAATATACTTAATAGTTTAAATATTATTGATATACATTTAATATTTTTAAATATATATTTAATATTTTAAATATTATTGTGTTGATAGGACTCTATCATTAAGCCTAAAATGGTGCAACTTCCATATTTAATGGTAATCTATTTTTTTACCATTGATTGTTTCCTTTAATTAGAGGAGTTAAATATTAATATTGATTGTTTGCCTATTTTTCGGGACTTCATAATATATAATTATTAATACTAATATTAAGAAATATATTTAATATGTATTAAATTGTTGGATACAAAAAGTTATGGACACCTAAAAGTAATTATTTTTTGATGGGCGGATATATATGTAAAGAGCCCTTTACAAAACTATGATACCTTAGGCAATAGTTTGCCTTATTGACCTTGCTTAAAGTGGTTTTACAAGAATGGCTTCGGGGGCAACACTTCAAGTTTTAAACTTGACAAGTGCACCCACGGGGGCAGCACTTCAAGTATAAAATGACAAGTGATGTGCTGCCCCCGTGGCAGCACTTGACGTTTTATCTCTGTCAATCCCCAGATAACTTGAAGTGTTGCTTTGCAGGCAGCACTTGCAATTTACACTTGAAGTGTTTCCTCCGAGGGAACACTTGTAAATTTATAATGTGAAGTGTTGCCTACTGAGGCCATTTTGGTAAACCATTCTTAATCCGGGACAAAATACCATAACCAAGGATAAGGGGGTACAGTGAAATTTTTTGAGGAGAACTAGCAAAACATTTCATTCGGTGTACCCAACATTGACTGGTTCTGGAAGTTTATCCTTGTTTAAGATGGTCTTAGTAAAATGACCTCTGCTTCGTTCCGTAGGCAACACTTTAAGATAGCTAGGAGAATGTGGAAAAAGGTCAAGGGCAAGTGTTGCATAGTCAAGAGGCTCAAAGGCAAATATTGCCTAGGCAACACTTCAAGTTAGTTGAGAGAATGTGGGTAGAGGTCAAGGGCAAGTGTTACCTAGGCAAGAGGGTCAAAGGCTATGCAGCACTGCAAGTTAGTAGGGAGGATGTGGGAAGAGGTCAAGGACACGTGTTGCATAGGCAAGAGGGTCAAAGGCAAGTGATGCCTTTAGGATATATAGTGGGAAATGGAGGGCGGAAATATGGTGCGTCATTTAAAAGATTTATAGGAGTATTTTCGTCTGAAATTTATTCATTAAACCAAACGAAGGATATTTTTGCTAAACAACTGTTATCAGGGTCAAAAAGATTGAAGTAGAGTCATTGTTTTGTAAATAGGAGTTTTTAAACTTATATGAAATTTTGCACACTTCATTACACAAAAATATAAATATTTATTGATATTACAAAATATAGCAATATTTTTATATACAAGTTGCTACAAACAACTAAAAAAGAAAATCCTAGCCACCACCTTGCATACCAATATTTTCATGTGGCGGTCCACCGACAGAGCGGAGAGTGGGAGGTGGTCTAACGGCGGCAGATTGGAAGTGGAGGAGTGAGAGAAATTGGGAGAAATTGGAGGATGCGGCTAGATTTTATACTTTTGCTATGTTTTGTAATTAATTCATTTTCTCTATATTATTCAATTGTATCAAAAAGTCTCTATATTTTCTAAAAAAATGTCCCTAATTTATATTCGAATTTTTTACATAAATATACAAGCCTACACCCCTATATTACCAAAAAAAAAAAAGCAATATTATACAAATTACAACACGTAGCAATATTTTTTCTAGCACCCATTTTTCCTTTCACTTGTTCTCATTTATTCCATTTGAGTCCACAGACTAAGGGAACTATGCCAAATTTTATACTCTGCACCGGAAACCTTCACTGACGGCGGCATCCCGGAGCTCCGACCACCATTTCCAATAACGAAATACACCTCTTGAAGCATCTCAAGTCCGTCTACCTTAATCTACCCTCGGATTTCCCAAATTCTCAACCATTTCGTGTAAATCGAAGATCAAAGGTTTGGTTAAAAGCTTTTTTGGCGACCCCTTTGTCTTCTCCAGTGAAATTTTACATGTCCAGATTCCTCTCACTCTCCTCTTTCACCTCATGGGCTCCATTAGGCAAAATCAACTCCCTCCATTTCAAGCCGACTAACAGTGAGTCGGTTTAAGTTCTTGTGTCAATATTCCGGCTCCATGTCCTTCTTTGTCGCATTTTAGCTGAAACGATCCTCGGTGGGGTCGTTTTAGATAGAAGAGTGGTAAAGACAGTTGCTGTGGAGTTCAGTAGAGTTGCGATGACGATGATATAGAGGATTAGGCATCGATTGAGAAGGTGCTATGGTGGCGGTGCTTTGTTGTAGCGTGGGTGTTGTGTGTGATGGTGACGTAGCTCTAGGTTGTGAATAATCATGTAATGTTCTGTATGTTCTTCAAGCATCAATCTGTTTTGTTTAGTTCAAGTGAATTCTAGTTCAAGGCTGTCACTTGGTTCAGCTCAAATGCGAATATTCCATCATTGGTTTATGTTATAGTTTAGCTTGAGCGCCTAAGAAATCGTGTTAGTTTTGTCTAATAAAAATTGGTCTAATGATGAGATTGTTATCTAGCTGAAACAGTCTGAAACGGCGGCGAAACAGTCTGAAACAGCGTTGAAACAGTTTGAAATAGCAGCGCTACAACAGTCTGCAACAGAGCTGCAATAGTGTGAAACAACAGAAATACAGCGAGATACAGTTAGATATTGAGAAAAATTAGTACAGATACAACGAGATACAGTGATATACGAGGTGGTTGGTTTCTGGTCTAAGCTGAGATACAGCGAGATACGAGGTAGTTGGTTTCTGGTATAAGCTGAGATACATAGAGATACAACGAGATACGGGGTGGCTAGTAGTTGAGCTACAACGAGATATAGCGAGATACGAGGTGGTTGGTAGTTGAGAAACATCGCGATACTCTTGAAACGAGGTGGTTGGGGATGTGAGGAGGAAAAGTGAAATTGGGCTACATTTTGCTATGTTTTGTAATTAATTTTTCATTTCCTCTACACTGGGTAATTTTGCTAAAATATTGTTATGTCTAAAAATTATACTTCTCTGTAAAAATTCCTTTATATTTTTGTGTAATTTTTACTTCTAAATATCCCGAGAACTAGACTGCTTGAAACCATTGGATATTTGTGTGGGCTTCCCAATTAGCCCAAAAGAAGGATCAAGTCTACTAGCCCCTTTCAGATGTTTGTGTGGTTGTAAATCATTTCAATAATGGCAAGACTGTAATTTTGAAGTAAAATTATTACCAAATTTAGAATGCTGTCATTCTTTTTTAAACAGACTAATGAAGAAATGCTGTTACATAAATTAGAACGATGGGAGTATATTTTTCTACTTATGAACATTCAAAGAAATCTTTCGGAGAGTGTGTAAGTTTGTAGCTTTGTAATATTTGACCAAGTCATTTGTGAATTTTTGTTGATATTGGAGAAACCTTATATGTTTGGTCAATGATTTCAAGAACGTTCTTTGGTGTGCCAAATTACAAAAAAAAAAAACGACATATAAATTTCACATTTATTAAATATAAAATGATTTAAGCATTATTGATAAAAATATCCAAAAACATTTATAATATACTTTAAGCTTTAATTAAGCTAAGGAGGCATTGCCTAGTAAATATATTGTTTTGATAATTAATTTTCTCTAAACATTTTAATGTAAGTTGAGCTCTCATCAATTCGGCAATTTCTAAATGACTTGCCTCTTAGCTTACTGCTACCAGAAGAAAAAGTCGGGAAGAAAAAAAAAATTAGTGACGTTGAGGGGTGATTAATTAACTTAGCGTAAGACTGGAAATGACATCACATTATTTTCATACAATAACTCAATAAGATTGATGTTAAGAGAGAAAGAATAAAACTGGTGACACGAATTAAAAGGTCAATTTAGTGTCACTCATAGGTAAACATAAAAGAGAAACTACACCAGCCCTTTGTTGGCATATGTTGAATTAACTTCTACTTCATAAATCATATCCTAATTGCTAATCTCCCGAAATCTTTCCCATGCTAGCTCTGGTTGTATTCTAAATTTGTTATTATGGACTCTTTCGGAGTTGCGATCATTATTCACTTTTCGATTATGAAAACTTAATGTTCGAAAGAAGATAACTGATTAATTAATGAATTTGCACTGATGTTATATATTCCAGTCTCATGAATATCTCTGTGTTGCCTTGATCTATAGAGAGGAAAAGAACAAAGCACTCTTCAAACTTTTAAAGCCAAGAAAAGATTCTTTTTTGCTAATTCAAGTGTCTGAAAGCATCTTGACACTATTTTGTCTTAAAAGAATTGATGTGAAAGAAACAGCGATAAGAATTCATTAGGTGGGGAGCTGCATCCTAAATTATGATGTCTTGCTTCTGTTTGGTCATTCCCAGTATTCTCATTACTAAAGGTTTCTGTACTTTTTCCCAATATAAGAACAAACATTTCTTCTCATAAATGCTCACATGCATCATCATATATAAAGTCTTAGTACAAGCTCTAATTCGTCTATACTGGAGAGTTTAATATAAGAATCACTAAAAATGCCCTAATTGTATAGTACCGAAATTAGGCGAATCAACCATGAAGTAATACATGCTGATTGATGAATGATCTTTTAACTAATGATTAGAGGAGCCCTTTTATGGAATATGTTATTACTTTGTACGTAGTTGATTTCTTCATTTAAATGGTTTGACAACAGTTGATTTCTTCCTTTTGTTCTTCGATCATTGGCAAAACTAAATAGTACTGGAAATGAACATAAAGCCCTACATGACAATATCCAGAAGGAAGAAGGTGTTCTAATTAGAACTTGAAGTTCTACAATAGTCATTAAGCTCACTATATATTTTATAAGTGCATGCAGTTGTCATTTAACTCAAAACGTTTCACTTGCAATGAGGAGTCAATTATTGATGGTATAGAGTGTAGATCTTATTATTAGGCCCAAACTCATATTAAGCTATCTATTTATCCTTTACATTGAACTGCTAAAAATATAACCTTAATTTTAGTCTATACCCACAACAGAGCCGTTTAATTCTTTTAAAGCATGTTCATGTATTTGCGAGGCTAAGTATTGTAAGTAGGTATTCATGCTAGTCATTAAACAACTTTAATTCTCAATTGTAGCTGCTTATATTTGTTTTACTATTTGCATGACTATAAGCCACACACTACATGTGATATTTTTCTTTTATTAGTTATGGTGAAAGTTATTAGAGATAAGGTCGCGTTGGGGTAAGACTCACATTACATTAAAACGGTCGATGAAATTAATCCATGACACTGTATATTGATGAAAGATACTCATCTTTCAATCATTCAATCTTTCAATAACTAAGCAAAATAATAGTACGAGTTTTATTTATTCAACTCCAATATTCAGAGCTATTTAAAATCCTCTTGATCTAGCTAGTAAGTCATCCTAGTAACAATTAACAACGGAAAATTATGTAAAAATAGCTTACCTTGGTGTGTTATTGTCATCAATCTTAAGGCAATAACTATTGCTTAATTTCCTCATATCCACCCCACCCTTGCCTAAGGGCGGATCTAGAATTTGAACCTTATGGGTTCTAAATTTTAGAATAACGATTTTAAGTGCAAGTTACTGGATTCTCGGCTTAATTTTTATACATATTTAACTATTTTTTAAATATAAATAACCGTGGAAAATCTACTGGGTTGTGCCGAACCCACTCGGCATACGCTACATGCGCACCTTTGCCTTCCTATATAGTTTTTCCATCTCACTGGTAGTCGACATGATATGAAGTCTTGTTTTGCAACCGCGAAGTACTAAAATGACCTAAAAATCCAGAGAATTTAGGAGAAAAAGTGTTGCATACTAGAGCAGCAACATAAATGATTAGTTATCATAGAGGAAGTAGGCATATACATGAATTCATGAAATGATCATTGTACTAGCCGATTGAAACGGGGAAAAACTAGACCATAGTTACTGAGTTCTAAGGCCAATAAATTGTAAGCCTGACTATATAATATTACAGCACACGTACCATTGCATGGTCAGTTAATTCCGCAGAAAATGTATAGCATCATGAGCAATCAACCTTTCACTTTTAGAGATTGAGTGTTCATGATGTTATAGCACTTGATTTGGTGCGAATTACTTCATTTGTTTTTCATCTAAGTGTGCCATATACGTGCGCAAATCTTTATTGATCTTTCCATTCACCGGAAACCTCCCCCGAGTGCAGGAGCCCAATAATCAGCTCCATTGTCACTCCCAACTTGCAGTGTGCATGATAGTGGAACCAGACACAACCCTCTACTCCTTAAATCCTTCTTTGGTTCTTCATGATAATCCTATAAATCAATCAAAGGAAAATGATCAGTCATTATCCTTTCAAAAGTATCGAAAAAAAATCATTGTTTAAATCGAATTATTTTTTGCCATGCAAAGGCCAAAAAAGCAACAATTCAAAGACATAAAACTACTACCTCCTCACTAGTTATCTTCCTCTTCAGGCAGTTGTCATTTGATAGCTGCAATACACATTAAAGTGAAAAATAAACACTCATATCATATAATGTTTAATCGTTTTAAATGGTTTAAATTGAGAATAAAGTTGATAAAGTTGCCAACATCGTGCTTCGTGAAAGAATTAGAGGGATGGTAAATTAAATTAAATTAAATAGGCACACCCAAAATGGAGTTCAAGTTATTGGATCCAATAAAGCATACCTGACCAGGATCTTCAGGAAATAAATTATTCCTCTCCTGAACCTGTAAAGCAAATATATGGTACATAATAATCATTAATCAATAAATGCAACTATTACTGAACTTTGTTATATTCAATTTCACATGTCTCATCCTATGCCACAGCTCAATAGAACACAGGTATCCACATGCATAACAGTGGTGCCCTCCCCCCTCTATGCCTATCACTTATTAAAAAGATGTATACATTATAGACACCTCTTGAAAATATTACAAAGTAGACATCAATTTATGACAAACATTTAAGCTTTAGAACTATTATAGCTCAACAATCACGTACAATCGTACTAATAAATTGATCGTTACATTTTGCATATGCCTTGTGACGGACCCCATGACAACACTGGGTTGAGAGAGTAGTAGGGGGCCCGAGAGCTAAGGAATTTTTTGCAAAGGTCACAAAAATAAAGTTTGGTACAGTATTTTAAAATCTTACAGATTGTTGCTGATGTTGGTGCCTCATGTTTCCTGATCCACTGCCTAGGTACGGCAAGCTAAGGGCCTGCACATATTCAAGGGTGTTGAAATTAAGAGAAGCTAGCTAGGAAACAACGTACATTTTAGAACTTCAATAATAACTAAATGAATGTCTGAGAAGACGGAAGTTTTTAACTTTATATGTACTTATATGCCATCAAAGTGCTTCATTGTAGTTTGGGAAAATGAAAGAAATAAGAAATGTCACCTCAATTTGGCTCTGAAGGAATCTGATGTACCCAATAGCTTCTAACAGGACTGAAGCTGTGTCAGTCTGCAAAAACATTTATATATATGAATGAGAAGATAAAATTTTAAAAGCCCTGAAAATATTTTTTTTCATGTCCTCTTTAATTAATAAAGAAACTGTAAAGTGAAAATATTGAAGGATTAAAGGAGAAAAATGAAGACAGTAAAGAGATGTGTCATCTTTATATACAAAGAACTTCTTTCTATGGGATTCCTTTTAAAGCTGACAATACATATTATTGTGTGATTATTCCACACTTAAGAGGATATTAAACTAGGTCATTAATGAATTAGTCCTGTTAATTAATTAATTAATTGCTTAAAGCTTACCTTCCCAAATGGGGAAACAAGTTGGTGAAGGGCTGTTATTCTGTCCCCCAATTTTTCCTTTCTCACCTGTTTTCAAACAGCAAAATTATTTACATGGATGGCATCAGATAACAAAGATGATAGATTTTTTGTATCTTTTCATGTGGATGTAAAAGAGGTAGGAGATTATGAAGATAATTGTAAGGAAAAGAATCAAAATGTTTGAAGTAAGACAATCAAGAAAGACAACAGTGTTGTGACAAAAATGGGAAAGAGATAGATATTGATTAGCTACACTTGGAATAGAAGGGGTAATATTACTTAATCAGCTAGCTGAAGATGAAAAGTAAGTCTTAAAGTGGGATAAATTGGTCTATTATTTACCTTGAAGGTAGATTGAGTTGTTGATGGTTGAACCCTAGCCTTCTTATTAGGTGCCCCACCAGTAACTCTGCTGTTACACTTTAACAAAAAGACAAGAAAAGAAAAATTAGTCTCCCTTAACCTCCATTAATCATCTCAAACTAAATCCTAGTATATCTCCATAAAGCAAGAAATAATAATTGCTGAAACACAATTAAGTTGGAAAAAGAATCATTTCTTCAAAAGTGCAAAGGATTCAGACTCAATATGAGAAAGTTAATTAAAGTTTAAATCGATTAAGTTTAAATTTTGGAATCGCCTCTATTCGTACCTCAGATGAATGATCTGGAGGAGGATGTCTTGCATCAGATTTCTTGTTAGAAAAATCCAGCATGTTACTGCTCAAAGTTGTAACACATGACTTAGGAGATGAGACTGGGCCTGGCATCATCTGTGACCAAGTAGGTTTAGCAGCTAATTCTGTCTGCTGATGGAAGCTGTCCACATTATTGCCATGTTCATACATATAGCTATTTGCTACTAATAGGTTTTTTTGCTTTATATCTACAACAGAATCATTTGAAGCCTGGCTTAGGAACTGTTCTTCCCAATTATTCTCCAACTTCTTGACCTGCTGCATATTGCTCAGAATTGATGATTTGTCTTCTTCCCCTACCAAGCCACCTCTATTAAAATCCAAAGGGTTATAGTTTAGTATTTCAGAAACATAAGCTGTGAGAGGTAACCAACTTGTCAAGAACATACTGAAGGAATACTTTTACTTGTACAACAATAAAATTTCAATTTTTTTTTTAAAAAAAGGAGAAAACTTACCAAAAGAGATAAAAAGAAAAGGAAATCCCAAATATATTTCCTTTCAGAAAAAGAAAGAGCAATTTTGAGAAAGGATTTGATAACTGTTTCAACTTCCAGATCAGAAAAGTTTTCTTAAATTTGCTTCCATAAAGAAGTTTATAGTAAAGTGAAAATCAAGATCAGTTTCAAAATGTTCAATAATATGTTCTTACAATTAAAAACATAATTAAATAAATACAACTATGCTTCTTCTAACTGTTTAAAATTTTAGATTAGATGGTCAAACAACTCAACACTAGCTTGCATGAAAACCGTGAGTATATCAAGACATTCTTCTTACTTAAACAAACTTACACTAATTAATGGTACTGCATATAGAGAGATAGGGAGAGAGAGATTTACAGAAGTAATTGGCTCCATGATTCAGGAAGCTGATCTTGGTTATGATCATTCCATGAATTAGTAGTAGATGACATGTCATGCAGTGAAGAAGATGAAGGTGGCACTGTTGGAGTAGAGAAATGAGGAACAAGATTATTGTTAGGAACCAAGAAATTAGAAGGAACATGGTGATGAGCTGCAGTTTCTTGTTGATGATGATGGGATATAATAGGAGGCCTCATGTTATTGATCATGTTCCACCAGTTAGGGCTTCCACCCATCATTTGTTGTACTGGTGATTTCTGCATAACATGACCTCTATTCATTCTCTACAAAATACAAGATATGAACTAACTAGTAGCTGTTAGCTGCTTCCTTTCTCTTTCCTTTCCAATTTACTTTTCCTCAAGTTCCCAAACAAGGCTTGTTGTTTTTGGAGAAACTTTGAGAGGTCTTTCTACTCTTAATTAAGTAGAGGAAAAGAAAGGAACACATAAAAGACTAGTAGCTATAGTAAGAGAATAAGTAGAGAGAGAGAAAGAGAATTTTGAATCATGGGGTTTTGAGAACCTTTTGTCTTTGTATCCCTTTCTTTCTCTCCTTTCTTTATTACTATTAGCTTTCCTTTATTTATTTTTCCCCTCCCCCTTTATGTTTTCCCTTTCCTTCTTTACTTTCTCTTGCTTTTGCTTTATCAAAAGGTGATAGCTATTCTCATCATCAAGTAAAAAAGCTGAAAGAAAAGCAAGTGATGAGCTCTATTACTATGGCTGCTAGTGCACCATAATTTCATCCGGTTAAATATATGAGCTAAAGTTATTTACACAAAAGGTGTACCATGTATTCATATACTCATGTAATTTTTAGAAGATAATTGTAGGCAACATTAGTTAAATACTCTTAACAATTGATTGGTAAGCTAAAATAAATGTAAGTAATATGATATAACAGGTTAAGTATATTGATGTTGTAATGGAGTTCATTATATTATCTCTACATATATATAACTTAAATAGTAAATAATATATGATTCTTGCACACCAAGAGGTATACAATGATGGATTATTTACCATATATACATTGATAGTGTAATAAATCTTTTACAATTTTAATTTATTTTAATATGTTGTAATAGTAATTATTATTAAGGTAAATTCGTAATATAAATTAATTCTCATATATATGATAGCGTAGAAAATAGTAAATCAAATTTATACTATTGTAAATGCTAAATTTGTTCCTTTTTTTCATTGTTGTGTTAACAGTTCGAATTGGTTAATAGGAGTAACATATTTTAACTGTTTTGAAATGTTTTCTAAACTATTTAGCCTAAAATGATAAAGAGATTTAAGAACATTATTGACTTCTATAAGTAATATGCAACAACACGAAAACTTCACGTAGACATATACCACCCCCCAGACTCGCACTGTTACTACATAACGTATATTACCGAATTTTATCTTAGATATAGCTAGGAGTAAATTCGTACTTTAAAGGGTCTTATTCGTATTTATTAGTTCTGCTAAATAGTATTAGGTCCTTATTTCGTTGAAAATAACTGATGGTAATTCACTACTATACTATAATTTGCCAGATTTCTTTTATTACTTTTCCCTTTTAGTTTATACAAATCAAAATATCTTAAATATGTGCATAACTATTGTTATGGTATTGCATTCATGGGAAAGTTATCTTTCGTAAAGTCATATTGCACCGACTTTTCAAGGGGAAAAAGAAAAGAGGCAAAGCCAAGAATTAACATATATAGTATATATTTCACATACCAAAAAGAAAGTTAAATCAAATATCAATGTATAAAAAATTTCGTCCGAACTCTTTTGAACGTCAAATTTATTTTTTTTCCGGAGCTATTATAATATACCCTTTTTTTAAAAAATTATTGGAAAATGTTATGAGGAAAATTTCTTATAAAATTGTGCTTCTTTTTGCAAAAACGGATAATAAGAAAATTAACAATGGCAATTTAAATGTAACAACTAACTTCGGCAGGTCCCACCCAATGAGACGATCTTCTTTGAAATATATACATGCTCTGCAAACAATTACTGCATCAGCGTACAAGCAGCTGAAGTGGAAATTACGTCTGCCCTGTGATTATTATCACTTAATAGTAAGACTTCTAATGACGTCGGGGACAGTAATTACAAGTGCCTAGTTGTATGTATCAAGTAATCTGAAAAATCACCTCAAAAACTTATCGTCACACATCTTTATAACAATAATTTTTATCAATAACTTTACTATAATAGTTAAGTTGTATTTTTAACCAATTTTCATATTATGTTAATAATATACTATATTCTTTATAACAACAGTTTATTATAGCACAAAAATTATGGGGAATAAACGACATCATTATATATATATAAAGGTCTGATTGTGTTCAGCGTAAGTATCAATGGAAGTCTTTCACAAGCTTAATATGACTCAATATACTATCACGTACGTTTACACTTATCCTTTCCTCATTCTCTAATATATAATCTCTCCGGCCAATTTAAGTGTTATTTTAACTTTTTTTTAAAAATACAAAATAAGTACCAAGGTACAAAAATATATATTTTTTCAAATTTATCCTTGCTCATCTCAATAGTATTAATTTTAGTTTAAAATAAATTAAAGAGAGATAAAGGGCACTATAATCACATGACCAATCAATTAAATGTAATTATTAAAATCTATTACATTTCTTAAGGGTGTGCACATATTAAAGAATACACTTAACATGGACTGGAGGGAGTAATTAATAGGTACAATTTATTTTAAGAAAAAAGTCATATTTTACATCAAACAACCAATTTCCGAAAACATGTGCTTTCACCATATTAAAACCTTGCCTGGTGTCATCATGTTCTGTAACCATAATTTTGGCCATAATGTTTCGTAAGCTTGCTGTAACCGTTAACGTTAAGCCCATCAGCAACTATGAAGATGACAAGAAACAAGAATCAACACAAATTTTCAAGTAGTCAAAATCTAGGGTTTTGAGATATACAATATGCCTAACCTTTGTCAAGACAAGGGAATGAAATGATCACAATTACCAAGATGCATGTATATATATGCTGTTTGTTTTATATACAAATAATTTCACATACTTTTCGCTGAAATCAACATTGGTTTTACATTTGGCTCGCGGATGAGCTAAAAATTTCGGTTTTGTAATCTTCTTATGACTAATAATCTGCCTAATCGTGGGAACAACATATAAATAACATTAGGTCACTAGGTATATATGGTTAAAAATACTTTAACTTTTTTTTACATTCTCTTTATACTTCTAATGTGATTTTGTCGTGGAATACGATTTTATGTTCATCACCATGAGGTATGGTGAGATTGATGATATTTTTCCACCCTTAATTGAAAATATCGAGTTTGGCCATAAATATTAAAAGAAATATTTGATTAGCGAGCCCTCCACTTTTACAAGTCTTATGCCATTTTATAAATTTTGTCCGTATGAAACTAGATTAGTTTAGTCAGTAACACATTAGATTGTTATAAAAAAAAAAGAAAAACATTCTCTGATTCTCTAATTTAGCTAACAAACAAAACCATCCTTAAATCCAGAAAGAGTGACGAGGAAATGGATTAAATTTCTGGGGGTTAGTGAACAATTATTATATACTACTACTACTAGAATATAGAGTATATAATAGGTAATAGAGGGTGGCTAAGGAATGGGGATGTCTGGTCCGTACTGCTAAAATCTTTGTCGGACGCTCCCTGTCTTTTCTATGGCACACCCTTTTTATTCCCTCTTCTCAAAATTCATTTTTTAATCTTTTAATTATTCTCATCTTATTGTCTCCCTTCTATCTCATTCCAAGAAACAAACCTCTTCCTCCTTGTCTTGTTTCTCCTCTCATATTCCCTCATGGATATTTTTCTTGTTTGCATAAAATATATCTTACTCCCCTTTAATTAGGGAATACACTCCATTAATTAGGGATACAATGCAAGAGCATTGATCTTTATAATATGAAGTAATGAAGAAAGAAAAAGCTAGCAAGAGTATTAACCTTTCTGAAATTTATCAAACTTTTTTATTGTACCAAGATTGGCCATCAAATAATTCTGGATTCGACGACATGATATATAAAAAACATTTTTTGCTTTTGTAACTAAAGAACGGTAATTCTACTGTACAATTTGTAGAGCGATTGTGTTTTTATAAAGTTCACTATTCTTAAAGCTAATTATTTCCTTTTCAGATTATATCATTTTAAGGACGACACGAATAAGGAAGTCTTCATCAACTACTAATTTTTTTAGTATTACTTCAAAACCACGACAAGTCTAGCTCTCTATATTAATCATACAATATATACTTGTGAGTTGTGACTCTCTTGACTTCTTGAAATTGGAAAAACCACGACTCTTAAAGATTGATGTTTGTTTCATTATCGGCAAAAAGAAATTTGGAAATTGATGTGGACACTCTTATTTGGACTTGTTTAATTGTTTAAGCAACAAATGGGCATATGACTATCAACATCACAAGCAAATCACTCTACATCTTCAGGGAGATTTCTGTTTGAATGAATTAAGCATCTACTAATAGATTGATATCTTGAATTCGACAATGTTGAAACTCGTAATGTATATTAATTAGTATACTAATTTTGAACAGTTTCTTGAAAGAGTGTGTTTTTTTGGTGTCATTCTCTTCATGCTTCATCATCGGATTCCTCATAACGTGCTTGGTAAATTCTCTTGAATTTATGCATTATATTCCTCCTTGCAATCCCTAGGAACCATCTTTATTAGTACTGATTAATATATTATTCCAAAATCTTTTTTAAAACCCTAGTGTAACCCTCATCCATAAAATAAATCAATCTTTTCCTCCAATGACCTAGTTTTAAAGCCTAGCTAGGAACCAAAATGAACATCATAGACAATTATTTTTTAACTTGTTTAAGTAATTAGATATACTTGCTAGAATTTCACCTTAACCAGTAAGTAACAAGCAGAAAAGCTTAAAATCTTAAAACCCGGAGGTGTAAGTACTACTTTTAGCTGAAAGGCATAAAATCTTGAAACCAGGATGTGTGACTACTTTTAGATATCTGATTTAGTATAAATTCCACTTATGTCATACCCATTTTATATATTTATTTGGTTTTCTCAACATATTGGTCTCATAAATTAATGTGAGTGACACAATAAGAAGTACTCATGAACTTCGATTTTGTTTCATAATTAACCAAACCATGAATTTTTTAGACCCGTTAATCAAACTATCCCGATAGTTCTCCAATGCGCACTGTCAACAGCTCATAAGACACTTAACCTTTTAGAGTACTGTAACTCAAGTGAATCTTTTTCTTTTCATGCTTTAATGTACTTTCTCCGTTCCAAAATGGTTGTCATAGTTTGACTTGGAGCGGAGTTTAAAAAATAGGGTAAGACTTTTGAAACTTGTGGTCCAAAATAAGTCATACATAAATATGTGGCTATAAATCATTTCATTAAAGTTGTAGTAGTTTCAACTCAAAAATGCTTCCAAATTTAGAGTTGTGTCATTCTTTTTAGAACGGACTAATAAGGAAACTATGACAATTATTTTGGAACGGAGGTAGTACTATATATGACATACACGATCAAAAAAGTTAAATGATTATATTTAAACCAGTAACGTATTTAGTCGAATTTAATTTATGTGCACTATAAATTAAACAAACTTTAGCTACAATATCGTATATGGAGTACATATATGACTAGAGAGGGCCTGATTAACACCATATGGAAAATGATTTTAATGGAAGAACCAATTTTACAGTTGGATGGGAGATTCAACTTTACAGTTGGACCGAAACATAGTAGTTGTGCTTTCTAAACTTCATTACAACCAAAGTACTGATAACAAATTAATACAACAACTAAGGTAACAGTTAAACTGTGATGCTCCAATATATGAGCAATGTTGTCTGTATATGAACCACTACTTAGTCTAATCTGTATAATATGTCGTATTTCACGAGGAAAAAAAAAAGAAATTAATGAAAATAAAGTGTCTTATCTATTTAGTTGGGGGAGAAAACCGTTTTTTTTAATTAAGAAAGAGAAAAAAAATACTTGGCAGACAGTGTAGGACCAAAATCTTTGAAGAACATAAATAAAATGAAACAGTCATTCTCACGAAATTAAATAATAGCGTCACTTCCTTTTCCTCTTAATAGTCCCAATTAAATACCGATCCCAATACCACTCTTCATCATGCGTTTCAATTTAATTACGTAATTTCTTGTCTTATTAAGAATCAAAAGGGAAAAAGCATCCCACTTTCAGTTTTCTCCCCACTAAGCCATCTGCTTATTTTCTTTACTACTCCTAGGCACACACGGGGAAAAAAAAAAAGAGCCTACGATTTCAATTTTTCTAGGTGACATGTCCTGATTGGCTGAAAGTACGAACAAGTCAACAGAAAGAAAATAATTTCTAAGAATTATTAAATTAACTTGTGCAATCAAGTTACTTTTAATTTTGTTGCCCCTTTTAACATCTTTTTTTAAAAAAAAAAAAATTATAATAACGACAGTTTTAAGAAAACACTCCTTTAACATCTGATCCTTCATAAATTTAAGAAAACAATGATGAAATAACTACTGATGTCTTAATTTCACTTGGTGGTTCAATAAAGTAGGATTAATTCTTAAACGTCCAGTTTAGACTTAAACTTAAACTTAAACTTATTAAGGAAAAATTACACACATTATAGCTTTATGAATTTATTTTTTACAGATATAGAGATATTTTAATAACTTACAAAAAATAGCGATATTCATAGTACATGCTATTAAATAGTAGAAGACAAAAAAGTACATAGTGAAAGCAAATAAAATAAAATAAAGTGGTAAAAAACTTCCTATTTTGTAGGCTAAAAACTATGGAGATGATAACACATAAAGGTAAATTTGGATGGCAAGAACAATGTGTCTGGGATACTTTTATAATTGTATCGATTGTATAGGTGTATCGTATTGCTATTGTATGACTATTGTTTCTATTATATGGCTATCGTACGACTTTTATTTTTATGATATGCATATTGTATAGCTATATTATTTTACATCTACAAATTAACCAAGTTGCTACATAAAAGCTTTTGCCCCAAATACCGAAACCAATTGGAAAGCCTTTAACTACCAATCACTGTATTTTTTAGGCAATACTTATGTCTGCAAAATCAGTGTATTTCCATAAGTAATGTGTTATTATGTGTTCTTTTGTCATACATGTATCGATTATACCCCTTCACCCTATCCCAAATTTCATGACTAGACAACCTTCGTGGAGCGTCATCAAAGTCTTTTTGCTTTTCATAAATGCACTAGTGTTTCTCCTAAACGGATGATCATCTGGCAAGAATCGACGTTGACAGTCGAACCATATTTTCTTTCCTCCATTTTTCAAATAAAAAGCTTTTGTGTCCTCCATACAGCAAGGACAAAAAAACCTTACCAGCAGTGGACCAACCAGACAATATTCCATAAACAAAAAAATCATTTATAATCTACATCAAAGAAGCATACAACATAAAGTTTTCCTTAAGGGAGCAATCATATATTTCTACACCTAAATTTTAAATTCATCAATCAAGGGCTGCAAGAATATATCAATCGAGCCTTTTGGGTTGTGTGGACCCGGAATAATGCAAGTCAGAAAAATGTATGGACTTGTCATACATAATTCAGGTGGAAGATTATACGGGGTGACAAATACGGGCCAACAAGAATACGGTGTGGCAGAGACTGCAAAATGGAGTGAAACCATTAGAACTTAAACCCAACCTAATATTTTTAGGTTCAATAGCAAATACCGGATACACCCTATCAAAGTGTTTCCATGCTTCACCATCAGAAGGATGATTTAGAATTCCAGGTTGTTTTGTGCGTTCATGGTGCCATCGCATATGAGTAGCAGTGCTCATCGATGCATACAGTCTTTTCAAACGAGGAATAAGGGGCAAGTAATACATCGCCTTAACTGGGACCTTCTTATCCTTTTCATTTTTTATTAGCTTATAACGAGCCTCCCCACAAAATTTACAATGAACCTTATCATTATCTTCCTTATAGAATAACATGCAACCTTTTCTACAACAATGAATTCTCTCAGAAGAAGACCTAACTTGGAAACCAATTTCTTTGTATCGTAGTATGATACAGGTAACCCCAAGTCAGCCGGATTAAGTTCATTCATAAGCTCAATTATCTCATCCATGCCTTCTTGAGATATATTGTAATCTGATTTTATACTTAACAATCTAACTGCAACCGACAACTTAGAATGCATTGATCCCTCAAAAAATGGGCGACTAGCTTCTTCCAACTGTTCATAGAAGAGCTTGGCCTCATCGTTTGGAAAATGCCCAACATTTGGTTGGGATGGTTCCTCGTGGGACATCCCGAATGCATCATTAATCATTTCATGCATTTAATTATTACGAGACTCATTTTCAACATACGAACTACTTGCACCGGCATATACATTCTCTATGTTAACACTAGGATCAAACTCTTCATGTGCATTCCATACAAAATATTTTGGCATAAAACCTTTTGTATAAAGATGCATTACGACCTCTTTTAGGCTTTTCGCGTCACAACATTTGCAATCCTAACAAGGACATTTGCTATTCCCCTCCCTTATATATTCAGGAAGCATTTTAGCTTTGGCAACAAACTCTGCAACCCCATCTATAAAAAATTTCCTCAACCCCCGACGTCCCGGGTTATTCCTATTATACATCCAACTATGATTTTCATAATGATATTCCATCTACACAAATAACACATAGTGGAATATTCAGAAAAAATTCCAACCATCCTAACATATTTATAAGATTTCATACAATAAAATAATTAAGCTCACAATTCGGATATAATATGTATTAATTTATCACCTAATTTTAAACCCCTTTTACATTTTACATCAAGATTCAGTTTTTATTTATATTTAATGGTTCAATTTTTGAAATGTATATACACATGCTTATAGTTAGTCAATGCCTATTTGTTTTGAGCAAGGTTAATTTTTCCCAAGGACCTAACTACTTGATTTGGAGATTCCACATTTTTCCTCTTATTTTCTTTACTATATTTTCTAAAAAACCATCATACAAATACAACAACCTAAAATACTATATTCTCTAAACACATAAAATACTTTAAATATTAAAATTAATGGGGATTTACTATATTCTCTAAACACTAATATTCTTTACCATATTCTCTAAACACTAAAATACTTTAAACTAATTAATGGGGATTTCACACATAAACAAGAAAAAACTAACAAAAACAAAATTTGAAAAACGCCATACAATACCTCTTTTGAAACTGAAATTAACCTTGTAGCCGCTACTTTGATCCATTCCAACTGAAATTTTGAAAAAAAAAAAAAAAGGTAGGTAATCCGTTTGGAACTTAAATTACCGAAAAAAGAAAAAAAAATATGATGGTGATGAAGGATTGGTGTTTGAAGAAATGGGGATTTTAAAGAATTGGGGATTTTGAAGAAATAGGGTTGTTTTCGTTTTTGGGGATTTTGAAGAAATGAGGTTGTGCTCGTTTTTGCTTGGATCTGTTGTTGAAAAATAATGCAATTGTAGCTGTCTCTAAGAAAATAGGGACGGGTTGTCGTCTCTAGATATTTTAAACTTTTATTTAACGGCTTGTTTTAGAGACTGCTAGCCGTCTCTAAGAAAATAGGGACGGCTAGCCGTCTCTAGCCTTTGAAATTTCTTAAGTTGTCAGAAGTATACGGACGACTAGCCATCTTGAATCAAATACGGATGGTTAGTCGTCTCTACCCTTCCCTCCCTAAATTGCGTTTTTCTAGTAGTGTCTTAAATACAATTTATTAGATCTCTTTCACAACACATGAATCCATTCTTAAAGTTAAGCGGAAAATGTAACTATAAAGAACAAATCATTCAGAATTTCAAAGCTCTCTGGCGTCCAAGTTTAAATTCAAGAAAGAAAGAACAAATTAAAATTTAGATTCAATGCATTCAAGCTAAGATTATTTGTTTGTGGTTGAATCCGAGCAATTTTCCGTGGCAATTTTTAAAATGTGCATCCCAAATAATTCAAACTCAAGAATAAGTTGCCAAATTCTTGAGTCGACAGCTTTAATCAGATTTTGGGTTCAATTTCTAAAAATTAAAAAACTCGCGATATAAAGTGTCCCATTAATGATCCGTTGTGTTGGTCTAAATCGAGATAGAACAACAAATCAAATTTGTTTTGGGGTTGATTGATAATTCACTTTTGTCAAAATTATGATCGAGTTGAGATGAAATTTAAACGAGGCAAGAAATAAACAAGCAGTAATGTATGTAAAACGAGACAACGCTTAAGAGAAAGAATATAAGTCAAATGTTGTATTTTTGGATGATTTCCTTGGTTACAAATGAATCCTATTTATAGTTGACAAGAAAAGTGACGTTACAGCCATACTAATCATGTTTTTATGACCATTATTCTGCATTAGATTGTGGTCAGCCCACGATTTTCTTCTTAAATGCCTGAGTAACGGTCGGTGGTTACAGAGACCAGGCCTTGTTTTGACGAGATGTCATACTTGTTGGGGGACCATGTGGTTGTGGTGATCATTCTGAGCTCTGTACTTTGGGCTCGATTTTACTTCTTTCCCCAGGTGGCTTTCCGAGGCAGAGGGTCACGCCATCTCCCCTCGTGGATTCGCCTCATAGGGTCGACTTGAATCAAGTCTTGTGCCCTTGCTCAAGATTTCGGTAATTTTTCACCCAATACATCCGCCACGACACAAATTTAGATTTATTCAACCAGTAAGTTCCCGATATTTGACAATTATATTTAAAAAAAAAAAAAAAAAACTTTGTACAACAGTTTTTGGAATTACGTAAATGTTTTCTTGTACAGTACTACTTTATATGGAGCAGTAAACTAGTAACTACTACTTTGTACAGATATGATCCATAACTACCAAAACTCACATGCGAAGTCACGTGCTTGAGAATCATGAGAACCTTCAATATACAGTGGGTCGAATCCAAGGCACCACAAGACGAACCGCAAACTCATACTTTGGCAATGACTCACATGGTGCCACACGTGTAAAGACAAGCGTGCCAAGAATATTACAGACATTTTTTAAGGACAGAAAATTTTAATTTAGTAAAAAAATAAAGGGTGACATTTCCACGTGCGACTACCCCATTAGCCAATCACATGATCAATTGGCGGCTAAGCATGTCTTTGTTTTGCTGCGTGCAAGTATGATCGAATGATCAATGATTCAAATATCATCTAATCAAAAACCAAGACGTTAAATTTATTGAGGAAAAGAAAAGGAGAAAGCAGAGTAGAGTAAAACTGACAAAATATGGAAAGAAAAAGAAAAAAGCCAGAGGATAGCTCAACAACATCATATCCGATGTATCTTATAAGTGGAGTTTGGGGAGGGTGAGATGTACGCAGACCTTACCCCATTAAAATGGAGAGATTGTTTCCGATAGAACCTCGGCTAGGACGAGGGTAGCTTATAGAGTAATTTTTTCTTTTTAATTCATATTATAATTGATAATTTGTCGTTCGTATGAGCAAAATAATATGAAATACACGTCTAGAGTGACCCAAACATGAACGGGAAAAATGAATTTCTAGTGGTTAACTCATAGAGAAGTATTCGTGCCTTGAAATAAATCACTATAGCAAAAGAACATTTCGGTTTTAATTGTCACAATTGTTAGGTTGACCCAGCAGTCTTCTCCAAATAAAATTTGAGTCAATCAGTAGTATCCATCACAGTGAGAAACAAAATTGACTAGAAAAAGATGTGATAACAAACAAGTGAGTTTAGAAAACTGAGACAAAGTTGACCCTTTCTAACACGTCAACTAAGCTTCTTAGCATGCGTCTTTAGCTTTTCATTTCACATATAATTGCAACTTTGCTAGCCTTATGGCCGGTACCTTACTGTATGTTGTATTTCATCTTCTTTGACAAAAGTGACTCATTTACCCTTTTGTGATGTTGTTAGTTGCCACCCAATTTTAAAAAAAAAATAATTTAAAGAACCTTTTTTTTTATACCTTTCTTTGTTACTCCCTCCGATCCATATTATTTGATTTTTTTGGTTGTTTTCACACGAATTAAGAAATCCACCTTTTAGCATTAATTAAGAAGATCATTTACTATATTAACCTTTGTTTCTTTGTAAATTTACTTATCGAAATCTGTTAGGGCTTTTAAAAAATATAATTAGATCATTTATTGATAAGGGTATATTAGGAAAGAACCATTTAAAAGCTTCTTGAACTTTGAACAAATCAATTATTTTGGATCAAACAAAAAAGACCAAAAAATCAAATAAAGTGGACCGGATGGAGTACTAATTACATAAAGAAATATCATCCACCTCTTTGCTTAACGAGATAAAGATAATATGAATGGTATAATTGACAAAACATTGAGACTGTAAGATGCATATTGTTTTCGAGTGCATATTGTTGTTCGGAGATTTTATATATTGTTGGTTGGCCATTTTATCATATGATTTTAGAGTTTACACTTTTCATTTATTTTTCAACAACCCGTTTCTCCCTAAATTGAAGTGCATAACCAAATGAAGACACCAAGAGTTCATTGACGCAAAAGGAGGGGACCTACGGGGCTCAGGCCCACACATGTAATCGTCCAAAACTTGTCGTTAAATGGAAAAGTGAAAGAGAAAGGCTTTTGTTTTGATCTGCTTTTATGGACGCTCTTGACTATTCCTTCCCAGATCACCATTTGGCCCACCTTCTAATAATTTCCTTACTTTTTCTTTTTCTGTTTTTTTTTTTTTTTGTGAGTTTTCTCTTTTAAATTATTACTGTGTCATCCTTACGCCACTTATGACATCCTATTGACAAATGTATTTATGTGCACTCTTTAGAAGGATTTTGCAATTTAAATCTTGCAAATAATATTTTAAAATTAAAGGCCAGTTTCGTTCACGCAGGTTCCAGAAATGATTGCACCAGGAATGTGTTATACAACCTTTTCCGATGTGCTTTATTCTAAATTGTTAAAACTAATGAAAGATATTTTATTCTAAACATTAGAAACAAAAATTATGAGCTTTCATGAAACTGTGAAAGGAGGATGAAAATTTACAATAAACATGAAGAGTTGGAAGATTCTTATTTTGAGAAAAGAAACTAAAATTGCAGATTCCTTTAATAACCTATTTATTTTATTAAGTAGTACTTTAAATACAAATTAATAAGAGGAAAATATTATGTTTACTCGTTGGAAACGCGTGTGAAATTATACTCCTAAGAAAAAAGATATAAAGGGATTGACTAGTTAATTCATGAATTCACCTTTAATGGTCCCATTAAGTACAACCGTATGGTGACCTTCGTTGACTTATTGAATTTGTGGTCGAGAATTTGCTGCACTTATAATACTAAACATTAAATTAAACACTTATTCAATATTTAAATCAAAATTTTATTCTCTCCTTTCCATTCCACCTAATCATGACACCTTTATTTACCTTGTTGCTTCTTGTCCAATTATAATATTCGTCGACTGATAAGATTTGTCTGCCCTAATCATCGAAAATTATACTCTTAACTATTCATTCTTTGCAACAATAGTTTAATCTTGAGTTAATAGCTTGGATGATCATCCAAGTATTGAAAATAACCTACCAAAGTCATTTATATTTGTTTCTTATTTATAAAGTTATCCAACTATTGCTTAATATCTTATATGGTCATTCTAGTTGTTTAAGCTATTAAACTCTTCTGATTATCTTAAGTGACATATTAAACCCCATATTTAAGGTAACTGATCATGTCCAAAATTCGTCCTAAAAAGAATAAACGGTCGCTGTAAATATAACCCAATTTAACAAGTCCAAGGTCGAATCCCACAGATAACAATGTCAAGTTCTAGTAACTTTAATAGCCAAAGATTCAAAGTTCAACAATAATATTTCAAGTAATGAACTATTAATTTAACTAACAATTAACTAAGATCAAGTAAGAACGATAAAAATTGAACTTTCAGATGTTAACAAGCCTAGGATAATGAATTCCCCAGATTACTAGTTTAGTCCTGAATTCACTCCAAACTTGCTCGAAATACTATTCTATTGACCTTGAACTTAAATTTGTTCGCTAAACTTTCCCAACTACTAACAACACTGTTCTTGAACTATTTTTTCCAAAATAATCAAGACCATTAAGAACTGTCCAATTTCAGGCCACAGTCGAATCACGATATCCCTATAATGACTCTAAATCAGCTTATATAATTTCTTATCATAACTTGAAGTGCTGTTATTTGACTGACCATAACCCAAACGTCTTTCCCAAGATCATTCAAGCAAAAGGACGCAAAATAATTGCAGGTCTAACAATTGAATTCAATATAAACATGACACGACCCAAAATCCGGATAGGCCGTGCGGGCACCCGACATCCTCCCCTAGACCCGTCGGGCGATCCCTTACCAATTAAATTAGGAAAATATATATAATTCAATTTATAAATAAGAACAATAGTTAGAAAAAATACAGACATACTGATATCTCTAAGCTGTACAAAAGAAATTACAGCTGACTACCCAACATACTAGGTCTAGGGTTATCCAGACTAGACATCTAAGAGTACAAAAAAAGACAGATACCTCCTGGAGGGAACAAAATGCAACTGAAATAATAAAAAATAAACTGGTGGCCATCCGGGATAAAGCTGGCTCACCCTGACAGCTGAAGTCGTCTTCGCTCCAGAACAACGTGGCGAACTCAATCCTGGGGCGAACCTGCCGAAACGAAATAGATAGACAAGAAACAGACAACAAATAAGGGTGAGTCAAAAGGACTCAATAAGTGACTAGCCACCTCAAAGAATAGGATAGCTAGCCAGGGAGAAGAAACAAATAAACCAAATTCCTCTTATTTAAATTATAAAAAGGCAGGGCCAGATAATAACTAGAAACACGTATGGAATGGCAAGCTCATTAACAACCAGGAACGTAAGATAACCAAAACATATAGGTATCCCGAACACATCAACAATCAGAAATACATCATATTTCGGCGTGCAACCCTATCCATATATTCATCCTGTTGCGGCGTGCCATCCGGTCCATATATTTATACCGTTGCGGCGTGATACCCGATCCCTGCAACTCAAAATACGAGCTTGAAATATATAGGCAAACTGAGATAAATCCACGACATAGTATACATACCGCATACATAAAACACAACACAATACACACAATTATCAGTATGCGGTGCAATGAGATGGGATGAATGCGGTATGATGCAATGCAGTCACATATGCCTGATACCTATCTCTGGCACGGGACTCTCATCGTCTACCAGGAGATATATGCAATATTGACCCTTCACCGGTGCGGGACTCTCATCGCCAACCGGGAAGTATATGCAATAATGACCCTTCACCGGTGCGGGACTCTCATCGCCAACCGGAAAGTATATGCAATAATGACCCTTCACCGGTGCGGGACTCTCATTGCCAACCGGGAAGTATATGCAATAATGACCCTTCACCGGCTCAGGACTCTCATCGACAGCCGGGAAGTAGATACCAATTCACAGCCAGAGTACAATTGTAACAGCTCAAGCCCGCTAGTGATACTGTTCGCTTTGGGCCTAAGCCCGCACGGCTTTAAAACGCGTCACTAGGGTCTAAGCCATGTATACTTAAATACCCAAAATCACTCATGTGTTATGCCGATGTGGGACACTTAACCTTTAGTTGGGGTGCTACATACACCCTCTCTTATGGACTCAGCGTCCTCGCTGAGGTTTGCCCCGCCTTCCCGGGATTTGCCTAGACTCAGCTCTGAACTTTGTCCTACATCGACAAGGCTGATGGCTCTGATACCATCTGTAACAGCTCAAGCCCGCTAGTGATACTGTCCGCTTTGGGCCTAGGCCCGCACGGCTTTAAAACGCGTCACTAGGGTCTAAGGCATGTATACTTAAATACCCAAGATCACTCCTGTGTTATGCCGATGTGGGACACTTAACCCTTAGCTGGGGTGCTACATACACCCCCTCTTATTGACTCAGCGTCCTCGCTGAGGTTGGTTAAGTGTCTCACATCGGCATAACACAGGAGTGATCTTGGGTATTTAAGTATATATACCTTAGACCCTAGTGACGCGTTTTAAAGCCGTGCGGGCCTAGGCCCAAAGCGGACAGTATCACTAGCGGGCTTGAGCTGTTATAGATGGTATCAGAGCCACTCCGTGTCAGCCTTGTCGATGTAGGACAAAGTTCAGAGCTGAGTCTAGGCAAATCCCGGGAAGGCGGGGCAAACCTCAGCGAGGACGCTGAGTCCATAAGAGGGGGTGTATGTAGCACCCCAGCTAAGGGTTAAGTATCCCACATCGGCATAACACATGAGTGATCTTGGGTATTTAAGTATACATGCCTTAGACCCTAGTGACGCGTTTTAAAGCCGTGCGGGCCTAGGCCCAAAGCGGACAGTATCACTAGCGGGCTTGAGCTGTTACAGCAATGCTCAGATCTTCAATGCAATACCAACAGCAGGACATAAAATATAATATACAATGTAAATCCAAAGGCGTAATGAGTACGCCTATCGGCAGCTACACACGTAAGGAACACGTGGTAGAAAATCCACGAGGCCAGGTGCCTCCAAAGAAATGGATATAAACACTTACCTTGTTACAGAGTTAGCACAGCAACTCAATAACCGCTTTGTCCTTTGGATTCATTGCCAAACGATCCCACTGTGTTCAATAAGCAGAAAAATATATCACATTAGGTTAAAGGCTTCATTCACTACATCTTAGGGCAATCTGGTTAGGAACCTGATACCCTATTTGCATACGCAATACGCAGGCCAGGCCTATGTACAGGGTTTAAGGTCACATAACCAAACCCTAAATAATTTATATTTATGGGTTGCCCATAACTCACTGAGTACGAATATATAATCAATTTCATTATCGGGGTCCAATTGACCCTTGAAACTATCAATTGAACTTATTAAAACGATGTCTAATATCCCAATTTTTACTGTAAAAATATATTCAAACTCACGTAATAAGCTAATATAATGAGTTAACATCATTACCTGGATGTTTTGGGGTGAAAATCTTAATTTTCTCCAGCTCGTTTTCCTTTTCCTTCCTCTCTTCACATTTTTTGCCTTTTGCTCTATTTCTCGTTTCTGTTCTAAGGATTAAGGGCCACCGCCCATCCCCATCTTATCCATTTTTTCCTCTCTTTTGTCTTTTCCTTTTTCCTTTTTCATTTTCTTTTATTTTCTTTTCTTTTTGTGACAAAAATTAAAACGGTACCTTACGATATTCGAAATAATTCCAACTTTTGCATACCAGTTATACAAAATATATATAGCATACTTGCGGAGACGGATCTCAAATCGGGCTCCCGAAACTCAAGATGCGAATTTAAATAGAAAAAAGTCAAATTATTTAACTTTCGGCATTTTAGCGAAACTAGTCGAACAACATCGAAATTCACTTTCGAAAATTCATAAAAGCCACAAATAATCATACGAACCTAACAGCGCTTTCGAATTTTGAATCGGAGTTCATTCGCCAAAACCGAGCTCGAAAATCTCTTTTTAATATTTATTGCCAATAAAAACTGAAACCTTCTTCCGATGCCTACCAAACGAGGTCTGATTAGCTCAAATTTTACAAACAGTTCCTAATAGACATTACAAATATTTTAAAATTATCGGCACGCCAATCGGAGTCCTAACTTCCGAAATGACTAACCGAGGTCGTTTCATTCTCCTCCACTTAAACTCTCGTTCGTCCTCGAACGAGCGTAAGTCAAAAAAAAATCGAATAGATAATAAGAGAACTTGCACGACCTTCATAAGCTACTCCTTGGTCCTTACCTCCTGATTACAGGATCAGAATTATATTACACACATCGTACTTTTGGAATAAAATATATCTGAATAATATGATAATACCATTGCACAGCTTATTCTGACTAAGCTGATCCTTACTCTATCACGAGAGGAGAGTTCTACATTCTTGAAACAAAGATTTTAGCCGATAATCACCTCTTCGATATACCTTTCGATATAGAACAGGTCGATGGAACTAAGAATTAGCTCATGCTTGATGCAATAGGGGATGCTTTTGAAGTACCTTGTCACTACACACTATAGAAGATTTGATGCAATCTATATTATTTTTTTATGAACGCACTATGCAACATCCTATGTGATGTTAGTGTTGTTCCGCAAGTTACTCATATCCTGATGTATGTCAAAGATTCATCTGAACATGGTCTATCATATAAGGATAAGGATCATGCAACTACTACTTAATAGTATAATGTAGACCAGGAATAATCTTCAGACTGAACATCTACTTCATGGTATTTTCTTCGAATTGGAAATATATTGACTTAAAAAAGTAAAAATAAAAGAGACATGTAATTGGACCATGAGCTGAGGCAGAATACCAGCAACAAAGTTGATTACATGTATACTTATAATGCTAAAGTAACTTCTCAAAAAGTTGAGGTGTGAAGGAGATATGCCAATGGAGGATGGACGACAAGCTGAACTAGACTTTTAACTCTAAACTTTCATGAAGTAAAACAGCGTCAGTATGAGGATCCAGTTCTAGTTGAATACAGACAGATAGCCAGAAGAAAACGGAAGTCGTCATACAGGGTTAAACTGACGGTGTTCTCGTGTATAAAGGTATACTTCGTGTTCCTGATGTTGCAGATTTACGTGGACAGATTTTGATAGAGGCACATTATTCCAAATATATTGTTCATCCAGGTTCGACTAAGATGTACCATGATCTTAAGCAGATTTATTAGTGGGACGGAATGAAGTGTGACATAGCAGAATTTGTGGCTCAGTGTTCTAATTGCTAGCAAGTTAAAGTCATGTCATCTTTCCAGACTTTATACTTTCAGCCGATAGGTACGTATATATGATCAGTTTACCAGCTTTTCTCTATCTTTAATAGATTACTAGTGGGTTTAGCAATGATCGACACTCATTGTAGTTTTCTGTCATGTCCCTAGATTGGGTCGTGACAAAGGTGATATCAACGCCTTAGAGATTTAGTATTACCATTCAGTATTTGGAGGAAGACTCCTCCACTTACAACACAGACTCATGCAGCTATTTGAATAGGGATTAATCATCCCCGCACAGTATGATGGACTAAAGAAAATTTAGCTAAAAACTGAATGTAGGCAGACCTAAGCTACCAAACTACCCTTTCGAGTTTCTAAACAGCTGCAACTCTCGAGTTCACAACTCCATATCTTTTTCATAAGCATCATCGCTCGATAGCTCAATTAAGGGGGTCAAATGACACCTCTCATTACCCTTTGTAACTTTAAAACACAACAATGTGCTTACCCAGCTACCTTGACACGCACTCTAGCTCAACACAGGAAATATCACAATAGGTTACTGACCGCCTAAGCTCAGATGGTGACGAATTAGGATCCCATCATCCTACCAACATTGAATTTCGAGGTAAGAGGTAAACTGAATTGACATAATAACAGAAGGTGGCGTAACAAGATGCCAAGCAGACAAATACCGATACTCACTCACAAATATCCCACATTTAAACCAGATAAACTAGTAGGGTCATCATAAATTCCAGGAATAAATCATATCAGAAGCTCACCCCTCCACCGCAACCGATTCTTAATGGAAACAATTTCCAATGAAACCGTGGTAAGATAAACGAAGTCCAAACCAATCGGAAGAATCAAACCTTACTCACATATAATAGAAGAAGAGATACATGGGTGTACTACATCGGATACCTCAGAATTCTGCCAGACTAGCAGTTCATAGAACTGCCTCTATAGCTGAGCTGAGCCACTACCCCGATAATTACTTCCATAAGAACCACAACCACCATGCTCCCGACCTCTATTGGATGGTGGCATTCCTCTGGCTTATTGAAATCTAAATAAAATCCCCTGCGACTGTGCAGGTGCCCGATAACGAGAGAAATGACTGCTGCCTACTTGTCTGAGTAAGGGAAAACTCTTCAAAGGATAGCCAGACTCACGACAATGCTAACACCTTTTTGCTGAAAATGAAAGCTGGAAAGATTGTTGATAGATGTAAAGAAAAGGCTAAATCTGATCTTGACGAGCTACTGGCGCACTCTAAGAATCACGTGACACAAGCTGAGATAACCTGGAAGGTGACCTCCCAAAATAATCAGAACTCCTACCTCCAAATGAGGTACCATGGTTACCCACTAGGGCCACGGGATCTCTTGATCTCCCGCTCTAACTCTTCTCCCCCAACTTATGGTATGCCTAATACCTTTGAGCAACATCAACAATGACATCAAATGAAATCCCGACCTCAATCTCTCGAGCCATCTGGGATCTCAAGGAAAAAAAAAAGTTCATCAACAAATCTTTTAATCTCTCGAAAGGCTCATGGACTAGATCTAATGCATATTCAACCATTCTATAGAGTTCAATCTCATATTCTGAAACACCAACAGGCTAACCGATAGGCTACCCTGTCCAATCCACTCAAACTGGCAATACTTTTCATCTTGCTCGCTACTCGAAAGAAACTTTTCCACGAGTCTAGAAGAAAAACCGAACCAAGTTAGTTAATAAGAGAGCGGCCTACCAATTCAAGGATGGACCCCTGAAACTGGAAAAAGAATAATCAACACCACATCGCTCGATATAATCAAGAGCCTGAAGGATACGCTGACATCACTTTATTTTTTAAAAAAACTTACACAGGGATTATTTGATGCATGGCCTGAGAACATCAGAAGGTTCAATAGGGTAAAATAATGCAGCCTCTTCGGACACTCGGACAGAGCTATTACTCAGGCTAGCTAACTAGTCAGAATAACTAGAGGTACAACACATGCTGCCTCCAGAACATACTTTACTGCAGCAACTTTAAGAACTGGAATAGAAGCTTATTGAGACCGAACGTCTGCCCATGCGGCAACCTGATAGGCTGCCCAGCGAATAATAAGTTCTTATGGTATTTGCGTCACTAAGATTCTCGTAAAAGCATCGTAGAGAGCCAAGGGAACCACAAGGCCCTGCTTCCTTGCCCATCGCGAGCTCGTACAATTGGGGCCTCCGTAACTAGATCGTCAGCACGACAACTCTCGGGGCTTCGTCAGTGCTAACCCCAGGCCAGACTGCTTCATCTTGAACTCATACCATTTGCTGATTTATCGCACGAGGGTTCATAATTACCACGAAGGAATTAATGAAAATACTTTTGCATCTTAGACCGACGCACAATCAGAAAAGAAGGAAGTGAAACTTCCTCAATGCCATCATAGCCTATCGTAGATAAGTACGGACGTCTACGTACCCATCAGCGAGACTCTACTAGACACTACCTTAGTCTGGATAGACTCTAAACCAGGCTCTGATACCAACTGACACGACTCAAAATCCGGCTAGGTCGTGCGGGCACCCAACATCCTCCCCTAGACCCGTCGGGCGAACCCTTACCAATTAAATTAGAAAAATATATATAATTCAATTTATAAATAAAAACAATACTTAAAAAAATACAAACATACTGATACCTCAAACCTGTACAAAAGAAATTACAGCTGACTACCCAACATACTAGGTTTAGGGTTATCCAGACTAGACATTTAAGAGTACAAAAGAAGACAGATACCTCCTGGAGGGAGCAAAATGCAACTGAAATAATAAACAATAAACTGGTGGCCATCCGGAATAAAGTTGGCTCACCTTGACAGCTGAAGTCGTCTTCGCTCTTGAACAACGTGGCGAACTCAATCCTGGGACGAACCTGCCGAAACGAAATAGATAGACAAGAAACACACAACAAACAAGGGTGAGTCAAATGGACTCAATAAGCGGGGCAGACTAGCCACCTCAAAGAATAGGATAGCTAGCCAGGGAGAAGAAGCATATAAACCAAATTAATCTTATTTAAATTATAAAAAGGTAGAGCCAAATAATAAATAGAAACACGTATGGAATGACAAGCTCATCAACAACCAGGAACGTAAGATAACCAAAACATATAGGTATCCCGAACACATCAACAATCAGAAATACATCCTGTTTCGGCATGCAACCCGATCCATATATTCATCATGTTGCGGCGTGCCACCCGGTCCATATATTTATACCGTTGCGGCGTGCAACCCGATCCCCGCAGCCCAGAATACGAGCTTGAAATATATAGGCAAACTGAGATATATCCACGACATAGTATACATACCGCATACATAAAACACAACACAATACACACAATAATCATTATGCAGTGCAATGAGATGGGATGAATGCGGTATGATGCAATGCAGTCACATATGCCTGATACCTATCTCCGGCGCGGGACTATCATTGTCTACCAGGAGATATATGCAATAATGACCCTTCACCGGTATGGGACTCTCATCGCCAACCGGGAAGTATATGCAATAATGACCCTTCATCAGTGCGGGACTCTCATCGCCAACCGGGAAGTATATGCAATAATGACCCTTCACCGGTGCGGGACTCTCATCGCCAACCAGGAAGTATATGCAATAATGACCCTTCACCGGCTCGGGACTCTCATCGACGGCCGGGAAGTAGATGCCAGCTCACAGCCAGAGTACAATGCTCAGATCTTCAATGCAATACTAACAACAGAACATAACATATAATATACAATGTAAATCCAAAGGCGTAATGAGTACGCCTATCGGCAGCTACACACGTAGGAACACGTGGTAGAAAATCCACGAGGCCAGGTACCTCCAAAGAAATGGATATAAACACTTACCTTGTTACAAAGCTAGCACAGCAACTCAATAACCACTTTATCCTTTGGATTCATTGCCAAACGATCCCACTGTGTTCAATAAGCAGAAAAATATATCACATTAGGCTAATGGCTTCATTCCCTACATCTTAGGGCAATCCGGTTAGGAACCTGATACCCTATTCGCATACGCAATATGCAGACCAAGCCTATATACAGGGTTTAAGGTCACATAACCAAACCCTAAATAAATTACATTTATGGGTTGCCCATAACTCACTGAGTACGAATATATAATCAATTCCATTATCGGGGTCCAATTGACCCTTGAAACTATCAATTGAACTTATTAAAACGATGTCTAATATCCCAATTTTTACCGTAAAAATATATTCAAACCCACGTAATAAGCTAAGATAATGAGTTAAAATCATTACCTGGATGTTTCGGGGTGAAAATCCTAATTTTCTCTGGCTCTTTTTCCTTTCCCTTTTTCTTCCTCTCTTCACGTTTTTTGCCTTTTGCTCTGTTTCTCGTTTCTGTTCTAAGGATTAAGGGCCACCGCCTATCCCCATCTTATCCATTTTTTCCTCTCTTTTGTCTTTTCGTTTTTCCTTTTTCATTTTCTTTTATTTTTTTTTTTCTTTTTGTGACAAAAATTAAAACGGTGCCCTACGATATTCGAAATAATTCCAACTTTTGTGTACCAGTTATACAAAATATATATAGCATACTTGCAAAGGCGGATCTCAAATCGAGCTCCCGAAACTCAAGATGCGAATTTAAATAGAAAAAAGTCAAATTATTTAACTTTCGGCATTTTAGCGGAAACTAGCAGAACAACATCGAAATTCACTTTCGAATGTTCACAAAAATCACAAATAATCATACGAACCTAACGATGCTTTCGAATTTCGAATCGGAGCTCATTCGCCAAAACCGAGCTCGAAAATCTCTTTTTAATATTTATTGACAATAAAAACTGAAATTTTCTTCCGATGCCTATCAAACGAGGTCTGATTAGCTCAAATTTTACAGACAGGTCCTAATGGACATTACGAATGTTTTAAAATTATCGGCACGCCAATCGAAGTTCTAACTTCCGAAACGACTAACCAATGTCGTTTCAAAACACAACCAAATAAATAGAATATCGTATCAATTAAATTTGGAGTTACTCAAAACTACCCTAATAATGGGTTCATCAAAATCCTAGAGTAGAAATTTAGCTACTCATAATTGTATCAAACAATAATGAATTCATAGTCAAAACAACATCCATAGGAAAAGAAAATAAGAAAATTTGAGAAAAACTCTTTTGATTCTTCAATTCCAATGTATTTGATTTGTTTTCAAGCTTCAAAGTGCTTCGACAATGGCGGTTTAGCTTTCCCAGGTCAAGATAGGGGCTGAAAATAGGTTAGAAATTCTTATAAATCTCGTGTCAAACTTGTAGACTCTTTGCCCCTCACCACTTTTCGCCATATTTTTTTCCTCATGACTGGATCATGGCCTTACGATGCCTGGGCCGTGAGCTTAGAAAATTCTGCTTTCAACTTCATGGCTGAATCACGGCTTTACAATGGCTGGGCCGTGACCTCTTGTCTTCATATTTCATTCACAACTAATCCAAGGCCTTGACAATAAACGGCGTGGCTCCTCGTTGGTTGATTTCACCATCAATTCACTTTATTTTACTCCAAATCATTAACCTTTAACAGTTCTTCATGTTGCTTGAGTCCTACACAGTCAAAAATCCAATATAAGCAAAAAAATACTAATATTAATGCTAAAACCGTCCACAAAAGCACCCAAAACGTGAAGAATCTAATACCAAATTACACATTTTGTGGCCAAATATCAGTAACATTCTAATAATTGTGCAATTTTAATGATAAATACATTATCCTAGTATAACTATTCAAATTAATAAAGAAAATGAAGAGGTGTAAAACTTTAAAAAGTTATAGAAAATCAATAAACATGTATATATTCACGTATCTTTCCCCGATTTTATGAGCAATTTTAAATGATATTGGAAGGAAGAAATGAGTTAGGTGAGACGAAGGACTTCTAATGGAAGTTGCTTTGACTTTCTTTTCGTCACTAAAATGTAATGTAATAAGTCTTTTTTTTTTAATATTGTGCGTGTCTGAATAATTTAATGTGAATTTTTAATTTTTTGCTCAATAATTTATTGCATATTTAAAATTTGAATTTAATAAAATTTATTAAACATACCGTATATAAGTTTCAGTTGAATTTAATATAACTTGAATACATGTGTATAAATTTAAAATACCTTATATCTGTAATGTACACATATTTTGATTGAAAAGAAATATATACATCAAAAATACATATTGAACAAGTTAAATATACATTTTATACTTATTTAAAATTGCAATAAATATAAATTTAATAGTATAAAGTAGACAAAAAGGTGGCTCTTTGAGGGAGGTTGGGTCAGAATTTGGAGCTTAGGTGGTTCATTTAATGTGTTTTTGATTAAAAAAAGAACTTAATATGCCATTTAAAATAATCATGTGAGTTTTGTGGCTTAAAAAATTAAGATGACCATATAAGATATTAATAATAGTTGGATGACTTTATAAATAAGAAATATAAGTAACTTTCATCCAAGTAATTAACTCTTAATCGTTCTGTGGGTTTAATACCCTGTTACTATTAAAGATTCTAGCATAATGAATAAAAAACTTCACATGTAACTAGAGTTTTGGGGTTGAATTCCAAAAATGAAAAAGGCTTTTTAAAGGGAAGTTTCCTCACAAATTCGCCTCACATGACACAAATTGAAACGACTTTGGTCAGTCGTTTCGGAAGTTAGGATTCCGATTGGCATGCCGATAATTTTAAAATATTCGTAAGGTCCATTAGGACCTATCTATAAAATTTGAGCTAAATCAGACCTCGGTTGGTAGGCATCGGAAGAAGATTTCAGTTTTTATTGTCAATAAATATTAAAAAGAGATTTTTGATCTCGGTTTGGGCGAATGAGCTCCGATTCGAAATCCGAAAGAGCCGTTAGGTTCGTATGATTATTTGTGACTTTAATGATTTTTCAAAAGTAAATTTCGATATTGTTCGGCTAGTTTCGCAAAAATGCCGAAAGTTAAATAATTTGACATTTTTCCTTTAGATTCGCATCTTCAGTTTCGAAAGTTCGATTTGAGATCCGTCTTCGCGAGTATGTTACATATATTTTGTATAGCTTACTTGAAAATTTTGGGATCATTTCGACTTCTCTAGGGTCCCATTTCAATTTTAATCGTCGTAGCGAATTTTTTTAAAAAACAAGAAAATAATAATAATAAAAAAAATTGAAAAAAAAGGTCGGTGGCTTAGGGGATTCCCCTAGCACAATGACTTCGATACATATCAGAAACATTACAAAAACGCACAGAAAGAAAAATTAAAAAAGAGAGAGGGAAAAAGGAAAAAGGAGTGAAAAAATAGTGGAATTTCTATTCCAAATCGTCAGGTAATGATGTTAACTCATTATCTTAGCTTATTACGTGTGTTTGAATATATTTTTACGGTAAAAATAAGGATATTAGACATCGCCCTAATAGCGTAAATTGATAGTTTAAAGGGTCAATTGGACCCCGATGATGGAAATGATTATATATTCGCACTCAGTGAGTTATGGGCAACATATAAATGTAATTTATTTAGGGTTTGGTTATGGGACTTTGAACCCTGTATATAGGTCTGGCCTGCGTATTGCGTATACGAATAGGGTATCAGGTTCCTAACTGGATTGCCCTAAAACATAAGGAATGAAGCCTTTAGCTTTATTTGATATAATTTTTCCTGCTTATTGAATAGAAAGAGATCGTTTGGCAACTAATACAAAGGAAAAAGCAGTGGTTGAGTAACAGAACTAGCTTTGGAATACGGTAAGTGATTATATCCATTTCTTTGGAGGCACCTGGCCTCGTGGATTTTCTACCACGTGTTTCTTATGTGTGTAGCTGCCGATAGGCGTACTCATTACGCCTTAGCCTTGAATTTACGTTGTATATTACATGTTATGTCCTGTTGTTGGTATTGCATTGAGTATCCGAGCATTGTACTCTGGCTATCAGTACTGCATATACTTCCCGGTAATCGATGAGAGTCCCGAGCCGGTGAAGGGTCATTACTGCATATACTTCCCGGTAGTCAATGAGAGTCCCGCGCCGGTGAAAGATCATTATTGTATATATCTCCTGGTAGACGATGAGCGTCCCGCGCCGGAGATAGGTTTCTGGCACATGTGACCCCATTGCATCATGACACATCATTGCATATCTTTATATGCATTTTTTTTAGCTGTATAGATTTGTTGCATTAATTATCTGTGAATGAATTATCTGGTTGACTGCTATGGCTTCTGTTTCCCTGACTAGCGTATCTATTTTTCGAGGTTGCTAGTTTGCCCTCACTTATTGAGTCCTTATGACTCACCCCTTATTTGTTCTTGTATTTTCTTTTCGTTCGGCAGATTCTGCTCCAGGACCCAGTCAGCCTCGTCGTGATTAAGGAGTAGTACGTTTCAGCTGTCTACGGTGAGCCATCTTGTTCATTGCTGCCACCAACTCCAGATATTACAGTTTTCCTTACTTTTGCTCCCTTCGGGAGGTGTGTATATCTTTTGGCCTTCTTAGATGTCTGATCTGAAAACCTTTAAAACTGTGTTTTCTGGGTAGTTATTTGTATTGTTCAGACAGCTTGTGTATTTGTCTATCCTTGAGAGTTATCTTACATTGTTAAAGTTTGGTTCATTTTTATTTCAAGGTAATTCTTCACAATTTATATCGATTCAGTCAATAGGGTTCGCCCGACAGGTTTAGGAGAGGTGGTCAGGTGCCCGCACGGCCTAACCGAGAATTCGGGTCGTGTCACAAATTCAGATAAATCAGAACTCTAATGCAAATTTTCGCACAATGTTTAAAAAAAGAAAAGTGTGAGTGTGATGATAAAGGAACACCTTTGGTTCCTTACACTTGATATCTCTTTGACTTTGATCAAATCTTCTAACTTTTTCAAACCTTTCCTCAATAACCATCACAATTCGCAAGACTCGCAATAGTAGCATTTCATTGTAATGGTTTAGATGTCTCAGAAATCGATCTTTCATGTTATATTTTACCTAATTCTATTTGTAACTACTATGATGTTCATTATAGAGGTATATTAAGTCTTTCTTTTCTAATAACTACCTATAACATCTATTTTTTTTCCAACATGTTATTAATTTTTCAACTTTGGTTGTTAGTTATTTAATTTATATTTAAAATATATTAGCTACAACTTTAATTTCATAAAACCAAATATAAAAATAAAATATATCTAAGATATTGTATAATAATATTTTAAAAATTTAATTCTTGTAGATGCAGTACAATTAGTTAGCCGAGGATCTATCAAAAACAGCCTCTCCACCATCGTGAGGTAAGGTCTGCGTACATCTCACCCTCCCCAGACCACACTTGTAGGATATTATTGGGTATGTTGTTGTTGTATACATTATAATTAGTGATTGAATTTATTAATAATATATATATATATATATATATATATATATATATATATATATATATATATGAATATTTATTGTGACTTTAATTTTTTAACAAGTATTTTATTTTCGTATATAACATAAAAATTATAGAAAAATGATATTCTACATACTTTTCATTTATAACAGTTAAATAAGGTCTAAATATTATGGCAGTACATATGTATAATAACACTTTAAATAAACGATGTCAAAGTAAGGAGGTCTGGTAGTAATTAAAGGTTGAAGTAAAAATATAAAATATTAAACTGATAAGTGATAAATGTATGCAAGAAATACAAGAGTATTCCACACGCATCTTTTATTTGCTGTAAATATCGATGCAATAAATTTTTACCATTTTCCTATGACATTCTCTTACTATTTTCTTATAGGCATGCAGGATTGTAACTAGTTATTACACTTGGATTGAAATGAAGAATTCAGCACTAAGAGACTTGACCTATAATTTCAATGATCTTAACAATTATATTCCAGATGAAAGTTAAGGAAATGAACTAAAAAGGTACCATTTTTCTTCGTTAGACATTAGTTGCTATTTCAAGGTTAAAGTTTTCACTTGTAGAGCTAACCCTATTTCTTCCATGAATCCCATATTTTAAAAAAATTTCTTAGCCCCCATTTGTTTATAGTTTTTGGGTTCACTTTTTGGGAAATTTTTGGGAAAAAATTGTTTGTTTATAAAATTTGGCCAAAATCTGAAGTCAAGATTCTAAATTCCCAAACACTGATTGAAACCAGTTTTTAGGAGTTTTTGGAAAAAAATATTTTTCTCACTTACAAACTTCAACTTTTTTTTCAAGTAAAATGTATGTCCAAACACAACTTTTAGTTTGAAAAATTCTTTTTCAACTCAACTTAAAAAACTTAAATTCCCAAGTTTTAATCAAATTTATGTCCAAACTCCAAACGCTAGCTTAGTCTCAGTTACGTTCTTCGACAAGACCATTCTGACGGAGGGTAACATTTTGTGTTGTTTCGTTTTTCTTTCCAATAATTTTTGGGATGACGTAGAAGAGGGGCTAGATTGCCGAAAGATGTCTCGAATAGTTCAATTCCCTATTTTCACCTACCTCAGACACAGGACAACTAACATCTATCATTTTCATCATCAAATTATTAATGTATGTATCAATCTCTCAAATTCTTTCTATAGACTGACAATGACAATATGTATTTATTAATAATATACGCGGGGCTGTGTGTGACTTGTGACTTCTGTGTTCCTTGAAAAAAAAAGGTTTCTACTGTGGAAATCAAAAGATAAATGTGGACTATTGCGTCACGACTAAAGTCATCATCCATCCAAAGCCAAGTTATAGACATTTAAATTGTGACCAAAATAGAAATGGATACCACAGTGTTGCTACTTTTCACAAAAGGGCTACAAGCCTACAACTCTTTGCACTGCGGGCTGCCGGGCGACTTCTTGTAGGCAGCCGAAATCAAACGTGAGCCTTGAGCTTCAGCCAAGAGATAGGGAAGCAGCCCAAATCACTAAGTTCAGTTGTTACAGGGGCGGATTTACGTGCAACGGACCGGGTGCCACGGCACCCGCAAGCTTCGGCAGGACTTTGTATATTTATGTATATTTATCAGCGAAATACTACATATATTAACTTTGGCACCCATTGTCATCTAAGGCACTGTGGTGCCAGTGGCAAAGGGCCCGTGCTCTATCCGTAATGTGTTGTGTTCGAAACCAGATGACAGCGTCTATTTTTTCGATATTGCAACAAGTACGTTTGTTCTTTGTACTGGGCCTGGTCCAGCTTAGGCTTGTCTTTTGTTCATTTCTTTTCCCCTTTTTTCTCTTCCTTTTATTTTTCTAATTGTCCTTCTCTCTTCCTTTATTTTCTCTTTTTTTTCTCTTTTTGTTGTTGTTTTCTTTTTCTTTTTTTTTTTAATTTTTTTTTGTTTCTGTCATTATTTCCTATTTCATAAGGACCTTATTTTTGGTAAAATATTTAAATAATTTTAATAAATATGTAATTTCCCTTTTTAATGATACCATCTATACATATTAAAGAATAATTTGACCAATATCTTTTATTGACTTTTTTAAAACTAAGTAGTTAGATTTAAAAAATTAAAGTTTTTTGTTGTGAAAAGAATTGTCATAAAACGTGATATTTAAGATGAAGAATTATTGAAGCTAAATTAATCTAGTAAAAAATAATATTATGTATACCAATAGTTAAGCTATTTTTAGTAAATTTTCAAATTGAGACACTCTTTCAAATATTAGCAATGTTCTTTCATACCTAAAAACATTAAAACAACTGTGAAATTTTTTTTAAATTAAACCTAACTTATTTGTCTATTGAGAAATAATGCTTAATAAATTTTGAAGTAACAAAAATATTTCCGCCCGACCCGATTCGACCCGCCTTCCTATTTGGTGGCTAAGGATAGATACAAAAAGTGGCACCCGTAACCTTCAATTCCTGGATCCGCCCCTGAGTTGTTAGGTGAACAACACTACATGGATCAAATAGGGGTAAAAGATATTGAGTCTTTTTAATATATAGCCAAAAACAAGTCTGGTCTTACTTTCAAATAGACACTAGGACGGTTGCACAAAGGCTAGCCAATATCTACCTTATGCAAATATGGTTAGGCAGATTTTGCTCCATAAAACTAACGTGAATAGCATTAAACAATTAATAGAATCAGCTTATATTTAGGAATCCTAATCATAATAAAAATCCTTATTTTCCTATTATATATCTACTCCACCCTAAACATTAGGCAAAAATTTCACTGACCTATTATAATCACACATAAACGCGTGTCATCATTTGGCACTTGCCTCTATTTATGGCACTGTATAAACGTTTTGCAAATAATAATTATAATATTATAATATTCAGCGAGTATGCATTTGGTATGCATACATTATTCACTATGCATATGGTCTGTATTCAATAAGTAGGTATTTGATATGCTTACATTATTCACTGTGATAATATTTAACAAGTACGTACATGGTATGCATGTATTATTCATTATGCATAAAATCTGTATTCGATAAATATGTACGCGTTATGCATCTAAAACTTTGTAAATATGGATACATATACAGTTACCGTACGTGAAATGCATTTACTTAGTAAAAATTGAAGGCAAATTTAGCTGTATACAAGATAATATGTCATGAGAACACAATTCTCTTCTATATCTTCATATTGGATATTATTTTATTTAGGCTTCATGAAGCAGATGGGCTACCATTAAAATGGCAAAGGATTTGTCCAGTCTTAGTTGGAGAGGACTTGGGATTTACTTTTGATTTTCGGGATGATGTACTCATTCATTTACTGTTGTTTATCCACGATAAAGTATTAATTTAGCTTGGGGAATTAAATCCCACAATCCCTTAATTTGTGGCTTTGGGGAATTAAATCCCACAATCCCTTAATTTGTGGCTTAAAAGATGGACAGCTATTATATTTAGAAAACGGCTAGGAAAAGAAGTATACAAATGGTAAATGTTTAGAATGGGTAAAAAATCTAAAATATGTTTATTTTCTGTTAAGAGTTGTTTAGAATGTTTAACTGGCGTAATTTTCTCAAAGATATTTGTGTGGGAGTCTGTTTGGCGCACACTAATTGATCCGTAGCCATCAAAAATAAATTCGTTAAGAAATAGCCATTTTCGGACAACTGGGACTCTGAACATGTTAGTTCAAAGTCCCAGTATAAAATACTGGAATCACTTAGACACTAATCCCAGTATAAAATACTGAGATTTTGAACAAACATGTTCATGTTCAAAGTCCCAGTATTATATATATAAAGCTTCAGGAATGAATCCCATTACAAAATAATGGACTTTGAATATGTTAGTTCAAAGTCCCAGTATAAAAATCTGGACTAGTCTGGGGTGTTTGCCAATGCTAATGGAGTATAAGTATACGCGTGGATTTTTGGATTTCTCAATTAATTTTGAAATAATTGGATAATTTTCACTTAGCGCGTACCACTCCTGAAAAGTTTTACACTTTTACACACTATAAACGGTCACATGGATCGCACGGCCGTTTCACTCTCAAAAAATTCTTTAGGAGGAACGGTTTTGGGTATAGTTGGTCCGTAGTACAGCCAACAATTCCAAATGTTTCTGCCCCTTGGTTGTCTGCCTGGGGGAATCATATTCTTGTCTAGATTACCCAACTCTTGGAAGGTTCTTTGGGATAGTACAACACGTCCCACACTTCAACTATTTTTAAATCTTCCATAAATTTGCTAAATCTTTCTTCTTCTTTTTTGAAATAATTTCACGTCATAATTCTTTTTGTATTCTCTTTATTGTCTAGTTTCTACTATCCTACTTTTTTGAAACTAACTTGTTTGTTTCGTTTTTCTTTTTATTCAAAATGGTGAAGTCCATAATCACTTATTAGCTTAGTAAAAATTTTGCGCAGGAGCCCATTTAAGGCGTCATTTAAATTTTATTTCGTTCTTAAAAATTACTAGTATTTAACCATTATATTTAACTTTAAACCTCATATGTGTAACTTTTAACCTGAATGTCTAAGGTTGAACTGCAAGACCCAAAATTTGAATTCAACCTGAAGGTCTGAAGTTAATTTCAAACTTAAAGTTAAAACCCGAAGGTCTGCAGTTTAACGAGCGGCTAAAAACTCGTTAAAACTTAAATAGTGCACCTAAAATAGACTCATCGTTCACTTCCCCCACTAACTTAGATGGCCATTTGGTGCATTGCAGTTTATAGTGAACGTGTTTCTTTAAATTTGTACAAGTATAGTCTTATTTTTCAAGTCCTCACGGTGTGTCAAAACTTCATCCAAATTTGAAGAATCTATCAAAGCTACATTTGTTCGCCATTTTTGTAGGATAGGTCATCGCTTGTTTTAAATTTTTAATAATAATCCTAAGTTTTTAAATTCTTAATATTGATCCTAAGTTTAGAGCGTTCATAACTTTTGACATACCCATCAAACTTGATATTGAGGCTATTTTTGCACTAATTCCAAAAAATAGTGATAAAACATGCATATATGTGCAAATCACCCTAAAATTTTGACTGAAATGTCGGTTAAGCTGGTGTAATTTATCCCAACAAATTAAGAAAGAGATTTCTATCTTGTATGTCCAGTGACTTTTATTTTGAACTAAAAATAGCCATATTAAAAAGTATTTACCGAGCTGCTCATTTGGCTAAAAATATTTCATTTCATAGCCGGAGTATACCCCAAACTGATATATCCAATGGCCACAGTATATTCCAATAGTATACAAATTTGATTTAACACAATATAACCCTGATCACTAAGTTCAGCTGTTAGGTGAACAATACTACATGGATCAAATAGGGTAAAAAAAATTGTGTGGGAGTCTGTTGGGCACACGCTAATTGATCTGTAGCCATCAAAAATAAATTCGCTAAGAAATAGCCATTTTCGGACAACTGGGACTCTGAACATGTTAGTTCAAAGTCCCAGTATAAAATACTGAGATCACTTAAACACTAATTCCAATATAAGATACTGGGACTTTGAACAAACAGAGACTTTATATATATAAAGCTCCAGGGATGAATCCCGGTATTTTATACTGGGACTTTATATATATATAAAGCTCCAAGGATGAATCCTATTATAAAACAATGGACTTTGAATATGTTAGTTCAAAGTCCCAATATAAAAATCTGGACTAGTCTGGATTTCTCAATTAATTTTAAAATAATTGGATAATTCTCACTTAGCGCATCCAAAAATAGCTACGCATCAAAATTTCCCTCAAATAGGTAAAGTCCATAATCACCCATTAGCTTAGTAAAAAGAGTGTTTTACATATATAGCCAAAAATAAGTTCGGCCTTACTTTCAAATAGACATTAGGACTGTTTCACAAAGGCTAGCCAATAATGACATTACATAAATATGTTTACGTGGATTTTTTTCCTTAAAACTAGCGTGAATAACTTTGAGTACTTAACAGAATAAGCATATGTTTGGGACTCCTAATCGTAATAGTAATCATTTTTTTCTTATTACATATCCATTATATCTTGATAATTAGGCAAAAGATATTCATCTTATTCCACCGTCAATTCTTGTTTAAATATATCTGTATCACTCTTTCATATCTGTACTTCAGCCATATTTTTACTACTACACAATTTACTAATCACTTGGAACTTTTAAATTTAAGAAATTAATCAACTACTGATCGCTAATTAGTAGTAATATCAATTAGTTTGGTTGATGCTAGTCTCGGGCAATATTTTATGAATACTCAAGTAATTCATCATCATTACACTTTTTCTACTAGCTAGTCGTCAACGTACCATATCACCTCTCCATTTTTTTTAAAGATGTAGCTATTTTAAAGCTTTACCAGGTTTCATGCAAAACAGATAATGAAACAATTAGTGAAAATAAAACTTAGATAAAGAGCAAAACAAAGTATGCATATAAAGTGCATAAATTAAGAATATGCATCCAATTTGCATATTAGATGCATATTTTATATAACTCATACCACATGTGCATTATTGTAATATTTATTGGCGAATTAATTAGAGCATATTGAAGGCATATTACAATGATATTAAATATAACTCATGCGTCAAGTGTATATCGGATGCATATTTCTTTAAAACTCATTCTGCACGTGCATTTTAACATATCAAATATATATAACCAATATACTTGGACAATATACAAAAAGTTGTCGTGTCTTTGATATACAGACTTTTGAATTTTTATTTTATTTTTTATTTTCCTGTTAAGATGATGTGTTTACGCATGAAAGTAGGAGAAAATCAAGTGATACGAGATTGTATTAAAATATTTAGGACATATCCAAAATTTAATTAGAAAAATATACTCCAAAAATTCAGTCATGGCCCATTATTTCTCCCTAAAATAAAAAGTGTTTCACTTCCAATATGGAGAGACATAAATATTCATCGTGTACCAATATTAACTCTGTGTAAAAAAATTTGACTTTTTAGATTACCACTTTTTGTAATTGTTTGCTTTAAATTAGGAGAAACTTAACTTAATTGATTTAGTATGAAATATTTAATAAATATCTTTAATTAGTGAGATAAGATCACATCTAAAAATAAATACCCTTATCTATTCAGTTCCCCTAAAAGTAGGCATGGAAGGTGGAAAGTGTTAAGAAAAAAAAATGTTTATAATAAGTAAATGACATAATGTTAAATGCCTATAAATCATAATAAAGAAAAAATATGTCTATTTTTTATTAAGGACTCTTCTAAATGTCTATGCCACGTAATTTTTTCTAGTAAGAATTTTGCGCAGGACCCCATTTAAGGAGTCATTTAAATTTTATTTCGTTCTTAAAAAATACTAGTATTTAACCATTATATTTAACTTTAAACCTCATATGCGTAGCTTCTAACCTGAATGTCTAAGGTTGAGCTGCAAGACCCAAAATTTGAAGTTCAACCTGAAGGTTTAAAACTGTTCAAACTTGAAGTTAAAATTCGAAGGTCTGCAGTTTAACGAGCGGCTAAAAACTCGTTAAAACTTAAATAGTACACTAAACTAGACTCATCGTTCACTTTCCACTAACTTAGATGGCCATTTGGTGCATTGCAGATTATATTGAACGTGTTTCTTTAAAATTGTACAAGTATAGTCTTATTTTTCAAGTCCTCATGGTGTGTCAAAACTTCATCCAAATTTGAAAAATCTATCAAAGCTACATTTGTTCGCCATTTTTGAAGGATCGGTCATAACTTGTTTTTAAATTTTTGAATAATCATCCTAAGTTTTTAAAATTTTAAATTCTTAATATTGATCCTAAGTTTAGAGCGTTCATAACTTTTGACATACCCATCAAACTTGATATTGAGGCTATTTTTGCACTAATTTCAAAAAATAGTGACAAAAAATGCATATATGTGCAAATAACCCTTTAAAATTTGGACTAAAATGTCGGTTAAGCTGGTGTAATCTATCCCAACAAATTAAGAAAGAGATTTTTATTTTGTACGTTCAGTGACTTTTTTTTTTTTGAACGAAAAATAGGCATATTAAAAAGTATTTACCGAGCTGGTCATTTGGTTAAAAATATTTCATTCCATAACCGCAGTATACCCAAACATGGCCACAGTATATCCCAATAGTATACAAGTTTAATTTGACACAATATAACCATGCTTCTATTATATTCCTTTCTAGTGTATGATATACCCCAATAATATACAAGTTTGATACCACAATGGTATACCCCAATGTTGTGGTTGTGTGGCTATATAATATTTAAATAAAACTTGGGCTATGATTGGACAATATTTTAGTGTGAGTTGGCTAGTTTTGAAAACTTCCTATTAAGAAAAGATTATTGACATTTTTACGCTAATTGACATACTAAACCACTTAATTACAGAAAATATCGATATTTTTAAATAATTACCCTACATACCAACACTTTTTCACATTTTACAAAATATACAAATTTTCATTTCCTTTCTCTCATCTCTACCCAAAACCCTAACTTCTCCCTCTCTCTTTCTCTCCTCTCCTCCACCCACCCACCCCACCCTCCTGCCGTTCCCCACCCCCCTCACCGGTCGCCATCTTAGTGGAGCAGATCTGCTCCTCTCTTTTCCGATCTTCTCCTCTTTTTTTTTTTTTTTTTTTTTTTTTTTTTTCATTTTGTACGTGTATATGTGTGTATTTTTATGTATACATATGTATTTTGTTAATACAAGTTCAGATCTGCTTCTCCTTCTTCTTTTTTACATTTGAATATAAACATTCAAATTCAGATATGCAAGTGTATGCAAGTGTATGTATTCGTGTATATACATGTAATAATTTTCAGAACACAAGTGTATGTACGTGTACATCACTGTATGAACGTGTATATCCGAGCATCTATTTGTATTTTTTGTATGTATTTTTGTGTGTATGTCAAGTAATAAATATAACACACATAAATTTATATGTTTCGTTTGTAGATCTGTAGATTCGTGTATGTATGTGTGTGTTTAGTGTATGTATAACACAATTTTTTTGTGTATTTACATGTATTTTTGTTTATATGTATTTTCCAACTTTAATTTCAAAAAAAAAAAAAAAAATCAATGTTTATATGTGTATTTCATTTTTAGATTCAAAAACACACAAAAAAAATCGGTGGTGGATAGCGGTGGCCGGCGGTGACTAGGCGGCGCCGTCGCCTGGGGTGGTAACAGTGGGGGGGGGGGGGGGGCAGTAGGAAGAAAGAGGAACCCTAATTTATTAGTTTTGTTGATTTTTTGTATATAATGTGTAAAAAAATGTTGGTATTTTTCGTAAAATGAAATAATGTTGGTATTTTTTGTATTTTTGGTGTTAGGATTGTATATATTTGTAAATCTCCCAAGATTATTAGATAAAGTGTCGCCTGACTGGACTTAGTTAGTTCTGGTTGGTCCTTACTTTTTTTCAGTATACAACTAGCTAATACACAGTGTGTACAATTGATTCCTCAATATACAATTTGTTTCCTTACTTATACACATTGTGTACATTCAATTTTGTGGTGTATACAATAAGTTTTCACAATTAATTTTCTGAGCTATATATGATGTACACACTTATATAGGTATAATGTATTGTTTACACATCGTTATATATGTATAATATGCTGTGTGTGTGTGTGTCTATATATATATATATATATATATATATATATATATATATATATATATATATATATATATATATTGTGTAGACATATATAATGACATCTCCAAAGAAATAAAATAAAAGAAACTAAAGAAGAAAAAGACAAAGTGGCAGGCGGATGGAGAGGAAGGATCGTGAGGGCGGAAGAGGGGGGGGGGGGAGGGGAAGAGGGAGGAGCAACAGAGATGGAGCGAAGAGATAGAAAGAAGAGGCAGCTGTAGCGACGGAAACGAGAGGAAGAAAAAAAAAGGAGGCCGCAGCTGCGGTAGAGGGAAGAGAGAGAAAGATAGAGGCAACTACCGGAGAGAAGAGAGATGAAGGGAAAGGCGATGGGGTAGGAAAAGAGACGAAGTGAGAGGTTAGAAACCCTAGAAAGAACTTGAGATAAGTGGATAGAAAAAGTTAGGTATGAACTCTAAAAGAGGATTTACACTTATATACAAGTTTGAAGCCTAAATTTTCAACCAAAATAATAATAATAATAATAATAATAATAATAATATTAATAATAATAATATTTAGATATTATCTATACTATTTTAAAATTACAAAGAATTTCGTGAAATATTTTGGTATATTAGAAATACAAAGTGTGCATTTTTCGGTAAAAGATCTTGAGATTTCTCAGTCAAAATTTTCAATTATCCTTGTTCATATCGAACTAATTGGAAGTTTAAGATATGAAAATGTTGCTAGAATGAATTTATATTTGAACTTAAATCAGTCACATATGGAGTCATAAGTTTGAAAGATATACAAGTGACTTGTAGATCAATCAGCGATTCATTCTTGTATTTTAGTACTTGCAATTTTTCTCTTCCTCCTAAAAAATTTAGATTTTGACTAATCTCTATTCAGTATATAATATCTATATGTCTCAGGTTCTTTACAAAGTAAAAGCTCATTGATCTTTCTACAAATAATTTTTATAATAAACATAATATATATTTAGCCTACCTATTAACAAAAAATTACTTTCTTAGTGCAGTTGAGTTTGCTTGAGTTTTATCTCCTTTGTTAATGGTGTATTCACTTTTCTGATATGTACTAGTTTATTAGTAACTATTTACGTGAAATGACAAACGCATGTACAGTAAAACTAATATATTACAGTATATATATGTACAGTTTGTTTAGGACTGTGATGGTTTTATTTAGGCTAAATACATAGACAGCCCTAAACTTGCCGTAAATTTCCTCGTAATCACTTGAACTAAGGGTTTTTTCGGTTGAGCACCTGAACTCAAATCAAATTGTGTCAAGTAGACACCTACATTACAATATCTCGTACAATATCCCCAAACCTTTTCAATTTTCTTCTTTGTTTGAATACAAAATCTTCTTCCCTTACTGTAGCAATTTCAAGATTTCGTTACGCTTAAAGCTTGGAAATCTGATTGATTGGTGATGGCAAACGGAGCTTGAGAGTTTCAGTGAATCGAAGATTTGTACCTGATTTAGTAATAGGAAATCGAAGAGGTTGAGTTACCCATACAAATTACAGACCTTCATCTTTTCCACTTGCTCATGTAAATTTCTTCATACCCCGCTCGTTTCACTCTTTCTTCATTACCTGAGTAATTACTTTATATTTCTTCATTTATAATGCTGACAAGGTAAATTTTCTATGTTTCACTGATTTTCAAAAACGTGAAGTTTCTTTTGGGTCATATATGAATGGGATGGGCAAATATGGTGTGGTGTTAGGGCATAGAATAAGGTGGAAAGAGAACGCACGAGGTAGGAGAAAGAGAAATGGTTAAAAAAAGTAAAGAATCATATCTTCCACGTGCTTGATTCTCAACCTATGCGCCACATCAGTAGGTCGTGTCTAATAGACACAATTTGATTTGAGTTCAAGTTCTCAACTAGAAATACCCTTAGTTCAGGTGGCTATGAGACAAGTTTAGGGGATGTTTATGTATTCTGCCTTTTATTTAACACTTAAGTTCTGTTTTGTTCAAGACTTTATATTGGTATGGATGGTTTCGTTTAAGACATTTGATTGTATTTAGGATGGTTACACGTTAAGACAAGTAGTACCTAGTAATATAAGTAGCGAGTGAGGCGGGGCCTAATTAAAATTAGGAGAAGTTGTGGCCATTTGCAAAACTTATCAAAATCAAAATTTGAACAAAAAAAAAAAAAAAACCTACCCGAATTCCCGAACCCCTTCACAACTCAACTCTGCTTCCTCCTCAGTCCTCGTACCCCTCCTTCAAATTGAAGACAACTCGAATTGGAGATCTCCTTGTTGTAAGTCTGATGATTACATGTTCCACTACACATTCAATATATATTGTGTTACTGCTGAATATATCAATCGAATATTCTGGTTTTTGATTTATTAAATAATGTAGCATTATAGTTCCCCATTTCTTTGGCATTCCATCCTACTATTTTGATAGCAGTAATATTTAATGACAAGCTGTATTTATATACTTCTGCTAATACCGCGAGTTGTCAGGGGCGGAGCTAGCATGTTGGGCGATGCTCGCCCGGACTCTATATTTGTCTTAAAAAATTTATTTAATATGTACAAATTGTAAATTTAAAACCCCCTAACGTGAAAAGACCAGAACCCTGAACCTCAAGCTTCAATACCTGGCTCCACCTTCGCCAGTTGTGTGTAGAGGCAAGCATCTGGCTTTTTAGATGCTTTTCAATTTCATTTGTTTTGTTTCTTCTTATTCCAGTTCATTTTTCCTTTTAGTAAAGTTACAAGCATGGTTTAGCAGAATGGCTGATTTGAATTTAGTGCCTTAGCTTTAGCCTACTTAATTTGACATTGGATTCTTGTTTAACCTGTCCATTGATATAAGGCAAATAAAGGTTGCTCTGTCGATTTTTTTTAGTTAGGAATTTATGTATTCTTTCGTTGATATTGGGTTAAAAAGTAGAGAAACGTATATAGGCATCACTTTTGTTCACTATAGATTTCTCTAGTCGAATTTTGCATTTTTACTAACTATAGCAATGGAAGTTGAGGATTAGGATAGAAGGTTAGTAGATAGGCAAGTGTGGTTGAGCATGGTTTTTGAAAGATAGTCAGAGTCGTCTAGCATTAGGGGCTTTTTCCCGGTAGTATTTGGTCTATTCTAGTATTATTGTACTCCTTTATTGTTGTTGTTTCTTCTACCTTTGCTATCCTCACTATTTTGTTCGAAATAACTTTCCTTTCTACCAGATTTTTGTCGTTTCTCTTTCACTATTCAAACCAATTTTCAAAATTGCTTTTCTTTTAGCCGAGGGTCTATCAGAAACAACCTCTCTACCTAGCACAAGGTAGGGAAGGACTGCATACCCCTCACCCTTCCCAGACCCCACTTGTGGGACTTTATTGGATATGTTGTTCTTGTTGTAATAACTATAGCAATCTGTTTTGTGTAGTGGTCTTTTATGCATCTTTTCATGTTTTGCTCTGCTTTCTCATGCGATTTTGCTCAGAGAACTTGAAGACTAAGTAGACGTCTATGAAGCTGTCAAGAATAAATGGAACGAAAAAATAGTTGTCAAGGAGAAAGAATTGACATGTAGTGATTATTATCCTTAATCTTTAGAAGGGTCATTGGCTTCTGAAAGAAAACTTGTGGGTTATTTGCTCAATTGAAGACTTAGAGTGTGCCTTTAATCAAAGCAGCCTAGTTACAGAAGCAGACGGAAACTTCCTCCGTTGCCAGTATAGAGAAATTCAGTGAGATGGCAATGTCGAAAGCAGCTAGAAATTTTTGGAGAAGTTGTTCAACAATTTCTTCCGAACAACCATTTCGGGTCTGCATAGTAGGGAGTGGACCTGCTGGTTTTTACACCGCCGATAAGGTACCAATATCTCACCTCTGTCAATATTCTGCAATTTGTCTTTTTTTTCTTTCTTGCAGATGAAAATTAAAAACTTGGAAAACTTTGGTTATTGCCGGTGTTGTCAAAGGAGCGCTCAAGCCCTGACGCGAGGCGCAAAACATGATGCGTGCTTCACCTCGCTTAATGGGCACTTCACTGTCTTCATCAAGACTCTAGGGCATACTTCTCCTTGCCAAGGAGTGTTATCCTGAAGAGACGACACTAAATAATTGATATTTCACTTCATTAACTTTTTTCAATTTCTTTGTCCATATACATACATTTTGTATATATTCTTCAGTTGCCGCTTTCTTCATTAAAGCCCACACTTTATTTGTGCCTTTGCGCTTAAAGCCCTAATAGACCTTTGTGCTTTCTTGCATTTTTCGCTTTTGATAACACTGGTTATTGCTTCTGTTGACAGATTTTGAAAGCACATGAAGGGGCTGAAGTTGACATTGTTGACCGGTTACCAACGCCTTTTGGATTAGTTCGGTCTGGTGTTGCGCCTGATCATCCTGAAACCAAGGTTTTATCCTTTGACTTCGTCTCATTTTTCGTTGTATCATTTTCGGAACATAATTGTTGGTCTTGATTATGCATTTTTTAGAGGAAATTTGTAGTTGAAGGAGGTTCAATATAGTGGCTCCTAATTTAGACTGTAACTGTAGCATGTTTTCATTTTTTGGTATTATTAGCATGAGTTATCATTTTAGAAGAGTACACTAAGGAGAAAACTACTGATTCTAGAATATTAACAAATAAAGTAAATTGCAAATATTTTGGTATTAGTTTATGTTGTGCAAATGTGGCCTAGTTTATGTTGGTACACTTATTACTCTTTCACAATATTGTATGGTATTTGAATTACCTCAGCATGTGGAAATTTTAGTTTTTAATTACATAAGTAATGAAGAGATTTTATAGAGATGTGTGTGCCAGCAAAAAGGTGGAGAAGTTGCATAAAAAATGGTATAAAGCTTTACAGAGAATGTAAAGTGCTTAGAGATTTTATCATGGCACCAGGCTCTAAATCACTGGCCTTGGCCAGATTACGCCAAAACTTAAGAAAACTATACATTTGTGTTGGAGGTCGAGGATATTGTTCTTGTCTTAAAAAATTCTAAACATTTCATCTGCTTCCAAATGACCCACCAAACTGCTGGGATGGTGTTCCAAATTGTGGAAGAGGACTTAGACAACCCCTCTTCCAAATTAGGGTGTGGAAAGTTTTTTTTTTTTTAATGATAAATTTTATTGATAAGAGAAAACAGTATCTAGGAGATACTGTAAGCTGACTACATTATAGCTTTACAAAATCTAGCAAGTCTATCAAGTCCTGAAAACTAAAAACAGTGCTCCCTTTTTTCCAATTATAGAGATTATGAATACATCTATATTAAACTACATGAAGCGGTTCAATTTTGCCATCAAAACATCTCCTATTCTTTTCGTTTTGGTTTACAAAAGAAGATCTGAATTTTGGACAAGTTTTTTCCGTTGTTGTTAAAGGCTTGCTTGAGGCGCTATAACTTAGCCTTGAAGCTAGGGTGCAAAATAGGTTGAGCGCTTCGCCTTGTTTAAGCAGCTTTTCAGTTCATGTGCCAAGATGTTTCTGAGGCACGTCTCTCATCACCTATGATTTTGTCTTGGAATGGACATTGGCGAACTAGATTCTATTTCTAATAATCCAATGTGCTCAATATTGTTTTGGGGACCTAGAATTAAAACTAAGTGGTAATCCAGGGAACAAAACCTTTGTGCACAAACTAGACGGTTATTCACTAACCTGTTCTAATTTTTTAATTTAAACCCTCCTGAGATGCTGCTCTCATTTGAGCTTAGTTTATCAGAATACTTGCAACAGATTGTGACGAATCAATTTTCACGAGTTGCTCAAAATGGACGCTGCTCGTTCATTGGGAATGTGTCGCTTGGAGCCTCCATATCTTTGGCTGAGCTGCGTGAATTATATGATGCGGTAAGACTCTACATAATGATGGGGAGGCGTTCGATTCTATGGCATTTTTACTTGTTTTAGTGTACTATGTATTACTCATCAAATTCAACATTAATATGTCACTGTCAGGTGGTTCTTTCCTATGGTGCTGAAAGTGATCAAGCTCTTGGCATACCTGGAGAAGTATGTGCACTAGACATGGGATTTTGGTTTCCTACTTTGGTACTTTTGTTATTTCTTTAAGAAAACAGTTTAATCCATATATGGTTGTGTGTATTGTAGGAGTTGGCGGGGATATACCCTGCTAGAGAATTTGTTTGGTGGTACAACGGTCACCCAGACTGCAGAAATCTGACACCAGATCTGAAGAGCTCTGATACAGCCATTATTATTGGTCAGGTATAGTTTTAATGCCCTTGTTACTGTACATGTGTTGGCAGAGATGCAATTATGGTTAAATTGTACTGCCCAGGAGTTACTAATGCTTTTAGTATGTTGGTATTGATTGTCGCGTTGCGTTACCATTGATTGAACTCTAATTATGTGTAGATTACAGGTCAAAGAAACAAGCCAATTACATTTGTTAAAATTATCAGTAGCCTACAAAATCTCTCTTGCTCTATTTCTTTATTTGTCTTTTTTTTTTTTTGGGGGGGGGGGGGGGGGGGGAGGGGGTTAATTGATTCCAGTCAATCATTTAGTTCGCCTAAAGCAAAGCTTAACTAATGTAAAGTTACCACATCAAGTCAATGAATGCCACGTGTCAAAGAAGAATTCAGAGGTGTGCTGAGTGCGATTGTTCTCAGCTCTTTAGCGCCCTATGGCTCTGCTACTAGTTGTCGTGTTGTATAATTCAATTACAACCAAGTTTATTATAAACATCGTATTGGCTAATATTTAGATTAGGGCAAAGAGAGAGCTTTTGATGCTTAGTAGTTACCTTTATTATGTCAGCACTCAAGGGTGTGACCTAATGGTTAATGAAGTGGGTGCAACCTTTGAAACCAGGTTTCAAATCTCAACAAGTCAAAAAACACTAGGTATTTTCTTCTCATCTGTCTAAGCTTGCGTTAGCCTTGGTAGGCCGAGTTATTCGGTACCTGTGGTGGTGGGAGGTAGTACGTACTCCATGAAATAGTCGAGACGGGCACAAGCTAGTTATATCACAACCATTATAAAAGTAGAAAAAGTAAATACCTACAGTATCTTGGTTATTCCATTGGGATAGGTGGGACACTTAAACATGCAACTATTATCCCTAGCTAGTCAATATTATTTAATTTTGTCAATTTCTTATTTCATTCACTTTGTAAAGACAGTATTTTTGGTTTTGGTTATTAATAAAAATGGTCGCTAGGCACACTGCCTAGTTGACTCTTTGTTTTTAAAAAAAATAGTATCTTGCTCTGCAGTGGATGCTTCCTAAGTTGAGCGGACTCTTCACTTTTGGTGTCGCACGGGTGGGATCCGTTTGGTCTAACCAAATTGGGTACTTTGACCACGAAATAGGAGAAGTTTGAGACAAAATTTGGCCATAATCCTACTATATTTTTATTTCCAAGTCTAAGATCATGCCATCTTGGAGAGTGTCTAGATGTTTGCCTACAAATTTGTGAATACAAAAGAAACTTTTTACATTCTAACCATATCCATGTAAATTTTCCACTTAATCATAATTTAGGCATACTTTTATGGCTCTATTTTTAGATATATTTTTTGCCGAATCTCCGCACCCGTATCCATTCTTGGATCCATACCCCCGAATCTTAAAATTTAGATCATGAAGGATCCGACATCTGGATTTTCACCCGTGTCGGATACCCGCACCTGAGTCCCAGCAACTTAGGATGCTTCACTGCATTGATAGGCCCATCTGTCATCAGTTTATTTTTTTTGTGTCATTGTCATTAGAGAAGGCATTTGTTCATAACATGTTTGCTTTCTTTGAAGCAGAATCTTTTCTAGGAAATCCTGTTAAAAAATATTTATCTAGGAAATTTTTAAAAGAGTTGAGGCACAATGCAAGAGAGCTCCTTGCTTATCCAGTTTGATCCTTCTGTTCAGGGAAATGTAGCTCTTGATGCGGCACGTATTCTTTTACGACCAACTGCAGAATTGGCAACAACTGATATTGCCAGCCATGCCTTGGCAATGTTAGAAGTGAGCTCCATTAGGTCTGTCTTCTGTCTCTTGCAATTTGAGAGTCATCATGTGTTGTAGTTAAATGACTGAGGTTTATGTTTATTTATTGTCAGAAAGGTGTATTTGGTAGGGAGACGTGGACCAGCACAAGCATCCTTCACGGCAAAGGAGCTGCGTGAGGTTCTTGGTGAGTTCATAGAATTTTTCATCTGAGATTGATGTTCTTACTTGTCCCTCTTCAACTACCATGTTGTTCATTTAACTTTACCCTTGCAAGGTAAGCCCTAATATTGTCAGAATGCTGTATCTGTCTATATGTACTTTATATGTCTATGTGCTGATTATCTGCTTATGTATATGTCTGAAGTAAAATTGATTTGCACAGTATTTGGTCTATTAAATGAACTATATGTTTTCTACTTTTCTTCAGGTATTAAGGATCTGTTCATTGATATTCGGCAAGCAGATTTAAGCAAAACCCCAGCAGATGAGGTATGTCTGCTTTCCACGTTACTAGTTCAGGCCATTAGCAAATGATGTTGTAAATGTGAAGCCAAACTTTAATCTTTGTAGCAAAACAGCTTTGCCCCTACTTATAGTTTCTACAACACCCCCTCCACCCCTGGCCCAAAAAGAGAGAGAGAGAGAGAGAGAGTTGGCTTAAATGGTCACTTAACTACAGCGTTAGTTCAAGTTGATCCTGAAACGTACCTCGCAATGTATAAAGTCCTTCATTTTGCAAATGTGTGTCATTTCTAGTCCAACTTGCAGAGAAAACTGAATTTTATGTGTCTTATTAATGAAAATTAGCCTTTTAAAACAGCATGGTCGAAGCTTTTTTTGCCCAACTTCAAAAAGACGCCACACAAGCTTCTTCTTCCAAATCCGAATAGTACCCTTTACACATTAGTTGAGAAGTCTGAAAGGGGCGCCCAAGATGAGTCTCCGTGTAGATCATCATACATTTCTTCCTAGTGATGATGCAGAAACACGGAGACATAGGTGCTTCTTTTGTAGAACAAGAGATGGAAGAATAAAAGGTTGTTGGGTTATAGACATTTCTTGTGGATGAATTGATAGTGTAGAAGTTCACTAACAACAGGTTTAGAAGGGAGGTATTGAGTTCGCTTTGGTCTGTCCCTCTGGTTATTAGCAGCTTGAGAAGAAAGAAGCTTTGGTCATGTTCTTTTATTTAGGCTGATCAAACCATCCATTAATGAGCCATCTGAGATTGAGTTTTCAGTTAGGGTTGGACCAAAAGAGTCCAACTTCTGCAGACATGAGGGACTATTTATAGTCTTGGTTATATTTGACGGACCAAGTTAAAGGTAATTGAAAGAGGAAAAATAATGGAAAAATAAAGCAAAGCAGCTGCAATTGTTGACAGCTGAAAGGCGAATGGTGATGAGTTTGCATAGGAATTAATAGAAAGAGCAGGTTAATGCAATCTGATTGAATAGGTTAGAGGAACTTGATGCGTTTTTGGGAGCACAGGTGGTGTGGTGACACTGAGTTGAAGGTTGCTTTTCTTAATATGTTTACTCTATCAAACCAGAAAGAGATGATTGTGCAACAAATTCGCGGAGCTTAAGCAGGGGAAGTTCATCGGAATTTGAGCTTTAAGAGGAACCTCAAGGATTGGGAGATGGGTGAGTTTCAAAACCTTTTTGATTTACTTTACGAGCAAAGTTCGTTGCAAGACTCTTTGGACTCGTGGAAGTGGAAAGGGAGTTCGGATGGATTGTTCACTATTAGTTCTTAGAGGCTATTGATTAGAGTGGAGGCAAATTTTCCATATCGGGCTATCTGGATTCCAAGGGTTCCGAGAAAGGTGTTTTTTTTTTTGCATTGTTGGCGGCTAGGGGAGTAGTCTTGACAACAGAGAATTTGAGGAAGCAGAGGATTAATTATGTTAGTTGGTGTTTAATGTGTTAATGCCCGGGAGAAGATGTTGACCATCTTTTGCTTCATTGCTAGGTGGCAACGAAGTTGTGGGCGGTGGCTCTTGATTTGTTTGGAGTTTATTGGGTGATGACGGGTACTGTGACAGAGACGATGTACAGCTGGGCATTCAGAAGAAGGAAGAGAAGACTTAGAGCATGGGATGTTGCTCCGTTATTTATTATGTGGATTCTTTGGAAAGAGAGAAATATGAGGGCTTTTGAAGGAGTTGAGAGTGATTTTATTAGATTGCAAGATAGTTTTTTTGTTTCTAGTTTCCTTTTGGTGTACCCATGAAGTTCCGATGTGTATAGATGATTGGGTTACTTTTGTAGAGAACTACATTTTGGTCTAGGTTCTTTTCCTTTTGGTATACTTCTTGTATACGGGGTTTCCCCCTTTTTTTATTAATAAAATTATTTACCTTATAAAAAAAAAGGAACTTGATGCGGTTTGCTCCAACAATTTCACTGTCACTTCTATGCACCAATGTTATGCGTAACTTTGATATCCTCCATGTTGAATTCACTGTTATTTATTTTGTATGCAAAGGAAGAACTAAAGAATAATCGGATTAAAAGGAGAATTCATGAGTTGCTTTCTAAGGCAGCCACTCCTGCAGCTTCCATACATAGTCCAGGTCAAAAAGAACTGCACTTTGTCTTCTTCCAGAAACCAAACAAGTTTCTGGAATCAGACTGTAGAAGCCATGTTGCTGGTTTACGTTTGGAGAAGACAGTACTTAAAGGTATTTTTTAAAGATAAGTATGTGTTACGAAGAACAATATGCTTATTATTTTCTTGCCTTAATTTTGTTTTCTTTTTGTGCTTTTTTGTGTTTTGGTTTTACTTGGTCATTTAATCATGGAAGATGAAATTGTTCAATGAGGACTTTTTGATGTACTTCAACTCCATTTTGGAAAACTTCACCTGAACTACCCATAGTCGTCTATTTACGGGCTCACTGAATAGTCAATCAGACTTTGTTGATATGACGGGAAATACCATACAAGGTGAACACAAATTTTGGTAATTGTGTATGTCAGTCATGTATATAGTTGAGAGCATGCATGTGTGTATATTTACCCATTGCTGTAGTTTTTTTTAAAAAAATTTTCATTGGGTTATTTGGTTCACGTATAGGAAAAAATAATCCATATACAAGGCTCTGCAGTCTGAATTGTTAACCGGGTGTTTTGTTATCATTTTGTTCCTTTTCCATAACAGCTGTATGCGTGTCTCAGCAATACATGAATAAGAGGCAGCTAGCATGGCAACAACACTGTTGCATCTTACTATACAGTAATTCTTTCGTTACTTTAAATAAATGGTTTTCAAAAATTGTAATTATGATAATAATACTAAGATTCCAAATAATAATTGATTTTTTGAAGTACTCTTTATACCAGAACATGTAAATTTGAATTTAAAGTAATCTAAACTGTTATTTGTAGATTTCAAAAGTGTTTCCATCCCAAAATATTTCCTCCTATTGTTTCCAGTCAGTATCTTCGCTGCTCCATTTCCTCCCATTTTCTAACATGTGCCCTGTTCTTCTGCTCTTTTTGAAATAATGAAACTTAATTTCAAAATGAATTGAATTACACGTCTACAAAATTAATAAACTGTTACATGAGTATGCTGATTATTAACTAATTTTTGGTTCTGGTGCAACACAATGTCAGTTCAGAAAATTACAGAAACTTAAGGCACAAATGTATTACATCTTCAAGAAAACAGATCTTCTACAATTATTTTCTATGATATCTTTCATTGGGTAAAATGTTAACCAGTGATTATTCAAAATTACAACCGTGATATATATGCGGGTCTTAATGAAACAAGTTGAAAACGTGAAAGACTTGACTGAGACTTTGCATCATGTCGGAGTTCTATTTCGTAAATGTACATGTTGCAGATCTCTTACATGAGAGATTAGCTACTGCTAATAACATGAACTTTTTTCTACTTCCAGAAGATATGGACTCCGGGAAACAGATCGCAGTTGGTACTGGAATTTTCAATGAAATAGAATGCGGGTAACTGTTTATGTTGCTTTGTTTCCCTGAGGATCTAAAAGTTCTTCCATCAATCATTTACCAACTCATAACATGTTAACCCCTCCCCCAGTTCTGGATCATATTTCATATTGCCATGGTGTTGGAGAGCATTATTTTTCTTGTAGCTGAACCGATCTTCTGTGTTTGGGGGGGGGGGGGGGGGGTTGTGAGGAGAGGAGAATAGTAAATGAATTGGTCAGATTTGAAAGAAAAAGAGAACTGTGAAAGACACGAATGTGCAGAGTAGTTGAGAAAGTAGTAGTTTATTGTGACAAAAAACCCCTTTAAGATGTGAGAAAGATAAACCCAAGTTTTTATGTATTTGTTGACCAAATTTAGATGCACAAATGACTCTTAAAACTACAATATCACTGCCTCATTATCCGTAAAGGATGCTTTTCATTTGATTTTGGGCTTCCCAGTCTTGCTTCTGGCCTCCCATGCCATATACACTGGCCAGCCAGTCACCGCCCCTTAGTCGTCCTTGTCTCTTTTCTGCATACTGGTGTTTCAGTGTTGAATGTTGATTTGTTTTACCGCATTGTTTGTAGGCTGGTACTGAAGAGCGTTGGTTACAAGTCAATACGTGTTGATGGCTTGCCCTTTGATCACTATAAAGGTATGTTATGAGCTAAATCATGCGAGATGTGTTGATTGCTCATAAAGCTCATTGCTTGGATATAAATATCTGTAACTTTAAGTTGCCAATTGAATATATTTGTATTCTATTTTTGACGTTGAAATTTGTATCCTTCCTTTCTTTTATCCCATCCCCTGGAGTAGTGTTTTGGTCCTTCACATTAATTGCATGATAGCTCTAATTGCTGTTCGGTCCAACACAGTTTGCTGCTTTTCCAGGAATCGTTCCAAATGTTTGTGGACGAGTGTTAAGTGAAGCTTCAAGAGATGCACAAGTTGAAAAGGGCTTATATGTATGTGGGTGGTTGAAGCGAGGACCTACTGGGATAATTGCCACAAATCTTTACTGTGCTGAAGAAACTGTAAGTGCGCTATCGTACGCAAAACCTCCTGCTTTAGTAGAACTGTTCCCATCATCATGACCAAGGAATTTCGTTCTGTAGCTAATTGGATTGCTTCTAGAATATATGGTTAGGTTTGCTGACTGAGTCATAAGCAGGTTGCTAGTATATCAGAAGACATAGAGAAAGGAGCTGTAACATCAAGATCTGGCCTACCTAAGCCTGGAAGAGAGGGCCTCCTCCAACTGCTGGATAGTAGGAATGTCAGAATTGTTCCATTTAGTGGCTGGGAAAAGATTGATGCTGAAGAGAAAAGGAGAGGGAACGCGAAAAGCAAACCCAGGGAAAAACTTACCACTTGGCAGGAACTCCTTGAAGTCGCTGCAAAGTGATAACTGTCTCCAGGATGATTTAGTTTGCTCTTATATCTGTTCTTTTAATGGCAACGCCCCGACGCTATCAGCTCTTCGAGATGTGTTGCAGTTTTGCTCTTTCAGCATGTAGAAGAGCAGCAGTGCCTTCCGAGAAAACCATTAGAAATGATCAGTTATCCATTCCAATTACTATGTTTTGAGCTCTTTTCATCCTGAATGCATCTACTGACCGATCCTGACAAGGTTGACGTAGGCGAGGAATGTTCTGCCTCCATAACATATTCATCTTTTGAACTTGGCACAAGCAGTTGTACTATGAGCTCAGAGTATTCTCATTTCTTCAAGTGTGTCTTCAATCAAATGTAATAATCCCTTTCAGTTAAGGGTCATAGATCAAATTACAAGAACAAAAAGAGTTACTTGATATTGGAGATTTGGAGTTATTGCATACTAAAGCAATGTTTGGACTGCTAAACTTTTGAATATGCATTAAATTCATTTTGAGCGTTTACTGTGTCTATGTCAATCTTTTAGTAATAATAATGAGTCGGCAAAATGTACAGATTCCGTGTTCTAGATTCTTTAATTTGAAGTTTTTCCCTGTATTTTTCTGGCATTTGTGTTTTTTCTAGCTGCTAACTAGCTACCGAAAATCTTCTTCGACTTCTAGCCAGTTTGGGTGAGCTTATTATAATTAGCTTATGAGTCATAAGTTGCTTATAAGTCACTTTTGAGAAGTTAGAATTTTTTAGCTTCTCACTTTTGGCTTATTTAAAAATATATGGACTTATAAGTTCATGAAATATTGAGTTACCAAACACTTAATAATGAGCTATAAGCACAAATATGCTTTTAAGCCACTTCTGAGCTTACCCAAACGGGCTCTTTGTCAACACAACTTTTACTTATGGATAACATCATTGCAACAAAGAAAAGTGAGTTTTAAGATCGAAACAATATTCGCCACTTCATAACTCACAAGTGAGTATTTCTAAATCCATCTGCCATGTCTTAGTTGTTTCTTGTTTTCCTATTTTAGAAAAAGGGAATAATATCTCTCTTACTACTCAAGTCTCATTCTTAAAATCCACCCAATTTGGATGTGTCAGACCACTAAAAATTTACGTTTTCTTTATAAAAAAAATGGTAATTGAGTTTGTAAAACTGATTCATCATTGGAGCTAAAAGAAACTCAAGGATATGTAAGTCGAGGACTTCAAGAATTGGCTGCGTGAAAGTCTTCCCAGTGGAAGACTTTAGACTTCGTTGTGGTTAACATAATTGAATGATTAGCCTGTGAGAGTTTTCCCATAACGCATTACAATTTTGTTCTTATGTTATTTTTTCTTTTTGATGAAATAGATTATTGACATGCATAAAAAAGAAAAACATTTAACATGTTGAATTAGAGTGAGATAGAAATCTGAAGCAACAACACTGTCCATTTTTTTGTTGAAGTCAAGGCCTTAACGCGCGGCTTTTTACGACGGAAAACAACGAAAGAGAAGTGTGTTTTTACGGTTCACCAAGTATGCGTTAAAGAAAAATATGTCCTCAAACCTCAATTGAAATATCAAAAATGCTAGTAGTATGTCCAGTTGAAATTTGGTAAATAAGGATATTAAACTGGAGATATTCAGTATCAACATGGGGTGGTGGCGCAGTTGGCTAGCGCGTAGGTCTCATAGCTTCTGAGTGATCCTGAGGTCGAGAGTTCGAGCCTCTCTCACCCCAACTACATTTTTCGTTAACCTTTTTAAACCTTGGCAAATGCCTTTTGTACATTGGGAATTCATAAATAAAAGAAAGCAAATTCCTTCTTCCTACACTTTATGAGTTTCAGTCCTGCTAATTTGATTCAGAAAGATTTTATTAAGCATCAGAGTAAATATCATGAAGAAAGCACCAAAAAACTTCTCTTCCATGATTTACATGAGTGTCTTACTAAAAAAAAATTACTCCACATAAACACTCACATGATTGTTTAACATTAAATAAACTTATTTTCACTTTATTATAGAATCTAAACATTTAGTAAATGTGGCTAATAATATTTAGCCTAATAAGTTAGAGATAAGGATCAGCTATATTTGCCTATGATTTAGGAATATTTAGTACTCCTACTATGTTTCAATTACGATCTCTCTCTTCCCCTTTTTGTGAGGAGTCACTCTTTTTTAAAAACTGTAAGGTTGCTTTTCTTGAATATATTAGTTATATCCATTGTATATCAAGGGCGTAATTTATACTTCAAATTGTTTAATAATTATACATATTCTATGCGCAATATATATATTTATGCATATTCTTTGCATATGTCTATAATTATGCATATTATAATTCTACTTTAAGTTGTCATATTCTTTGTATATTAAGAACTGCCTAATATGAATACATTATGCATATTCAATCTATGTCATATATGTATTGCACTTATATGCATATAACACAAATATCTAATTTATATTTGATATATACCATAAATTACTTTTATCAATTGAATATTATATAGATTACCTCCTTGTTTTGAAGTGGGAGTTCAACTCCTTAATTCTCTCATTTTATAAGACATAAATTATTAAAAGTAAATTATGCTATTTTTTTGAAAAATAACAACTTATAATCATGAGATCTTTTATTTTGGATTACCATTCAATGGCTAGCATTTGTTGGTTTATTATGATGGCTAATTAGAAGTAAGGTTAATAGTATTTATGGCTATTTATGTTATCATCTCAAAAAAATACCATATTGTTGCATGCTAATAAGTCCGTTTTGCAGGTATAGAAAATGAGCTGAAAAAAGGGGTTGAAATTAATGTCTAGGGCCATGACAAACATTCCTTCCTCCAGAATACCTGTAATTGTAATGGTTGTTTCTCTTTTTTGAAATATTAGTAAACTTATCACACTTGATATATTCTCAATTACCCATTGCTTGCTAGTTTCTTTTTGGGTAGGTTAGCAACTCAAAAGTCTTCCATTATGCCAAATGGACTTACTAGTGGATCTTGCATATCATAGCAAGATTGAATTTAAGCAGCACATTGATAATCTAGTTATAAACTACTTGTTGTGCCTTCAAAATATTTCAATAATGACTTCCACTCGGATAGCGCTCTTCTTTCTTTTTCCATGTTCCTATTTTGGTTCCTATCTTAGCAATCAGACATATGACTTTCCCTTTTGTCCATGGTAGTTGGTAGTTAAAATCCCATAAGACTTAATCAAACCCTATTTGGAACATTAAGAAAAACTACCATATGGCTGATTAATAAATGGTAATGAAGAAATAAATCATCGTTCACAATATACAAACGTATGCACCACAAGATCAAACTACACTACTAAAAAAACAGGCTTTTTGGACCGCCCAATCGGTCGAAATACGGTCTAAACTACCATGTCGACCGCATTTCGACCGATTGTGGTGGTCGACACAATTATGGTCGAAAATCAACCTTCGACCGACTTCGACCGAAATTCGGTCGAACATCGACCGACTTCGACCGAATTTCGGTCGAAGAACATGGACTAAAGTGAAATGTTCTTCGACCGAAATTCAGTCGAAAGGCTGGTAATTTTTTTTGACCAACTATCGACCGAAAATCGGTCGAAAACCTGTAAAAACCTGCAACATAAAAGCTGAAATTAGCCCTACACCACCTGTAAATTCAGCAACACGCAGAAAATCCAGACAAAATACATTCATACACGATATTCAATCAAGGCTAACAAAGCCAAACAATAGAAAGGAGTCTTTCAACATTAGTTCAAGTGTTACAATAATCAAACAAACTTAACAAACAGTTTAAAGTTTATAAGTACATTAAACTAGCCTATTAAAAAAATAAAACATCAAAGTACATATAAGGTCAATCCTCATCATCAGCCAATTCTTCTTCCTCATCCTCATCGTTAACTTCTTCTTCATCTGTATATTCATCATCATCATTTGCCCTTGAAGCTCCTTCTCCAAAATTAACTGGGTTGTTTCCTCGACTAGCTACAGATGCATCTAACTGCTCATATATACCATCAATATGTTGCAACTGGTCAGCTAATTCATTGTCCGCTATCAATGGAACGGTTGAGACCTCGTTCTGGTATGCAACATCTAAAAGATCAGGGACTTCAACTAATCCCACCGGTTTTCCTTTTATAACTGCCCACCAATGGGCTTTGGCCTTTGATCTTGCTGGGTTCTTTGTCCGAGGGTAAGGAACAAACCACACTTGCTTTACTTTCTGGGCAATAATGAAAGGATCATAGTATCCATATGACATTTTGTGATTAACCTCGACTAACTTAGAAGACGGGTCTACCCTCGTACCTCTGTTACTGGGATCAAACCACTTGCACCGGAAAAGAACCAATTTCTTATGAGGCCAACCGACACTATACTCTACCTCTAACATCTCCTCAATCATACCGTAGTACTTAAAGTCGCCCCCTTGATCACCGGTTCCTACTTTCACGGACACACCAGAGTTGTATATTTTCTTACCCTCCGACCGCTGCTTTGTATGAAACTTGTACCCATTTACAAAGTACGTATTCATCCTTTTGTATTTGTAATATGGGCCATGGCATATATCTCGCAGAAAATCAAAGGTGATGCCATTCACCGGATTGTTCACCTATATAAAAATTTAATGAAGTTGTGTAAATAAATATTTTTATCTAAATATAAGGAATATTTAAGAGTTTGTTAATCACTTACAAATTCTGTAAACCAGTTTGTAAAATTTTCATAAACTTCCGCATCACCGAACTCAGCGACAAAGTGACTGCATTATGAGCCGAGGAAATACACGTTAGTCCGAATATACTTATTAACGGCGAATATTAGGCAGTATTGTTAAAATACAACATACTTGTAATAAGGCGTGACCTCGGGACAGTTCAACAGCACATGTGTCGTAGCTACCTTCCTGTCCAGTTCATTGAACTGACATACTTCGGATGATGTATTTCCCCTGCCTGGTTGATTGAATACAGAGAACGCTGGGTAATTGGGATCATTATTATCGCCCACATCATGCCGATCCAGCCTAGTGCGCAAACATGGAACATCCTTGTCGAAGTAGTAAGAGCAAAAATGAGAAGTTTCTCTAGCCAGATATGCCTCGCATATTGACCCCTCGATTTGGTTCCTGTTTTTCACGTCCCTTTTACACTTACCAATAATTCTGCAATAATTATTGTGTTAGTGGAATTAAGTTGGATTAATTAAAAAAATAAAAGTTACTAAGATATGGAAGCTTACCTCTCGAAAGGGTACATCCATCTGCAGTGCACCGGGCCTCCTAGCCGAGCCTCTTCAGCTAGGTGAATCGGAAGATGCTCCATCACGTTAAAGAACCCGGGGGGAAAGATCTTTGTCAGCTTAGTGGCGACTACAGGAAAGTTCTATTCCAACAGGTTAAGGTTCTTTTCCTTCAATGTCTTACTGCAAAGCTCTTTAAAAAATAGGCTCGTCTCTGTTAGCGGTTTCAGAACTTTATCAGGCAAGCCGTTGAATGCAATTGGGAGCAAGTTTTCTATGAAGATGTGACAGTCGTGGCTTTTCATGTGATGCAGTTTCCTACCAGTAATATCAACACACCTTTCTAGGTTTGAAGCATAACCATCAGACATCCTCAAATTACTCACCCACTCACAAATCATCCTTCGCTCATCCTCATCGAATGTATAACAAGCCTTTGGCATGAAAATGTTGTTGCCTTCTTGGATTACCTGCAACTCAGGTCGCCTACAAAGTAGCTGTAGGTCCAACCGTGCCTTCAAGTTGTCCTTTGTCTTGCCCCGGACATCCATCACAGTATTAAGGATGGCCTCGAAAAAATTCTTCTCAATATGCATTGGATCCAGATTATGGCGAAGAAGATTATCCTTCCAGTAAGGCAACTCCCAGAAAATGCTCTGTTTAGTCCAGTTATGTTCAACCCCATAACCAGGTGCTTTAGATGGCAGTTGTTCAGTTACCTTAGGAAGCTCCTTGACCCTGTCCCATATCTCGATGCCTGATAACCTGCGCGGAGGCTCCTCAAAATCAACCTGATTCTTCATAAATGCGCTAGTGTTATTCTTGAAAGGATGGTCCATTGGCAAGAATCGACGGCAACAGTCGAACCATGTGCATTTACCTCCATATTTCAAAGTGAAGGCTTTTGTATCTTCCATACAGTAAGGGCAAGAGAGCTTACCTGCTGTGGACCACCCAGACAACATCCCATAAGCAGGAAAGTCATTTATAGTCCACATCAAAGAAGCACGCATTTGGAAGTTCTGTTTCGTTGATATATCATAAGTCTCAACTCCTTCATGCCAAAGTATCTGCAACTCATCAAGCAAAGGCTGCAAATATACATCAATAGAGGCTTTCGGGTTATGTGGACCCGGTATTATACAATTCAAAAAGAGATAAGGACTGGTCATGCACATTCCAGGAGGCAGGTTGTAAGGAGTGACAAATACGGGCCAACAAGAATAGGGTGTAGAGGATACATCAAACGGGGTGAACTCATCCGAACATAGACCCAACCTTACATTCCTTGGCTCACTAGCAAATGCCGGATACACTTGATCAAAGTGTTTCCATGCCTCCCCATCAGATGGATGGGATAGAATACCTGGCTGCTTGGTACGGTCATGATGCCATCTCATGTGTGGAGCAGAACTCATCGAAGCATACAACCTCTTTAACCGTGGTATAAGGGGCAAGTAATGCATCCACTTGACAGGCTTCGGCTTCTTTTTAGGATCTGGCTCAGGCTTGTACCGAGGCTTCTCACAAAATCTACATGTCTGCAGGTCTGCATCATCCTTATAATACAACATGCAACCATTAACACAATAATGAATCTTCTCGGCAGAAAGCCCCAACGAGGAAACCAACTTCTTAGTGTAGTAATAAGTAGTTGGTAAGGCCATATTTGTCGGATTTAATTCATTCATGAGGGCAATGATGGAATCCATGGCAGCTTGAGAAATACTAAAATATGATTTGATACTCATCAATCTAACAGCAACCGACAACTGGGAATGCACCGAGCCCTCATAAAATGGACGGCTTGTTTCCTCCAACCGTTCGTAGAATTGATTTGCCTCGGCATTGGGAATGTGCTCAATGTTTGGCTGTGATGTATCCGGCTGAAGGGGATCATTAGCCGGGTACATCCCAAAAGTATCATTCACCATATCTTCCATTCTATACCCGGCTGCTTGGTCTGGTTCCACAACCGGAGAACTCCTAGTGCCATGAATATTTTTTAAGATTTTGAAGTTGCTGCTGCAAGTCCCAAGGCTCTCCATGATTATACCAAACGTAGTAATTTGGCATAAACCCCTTCTTATACAGATGTAACTCGACATTCTCCAAATCTTGTATCTTTACGCATTCGCATTTTTCACATGGACATCTAATTTTGTCATGCCTTAAATAATCGTCTGTGTTGCGGGCTATATCCAGAAATTCCATAACACCCGCTACAAACGAAGGCCTCAACCCCCGCCGTTCGGGAAAGTTTCTATTATCCATCCACAAACGGCGTCGATTAATGTCCATATCTACACAAACATTGCAAGATTGAGAAACAATATGTATAGCTAAACCAACAACTACAACAATATAATCCCAAACAACCCAAACCTAATTTTATAATAGCTAACAACGCCAAACAAGTTCTTCAACATCAACAATAACTACAATAAAGTTTGCTAACTAATAATTAACTACCTATGCATTAGAAAAGGCCAAATTTAAAAAATAATTAAAAACATAATTAAATTCGGATTTAATAAAAAAAAAAACCTTACCTCGAGGTTGATTTATGCTCCAATAGCACCTACTAATGATTCCCCACTAGTTATATGCTTCAAAACTACAAAAAAAAATGAGTTAAAAAGTTAGGGTTTAAGTTTTATAAAGTAATTAAAATAACCCTAAAATTAAGAATTTACCTTGAATTTCTTGTAATAGGTAGTGTTTAGGAGGGTAGAATGTGTTTGTTTTTTGATTTTGGGGGTGGGTTATGGTGGTTTTCGGGTGGGCACGTTTGGGGGAGTGTTTAGAGAGTTTTTTTTTTTTTTTTTTTTTTGGGAAGAAGATGAAAATGGAGAAGAAGGGTTCTGCCGAAAATATTAACGGGCTGGTCGACCGACCTATCGACCGAAATATTTTTGTTCGATAGGTACAAAAAATATTTTTGTTCGACCGAAAATCGGTCGAACAGCTATTTCGACCGATTTTCGGTCGAACAGTTTTGACCAAGTGAACTGTTCGACCGAAAATCGGTCGAAATAGCTGTTCGACCGATTTTCGGTCGAACACTGATAGTCGAAAAATCCTGTTTTTTTAGTAGTGCTACATGCATGCCTTGATCTCCTGCATCAAGTTAACCACCCCCTCTACTTAGTGATTTTATCGATTGTGTATGTCAGTAAGACCCTCCATTCTGATTGGTATATCATGAAAAAAGAGCCATGCAATTACATCAGGTGAATGCACTTTAATTTTCCATCGCCAAGATGTTCGCCATTCTAAGCCAAGCAATGCTGACGCACCAAATACTAGAGTTTTCATAACATGTTGACGAAGACCACGGAACTTAGGTTCAGTTTTAGTATGACTTGATCTCCTCCAAAAGAATAGCCTAGCTATCCAGCTGTAACATATAAGGTTTTACCAAAACAGGATTACCCTTCGATAGTTTTTCTTCCACCCCCTGCCCCTGTCCAAACACTTTCCCTGTACTATTATTGGAGTGTCAATCACAAACATGGGATTCAGAACCAATTAGGAGTATATTTAACCTTCTGCCCCTGCCATCCCTCTCCTTGTTTGACATTCTCCAAATTTACTTTTCCCAATTGATGTACTAAATCCCCTAATATATATTAGTCAATTCACTCAAATCTCATTTTGTCATGTTGTTGTACTCAAACCTCTGCCTGCTGTCAAGGAAGGCAAACTATACTGAAACTTGCATGTCCTTATAAATATGAAAATTGGATCCTTCGCATTCAGACAAGAAGTAACAAACAATTGAAACATATAGATCTTAGTACAATCTTTATATCAACATAAATAGGATTTTTGACTTCCAATGTAACAAATTATTTCCTTTAACTGTAGAAGTGTTAGTAAAGATTCAGTCCCCTTAGTTGGAATTGGTTATGAGTTATCTTTGAAGGGTCCCATGCATGATAAGAAACAAGTGGGAGTGCCATAACCTGTGCAGGCTTTTATCTTTATGTTGGAACCCACTATCTTGGCCTTGATATAGACTGATTAGAGAGTCTAGTCCTTTTCTCCATGAAGGCTTTTAAAAAACTCATGGTATACTTGAGGAGTACTGGAAAAGTAGTAACTAAGTTATCATTTGACAGTCTTCTGTTGGGGATACACAACGCTAGAGTGTTGTTTCGAGACATCTCAAGCGAAGGCCGATCTAAAGCCGGTTCAACTGAACTCATTGCTTTTGACTCAATCCATAAATCCATATGTTAAAAAGATTTATATGCTTGTGTATATATGTACTTCAAATATAAGAATCATTCTGATATGGAAGGTGTTGACTAAGGGAGAGAGACTGCTCTAGTTAATTAGTCTAGTTAAATGAATAAACGTCCAATTTGTTGCTTCTTGGTGTCAGAGAAAGGCTAGCTGATGCTAATTAAACACAATAAAGGAGTAAATATCAAAAGAGTTAAGTTACTTATAAGATAGTGATTACATGTAAATTTTTTGATTAGCAGTATAACTGGTAACCTAATAAAAAATTAAAAATGATAACCAACATGTAATAACAGGTTAAATTGTATTGATCATATAAAAAAATTATACAGCGCGCCAATGCGTGTAGGAACTAATAGCAGTTCCCATGGCTGAATAAAGTTTTCAGTATTAACACCTAAGCACAGGTCTAGAATTTGCAGGGAGACTGCTCTCTAGCAATAATCTTGTTTCTTCAAAAATGTTTAGTGACACATTTCTTAGCCAAGTAAATTGAAACAACACTGCTGGTCTATGTCCTTTATTATTCATGGATGAACTGCTCAAAGCCACCACGTAAGTACCTTTTATAGATCAAATCATAGTGTGATTGAACTTTGGAGCTCTTAGGCAGTGCATGTTGCACTTTCAATTGCTTTAAAGATTCCAAAGAATGACCTCCACTAGCAATTCACTTCTCATATTTCCCAGCTGCTATGATCTACTAGTATCTTCCAACAATACGATAAGCCTTCTGGCTTTTGCTTTTTCATATTATAGTTGGTGCTATTAGATCTATTTAAACCAGAAATAATCAATATTAACCTTAATCATGACAGATAAGTTGGAAAATCGAAATAAGAACTGTCATATGATTATTGGATGCTTGAAATGAGTCTGCCATTTGCTGAAAGTTAATAAGCTAGCAGTACAAGTTCAGTTCCCCTTACTTCCTAACAATTGAAATATCTAATCAACAATCTCAAAAAGGTCCCGTGACAAGAAATAAGTGGAAGTATATCATAAGTCCATATATATATATAACATGACTCGTAGCATGCAGGGTGATTTCAATGTGTTGGATCCCACAAATATTGGATGTTCTATATAGAATAACAAGCTCTAGTCCTTGTCTTTCATAAGAGCTTTGCAGAACTTCTAATGGTAATAATATAGATACTACGACAAGGGCATCAGATCCAACCTGCGACTCATTTTACCTTTTTCTCTTCTTTTTTTTTTTGCGTTAGGGGCCACATATTTGGTTAATTTAATTTTTTGTGGAAATCCCAGGTACAAAGTTCATTTGCATGCTACGCATGGTCTCAAACAGTAATACCAAAATTGTTAAATGAATGAAATTGAAAAGTTACCAGGTTAGAATCTAGCTAGACCTTCTCGAGGCATCTCCAAGAAGAACCGAGAAATAAGAAAACTAAAAATGGTTACAATATTAGACCATCTAAAAGATAATTACATGCATTGTCCATAATAAATGAAATCGAAAAATAAAATCGATAACCTGTTAAACTACACTAATATAATAAACAATTTCACATTATCAATGTTTATAAGTTAAATCTCTTTTTAGATTAGAGTGGTTTCCATATGTGTGCTTGTTTAGTTGCCAGTGCATACCACAAGATATAAGATTCCTCATGTCTCTTTGCTATTGTTGAGCCGATAGATAGCCGAGGAAAATAGTTTCTTAAACTAGTGATATAGAAGAAAGAAAGATTTCAAGTCTACATTTTCCTAGAGGCAAAAGGAAATTCATCACATATCTAAAAAGGCTTCTTAAAAACATGCAAAAAAATTGTACCGTTGCAATATTGGATCAAGGAATTAAATAGTCCCTTCTACAATTTACAATATTTTTCTTTTCATTCTTTTTTGGGGTCATTATCTGAAGAATTCAATTAAGCTCTGTACTTGTTAGGAATCCTTGCGCCTAATATCAAAAGAAGTTGTAATCTTGTTCCATTAATTGGCATGTGAAACACGAAGAGTTATATCACCGACCTCAAAATCAAACAGAAGTTGCAAAGTTATGCTTTATTATCGTTAACCATGTACAAAATACTAGTAGTAGTTTGTACAAATTGTCCTTGTGTTTGGATCACCTTCATTATCGTTAATAGGGGTGTGCAAAACCAAACCGGTACCGATATCCAAACCGTTACCGCTACCGATAAGCATAACGGTATCGGTATAACAGTTATTGGTTCGGTAATGGTATAAATTTCTAATACCGATAAGATATCGGTATGGTAACAGTTTCTATATATCATTACCGTTACCGTACCGATAACCGATAAGGATTTTTTTTATAATTTTTATATTTTTATTTATTATTAGTATATTAATTTATATGTTAAAGTATAAATATTATTGCTACTAGTGGCTATTTGTCGTTACAAACATATGAGGCCTGGCCCATTCTGAATTTGTCATTACAACATTCTATGATGGAGAATGTTGGGGAGAAAACATTGCTGAAGGTGCATAGATGTTGGCGGAGGAAACATTACTGTAAAATGATAATCCCTTGATTGAGGTTGCTAATGTTGATAAGTAATATTAAGGGTTTTTTACACAAATATACAAATTTTATCCCTTAATTACAAAAAAATAGCAATACTTTTCAAATTACAAATGATATCAATACTTTTTTAGCATATTTTTATTTTTAATAACTACACTTACACCCCCACTCTCCAAAAAACCCTAAAACATTTTCTCTATTTCCCCCCAACAAATCAGTCACCCCCATTCCCTTCTCTCAAATCCAACATGCAACTCCACCCTGAAACCACCGGATCCACCACCACCACCACCGATCTAAACAAAAATGGCCCGAAACCACCGGATCCACCACCACCACCACCGATCTAAACAAAAATGGAGAATAACATAATGTTTCAACATTACAGGCGAAGTACTTTGTTGACCAATTGGTAAACCTTTGAAGGAAAAAGAAGGATGTTTGTAGCTACTTGACCAATTGGTAAACCTTTTATACAGTAGTACTTTGTTGATCAGAAGGAGCAGTACTTTGTTAATCAGAAGGAGTTCGTATTTTTAATTCTCATTATTATGTAGTAGCAAAAATTGTCATTAATACCTTGCTCTGCTCACATGGCTTTGTGCCTCAGACAAACTTCTTGCCTTCTAATCCATGTAAATTTTAGCGATTGATGAGTTGGAACTGAGTTTTTTCTGTTTCAATCTTTAGGGGTGATCCGATTCCTAAAGAACTGATTGATAAAGTTGAGGAATATATCCCTGAGAATTTCGAAAATGTTATTATTCAAGGAACCATGTTATCTCATTCAGTCTGCTAGTTATTGCCTTTTGATTCACTTTTTATTTTTCAGTGAATCTTCTTCTTCGGAGATACCTAAACTCACTTTTGTTTTTTCTGACTTTTTTCAATATTGGAAAAGCAAAATGATATTCCAAAATAATAAAAAGCAAGAGCCTTTTAAAACATTGTTGAAACGGTGCTGAAACAACTTGAAACGATGTTGAAACGGTGCTAAAACAGTTTGACACGGAGCTGAAACAATATGATACAATAAAACATTGTAAAACAACTGTTGAAACAAAATGATACAGTCGGAAACGACTTCGAAACAGTATGATACAATCTGAAACGACGTTGAAACAGTATGATACGGTCTGAGACGACATTGAAACAATCTGAAATAGTTGTAGAAACAGTCTGATACGGTCTAAAATGAGAGTAGATACAGTTTAAACGGTCTGAAACGGAGTTGATACAGTTTAAAACAGTCTGATACAGTCTAAAACGACATTAAAACACTATGATACAGTCTGAAATGGGGAGTTGATACAGTTTAAAACAGTTTGATACAGTCTAAAATGATGTTGAAACAGTATGATACGGTCTGAAACGGCGTTGAAACAATCTGAAACAACTATTGAAACAATCTGATACGGTCTAAAACGGCGTTGAAACAGTATGATACGGTCTGAAACGGTGCTAAAATAATTTGAATTGAAATGCTGCTGTTTTTCTGCAGTTTTTTTGGTACTGAAACGCAGCTGAAATGCAGCTGCTTTGGTGCTGAAACGCAGCTGAAATGCTGCTGTTTTTCTGCAGTTTTTTTGGTGTTGAATTGCAGCAGTTTTGGTGCTGAAACGCAGCTGAAACGCTGCTGTTTTTCTGCAGTTTTTTTGGTGCTGAAACGCAGCTGAAACGCTGCAGTTTTGGTGCTGAAACGCAGCTGAAACGCTGCTGTTTTTCTGCAGTTTTTTTGGTGCTGAAACGCTGCAGTTTTGGTGCTGAAATGCTGCAGTTTTGGTGCTGAAACGCAGCTGAAACGCTGCTGTTTTTCTGCAGTTTTTTTGGTGCTGAATTGCAGCAGTTTTGTTGCTGAAACGCAGCTGAAACGCTGCTGTTTTTCAGCAGTTTTTTTGGTGCTGAAACGCTGCAGTTTTGGTGCTGAAACGCAGCTGAAACGCTGCTGTTTTTCTGCAGTTTTTTTGGTGCTGAATTGCAGCAGTTTTGGTTGCTGAAACGCAGCTGAAACGCTGCTGTTTTTCTGCAGTTTTTTTGGTGCTGAAACGCTGCTGTTTTTCTGCTGAAACGCTGCTGTTTTGGTGCTGAAACGCTGCTGTTTTTCTGCAGTTTTTTTGGTGCTGAATTGTAGCAGTTTTGGTGCTGAAACGCAGCTGAAACGCTGCTGTTTTGAAACGGTTCAGAAACAGTTTGATACGGTGCTGCAGAAACAGTTGAAATGGTGCAGAAACAGTTGAGATACGGTGCAGAAACAGTTGAAACGGTGCAGAAACAATTAAATACGGTGCTGCAGAAACAGTTGAAACGGTGCAGAAACAGTTGAGATACGGTGCAGAAATAGTTGAAATGGTGCAGAAACAGTTGAGATACGGTGCAGAAACAGTGAGATTCAACGAGATACATTGAGGATGGATGAGGAAAAGTGAAATTGGGGAAAATGAGTGGAGTAAAAGTGAAATTGAGGGGAAATGGTGGGAGGAAAAGTGAAATAAGGGAAAATGGGAGGAGCAAAAGAGATAATGGAGGAAATAAAAGGAAAAATGTAAGGGTTTGATATGTTATGGAAAAATATTGCTATGTTTTTGCTATATTTGTAATTATCTTGTGTTTTCCTCTATATAGGGTAATTTTACTAAAATGTTGCTATGTTTGGTAATTAAGCTCTAAAACTTGTACTTTTATGTAAAAAATCCTAATATTAATAGCTGTCTGTATATGGAAGATATGAATGAAATTTACCTTCTTTTGGCTAATTTTCTTTTTTATAGGTTGTGCTGCTGCTTGTAACAAAAGTTTATAAGTTGTACATTTAAGAGTAAAGCTAATCTTTTTATGTGCTTTTGTGAGATTTCTTATTAATCGAGCAAGCTTTCTTTGATTACTTCCTTTCATAAATCTGGGTTATTGTGGCTTCAGTATACCGCTTACCAAACCGTTAACTACCGAACCGTTAACTACCGATAACCGATAACAGATAGGTACGGTATTGGTTTTACATAATTACATACCGTTAACCGATATACCGTTACCGATAAGCTTAAAACCGTACCGTACCGTACCATGAACACCCCTAATCGTTAACATGTAAACGGAGGTGAATCTAAAGCAAGTTCTCCGTTCAAGATTATAAAGTTTGTCTTGAACTATATATACATAAATAATTATATATACAATAAGATAAGATTACACTTATAAACTTATCGACTCTAATACAATAATTAGTCTCCAATTGTAAAAGCAAAATCGTCTCTCACAGTCTCATTCACTGTGTGACTGGGTGTTCTTTTTGTGTTTTGATGTGCAGCTAATTAAGTTGATATTTACACAGTGTTATGATGGAGATGTGGTGGTGGGACAAAAAAGTTAGGATTCCTCTTGTTAAATCAAATCACAAATGGGGTCAAATTATGTTATTTCAAGTTTCATCTTGTCCCCTCGTTTAATCACCTATCTCTTCCCTTTGATTACGACATCCATTAATTTTTTTTTTTTCACTTTTTTCTAGTCGTCCTATTGTAGCACCGAAAATGTGTGTTTGAGCAAATTCATAAGCAGAAATTATATATATTGTTCCAAAAGTTTGCATTACCGAATGACCTCTCATTAGTCCGTCTCATATGTCTCTCAACTATAAATAAAACGAAAAATAATCAAAATTGTCCTCAACCTATTAAAAATAAATAATTTTGCTCTTAGCCTTTGTTAGCCTGTTGGAACCAGAATACCATAAACATTGTTTTCTTGCCCTTTTGTTAACGTCTAGCTTAGTCAGCTCATGTGGGCTATTTGCTAAACCAATTGGCCTTCATATATTGGTCCATTTAGATTAGTGACCCAGCTGATTAGACCCTGACCCAATTAGACATAACACGTCCCAAAAAACCCCCCACGGCCTCTCCCTCTTTCTTTGTTGCAAAAAAAAAAAAAAAAAACCTACGACCTTTCGTTTTTGTTCCGTCAAAATTTTGGGTATTTTTGCGCCGTAAAAATAACGTTGGTTGTATTTTGATTCCAATAGATTAACAGAGAACAAAATAACTAATTTTCAATAGGTTGAAGACAATTTTGATTATTTTTCGTAAACAAAACCTTTTTGACTAAATTACTTCTTAAAATAAATAATTTAAAATCTTCCCAAACAAATTGTTGTAACGGTTTGTAAGTATAAGTAGAGAAAGATTTTGTTGTAAAAGAAATTACCACGAGGAAATGAATTACTACTGTGTTTTACACTCAGGGTCGTTCGATTGAAGGTATTGTTTATGCAGGTATTAATTATTAATCCGGGTATTAGTAATGTGGGTATTAGTAATGTATGTATTAATAATGTGTGTATTAATAATGCGGGTATTAGTTAGCGCAGAATTTAGTAATGTGGGTATTATTCATGCATAAATTATAACGTAAGGATTATTTTTTGAATCACTGATATATTACAAATTAACAAACAATATTATTATTTAAAATATTTATTTACTCCTTAAATAAAATTTTAAAATATCCTAATAATGAGGGTCACTTTTGTCATTTTAAATTTTAATACCTGCGTTATTAATACCCACATTATTAATACCACCTTCTACCCCGCATAAAATAATACATAGATTCCCGCATTAATAATGCGGAATATACAAAAATGCAACCAAACATTGCACTAATTTTATGCGGGTATTACAATTTCACAGAAAACCAACCGAACGCTGCGCTAAATTAACTCGGAGTTTTGCGCGAGTATTAATCCCACAAACGAGCAACTGAACGACCCCTCAGTTGTTTATATCTTTTTGAAATAGAAATGGAAATCATTCCCGAATTTATCTAAAACCCTGAGGGTTCTTTCAGTTGAAGGTATTATTTACGCGGGTATTAACTATTAATGCGGGTATTAGTAATGTGGGTATTAGTAATGTGTGTATTAATAATGTGGGTATTAATAATGCGGGTATTAATTAGCGTGGGGTTTAGTAATGTGGTTATTATCCATGCATATATTATAACGTAGAGATTATTTTTTGAATCACTGATATATTATAATTAACAAACAATATTATTATTTAAAATATTTATTTACTCCTTTTTATTTTAAAATATTCTCTTAATGAGGGTCACTTTTTTCATTTTAAATTTTAATACTTGCATTATTAATATCACATTATTAATACCACCTTCTACCCCGCATAAAATAATACATAGATTTCTGCATTAATAATGTGGGTATTAATAATGCGGAATATACAAAAACGCAACCAAACGTTGCACTAATTTTATACGAATATTAAAATTTCACATATAACCAACCGAATGCTGCGTAAAATTAACGCGGAATTTTGTGCGGGTATTAATCCCACAAACGAGCAACCGAACGACCCCTGAGTGGTGTGACCATAGTCCATATGGAAGGGCAAATAAAGGCAAGGCAGGGTGGACCCACATAAGAGCACAAAAATCATAGTAGAGTTTGGCAAAACATCACTTGTGGTGCGGAGAAGTGAGTTTGGGTTGGACTGCTCATTCCGGTGAAAGTGGACTAACCACGTATGGGCATTTGATGTGGGTTGGTGCTGGCGGCTGGGCTAACCATTTTTCTTTGGTTCACTGCTCAATCAAGTATACTTTGTCTTTTTGGACGCCCACCAGCTTTACGGCAGTATCATTTGCTTTAACATGTTGTAGTGTTGGAGCTTGGAAATTGGAATAAGTGGTTGCTTGTATAAATAAAGCAATATTTGGGTTGAAGTTGAGAAAATATTGAAATTGCAAAGGGATATCATTTGAAATTTGAGGTCAAAAAAGCATATACTAAATTGAGTTTATGTTTGGACACCAACTTCATTTGAAAAAAAATATTATGAAAATTAATGATTTGTGAATTTAAACATTGTTTAATTTGTACTAATATCTTCAAAGTAGCATCTTTACATTTCACTAGTATTTTCAATATTTAAGTTGCAAATTGAATACTGATGGTCAAAATGCCAAAAGAACATTTGATACCAAAATTGTTATCTCTCCCCTTTCTTCACTTGTATATCTTTAGAAACAGAATATGATCTCTAGAAACCCGATCCATGTAGTTGCAAAATTTGAGTTTATCAGAAAAACATTTATAGATTATGGAAAATAAAGAAACAATTCAAAATGTAGATCTATATTGCAATAATGCATGAGTAATTGCGATATACCTGTACAAAAATGAGTTGAATATCAATCGAGAGCCCATAAAAAAGAACGATCAACGATGAGATGTCATTAATTTGTTACTAGTGCACTAGACACTAGTTATAATTTGTTGGTTATTATTGCGAATACGATGTCAAAGGTCCAAATCATACTTCTTATGATCTACATGAAATCTTTTTTTAAAAAAAAAAAAAATAAAAAAAACAACGGGAGGCAAAAGTTTACTCTCACAAGATCACAACGGAAACACGTAAGTCTCATGTTGCCTCCAAACACACACGCAAGTATACGCGGTCGACAAGTAATAAAATGATAAGTAGAGTATCGTTCCCACGAGGACTATTCAGACTAACACTTAACAAACAATTTCTAACAACTATCCAGGGATCTTTTTCTTCAATGGTGAGAGTTTTAGTAGCTAAAGAGTAGTAATTAAACTAATTAAAGTGTAGTCAAACAATGGTGCAAACTTTGGTTGTTAACAATATTAAGACGACGGTCTAGGGTCAGAGTTACGAACAATCCAGTTGAGTTTTTCAATTGATTCCACTTCTTAAATCCCGGGTTACTAACTAACAGAGTAAATGTACCTGTGAAAACCTTTCGATTCTTCACAGTCTATGCAGGCTACTTCAATCCCTATATGTCTATGGGTTGAATCACGTGAACGCATTAACGAATTCTGTAATTAGTTAAACTAGGCGAGCAAGTATATGTCTATCATACTCACAAATTGGTTCCCCGATGCCCGGGTTCACAAACTAGTCCTACTCTTTCTTATTACGTAATTAAATTCCATCTTTCGAGTTCAATCTAAAAACCATAGATAATGCATAATTATCGAGCTCTAATAATTAAGCAAGTGAAATCAAGAAAGAATAAGCAATCCGTTATGGGATTCAATTAATGGGAATCAATCTTCAAACATCAACTTTCATGTAATACTCTAACTCTAGAACGTAAGATTTAGCCACGCATATTCATAATCACAAGGCAATGAATTGATGAAATAATGATGTAAATGATTAAATAGATGAAATATTAGGAATAAACCCTTGTTCAATGAAGTATGGTGCTCTCAAGTCTGAACTCCCTTAAAAAATGAAGTAAAAGAGTATTTATAGGGTTTACAAAGGCCTGGTAATAAGTTACACCTAAGTCTAGACGAAATAGGAAGTCAAAACACGCTTCAGGGGCGCTATAACTGGCGCCCCGCACCCCGACCGCGCTGGGACAAGCAGAGAATATCGAAATCCACACGCCTTTGCCCCGCGCCGCGCAGCCAAATGCGCCAGAAGCTGGGCGCGGTGCCTGGCGCGCCGCATGGCCCACCGGCCAGGCCAAATCCTGCTCCTCTAGCTCCGCAGCTCGCGTCGCGTTGTACCTTCGTATGTCCAATCCAATCCTCAATCAAAATTCAATCTCTTCTTGCTCGAACATGCTCTTCAAGGCTCCAATTGCACTTCATAACGACCTTAAATCATACGACATAAAATCAGTGCAAAATCACATTCATTAACTAGAAAACGGGCGAATAAAGTATCTAAACGTGAGGAAATATTAAGGAAATATAGGCATAAAATGCCAAACATCACCACCCCACACTTGAACCTTTGCTCGTCCTCGAGCAATCACAAATAACTTCCCAACCTAGGTAGAACAGGTCTGCCTATGACTATGGTTGATACCGACCATTGAACAAATGCATACATGACTACTATGGGTCCATCAAACATGCCAATAATTTACCAAACACCAAAACATGAGAACAACCACCCTAAGACAACTCAACTGCACAAACTCAACTCATTGCAACCATGCTCCCACAAAGTCACACCTATTTACTCAACCAAGAAGCCACAACTTCACCTATCTCATGCAAACCATGTGCCCTCACCAAAATGAAGCAAGAGAGTGTCCCCCAAATATCACACACAACCATGAATATCAAAAATAGAACTAGGACAATAGCGTAGAAAGAATTCACTCACTCTCATGAAAATCTCACATGTCACACACGATGTACCATAGGCTTGCCCGTAGTGTAGGACTCCACTAATATAAGCTTACTCCAATCGGGATTAACTAGGACTTTAAAAGGTTGTAATGTAGGCTAAGGGGCTGGTAGGATACATATGGGTAATAGTGACTACATCCCTAAACACTTTAATACATCACATTCAAATTAAGCACAAATCTCATCAAAGCCACCCAATCAACAACTTTCACACACACCTTCTCAACAAGTAGCAATTTTTCTTTTAAACCCACACTAGAAAGGAATGAATATTCTTCTCTCTTTATTTCTTTTTCCAATTTCTTTTATCTTTTCAACTTTGCTCTTTTTTCTTTCCATTTTTTCCTTTTTCTATTCATTACTTTCCAACCTTGCCAATGCTCATAAACAACTACTACACAATTCATTACATATTTCCCTCATTGGTTCCACTCAAAAACCTCCCAATATCTCAACACAACTCCACAATAATATCACATTATCAATTAAAGTGCTTAAGGAGTAAAGGGCCAAAAGAAAATAATTTAGAACAAGTAGGTAGGCTCGGGGTGTGGGTGCCAACAAAAAAGTCAAAGAAATCACAACAATTAAGTCCAAGGTGTATATGTAAGGGTAGACAAATCAAAAGAAGGCCTGTATCATTTCCCGACTAGAGCAAACCTAGGATTTCGCTTTGCACACACACAGGGCAAGTTCTAGACATCACTATGCAAACATGGAGCAAACAAGAATATGCCTCACATACACATTGCACACGATCCACACAAAAAGGCTCCATCAACAACTCTCAATCAAGCATTTAGAGTGCAACTTGTGGAAAATTAAGCACTAATGCACAAAGGTTCACAACAAAGTCAAGCAAGTGGACTCAAGCATCTCAAGGGGGTCGTTCCATTTTCTTTCCAGGCATACATCACAATTAAAACCCAAGGACACCACAAATAGCACGTGCAACAAGTTCAAGTCTACCGGTATCAAACAAACCAAAGGCACCTAGCATTCTACCTATTTTCTTCGTCTAGGGCCATCTAACAACTAACTACTCTAATCTTAATAAAAATAAAAAAAACTACCCAGTTCAAAGCTCTCCCCGTGGAAAAGAACTGAGGCCATAAGAAAAACCACGGGGTGGATGACATGTACCACTAATAAAAACTAAAAGGAAAATCTTTTTGGAATTTTTCATTGGTTTTCTAATTTTTTTTTCAATTTTTTTTTTTCATATATTAAAGCAAGAAACAAATCAAAATAAAGTCAAGTGACAAAAAGAAAATCCTACGGTACATGCATCCCTAACCTCAAAAATAAAGGAGAGTTCCCCACCCCACTCTTAAAACTAAGCAATGTCTTCAGTGCTAAAAATAAGAAAGTGCAATGGTAAATAAAACTTCCCTTAAGACTCTAGTCCTTGGTGCTAGCATCCTCCAAACTTCCATATAGTATGAGGTACTCAGACTTCTCTCATCAGGTCATCAATATTAGCCAGGGGTGAGGACACCCCACACTTAAACTCGACATTACATGAACCTGCAATCCAAGGAAAAACAAAAACTACGTGACACTATAAATAAAATAATACAAGTACAAAATCGGGTTGCCTCCCGAGAAGCGCCTTAGTTAACGTCGTGGCACGACGACACTTCTAGCTCAGTTCCAACATTTATGTCTTCTCTTCTTACGCCGAACCTTTGCTTTCTTCCTTTCTTTGAGAGAACCCCTCTTCAACTTCACATGTGGTTTACTTCCATGTTCTTGTCTGACACATTCGATCATAGAGCACTCTTCAACCTTAGCTATGTGCTCCTTCTCAGTATACACCTTGAAAGTAACCTTTTAACATTTAGCAACACATCCTCCAACTTACCATCAGGGTGAGTGAGTGATCCATCCGCCATCTTAAGAGTAACTGAAGAGGGCTTGATTGCTCCTAGCCCTAACCTTTTGCAAACTGACAGAGGCATGAGATTTATGCTCGCACCCAGATCGCACAATGCACCAGTGATATTATGCCCTCCAATGGTGCAAGGAATAGTAAACCTCCCAGGATCTTGAAGTTTTGGAGGTAGCTTGGTCAAGATTGTGCTACACTCCTCAACTAACTCAACTGTATCTATCTCTTGAGGATTTTTCTTCTTGACTAAAATCTCTTTTAAGAACTTCACAAAGGATGACATCAATTCAAATACATCAGTCAAAGGAATATTAACTTGAAGTTCTTTCAACATACTCACAAATCTTTGATACTGGGCCAGATCCTTCGATGGTATAAGTCTCTGCGGGAATGGTGGAGGCGGCAGATGTGCCTCCTTTCTCTCTTCTTTCTTCCTTACCTTCTCCACTTTTTTAACTTTTTCTATTTCAGCTCTCTCCTCGGACTTGGCCATCAGCTCTCCACCTTCAATTAAAGTCACTGTAAGACATTGTTCACGCTCTTTTTTAACAGTGCTTATTTCTCCCACCAACTGCCCCAACTGGTGCTCCAGGTTCTTTTTAGCATTGGCAAGATCTTGTATGGCCTGTGCATGGGCTGCAGTGTCAGCTATCATTCTCTGCTGACCCGCCATTATCTATTTTAGCATATCTTCAACTGAATTGCTAACCTGCTGTGGTGGAGCTGGAAGTGGGTGGTAATTATTCGGGGCTCTTGTATTGCCTTGATAATAAGCATTACCAAACAGATTTTGACCCTGCAGCCTATTTTGATTACCCACGTAATAAACTGACTCTGGATTAGAGGAGCAAACCTCTGTAGCATGGTCTTGACCACAAACCTCACAAAAACTCTGGAGTTGTTGCACTGGAGCCACTGGTTGCTGAGTCTTTGGCAGAGCTAGCTTGGTAATTTGATTGGAAATAGCATCCATCCTCGCCCTTAGCTCTGAAACTGCATCTAATTGAAGTACCCCAGCAGATTTCTGCGTTATAGCTCTACCATCTCCCTGCCAATCAGGATTGCTCTGCGAAAACTTATCTAGTAAATCATAGATCTGGTTAAAATTTAAGGCCAATACTTGGCCTCCAGCAGCAGCATCTACCACGATCTTAGTATGTGCATTCAACCCCTCACCAAAAGTCTGTGCAATGACCTCATTGGATTGGTTGTGGTGTGGACATCTCTCAATAAAGCTTTAAATCGCTCTCAGACTGAATACAAAGACTCTCCTTCTATCTGTCTGAAGGACATAATTTCACTCCTCAGCCGGGCTGTCTTGGCAGATGGATAAAATTTAGCCAAGAACTTCTTAGCCAAATCCTCCCAAGTAGTGATAGACCCAAGCTTTTCAGCCTTTAACCACTTCCTTGCTGCCCCAATCAGTGAAAACGGGAACAACGTCAATCAGACATAATCAGTAGGAACTCCCGTTGGTGTATAAGTACCACTGATCTTCAGGAAATTCTGAATGTGTTGCTGCGGATCTTCATGAAGTAATCCACTATATTGTCCAGTCACATGCAGCAACTGAATCATGCCGGACTTAATCTCAAAGTGCCCGGTGATAGCGGGCTTAACTATGCTAAACGCTACTCCCTCCACGCTGGGGAGAGCAACATCTCGCACAGCTAAAGCTTGTTCTGCTGCCATTCCTGTAGGTAAAGATCAAGCAGGACCTAATACCTGAGACAGCACAAAACTCAAAACAAAAATTAAACCTGAATAGATAATAAATAATCGTCTGAAAAGAAAATAGTCAATTATTTAGTCCCCGGAACCGGCGCCAAAAAGTTGTTGCTCCCAAACGCACACGAAAGTATACGCGGTCGACAAGTAATAAAATGATAAGTAGAGTATCGTTCCCATGAAGACTATTCAGACTAACACTTAACAAACAATTTCTAACAACTATCCAGGGATCTTTTTCTTCAATGGTGAGAGTTTTAGTAGCTAAAGAGCAGTAATTAAACTAATTGAAGTGTAGTCAAACAATGGTGCAAACTTTGGTTGTTAACAATATTAAGACGGCGGTCTAGGATCAGAGTTACGAACAATCCAGTTGAGTTTTCCAATTGATTCCACTTCTTAAATCCCGGGTTACTAACTAACAGAGTAAATGTACCTGTGAAAACCTTTCGATTCTTCACAGTCTATGCAGGCTACTTCAATCCCTATATGTCTATGGGTTGAATCACGTGAACGCATTAACGAATTCTGTAATTAGTTAAACTAGGCGAGCAAGTATATGTCTATCCTACTCACAAATTGGTTCCCCGATGCCCGGGTTCACAAACTAGTCCTACTCTTTCTTATTACATAATTAAATTCCCTCTTTCGAGTTCAATCTAAAAACCATAGATAATGCATAATTATCGAGCTCTAATAATTAAGCAAGTGAAATCAAGAAAGAATAAGCAACCCGTTATGGGATTCAATTAATGGGAATCAATCTTCAAACATCAACTTTCATGTAATACTCTAACCGTAGAACGTAAGATTTAGCCACGCATATTCATAATCACAAGGCAATGAATTGATGAAATAATGATGTAAATAATTAAATAGATGAAAAAATGATGTAAATCAATCTTCAAACATCAACTTTCTTGTTCAATGAAGTATGGTGCTCTCAAGTCTGAACTCCCTTAAAAAATGAAGCAAAAGAGTATTTATAGGATTTACAAAGGCATGGTAATAAGTTACACCTAAGCTTAGACGAAATAGGAAGTCAAAAAACGCTCCAAGGGCGCTATAACTGGCGCCCCGCGCCCCCGACAGCGCTGGGACAAGCAGAGGACGTCGAAATCCACACGCCTTTGCCCCGCGCCGCGCAGCCAAATGTGCCAGAAGCTGGGCGCGGTGCCTGGCGCGCCGCATGGCCCACCGCGCTAGGCCAAATCCTGCTCCTCTAGCTCCGCAGCTCGCGTCGCGTTATACCTTCGTATGTCCGATCCAATCCTCAATCAAAATTCAATTTCTTCTTGCTCGATCATGTTCTTCAAGGCTCCAATTGCACTTTTTAACGACCTTCAATCATACGACATAAAATCAGTGCAAAATCATATTCATTAACTAGAAAACGGGCGAATAAAATATCCAAACGTGAGGAAATATTAAGGAAATATAGGCATAAAATGCCAAACATCATCTCCTAACTCGAGATTTACATGAAATGTGAATAACTAAACAATCTCAAGAAAATTTATTGTCGTGCAGCTCTCGCGTGCTGAAATAATAATACATGAATGTACTGGAACAGGATATTAAACTAACATACTTTTCATTCTTGGCAGTAATTGATAGTCGGATTCATTGTACCTTACAGTCAAAAAACAAGGAACTTAACAAAAAATTATAACATAGTATTATGTACTGCTTAATTAGTTACCAAACAGGGCACCGAAAGTAACAGCAATATCACTGTTATCTCTGCTTTGTGTTTCGATTCGTATAGACACCCTTGTTCCCGACATTCATCATCAATTTCCTCACTGTATCAAACAAATGGAAAAGATACAAGAAAAAAAAAAGGAGGATAAATCTGGTACTACCAATATACTAACCAGTTTCCTCTGTGTCCACCTGACAATTGGAATGTGCAAATTGAACAATGCTAAATTATCCAAATTATTTATTGCACACCATACATACATACACACAGACCTACACGGACATATTGAAGAGCAATATTGGCGAATCATACACAATTGTCTCTTTGTAACATATTAAAAACAAATGTACTTATTAACTTGAATTTACAAACGAGTAATTCATGATAAAGTTTACTTGGGCGCATGATGTGGTGATTTACTCCTTGCATCTAATTACCATAGGCTAGTTTCAGAAATTCTAGATGAGAGGGATATGAACGTTTCTGGTGATGATATACTATATGAATGAGAACAAACATGGTCCAATATTTGTTAAAACAAATAAAACTTAAAATGGTACTGCTATATATTTACTTTACGTGAACTATGGAAACCTACACGAAAAAGGCAAAAGTACAATCACATGCAGATTCTCTTGTATAATGGTTGTTGGAGACCCACTTCACAAGTGACACTCCATATTATAGCTTTTTATTATTAACGTCGACATGATAAGGAGAAACGAACAGACCTTCAAATTTTCGACTTACAGACTTTTGATTGTGATTTAAGCAATATTCAACATTCTAACCATTGCGTTGATTGACCTTTTATAATTATGAATTTAAAATTTAAAATTTGTTGAAATTTTAAATCCATGACTCTGCATGAGCATATATACAAATTCTTTTAGGATCTGTTTGGAAAGTCACCTCGTAATTGGATTTGGTGTAATTACTAGGTAGTAATTACATAACCTAGTAATTACACAGCAGAGTAATTACGAAGTCGTGTTTGTCTGTCATGGTGTAATTACAACAATGTAATTACACACGTACCATTTAGTTGCACAAGTGCAATTACACAGTTAAATCTTTTTATTTATATATACTTTTCATAATACTAATATTTTAATTTAATTTAATTATAAAAATTAAAAGCATACATTTTGTAATATCATGGATGCATTTGTAAAAAAAGTTAATATTTATAACTATAATTACATAACATTATTCAACTACTTGACAAAAAGATATTCTATCAAGTATGATTGAAAAATGAACAACATGCAATGTGAAATATCAAGTCAATACTGCTAAAACAAATAAATTGAAACCACAAAAAAATATAACGTAACCAAAATCCATTTTTTGTTAAAATAAAATAATACTCTTATGTAAAATGGCAACCAAACGGAAAATAAGTTTTAACATAACTTAAGCAAATAGAATCAGAAGGATACGAAAAATAATGATTATAACATCATTCAACAACGAAATTATACTTTAATGACATCACCCGTTATATATCAAGTTTGATCATGACTCATTTTTTCTAATATTAGAAGGTGTTATTTCAAAACTATAATAATGCAGTTGTGCTAAACAAAGAAAAAAATATAGAAGAAATAAAAAAAATTACGAACAATTACATAAAATCATAAAAAGTAGAGGTTGGAAAGCGAGAAGAATGAAAATGAAAGATAAACAATAAAAATATATATTTAAAAAACAACTAAAAATAAAAAATAAAAATAAATTTAAATTTAAAAGAAAAAAAATTAAAATAATAGATATAATATAATAATAAATAATTTAAAAGGAAAAAAAGTTAAAGTAAAAATAAAAAGAAAGAAACAAAAAGTTGTCATGTAATTACATGATGTAATTACACCCAATTCTCAACCCCCCCTTAAGAATTGGAGAGTGTAATTGCACCCTCCCAATTACACTCAATTCCCCTCTGACTTGGTAATTACCTGGCCAAACAAACAAATCAAACTGTGTAATTACACCCAATTATATCCAATTTCAATTCCCCTGTGGCTTTCCAAACATGCTCCTAATACAAAAACTGTTGTTACGGGAGGACTAATTAAGACGTCGATTCTTTCCTTCCTCCTAAAACAAAAGTTTGACTCCTCTCATTTCCTTTTCACCCTCACTCTCACGCGCACACAAACTGGAGAATGCCTAGTTTTAATCGAGCTTAACTTATAGTTCTTCTGTCTCATTTTAGTTGCCACCTTCAATTTTTTTATGCTTAATAAAAAAATAATTAATTAGAATGTACATGTTTTATCATGTTATCCCTATTTAATATTTGATTATTAATTATTTTTTTATAATTCTTTCATTAATAAGAGTATGGTTGTAAAGAATTACTAAATTTAATATCTAAAGAGATAATTAATTTGGACACAAGTTTTTTGCTAAAATGACAATTAAAATAGAACGAATGAGTATATATTGATAGTAAAAGAATTTATAAAGTGTAATGTTACTTATAATAGGCAAGTATACAATCGGTGATAGCATAAAAGTTAAACACTTTCATTTAGTAACTTTTTCTTTTCTACTAAAACCTGCCTTTACTTTCTCTTTAGGATCTTTTGCTTTCCAAATCTTATGTATAGTACATTTCAAGTTTTCAACCATGTCATGCCAAAGAGACAAACTCCAAATTTCGCCAGAGTGAAAAAAGAAACTGTTTTCTTTTAAATTTTCTTGACATTTAATTTTCCTGCGAACAAAAACAGCAAAACATCCAAAAGTTATAATTTGCAGAAGCTTTCTTTTGTGTATTTTGAGAAAGCCCTTTGTCCAATCCCTCTCACCCTCCCTCATTCCCATAAATATATAAAAACGAAAACAAAAACAAAAACAAAAAAACTTCTCTTGCTAACATGCACATCCTGTCCTGGTGCATTTTATAATCTTAGCATTTCACTAGGATTAAATTAATAAGCAAGCTTGGTTTATAATAATAACGAAAGAAGAACTTTTGTGAAAGAGGGGGAAAAGATTGCCGGAGACTTTAGGAACAAACAAAACAAAGTAAGCCTCAAAAGATGAAAAGGATGTCGAGGAGCTACAAAAGAAGATTTTATATTTGGCAATTAAAAAAAGTTATTTATAATTTGATGAGTAAATGGAATTCATGTTTCATCATTCATGTTCATGCATTAACTTGAGCCAATATATATGATCGAGTGTGGCAATTTTCTTTTAACGTTATTTTTCCTTTTGAGTTTATATACACATTCTAAAGTATTCTGTATATTTACATATTTAAAACAAAATTTATTTTTTGTTTTAGAAGTATTAAAAATAAAAAAACTGTGGGCTCTAGTGTTGGTTCCTGCACTCAAATAAGTTAGGAGATACAAAACCTGCAGTAAATAATCTGTTAGTAATAGGACAATTCCGAGCCCACAAGTTACTTGTGTCTCCTTAAGAAATCTAACCCGCTCACGATGCCCAAGGTTCACGGGTTAATTTCTCCCAGGATGGAACGGGATAACAGTTCTACCGTAGCGGCACTTCAAACGGTTAGAACACGGCGAACACAAAGAACGGAGCAAATCACACGACTCACTTAATATGCAGAGAGGGAGGGGATGCAGTGAGATATGCTTTCTGTCAGTGATTTTCTCTGCCCGAGTGTTTCTATTCTCTGCCCGAGGTTTCGTATCCTCTGTCCGAGGTTACGTCTCTATCAGTCCGAGTTTGAGTCTCTGTGGAGTCTCTATCTCAGAACTTCAGTCTATGTCTGTGTTCTATGTTGTCTGTCGTCTGTCTGTCGTGATCAAGGATGGACAAATGATCAGTTTATATAGACATCCAAGGGCAGGTGAAGAGACACACATGGTGATTAATGAGAAAACGTGGGAGAGTTTAATTGTCCACTAATGACTGACTTCAATGTGGAGCAATTAATCTACCACTAAAGAGTGACTTTAAAGTGGAGGAATTAATCTACCACTAATGACCGACATTAATGAGAAGACGTGGAGGAAAACGTGGAGGAACTAATCTGCTGATGTTGCTTCAGCTGTCCGGGTACTGAACTCACTTCAGCTGCCCGTTGCTGACTCACTTCAGCTCCCCGTTACACAAACGGAGCTACTTCAGCTCCCCGTTACACAAACGGAGCTGCCCGTTACACAAACGGATAAAATATTAATTAATTAATATTTTAGTTTTGTTGGTTCAAAAAGTTAAGTCAATCAATTGACCGAAGCCGAAGCCGAGACGAGCGACAACGACGGCGCGAGACTTCCCTTCTTCTCAACCCTTTTAAGAGCTAAGAGAAGTAAATCTCTATTTAAACCCAACAAAAATCCTTTTCCTCTATCAATATGGGAGAAAGTGCATTTCCCTACAAAAAAGAAGCTTTTCACCTTTTACCCATTTTCCATTCACATTCTTCCATTAAACCCAACATCTAGCTCCTCCAGTATAGGGGCTGTCGGATTATGCTATAAGTAAGTACAACACCTCTTCCTTCATCCTTAATATATGGATGCAACAACTAACAACTCCAAATTCTTATACTATAGGGTAACGTGCTCCCCTACTAGGTAAGTATGAGAAAGAGGTTATACATGCATTATCACAGGAAAGATATGTGGTCATATAAACTTGGATAAAATTATAAAGCATCATATTTTGTCAAAAACTGCTAGTAGTATTTATAGATAATAAAATGGGAGAATATCGCTTGAGATGATTTAAATGTGTGTCATAGACCTACAAATGCACCGCTTATGAAGTGTGAAGACATGAGTTTGTTAAGAAAAACGGTTAGGTTGATGTACAAAGCATCCTGCTTTTACAGTGTCGCACCCTAAGGGGTGCCATCAGTGATTGTTTTCACGGCTTAAACCCGTAATATATAGATCACACGAAACAACTTTACCAGTTACTCTAAAGCTCCCTTTTAATTATTTGAATTTGTTAAAAGAGCAAAATGCAGACCTAAAATTACATGAATATAAGTTATCTTTGAACATTTAAATATCTCGAAATCTATGCTGATTAAGAAAAAGATAAAAAATAATTAAAGTTAAAAAATCATACATGTGTCACCAATTAGAAGGTTAGTGCTTAGTAGAAGAGTCTTACAATATTACAGATATAGCCAACCGCTAGATATTAGAAAATACACGGAATATTTAAATCCTAATAAGCTTGAGATTGGGGATTATTGCTCGTCTTTGCTATATTATTAGTGCATCTTATCTTAGTTATAGCGAAATTTCTAATGTATTTTTATACTTATAAATGCAGTTACTTGTAATAACTAATCCTAACTTAATTGTGTAAAAAAGTGTATGCACTTAGGGGTCGTTCGGTTACTCGTGTTGTTTACGCGGGTATTAATTAGTAATGTGGGTATTAGTAATGTGGGTATTAATAATGTATGTATTAATAATGTGGGTATTAATAATGCGGGTATTAGTTAGCGCGGGGTTTAGTAATGTGGTATTAGCCATACATATATTATAACATAGGGATTATTTTTTGAATCACTGATATATTACAATATTATTAAAATATTTATTTACTCCTTAAATAAAATTTTAAAATATATTCTCATAATGAGGTTATTTTTGTCATTTTAAATTTTAATACCTGCGTTATTAATACCCACATTATCAATACCATCTTCTACCCCGCATAAAGTAATACATAGATTCCCGCATTAATAATGCAGGTATTAATAATACGGAATATACAAAAACGTAACCAAACATTGTATTAATTTATGCAGGTATTAAAATTTCTCAGAAAATCAACCGAACGCTGCGCTAAATTAACGCAGAGTTTTGCGCGGGTATTAACTTATTAACCCAGTAACCGAACGACCCCTTAATTCACAAAAGTTAAACTCACCTGAAACAGACTATGGCGACCTCTTGACCTTTACCATTTGGGAAACGATACCTCCTCTATCTATTGAATGAGACATGATACCTCCTTTGACTCAAAAGTCAATGACCGAAAAAAAAAATATCGCTAGAAAATGTAAAAAGACAATAATAACCCTTTTTGAGGGAATTTATGGCACAAAATAGAAGCCTATTTAAATTTTTTGTACATCTTATTTTAGGTAAAGTTTTATAAATTACAATTTAGGGTTTATTTAACTAGAAAACATTGATTAGCTGCCTTAGGAATGGAGGAAAACATCAAATAAATAGAAAAAGAAGATAAAAGGGTAAAAAATAGTGATGTACTGGTACCATTGCTATTTCTCCATGTCAGTATCATTATATTTTTTCCACAAATATATCAATGTGTACTTATTAAAAAAAATAGAATAATCGAAAAGTGTAGGTCTTTTGTTGAATTAGTGTGTGTATGGCCAAAAAAACACATAGTTTCGTTAAATTTAAGAATTCTACACATTATTCTTCATTTTGCCAGTTTTCTTACCATTGTTCATCCCACCCGCATCTGTTCTTTTATTTTCCCTTGTGATTTTAATTCTCTAGTCTAGTTATGGAGTTCATCGATCAAATGCATTACCTTATTGACAAATTTTTGTTGCTTCTGAATGAATTATATTCATCGAAAGTTGACAGTTTAATTAAAAAAAAAATTATAGTGTTAAATGTAGACTTTCTACGGGAAGATTTTGCTATAATATGTTGTCATAGACCACTAAAGCACGTGGAGTCACAATTAATATTATTTTTTTAAATTAAAAAATTTTAAAGCTCACCAAAAAATATTGAGTCAAGGGTTAACATGTCCCAGTCAAGAGGTGGAGGAAGTATCTTTCCCTAATGATAAAGGTTAAGGGGGCTTACTGATTTTACTCTTATTTTTTCTCCAAAAATAATTGGATTTTTCAACAAAAATTAAAGCAAAAAAAAAAAATTCTAAGAAGAGCCTAAAGCATTGAAACTAGTGTATTGTTTTGGCAAGAACAAATTATTCTTTACCATAACTATTTGAAAACAGTGTCTTTTTTCTTTTATAGAACAAGTTCTGAATCCTTGGGACTTTTGTTTGAGTGGAGTATATCAATCGTTCAGTTTTATACAAACAATTTAGGAGACATGACATGATTTCACATCAAATATGAAAATTTAACCTTGCCATCTTAGGAAAAAAACCCCACACATTGCTTTTTACAGCACATTTTAGCATCACTGAGGGGTGGTCTTTTCATGCTTTTGCTAGCTGTATCCCTGTTTCAAATTCATTTTCCCAAACCTTCTTTATTTACAGTATTTTATTTTACTACCAAAGTAAAAAAAGACAATTCAGAAAAAGAAAAGAAAAAGTACTTTTACTGAAACGATTATTTGCCCCCTCTTTTTACAGCCACTCTTTGCTAGTAGTAGTATATCACACTCCATTATTCATATCACATTGGCCATAATTATAGACAAATACTGATTCCGTTCTACTTTGTTTGTTATATTCCATATATTGAGTTTTATGGATAAAGAAAGACTATTGAAAGTTTAGGTTTAAAACAAATTATAAATATTTATGTGGCTATAATAAGTAAAACAAGAAATTTAAATTAAATTATTTAAAATAAAGATAAATTACAGCAAACAAAGTTATTGATGAATTAATAATAAAATTACGATAAATAAAGTGGGACGGAGTATTATACAAGCCAAAACACTTGTTTCTTTTTCTTCTCTGCAATCAATACTTCTATTTTCCTAGTTCTTTTTTCTTTCTACATACTTCACTTAGCTTTGTACTTCATTAATAGCTGAAAATACTTTTGATACTCTATCAAGTTCCTTTACTTCAAAAGCTAGTACTGCATAGTAACATTTTGTTGAATATATGTGATGTCTATACCCTTAGAAGAGCATGATTACATAGGCTTAACAGAGGTTCCTCCTTCAAAGGATAGTTGTGTTTCCTCAATGGAAAGTAATAAAGTCTTGAACTTGAAAGCCACTGAGCTAAGATTAGGCTTGCCTGGTTCTGAATCCCCTGAGAGAGACATTAGTAACTCACTTGTGGTTTTAAAAAGTTTTGTTTCAGGTGCTAAGAGAGGTTACTCTGATACAATGAATGGTGCTGGTTCTGGTTCTGGAAATTGGGTTTTCTCTACTGGATCTGAGGTTCTTGATTCTGCTAAAAGTAGTGGCTTGTTTTCTCCTAGGAGTAGTGTTAATGGTGGAAGCAAGATTCTTGGTGCTGTTGTTGTAAGTGAGAATAATAATAGTAATAATCTTCAGCAGTCTTCTACTATGGGTGCTAATGCTGTTAAAGATTCTGCTCCAAAATCACCTAGACCAGCTGCACAGGAGAAAAAGCCTAGTGGACATGGTGTTGCTCCAGCTGCAAAGTAATCTTTCAAAATTTCCCCTTTACTACTAAATTGTACAGCATGAAGCTAGTGGTTTTGTGGTTTTTTTTTTTGGTTCCATTCTTACAGTTCTTTTTGTATAGAGTATAGATGATATCTTAACTGCATATTTTAGCTCACATGGTTTGTCTCTTCATCCTCACGTATATCTTAAGAGTATGGTTTTGGGTTTTCTTGAAAAGTTTGTTTCTATTTGCTCAATTTTTCAAAGAGCTACCGTGCTTGTATTAGGATAGGCTGCGTACATCATTACCCTTGGGTGCGGCCCTTCTACTCACCCTGTGTGAGTGTAAGATGCTTTGTTCACTAGGCTGCTTTTTTTTTTCTTTTCCTTTAATTGAATTCTTGGTTTGTTGTGTGCTTTTACCTCTTTCTTACCTGTTTGATGACTTGATCAACATGTATTTTTCAAAGGAAGTGTGTTGGAGTTTGTATTCTTTTATGTTCTGCTTTTGAATCTAGCTATTCATTCAAGTTCTTGAGGTGAAAAAGTTAGACTAGCAATGAAATTTAGGAACTATCTCCTAGAAATACAAAGTAAATGAAGCTCCTGAATTTTGTTTTATGGTCAGGGCACAATTAGTAGGATGGCCACCAATTCGATCTTTTCGGAAGAATTCAATGGCCAGTAATCCTCCCAAGACTGAGGAAGATGTGGATGGTAAGTTAGGAGCTGGATGTCTTTATGTCAAAGTCAGCATGGATGGTGCCCCTTATTTGAGGAAGGTTGACCTTAAGATCTACAAAAGCTACAATGATTTGTCTTCAGCACTTGAAAAAATGTTCAGCTGCTTTACACTAGGTAATTCCTCAATGAAAGCTATCTTCATGTTTTCTTGGCTTGACGAGTTTAACTATCGAGGGCATCTCGATTGGTTGTTCTTTTGAGGCTCGAAACATTGAGTAGAATCCGATGAGGTCCGATGAGAAACTTTTGACAGAAGATAGTTTCTGTACTGTCCTTCTCTAAAGTCCTTTGCAATGAATCTAGCATCTCCAATTGGACATTATTTTAATTTGTTATATGCTATCTCTGAAGTGACATAACAAAATTTTGGTTCTATTTCATTGAGATATTCCTGTTAATTCCTTTAACCTCTATCCTGACAAGGATTTTATTGGTTTTAGTACAAATTTCTTGTTACAGTGTGATATTAAACTTGCATCAACTAATCCATAGGAATAACCTGTGACGTCCCACAGGCACAAGAACGGGGTAAACCTACCCTCTAATGCTCAACTAAGGGCCTCAAGCTGAGTAGGGGCCTCAATATGTGTGTTTTAGCTGGGCCTGGAACTTAGATATTACCGGAGCAACAAGTTCGTTACCGTTGTGTCAACCTCTCAGTCATTGCCCTTAGGATCAGTTTTACCGCTATAGAGCCTCTCATGGCAATTAGTAATGAAGTTCTGAACTTAAAACAATATTTGACATGCTGGATTTTCGGGTTGGAATGCCTTGATCTTCTATTGCTTGTAAATCTTAAAAGGATTTTATTTTCTAGCCTAAATGTGGATAATGTGCTATTTGAGGATTTTCTAGCCTTTCTTGATCACCAACAATTTTTTTTTTTTTTTTTTTTTTTTTTAAAAAAAAGAGTGGTGGAAGGCAACGATAGAGAAATATGTCTCTGTTCTCATGTATTTAGGTAGAAAACTAAGTACTTATTGGTGTGAAATGTTGATTAAACACAGATGTGCCCTCATTTTCTCTAAATTATTAAAAGTACGATATTTAAACTTTCATTTGTGATTAATTCAGGTCAATGTGGAAAAGGCATTCCTATTCGTGATGGACTAACCGAAAGTAGATTGATGGATCTTCTACATGGATCTGAGTACGTTCTTACATATGAGGACAAGGATGGTGATTGGATGCTTGTTGGTGATGTTCCATGGGAGTAAGTGTGATGTCTAATCTGAATTCTGGAAATTTTCTGACCTCTTAAAGCTCACGTGTTAAATATTTCAATCGAACTCTTTGTAATGCATTGATGTGATTTTAAACCTATCAGGAGGTAATCTTAGTTAAACTTGTTTTCACTCGAAATTCACGGATATCATATTTTACATATGTTTTTTTGATAGGCCATATTTTACTAAAGTATTGCTCTGCCATATATCTACTTCCATGGTTAGCTTGTGACCGGTGACTGTAATAGTTGCATGTGAGGACAAAGGATGGACATAATATGGAATTGACATCTATTACTACTAAAAATCATGTATCTTTACTGATCCTGTAGACCATTTTTGGTATGCAAAGTTTCTTACTTTTCATGAATTACCATATGTAGGATGTTCACAGAATCTTGCAAGAGGATGAGGATCATGAAGAGTTCAGATGCAATTGGTCTAGGTAAGTTAAAATTGGCTTTACCTTATTCTTACATTCAGAAGAGCTCTATCAGTTTGTCCTCGACTAGGTGAACAAGATCTACTAGTGTTTCTGAAATGTATGTTGATTTATTTTATGTATAATTCACCACTCACCAGTACCCAGAATAGATCTATAAAAACTATAACAAATGTATGGTAAACTCATTTCAAATGATATTTGACGCGCAATATGTCTGGTTCCTGCAGCTCCAAGAGCCATGGAGAAGTGCAAAAACCGTTAGACAAGCAGCCCTCTCGCTGCAAATGTTCCAGCTTTCTTCCAGCACTTGGAAAAGGAAATTGAAGTGGCTACTGATATATTGCTAGAAGTAGAAGCCTTGATTTGGATTTGAAGTTTGGTAAAGTTTGTGTGTATTAAGTCTCTATTTGATGTACTGGGAAATAACCCTCTGATAGAAATATATATTCATATCCACAAGTATTCTGTGTCTTTAGTCTGTTATTTTTCCTTGTATTCTTATTGGTTGCTTCAGCAAGGCTTCAATATCACTTGTGTAAATTGTCTCATAGCAACTCTGTGTCGTAACTTATATTTCTGTGAGGTTTATCTTGCTCCTTTCTGTAGTTATTAAGTTAATTGCTTGATTTTCAGTTTAGTTATCAGGACACTTTCAAAACCAACTTCCCCTTGAAATGGAGGAGAATGGTGTGCGTGTGTGTTTTTTAGCATTTTATATTAATGGATGGCCCTCCATGCCACAAGCACTAGAAAAAACTCCCATGACAAGAGACAAGTTGCATGTGGTCATGTTACAAAAGTTTGCTATCTTTAAGAAGATATTGCTCATTTATTAACTTGAAAAGAAGAATGGTGGTGGTTGAGGGGACATAATTCAACTTGATGTTTGTTTTCCAATGGGTAACATTGAAGTTGGAATATTAGGATTTAAATGTGCATTGGGATTGCAGATGGCAGTCTTCATTAAGAATGCTTGTGATTTCTGAAAGCAATAAATGTGGTTGGAGCATACCAACTTCTTGTATAAATAATGAGAAAATTTGACTGCACATCTGTTTTCTGTGGGCTACTATTCTGCTTGTTTGTTTGTAACTAAACATATATTTGTAGGGACTCTGCAATGGTGTGGGAATACTAGTTTAGTAGATTTGGACTTCTAGACCTGCTTTTTTACCCATTGGATCGAGTTTGCGTGAGGTCATTGCAATTTGCACGGTTACCGTTGGCTTTTTAAATATTACTCGACATACCTACTAAACTATTTACTCATTCTACCTATACAGACTTGTATACTATAATTTATGCAGTATACTATAAAGGTATACATCTATAAAGCATAATAAATATATATAATAATAAATGGATAGGTTGGGTAAATACTTTTAGTTTTATGGGCAGTGTAATTTTTAATGAGTATGACTTGTAAATACTTTAGATTTTATGAGTATAGAGTGTAAAAATCTCAAAAGTTAAATATGGGAATGGCCTAATGGGTAACAATGCACATACAAGCGATGGTGTGGAAACTGAACCTATTAGTATACTTCATACAATTTAGTTGGAATATGAATGTTTAGTTGTACCTAATAATCATTAATTACTAAGAACTAGATATACTAGACACTAAGATAAACAAAATTGAGATGGCTCATGAAGAGAATAGGGAGGGAGATCAATTTTATGGCTCATTACAAATATCTTTTTAAGTATATTATATATAGCATTTTTCCAAAGGAGATATGTAAAATGTAACACAAGATATTGCTAAATAAATCACAAACTGACATTGTAATATCTTCTTCTATTTAAATTGTAACGGACTATAACAACGGAGCCTCAAACTTTATCACGATCACTTAGATGAGTATAACAAGGGGGGAAGAGGAGGGGGGGGGGGTTTCATTCAAGTGAAATACTCCCTCCGTTTATGTTTACTTGTCCACTATTCCCAAAAAAAAAAAAAAAAAAAATTTAAACTTGACAAATATACCCTTATTAATTATACTTGAAAAATATAAAGTATTAATTGGGAAAGAATTTTGAAAAGTAGGGTAAATTAGAAAGAACATAGCCAATTTTATCTTGAATTGCTAAAAATACAAGTAAACTTAGAATTTGATTTTGATGAATTTAGACAAGTAAACATAAACGGAAGGAGTATTTAGTTTCAGTTTTGATTTATAGTAAAGAAAATTAATTAATTCTCTTTTCTTTGTCCATTTTTGGCCACACGGAAGGACATTTACACCCCAACCAAACATAGGGGAAAGGGAAAAGCTTGCTTTAGCTGCATAATCAAGTATGCCAAAGTGAATCAATCCCAAGTAATATTAAGAGGATTCCTCATAAATAGACTAGTTTAATGCGGAAAATATTAACCCACTTAAAAATGCCTCCAGTGCTTCTCCTTTAGACATCTTGCTTCAAAATGGCTTCCAAAATCTCCTAGTTTCTGATGATAAATTAACAGATACATAACCAGTAAATCTAGAAGAAAAAGGAAAAGAGAAGAAAACTAATCGCCTCACAGCACATAAAGAATGAAAACATTATACTCGGATACAAAAAAAGCTCATCATGTAAAACTTGCTCCATCTCCAGAAGTGGCAAGCCTTTCTATTCATATTATGCTTGCTTATATCCTGCAGCCCAAGTTAGAGTTAACTTCATACAGCAGCTGGCTCTTCAACTGCTCCTTCTTCTTTGGCTTCCTCCCCTAGAGTAAATCGAACAAACCTCCTAACTTTTATGTTCTCACCAAGAGCTGCAACAGTTTGCTTTACGTAATCCTTCACCAAAACACTGTCATCTTTTATGAAAGGCTGCTCCAATAGAACAAGCTCTCCAAGCCTCTTGGAGACCCGGCCCTCAACTATCTTCTCCCTTATATTTTCAGGCTTGTTTTTAAGATCTTCTCTCTGCATTTCCAACTCCTTTTCCCTGTTGACAGCGCTTTCTGGAATCTCGTCAATTGATACAAACTGCACTTGAGGGCAGGCTGCAACTTGCATTGCCAAATCATCAACCAACTCTTTAAACGTTTCACCTCTCCCCACAAAGTCGGTTTCACAATTGACTTCAATCAGCACACCAATGCGCGAGTCATGAATGTATGAACCAATCCTCCCCTCAGCAGCAAGTCGGCTGGACTTTTTATCAGCAGATGAGAGACCCTTCTTGCGGAGGTATTCTTGTGCCTTTTCAAGATCCCCTCCAGTTTCAGCGAGAGCTTTCTTGCAATCCATCATCCCAGCTCCACTTTCTTCTCGCAGCTGTTTAACCATGGCGGCTGAAACTGCTACTTTTGGTGGCCTGCATTAAAGTCATTAAACAGCAACCAATCATGAGACATAAAATAATACTATATGTTTTTCGGGATTACAATTTAGAATGCAATACCAAGGTGGAGTTGCACACTAAGATGACTGACAGATATTCTGATTACCTCTGCCATAATGCTGTCAGAACTAGATTTTGTTGTAGATTAAATAAAGAAGTGAAACATGTTTTCAGATTTTGAAGATTGCATAAGCACTATTTGACTCTAAACTTACCAGAAAATTGAAACTACGTGATAATAATGAAGACTTCATTAGCAATAAAAAACAGCTGAAAAGGCAAAATTGCCGCCTTAGTTGCCAAAGATTTGTTTTAACATGTCATGGAATGCTTTACTGCGATATTTCTGATTGCCCTGGCTTTGAAGAAATGTAGTAACATATTGGTAGGGAGTGATTCTCAACAAATTAGAAACTTACTCAACAGTAGTCTCCTTGGCTTCAACAGCAGGTTGTTCTTTTACTGGCGTGGAGACAGGTTTAGCTGCTGTTTGAGCAGCCACCTCTGCAGCAAAGTCTTGGCTCTTCTTTTCCAGACCTTCTCCCAGGTTGTATCTAACAAATCTCTTCACTTTTATGTTTTCACCAATTGTTGCAATTGTCTGCTTGACCCAGTCCTTTACCAGCATTTTATCATTCTTAATATAAGGCTGCTCCAGTAAGGCCAGTTCTTCAACCCTCTTCTTTATCCGCCCATCAACGATCTTGGATCTGATCTGTTCAGGTTTTGACAATAGATCTTCCTTCTGCATCTCAATTTCTCTTTCCTTGTTGATGATCTCCTCTGGAACATCTTCTGGAACAAGATACTGCACCTGAGGATATGCAGCCGCTTGCATGGCTAAGTCATCAACTAATTCCTTGAAAATGTCACCACGGGAGACGAAATCCGTCTCACAGTTGACTTCTACTAGGACACCAATTCTGCTATCATGGATGTATGAGCCAATTCTACCTTCAGCTGTAGCTCTACTTGACTTCTTGTCAGCACTTGCCAACCCCTTTTTCCTTAGATACTCCTGTGCTTTAACAATGTCGCCTCCCGTTTCTGAAAGAGCCTTCTTGCAGTCCATCATTCCTGCTCCTGTCTCATCACGCAGTTGTTTCACAAGAGCAGGTGAAATAGCTGCTGCATACCACAGAGGGACAGATTTTAGTGGAGCAAAACATGCATTTGAAAGTAATTGTTTGATACAATAGTAACATCTAAAAAAATGTGATGGATGACAATTTTACATAATAATATCTATCCTTTTTTTTTTTTCAGTTTATCCAAATACACATTACAAAGAGATAGCTTGGTATAATCAGTCAACCAGACCAACAAAAAGGTCAGAAAATGAAGAGATCAGAGGAAGTTGGATAGCCCTATAACCATAACAGAGTATCTGAACACATCACTAATACCATTAATAGATTATAATGGACTGGGAGGGGTAAAGAATCAGGAAGAAAATTACAAAGATAGAATTTTGCCGAAATGACAGATTTCAGCCACAATGGAAAAGTAGTGATCAACTCAGATTTCAATAACCAGTAATGTTAAATATAGACATCACACGTTCTCATCATAATAATTCATATTCATAATTAAAGACAAAACTTTCCACAAGTTTGACCTTCGCGACACAGTGAGGAATGAGGATATAGGCGACCTAAACTCCTACTAGATATTAGCACTCTCTTCAATACGTAATCTCAAGCAGCAATTTCAATCCCTTCAGTGCTTTCTTCATAAAGGTTCTCGACAAATTAATAACGATTCACCATGTTCGGTAGTTGTTGTTTATCTAATGAATTAGATGAAGCCTGCAACCTGTTATAGTCATACTAGATTCAATGAGCAAGAAACTGTGTTTTACAAATCTAATCATTAGTGTTTGCATACTCCCAAATCGAATGACGGGTAGTAGAGCAAGCAAATTTTACCATTGATGGCCACGAATAATTTAGGATCAAATTAAATATACGCTTACAATAGATTTTAGATGTATAAGTACAACATAGGCAGAAAGAAGAAAAACACTTCAATTTGAAGTCTCCTTCATCACAAGTTATGAAAAAAACAAAAATCCTGATCAGAAAATGATGCTTACGACTTCAAAGTTTTAGTGATCAAAGAAACAACTAAATCTAGCTGCATTTTATAATCAGACCACGAGTTTCTCTGGTTCATAGTTCAGTGACACATTAGCATGCAGTCAGGTGTAAATGTGTACAAAAGTTACTGTCCTCTAATGCAATTTCTTTTTCCAGGTAGACGACCACCACTCCCAGATCAACATGCTTCTAAATCTTTGTAGGACAATTGTAGAGCTCAGCAATGGCAATTTTCACAATCAATCAAAAAAGATGTTCGGAAAACTAGATCCGCAAATTTCATTCTAGAGATTCTTATTTCCATTTTAATATATTATATAGCAGCAAAATTTCAGAAAACAAAGGGCAAATAAAAGCAGAACCTTTTGCTGTTGCTTCATTTGATGAAGCAGTCACATTTTGCTCATCAGAACTTGGCGCCACCTCTTCCTTTTGAGCAGCTATATCAGAAGACTGTTCCTCTATGGAAGGAGTACTTTCAGCTTTACTCTCCACAACTTCAGCACTTTCTTGACTCTCTGTATAGAAAATCGGATTGTAAGCTAGTTTCTTTCGATGTATCATTAAAGTTATCTTTCTCGCATAGCAAAACATTATGTCTTTAAGTAAATTTCAAGATTTTCTCATAGCAAGAACATCATTCTTTGTTGTTATGTCAATCAAACCAAAAACCAATGGTTCGGTCAACAGAAAACACTCTATACATCAAGCTATAGACTCTGTAAGGAATGTATAAGATGCAATAAGATAAAAGCAACAAAAGATTAGTCTACCAAATCGTCAAGAAGAACTATACTAAAAGAGTAAAAGTGCCTTTGCTTCGAATAGGTTCAAATCCTTATCATTCATCTCTTCCTAAGCCAATGTGTAAGCCATAAGTTTATCATGCCTTAACACCTAGAACACACATTTTCCTCAGCAATGTAACAACCATATCTGGTAGTTTGTCATAAATATAAACGAGTATCAAGGATCTGACATCAGTAATAAATCAGAGTGAAAATATGAAAGTTTCACACTAGAAACCTTCATCCTTGCTAGTCTCTGAAGGACCATCAGATTCTCCAGTTGGGGTTGATATACTGCTATTTTCATCGCGGATAGGTTCCTCTGTTTCTTCGACAGGCCCTGCAACACTTTCTATTTGAGTTTCAACCTCATCTTTCATTACTGCAGCATCAGTTAGTTCCTCGACGACCTCCTCGCCAGCCACAGTTTCAGATGCTGAGATCTGTTCAGCTATTTGCTCAGATGAGCCAGTTTCAGCTTCAGTTTCCACAGCATCTTCAACAGGTGACACCTCAGCTTGCTGACTGATGGTGGATATGCTTCCTTCAGGAGCCAAATTTTCAGAAGCGGACTCCACTTCTTCATCAATGTTTGGTTTTGTATCCTCCCCATCTATAGTTTCAGGAACACCATCATTTGAAGCATTGACTGATTCTTCCTCTTTGCCTTTAGTTTCAGGCAAGACGTCCATTTTATTAGCCACCACATCTGCTTCCTTTGCCTCTTCCTTTGATTGTTCAGCTACTTCCTCCTCTTTTTCCCTCTCATCCAAAAACGATGAGATTTCTTTGTTGCTGCGGAAAGCCAAAACAAAAGGATTTGTCGCTGTATGGACAACACCCTGGTTGAGCTTTGAATCCAACTCTGAAGCCGCTTCTTCTTTTTTCATAGTCAAAGTTACTTGTCCTCTGGCAATGCGCAATACACGGACACTAACTTCTTGGCCAACTTGTAGTGAAGAGCCTGCATCAATAATTCCAAACCCTTCATCAGCTTCCTCTGATGCTGGTAGGAATCCTTCCTCTCCCTCAGGAAGAGATATAAAAGCACCAGACCTGGTTAGATTTTTCACAGTGCCTTCAAGATCTTGCCCTTTGACAAACTTTGAGACTTTCTTTCCCCCATCCCTCCTTTGGTCGTTCCTTTGTGTGTTCTTCCTTGGAGTTCGGGGTCTATCACTGCTGGTGGGAGCATCGGTCTGTTGCTGAGGCCTACTAGGATCATCACTTTCACGCATGGTGAGAGATATACGCCCTGTCTCTATGTTTGCTTCAACTAATCTCACTGTCACCTCTTGTCCAACAGATACAACGCTTCCTACATCCTTAACGAAACTATCACTCAACCTAGAAACATGCACAAGTCCATCTGTAAAAGCTCCAAAATCAACAAAAGCACCAAACGGCTGGATTGATCTGATCTTTCCAGCAAAAGTTGCACCAGGAACAAGATCTTCATTCTTTACAGGAGGCATCTCACTCTTCCTAGCAGGTCTTGAACGCTGAGATCGAACAGGTGTAGGACTCACGGCTGGTTTGGAGGATTCTCCACTTGTTTCAGCAGCAACAGATGAAGCTTCTGAGGCTACACCTGATCCATCATCTGTAGCAGTTGACTCTACTTCTTCTACTGCTACATCAGTCTCAGTTGCTGATACTATGCGACCTCTTAATTTAGGTCGTAAAACGCAACCAACTCTAAAATGGGGAAACAATTTAACAGATGTTGACAGAGGTAGGATATATTTCGGGGTAGGTAAAGCTTGCTTGCTGGATTTTCGTAAAAAATTGTATCTTGATAAACATGTATTATTTCTTGTGATAAAGACAGCTCCTGGATTAATTGAACCATTGCTGGTTGCAATTGGGACCATCGGAGCCATGTTGATTTGATATGTGGATTGCTAAGGTTTATGAACTACAAAGATTAGATCATCTGTTCCACACCTGAGAAATATATAAAACAGTTAGATAAAGAAAAAAAAAATGACTATCATTAAATGTCAAAATTTTATGATACCAATTGCACCATGAGTGAAAAGAACTATGAACACATAGAGAAATAGCAAAGCCCCGGGTAATGTAGTACTAGAGTTCCTCGGCATATCTTTAGCCATCAATGCATGCTAACTAGTTCGTTCAAAATCACACAAACAACAATAACAAAGATGAAGTTTTACCCAACATATCGAATTATCGTTCACAAATCAGCAATAGACAGTTCCATACACAAACTCTTCTACTCCATTTAATTTGTTCAACAAGTGGATTAGCAACTTAGAAGAATTCAAGTTCATTAAAAGAATGAAAGAGCTGATAAGCCTGCTTTCTGCACACTTCAGAATAGAAAACAAATGTATCCCAATTCACCAACAAGATGATTAAACAAATGCAATTCAGTGTCTAAGTACATCATAATAATAATAATTTTCAAGCAACCAAGTATAAATGAGCTAACTATATAACCAGAATTGTAGTATTTAACAATCCAATAAACCAAAGACCAACATTTTATAAGTCAAGAATTAAACTTCATTTCCATTATGAGCAACTCCAAGAATTCAACTTAAAATACCCCCACAAAGAGATAGCTTTTACAAATTGATCATATTGAGTTGACCTTTCAATTGCAATGTTACAACAAAATTTCAGACATTTTTTAAAGAAGAGCTGAGAAATGGAGCAAAAAAAGAACCTCAAAGAAAGAAGCAAACTTAGAGAAATTAAGAGCAACCCATTATCAAGAAACCAATGAAGACAACGAAGCAAGTTTAAAAATCACACCTTTGAATGACTAGAGAGAGGTGAGTTGTATATTTCAAGAAACAGCAGGTTTAAGGAAAAAGGCCAGCTTTTTTGGTGCAAGTGAAGTTTGTTCCTGGTGATAGGGGTGTGTCTGTATAGCAGTTTGGTATATATGGCTAATAAAAAAGAGGGAAACGAAAGGTGGGGCTTTCTATCCTTATCCGACCATCATCTCTTTCTCTAAACATACACCATGCTACTCTTCTCACTCGGGTCGGTCTGGGTTAAATCCATATCCTTTGGCGCTGATTCTTAGATTTTGTTCCCGTTTAAGATGATTTTAACAAAATAACCTTCACTTCATCAGTATGTAACACTTTTAATTTTCTGGAAGAGCGTAGGAAGATGTCAAGGGCAAGTGTTGCCTACCAAAAATATCAACGACAATACTTCAAATTAGCTAGGAGAATGTGAGAAGCGCTCAAGAGCAAGTGTTGCCTGAGTAAGAGGAATCAAAGGCAAGTGTTGTTTTTTAGGCAGTACTTGCAGAGAAAGAAATAGCACGAGGTACGGACATCATTTATAAAATTCATAGTGGTACTTTTGTTCGGAATTTATTTATTAAACCAAACTGGCTTCATTTTTGCTTCACTGTTATGAGGGTAAAAAAAGCGAACTAGTTGCCCTGGTGTTATAGTTTTGTAAATAACTCGGCACGCACAACTGTTTTGCATGCGCCTTTATAATTTTAAAGTTGTGGTTGTGCCTTTGCCGGAGCAGGCCACCTCAGACCAAAATTGCTTATCTTCATACCATTGGAGAGTTGAAGTCCGGTCCATATTAAGCTAACTTTAACCCCCTTTGTTCTAAAGTTAAAATTTGATGATTTTTTCTTCGTTGAACTTCAATTGAGCCAACTTCTTACTTTTGATATGAATTTGAGTCATTTTTATACAAAAAAATCTAAGTTAAGTGAACTTCACACCTTAGAGCCCGTTTGGGTGAGCTTAAAAGTGACTTATAAGCTTATAAGCCCATTAATATATGTTTGGTAACCTCAAAATTTTTGGACTTATAAGCCATAAGTTGCTTAAAAGCCACTTTTTGACTTATAAGCCACTTAAAATAAGCTGCTTTTAAGCCCACCCAAACAGGCTCTTAGTTTGAAAGTAAATGGCTATGCTTTAAATATTTTCTTAAAAATGGCTAAAAGGGTGTAAAGATGCTGCCAAGCGAATAATTACAAAAAATTTCACCTAGTGCCCTCAATAAGCCATGGTCTTACCTAATTGCCCCCACTTACAAATGTTTTAAGAAAATGCCCTCCACATCATACCCCTTCCTATGAAAGGACTATTCTGTCCCCCAACTTGTGTTAATTCATGCCGAAGGTTTCCTTCTCTCTTTCCCCATTCCTGGCCTCCTTTTTTCTTCACGCTGAAAGATTTCCTTCTCTCTTTCCTCATTCCTGGCCTCATTCTTTCTTCTTTTTGTGCTAGAAATTTGAGATTTTTTTTCTTGTGTTTGCTTGATTCCAGTGATTTGAAGGTTTTTATTGTCTATGGCTATTAGATATTCATGTTTTGCACATAGTTTAAATTTTGGGATGATTGTTGAATTAAGTTTGAGCTTCGCTTGTTTTTGGTTGATTACAGTGATTTGAAGGTTTTTACTGGTTAAAGCTATTAGATTTTGTTGTTGCTTATTGTTTAGAGCTTAAAGTCTTGGCCACGACCAAGAGTTGCATAGAATTTTTCTTCAAGTTGGTTATTGCATTAACTTTTAAAGTCTTGGCTATTGCCAATATTTGCAGAGATGTTCCATGTAAGTTGTCGCCTCCAGCAGCACTTAGAGGCTTGGCTATTACCAAGAGTTGCAAATACTTTGTCTGCAAGTTGTTCACTGCAGTAGAGGTAAAAGTCTTGGCAATTGCCAATACTTTTAGAGATTTTCAGTGTAAGGTCCCCCTTGCACCAGAACTTAAAATCTTGGCTATTGCCAAGAATTACTGCAAGTTTGTCACTGCAGTATAGGTAAAAGTGTTGGCAATTGCCAATAATTGTAGAGAGTAGTTCTACAAATTGCCCCTCCCACTAGAGTTTAAAGTGTTGGCTATTGTCAATAGTTGTAGAGATTTTTTTCTGTAGTTTGCTTATTTCATCAGTCATGCATTCTGTAGTTGTTGCTGTGTTTTTCAGTTGTCTTTGCTTTTGGCCTGTTGACTTTGAATTATGGTAATGGCATAGAAATTTTTCTGCGTATTAATCATGAGTTCATGATAGCACTTCGTGATGTATGTTTCCTTGTCTTTACTTGTTGTTTTGTTATCATACTATTTTTGTAATTTTATTTGTTGAATATGCATATTTTATCTTTTGTTCCTATAGGAAGGAGATCAAAATTTTAAGTTTGAGCACTGGTTTTGATTCCAAAGGTTCTTGGGGTGGTGATGTGAAGTATATGGCCTTTTCATTATTATTTCATTGTTTTGTTATTATGTGTTGTCATTGTTGTTTTTAAAAATTTTGCAGGTAATGGATATTGAATCTTCAATCTCCTGATCCTGATCATGCACATTTTGATGTGGTTGATGATTTTTATATGTCAGCCAAGATCTTCTGATGAATTCCAAGGCAAAAATGTGATGTGGGCGATGAATTTTCAAATTTTCGTTTGTTATCTCCGTCGCAAGATGATATGTGTAGTAGTTCAAATAAGACTATTAGTACTACAAAAGAGTTAGAGAAAATTGTTGAGTAGTTTTTAATTACATGTATTTTGTATTTACCGTGTTTTTTGTGTTTATGTAAACAAGTACACTTGAATGTTTGATATTTTTGTTATTTTAAAGACTTAAGTTGCTTTGAATCGGATGAACTGGAAGTATTGGCAATTGCAGGACTTCAAGGCATTTTAGTTGCTGTGGGGTGAAAACATTTAGATGGAAAGTCTTGCCAATGGGCAAGACTTGAATTCTAGTTAATTAATTCCAACTCTAATATTATATAATTAATTTAAAATTGATAAATAATTCATGGAGGGTTGTGCTGGTAATGTGTTGCCAAGACTTTGTGTCAATTTAGTTGTCAATATTATTGCCTATGACAAGACATCAAGGCAAGTTAAATATTTCTAATATTAAAGTAGATAAATAAGTTTTGGTAGGAAATATCTTACCCTTTGCCAAGACTTTACGTCAAGTTAAATTGAATTGGTTATCTCTATGAGTGTAAAGTCTTGGCTATTGCCAATAGTTTAGTTTATTGATAATATTAACTTTCCAATCACATTTGATTTTTAAAAATATTTATAATCAATAAGTGTCATTCCTTTTGATGCAACACCATGCTATGGTCAGCTTCATTCACAAAGAAGCGAGATTATCTGACATGTCAGTCCTTTTAATAACTTCTACTATGAAGCAGGATTTTTTGAAATTCTCATCATTTTTCAGCAGAAAATGCAAGTCGTAAGTTCTTGATCATTTGTTACCATCATTCCTCTACACCTTTCGAGATTTGTGTCAAACCTTATCTTTACTTCAGTTTCAGCAGTGTTGATGGTTAGAGCATTACAAATTTCTTTTTTAATTGTGTGGTAGCTTATACCGTCTTCGACAAGTATCAACTTTATATCATGGTTGATGTATTTGTTGTTTGCATCCCAATTCCCATTATAAGCTATGTAAATGCAGCGAGTCGCCATAGTGATAATCTTGCACATAATCAAGACAAATAATATGCTTTAATAGAAGCAGGATCATGGGTAAAAATGTTGCCATTTTCTGGGCTTAAGGTCTTATAAAGAAGTCTCTCTTAGGTACCTATTGCACCAGAGCTGCAACTCTTGGCAATAGCCAATACTTGGAGAGACTTTGTCTGCAACCCCCTCATAGTAACAGTCTTTAAGTGTTGGCAATAGGCAAGAAGTCTCTCCTAGGTTCCTATTGCACCAGAGCTGCAACTCTTGGCAATAGCCAAGACTTGCAGAGATTTTGTGTGCATACCCCTCATAGCAACAGTCTGAAAGTCTTGGCAATAGCCAAGAAGTTTCTCCTAGGTGCTTATTCCACCAGAGTTGCAACTCTTGGCAATAGCCAAGACTTGCAGAGACTTTATCTGCAAGCCCCCCATAGCAACAGGTCTGAAAGTCTTGGCAATAGCCAAGAAGTCTCTGTTTTGTGCTTATTGCACCAGAGCTACAAGTCTTGGCTATAGCCAAGACTTGCAGAGAATTTGTCTGCAAGTACCCCATTGCAACAAGTCTGTAAGTCATGACAATAGGAAGAAGTGTCTACAAGGACCCCCATTGCATCAGAGCTGCAAGTCTTGGCTATAGCCCCTCATTGCAATAGGGTTGAAAGTCTTGGCAATAGGCAATAGACAATAACTTTGTACAAGCCTCCCATTGCACCAGAGCTTAAACTATTGTCAATAAGTCAAGACTTTCCAGAATTGATAGATTTTTTTTTTTTTATGAAAGTGCATATTACAATTACTGTAATCAATCTAATGTCATGTGTTTTGTGATTATTATGAATAAAAACCATATCTCGTTTGGTTTATATAGAATTTTAACCAAAGTTAAACATAATATAAATAAAATTATAACTGTTAGTAAAATTTAATAGTAGCAATTTGAAGAAATCTTATAGTGAACCTTGTAATCACATAATTTTGGTACCAAATTCAAAATTACTCAGAATAGTCATATTAGATTCTTAGGATGTGTCGTCAAAATTTTCTGGATTTCTAGTGTTTATTCTTAACTAAAATTATCATTAATTAGGATGTAAACTATGAAAATTGTATGTGTTTAATTTTTGATTCTATAATTTAATTGTGATAGTATTGTAAAGTATATGGTTAATTTTTAGTTAGTTGTGTGTGCATCAACCATTTTAAATGGTCATTTGTAAACAAATATTAGCCCACTCTTTAGCCCATTAGCCCACTCCCATTACCCAAGCCCACACCACACATATATATATACACAAAGTCTCATTTCACTCCCCACACCCCTTAGTTCATTTGAGCTGGCCAAACCCTGGCCGAATTGCCCACCCCCACCGGTATTCGCCTCTCACGGCGGAGCCGCCGCCGGCCACCACCTCCGGTGGCCGGAAAAATACAATATATATACCATTTTAAAGATCTCGGCCCCCTCTTTCCATTTTCGCTATTGGTTTCTTCAAAAAGTGGACCGTTTGGCGTAGATCGAGAGTCAAAGATCGGTCAAAGCTTGAAATCCGGCCACCCTTTAATTTTTCCGGTGAGTTTCTTGGTCCTTTCTTTTCTCTTTACTCCTCTCTACCTCTCCCGCATCCCATTTCCCAGAAAAAACTTGTTCCCTTCTCCCCGTTTTCCCTTTCTTTCCATTTCTGTTTTTTTTTTCTTCTTCTTCTTCTTCTTCTTCTTATTTTCTTTTCTTTTCTGTTTTTGTTGTGATGTTTTGGCCGTGTATTGGGGAGCGGGGATGAAATTCCGTGAGGGGGCTGTTTTGGAGGTGTTGTAGTGATGCTATGATGATGATATGGTACTGCTATGGTGTGGGGATTTGGGGGCTGCCTGGGTTGAGGGAGCGGCGTAGGATTTTGTTTTGTTAAATGTTTGGTGTTGTTTGAGGGGCTGTGGGGTTTTATTTTGAACGAGTGATGGAGACTGTAGTATTGAATCCGAGGCAGTGATGGCGTAGCGGGGTGGGGCTATTTCGTTTCTTGAACTGAGGCAGTATGCGAATTGATTTAGGATAGTTTGGTTGGTTCGTTTGATTCAAATGGAGGGGGCTGTTGTGGAGGTAACGAGGGAGCATTGGAGGTGCTGTGATTGGTGTGGATGAGGCAGCTGATCCGAGAAGCTGAGACAGTAGCGGCGTCGCAAAGACGAAGGGCGGCAGGCTGTGACCCTTTGTTTTCAATTGGTTAGGCAAAACTCCAAGTTCTTTTCCTTTCATTTCTGCTGTGTGTTAGATCATATTAATGGTAGGGAATGGTGTTGATGGATTTGAATAAGTAAATCATGTGTATATGGTTGTCTCTGTGGAAGTTACATGAATTGAATACGTTGAGTTTTGATCCCTACTTCAAGGCTGATCGTTTTATTTTATGTTTGCGTATGAATTATGCTAGTATGTGTGTGCAAAGCGCAGCATTCCAGTTAGAGCGTAAAATAGGTTCTTGTTTTCTTAGTTGCAGTTGTTAGCATGATAATAGTTGGATTCATATATAGTTAAGTGTGAGTGTTTGCCTAGATCAATCTTTTGGTTCGTGCTCAACACACTTGAATTGGAAAGTTAGTCTTGTGAACAAATATATAAGCTGCTCTAATCTCCATTGCTCTCACACTGTTAGTTGGGATTTTGGCTTAAGACTTATGTTTAGCTTGGTCAATTGAGAAGTTTGCCTAGTTGTCTAAAGCCTAAACTCATGTAAGAAATCTTATTTAGCTCAAGATAGGATCTGATGGCCTTCTAGTTCATTTTTTTCAAGTTTACTTTGGCCAAACCAAACTGGGAATTCGATTTGTTTTGCTATGTGTAGTATGAATTAGTTTAGTTTGGGGTTCTGTAGGTATAATCTAGTTGCTTTAGTTCAGTTTCAACTCAGTTTGGGGCTGATTAGTTGTCTAGTTTGGTCCTAGTTTCCTTCTAGTTAATGTAATGAGTAATGGGGGTCCTTTAGAGGACCCTACTTGTACATTTTTCAGCCTTTTAGGACTGTTTTGGCTGCTGAAATAATCATTTTTTAGCTACTCTACTATGCTGAAAATGGCCAAAAAACCACTCAAGTGTAGGGGTGTGGGCTTGTACTTTTGTACAAGTCTACACCCCATCCATTTGCCTTCACTTTTAGCAATATATAGAAGTCTTTATGCCCTCATTCAACACCAATTAACAGCTGAAAAAACACATAGAACAGCTGCTGAAATTTACACTAAAAGAGAGCAAAACACTTTTAAAAAAAAATAGTAAGTTTGAGAGTTAGGATTTAGAACCAAAATCCATTACTTCAAGGGTCTTTCGGGGTATAAATCCACAAGTCTTGGAGGTTGAATAGGGGTATAAAAGGGCTGTTTCGCTGCTGCTACGTGGGGTTTACTTGTTGATTTCTTTGTTGTGTTGAGCTGAGCTAGTGGTCCCATTTGCTTGTTAAGGAAACTTTATTGCAAGGTATTTTCCCTCAATCTTTTAGTGATGTATCTACTATTTTCAGCATGTATTATATGGACTGTGCAATGCCCAAATGGTAGTGAATTTATGTTTTAAAATGGTCATATATTTTGTATGTCATGTCTTAGAAATGAAAAAAGGGAAGTGGCAAGTTGTAAATGTGGGATTTTCTCATGGTATGCTTTTAAAAAATTTGGAACTTGCAAGTAAATTGTACCACTTGTGCAACCTTGGACAAAAATGAAATAAGTAGGCAAAATAGTTCTTGAATGTAAATATTTGGAATGAAACTATCCATTATTGTAAATGAGAATAGAATTGAAAAATAGAAGAAAAATCAGGACATAAAGTGCAATTCATTTTCATGAACTATCAATGGAGAATTTCCGTCCATCACTAGACATGTAAAGCAGTAGGGTACTTAATATCTTAGAAATTGAAATGAACATGTGAAGTTAGGCGAAAGCTTCACAAAGTTAGGCAAGTATTAGGAGAAATTTGCAGCTTCATAAAAAAAATAAGCGAGACCAAGTAAATGCCTAAGATGGATTAGCTATACGTCCAGACTAATATTTTGGCCCATATAGTATTTTCCATATAATTTCCAAGCATATTTCAATATCAACAAGTTTTCTTTTAGAAATAATAATAATAATAATAATAGTCACTATCATTTATTTTAATTTGGCCGTTAGGTAAAGATTTTCAAAAGTATATCTCGGTTTATTCTTTCAATGAAGCAATATCTTAGGCCAAACTTGAAAGGTTAATCTTGTATATTAAAATGTAACGATTAGGAAAATTAAATAGGATTGAAAGATTTACTCGATTAAGCACAATGATAAGTGTGATTTGTGATCCGCTTATTATGTGAAAATATATATATATATATATATATATATATATATATATATATATATATATATATATAAGCCAACTCTAAATTAATTATTTTGAAGTTAATTAAATTCTTTCAAATTCGTCCAGTCCTCCGTGAGGTTGGATATGAGTGATACTTTAAGATTTTCTGTATCAAAGTACAAGTTAACGACATTAATATAACAACCATATTTAATAAATTAAAAATGCGACAATAAAGCAACTGTGCTCGGCAAAGGACTCGAGGGTGCCTAATACCTTCCCGAGAGTCAACTGAGAACCTTACCCGAATCTCTAAACGCAGACCATTAGACGAGTCAGAGGTGTTCCAAGGTACCTTTTGGTGACTTGGCACACCTTAAACTATGTCAAGTGGCGACTCCGAGTTCTCTAAATAATTTGTACCTTTTGAACACCCGTCACATCCTTTGAATAAATAAACCCCGCACTCGGGCAATTAAAATTTTTTTTAGGGCGTGACAGCTTGGCGACTCCGCTGGGGAAATTAGTGAAAACTAGAATCTCCGGCTTTGATAAAATCGTCGCACGTTTTAATTTATTAAATATCTGGTTGTTATATGTTTGCCGTTATGACATGGAAAGTTGAATGTTACCGCTTTGATTTTGTTGAATTGTATATAAACTGTCTTCTCCACGTACACCTCTGAGTCTCTGGAACACTTGCACACGTGCACTTACCAGATTGATTGTGGCATCTGGGCCTTCTTACTAAAATTACCCATGATTTAGGAGGAAGGCGTGACAGGGTTTTAGGCCGGACACACTGTTTCCGGACGGCCTTGATGCGCTTTCCGCCCGGTTTGTCCACCGGGTTATGAGCCAGTCTAGACACCGAGTCAGTTGTATCACCTAGAGTTAAACCTTTAGGCCCAATTATCTGCATCATATTTGACTTAGTGAGGTGCGGCACACCGGTACCGCACTTATCTAGGATGAATCCTTGGCGTCAAGATACGTCCGAAGCATTTTCTGTGTTGCATTTAGAAGGAAGGGTCGTCATGCTGACCGAATCGGGAAAGGGCAGATTTCAAAAGAAAAAGAAAAAAAAGAAGAAAAGAAAAGGAAAAAAAATGAAAGAAAGAGAGGAAGTAGGGTGAATTTTAGTTTGTAGATTTTGTTGTTTTAATACATTTCCTGTTTGGGGTCATGCTGTCGAAACAGAAATTTTGCAAAGATTTATGTGTCGGAAAAATTTTGAGTATGTTTTTACGTCGTCATAATGGCAAAATTTTTCAAAAAAATAAAAAATAAAAGAGAAAGGAAAAGGAAAAGAATTTTCATACCAAAGTTGTCAACTTTTTTGGAGATAGTCTTGATACCGTTATAATGGCAAAATATTTTAAGTTTCCAAGTGCCCTGATTGGTTGAAGGATTCTTTTGGTTCAATTTTATGCCGTTATAATGGTAAATTTTTTGAAAAAAAATAGCTGAGTTCCATTGTGGCGACTGTCATATGCCCAATTTTGTGGAAAGTCCAAGAGTCTGTTTCGTGTTGGCGACAGTATTTTGAGTCAATTTATTCGCGTCTCTAGAATGGTAATATTTCCAACAGTTAGCAAGTGCCTCGGTTGGCCGAAAGTCTTTTTGGGTCAATTTTATGCCGTCGTAATGGCCAAACTTTGTTGAAAATCTGAGTCTCAAATGGTAAACACATGTTAGATTTTGAGGAGGTTTCAAACATCGGTTTGTTTTGTCTGTCAATGTTTCGAGGTAATTTTCGTTTTGTCTAAATTAAGTGACATATGTTTTAGGTACCATGGCTGCATCGTCTTCTAGGTCTAGCAAGAGAAAGTACCCTACTGATGCCACCCCACCATCTATCATGATGACTGACGGCCCACCCGAATTGTTGAGGTCTTGGTGGAAGAGTATGAGCGAGATGCAGCAAGGTTCAGTCCAAAAGAAGATTGGCTTTCTGACTGACCTTGTGACTAAAGATATTGTGCCGCACCGAGATCTGGTTAGTGCACTAGTCGGACTCTGGAACCCAAACAGTAATACCTTCTGTTTCAAAGGCTTTGAGATGACGCCTACACTCGAGGAAATAGCCGGGCTCATTAAGCTAGATTTGCATGAAAAGAGTATGATTGCCCCAAAAAATGTCAATGCCCATGATTTCTTTCAAAAGATCCGGATGCAGGTAGATACCTCTATTGCTAGTACTAGTCATGGCTGGGTTTCATTTGACTACCTCTATGCTCGATTCGGATGTGATAGTGGTTTCAAATGGTATAGCTTCGAGTTTCATGACAAGCTAACATATAATGAATGGGTGCAACTTTGTCCGAAGGTTTTTGTGTTTGCTCTTCTAGGGTTATTGGTCTTTCCATTGCCGCATAAGAGGATATCTATTAGAGTTAGTTGGATTATGGTGGCCCTGTTTGAAAAAGCTCCAAATCCCACGATCGTTCCGACAATTCTGGGAAGTATCTTTCATGCCTTGACTCGATGCTACAAAGGCGAAAATGAGTTCTTCGAGGGGTGTAACTTCCTATTGCAAGTGTGGTTTTTGGAGCACATACGCCCCCGCCCTTCTCATCCTATTGCTGGTTGCTTTGACTTTGGCTATCTCGGTTATCATTTCGAACATATTGAGAAGTTTAAGTTTCCAGATGGCGAGCATGCTTGGAGGTCGTGCTTGGACTCCCTTACATCAGATAAGATATTGTGGCAGTATAACTGGCTTTCTATGGAGAAGGTTTTGCACCGATGCATCGAGCGCCCCTTTTTAGTTCTGATGGGTCTTGAAGCAGCCTAGCCTTATGCCCCTCTGCGGGTACTCAGGCAGTTGGGGCGACGACAGGTGGTCCCAATAGTTGAGGATATGAGTGTTTATGTCTTAGTCTATCCTCCAGGACTGTTTACCCACAAGGGAAAGATCTTGAACTTATGGGACACTAGGCGTCACCTCACGAAAGAGACTCAGGTTCAGAATGGACTCATAGGAGAGGCCACTCAGGAGTACGAGTCATGGTATCGCCACCAGCCCATACCTAGAGAGATGCCAGCTAGGTGGAGTATAGGCGTGGTTGACCTTGAGGCTCGATTGGAGATGCAGGTTCGGATGGCCAGGCGTGAGATTGACCAGGAGTACCGTGCTACCATACATGGTTTAGTTGCAGAGAGAGATGCTGCTAGAGCCGCTCAGTCTGAAAGCGAGGACTTGACACATCAATACTCAGATACTATCAGGCGACTGCATGACTTGCACCGTAAAGCCTTGACCGAGAAGGACACCGCCCTAGCCGCCCAGGCTGAGAGCGACAGATTTGCAGATAAGTGCTTGGGGAACATCGATCGGCTTCATAAACAACTTGATGAGATAGTGATTTTGAAAAATGATACATTGAGATTAGCCACGAGCCAGCTTCAGCAGATAGCCGTGTCAAAGAGAGTCATTAATCAAGGTCAGGAACACTTGCGGCAACTGGCCGACTATGTGGCTAGGATGTGCCAAGATCATAGGAACTCATCCGACAGGACTATCCTCATTGAGGCTCCTGATTATGCCAGGAATATATCTCAGCGAGTGCACGTATTGCATGAGTCTGACCTAGAGTAGCCAGTTGACACTGAGCCAGGGTTGCCTTAGCAGATATATCAGTCCGAGATGATGCAGCCTATTGTTTTGTTTTGTCACTCATTTAGCATCTCGGCATATTGTATTTTATGTTGCTTCTAGTAGTAGTAATTTATTTCTATTTTTCAGTCATTTGAACGTTTCTAAGGTTGTGCCTTAGAACACTGTATGTGTTGCATTATCTTAGTAATGGAAATATTTTGTTTGTTTTTTATGTGTCAATTTATTTCACCCTCTGGCCTCTCTTTGAAAAAAAAAAGGGAAGGAAAAGAAAGAAGACTCAAACAATACACTTGGGAATCTAATCTAAATCATTTCGGGATGACGCATGACGACCTTAGGCTTGTAGGCACGATTAACTTGTAAAAATTGTGTTTCCTAACCTGTTTTGTTTGCAGACAAGTATAGATTACCCGTGATTCAGTGCAGCACTCTGCCACTACCCCACTCTCAAAAGATCTAAAATTCCATTTGGTAACATGGCCACTAAAGGCGACAAATCTGATGCCGGTTCCGAAGAAAATGATAGGACGACAGAAGAGGCCCTGACTCTGAAGCAATTCCTGGTAGACATGCATCATGCGATAACCACGGGACGGGCACCTCCTCCCATGCCAAACCTCCTGGAGGGGCTTGTGCCAACAGCTAGCCAGCGAGCACCAGGCACATCTACGGCGGTCGAGGATCCGACCTATCCCCCTGGTTTTGGACCTAACCATGGTGCAACGAAAGAAGCTGAAGCGCGCCCTCATGCGCCACAACCACCACCTCCACCACAAGGGCAGTATGGACAACATACACCACAGGGACAGTATGGACCACCTCCCCCACAGGTTCCAGTTTTTCGGGGCCCAGCTAAGCCTACCATGGCCAGATCCAACAGTGAACCACATCTCCAGGCTGGGGATCATCATTATGATCAGCACTATGAACCCAATTTCCGACACAGTGACTCATATGATCAGGGGTTCCATCGCGATTCTCAGGTTGAGGTTGATCGATCGGGGAAGCTGGATGAGAGCGAGGTTCTGCGAAAAATGAAAGGCCTAGAACAAGCAGTAAGGACCATTCAAGGATATGGAGATCATACCAACATCTCTTTCAGGGATCTTTGTCCATACCCTGAATTGCAATTGCCAGATGGGTTCATAGTGCTGAAGTTTGATCTATACACTGGGCAAGGAGATCCAAGGGTTCATATGAAAACCTACTGCAACAAAATGAGAGGGGTCAAGAAAGACAAACTGTTGATAGCATATTTTTCTGAAAGCTTGGGGAGCGCAGCCGCCGAATGGTTCATGAGACAGGATTTAACTAAATGGTTGTCATTTGAGGATATGGCGCAGGCATTCTACGACCAGTACAAGTACCACATCGAAGTTTTGCCAGATCGATCCTCCTTGGATGCGATAAAAAAGAAGCCGAGTGAAAGCTTTAGGGAGTACGCCCTCAGATGGCGCGAGCAGGCCGCTTGAGTGAGCCCCGCAATACCAGACGATGACATGGTTCGTTTGTTCATTAAGGCGCAAGATGAACCGTTCTATGGTGCATTGATCGCCGCCTTTGGAAAACCATTTAGTGAAGTCGTCAAGATGGGAGAAATGATTGAGAGGGGAGTCAAAACTGGCAAGATTGTAAGCCAGACTGCATTGAAGGCGACTACACAGGCTGTGAAAACTGGGGTAGCAGGGTTTGGTAAGAAGAAGAAAGAGGATGTAGCCATGGTAGGGTCAGGTCCGCGAAAGTGGAACGAGGAGCGATACAATCAACATAACTCATACCAAGCTCCACAAACACCCCCTTTACAACACTATTACCCGCCACAAAATGCACAATACTCCATGCCTCCACCCCAATACTCTGTACATGCAGCACAGCCATATGCTCCAACATCCTATCCGTAATGGCGTGCCCCGGCCCCACAGCCTACATTTCACGCGCACCAAGCTCCCCCTAATCATTATCAGGCTCCGCCAAACCCTACCTACCGACCAAGAGGTCCTGCAGGCTTCCGTCCAAGAGCTGAATTCAGGAAAGCTCGAGAGGAGAAAAAGAGAGAATTTACACCAATCGGAGAATCTTACACCAGTATCTTCGAGAAATTGAGAGCCTTAGATATGATAAAGCCAATTCAAGGAAACATGCAGCCCATTGGGAAAGTGGATCACTCTCGACATTGTGAATACCATTCGGGCGCACCAGGACATGATACAGAAGATTGTTATTATCTCAAGAAGGCAGTGCAAGATCTGATTGACAATAACCAAATTGTGATCGAAGATGCAGAAACGCCAAACAGTAATCGCAATCCTTTGCCAGTCCATGATGTACACATGGTGGGTATATGTGAAGGGGGATTCGAAGACGAATCTGCAAGGCCAATAGTTTCAGTCGATGCTATAACAATTGGAGTGGAAAGGATGCAACCAATTCTTTCGGTTGTGCCGGGGAAAGTGGGGCATCCTATCCAGCCAAACAAGCCAGTATTGACGTTGAGAAGAGCCGTTGAGCGAAAGGAAGAGGTGGCTGAAAAACCAAAATTGGTGATCCAAAGGACCAACAAAAATGGAGAGGAGGCGGATTGTGTGGCCAAACCAAAGTTGGTTATAAGAAGAACACCCTGTGAAGATGATCAAAACAAGTTATGTGAGCCTGTTGTCATAAAGAGTGCACCTCAGATTCCTATGAGAAACACTAATGTTGTCCCATGGAATTATGACAAGGCATTGGTAACATACAAAGGAAAAGAGGTTGTGGCGGAAACAACACAAGTTGGCGGTCTTACTCGTTCTGGGCGGTACTTTACCCCGGAAGAGTTAAGAAAAGCAAAGCAGGCTAGAGAAAATCAGGGCCCCATCAAGGAACCTGTCACCGAGAAAGAGGTGGAGGAATTCCTTAAGAAGATGAAAGTGCAAGATTACTCCATTGTGGAGCAGCTGAGGAAGACCCCTGCTCAAATTTCTTTGTTGTCCTTGTTGATGCATTCTGAGGCGCACCGTCATGCCCCTATTGAAAATACTGAATGAGGCTCATGTCTCCGAGAAGATGACCGTCAGCAATCTTGAAGAAGTCGCAAGTCGCATCTTTGAGGTAAACAGGATCACTTTCACTGACGAGGAACTGCCAATGGAAGGCACTGGTCACAACAAAGCACTGCATCTGACTGTCAAGTGTGACAATTCTTATGTCACAAGGGTACTGGTTGATGGTGGGTCCGGTTTGAACATCTGTCCATTGTCTACCTTAAAGAGATTGAAAGTCAACATGGACAAAATTCGGACAAACACCATGAGTATCCGTGCTTTTGATGGAGAGAAACGACAATCAATTGGTGAGATAGAACTGATACTGACAATCGGGCCCGTGGATATTGCTATCAATTTCCAAGTTCTTGATATGGATTCATCTTACAACCTGTTGTTGGGAAGACCCTGGATCCATATGGCAGGCGCAGTACCATCAACCTTACACCAGACTATCAAGTTTGAATGGAATCGTGAGATGATCATGGTACACGGAGAGGGAGATTTGTCAATCTATAAGGATCCGTCTATTCCAGTTATTGAGGTCACTAATGATAGCCCAACTCTGTTGTATCAAGCATTTAAAGCGGTCCAGGTGGAGGAGGTTCCTGAAGGCAAGCCTTTACCCCAAGCAAGATTATCAGAAGCAGCAGTCATGATGGCTACAGAAATGTTGAAGCACGGTTTCCAGCCCGGGAAAGGTCTCGGGGCAGCGCTACAAGGAATGTCACGTCCAATTAGTCCACTTGGCATTCGAGGTGCCTGGGGTCTGGGATACAAGCCCATAGCTGCAGACAGAGCAAGAGCTAGGAAGATGAAGAAACAAGAATGGTCTCTCGAGAAGCCTGTCCCTTGCCTCGCTCAAACTTTCACGAGGTCCGACAGGGGCAAGTATATTTCCAAAAATGCTGAGGAGACTGAAGAACAGAAGAAGCTACTGTCAGACCTGAGGCACGTCTTTGGCATCAACATGGTGCAAGCTGGCGAAAGACCTAGCAATGCAGAAATCCAGGACATTGGCCCTGATGTGAAGCTGACAACTGGGAATCCATGCCTCTCCCCACTAGGAGGGGCTATTGGTAGCAAGTTTTGTTATCCTTTCTGTATACTTGGTAATTCTAAGGGTTGTAATCCAAGTATATTTATTTTGCTCGTTATGATGTCAAACCCTTTTATCTTTCAAATTCAATGAAAAGCAAGACATTGCTTCTTGTCTCCTTATTCTATCTCTTTACTTTCCTGATTTTTGTTTTTTTTATTTCTTTCTGTAGCTATGTTTCTGATGGCCTTAATAACATGACATGCATGCTGAAATCACGCCCTGATCTAAACACACAGTTTAACTTGGTCTCAATGGATCAACCAAAAATTGAGGAAATACATGTTGGTGGGTGGAATGATTATGAAGTAACAGTTGAGGAGGTAGATGACATGGAAGGAACTGATACCGAAGAAATGTTTGAGAAAGAATATGATGAGGAGGGAGCTGAGAGTGAAATAAATGGGGAATTAGAACAGTTTGAGAACAAGCCTAAGCCCAATCTAGATGACACGGAAAATATAAATTTGGGAAGCCCTGATGATGTTAGGGAAACCAAGATAAACATGCACGCTGTACCGAAAGTGAAAAATGACATAGTTCAAGTCTTGCTTGACTATAGAGACGTGTTTGCTTGGTCATATGATGACATGCCCGGTTTGAGCACAGATTTGGTGGTTCACAAGTTGCCGATTAATCCTAGTTTCCCTCCGGTCAAGCAGCTTCGGAGGAAATTCAAGACAGATATGAGCAAGAAAATCCATGAGGAAATCATGAAGCAACTATCTGCGAAGGTAATACGATCTCTTCAGTATTCCACCTGGTTGGCCAATGTTGTGCCAGTGCCGAAGAAAGATGGGAAGACAAAAATTTGTGTTGACTATCGAGATTTGAACAAGGCCAGTCCCAAGGATAATTTTCCCTTGCCTAATATTCACATTCTCATAGACAATTGTGCTAAACACGAGATCCAATCTTTCGTGGATTGCTATGCCGGATATCACCAGATCCTGATGGATGAAGATGACGCAGAGAAGACAGCATTCACCACACCCTGGGGAACCTTTTGTTATAGGGTCATGCCGTTCGGTTTGAAGAATGCTGGGGCAACGTACATGAGAGCCATGACAACCGTCTTCCATGATATGATACACAAAGAAATTGAGGTGTATGTGGATGACGTGATAATCAAATGAAGAATGGTAGAGGATCATGTTAAGGACCTCAGGAAATTCTTTGAAAGACTCAGAAGGTACAATTTGAAGTTGAACCCGGCCAAATGTGCATTCGGCGTTCCAGCTGGAAAGTTGTTGGGTTTCATTGTCAGCAGGCGAGGCATTGAATTGGATCCTTCAAAGATCAAGGCTATACAAGAGTTGCCTCCGCCAAAGAACAAGAAAGAAGTCATGAGTTTCCTCGGAAGATTGAACTACATCAGTAGGTTCATCGCTCAACTCACTACAACTTGTGAGCCAATCTTCAAGCTGCTAAAGAAAGATGCTGCAGTCAAGTGGACCGAGGAATGCCAAGCAGCTTTTGACCAAATCAAGCAATACTTGTCAAATCCACCTGTGTTGGTCCCACCGGATCCAGGTCGACCCTTGTTCCTCTATTTGTCGGTGATGGATAATTCATTTGGATGTGTGCTGGGGCAGCATGACACCACAGGCAAGAAAGAGCAAGCCATCTACTACATGAGCAAGAAGTTCACAGATTATGAGGTCAAGTACACTTTGTTGGAAAGAACATGTTGCGCCCTCACCCTGGGTAGCGCAGAAGTTGAGGCATTATTTGCTGTCATACACTACTTACCTCATATCCCGGATGGACCCATTGAAGTACATCTTCCAGAAGCCCATGCCAACAGGAAGGCTTGCCAAATGGAAATGTTACTCACAGACTTTGACATAGTTTATGTCACCAGAACTGCAATGAAAGCCTAGGCTTTGGCCGATCATTTGGCCGAGAATCCAGTAGATGATGAATATGAACCTCTCAAGACATACTTTCCTGATGGAGAGGTAGACACCATTGAGGAGTTGCCTTCTAACGATGAACATTATTGGAAGCTCTATTTTGATGGGGCATCTAACTCCAAAGGTGATGGTATTGGGGCTGTTCTCATATCCCCGACAGGTCATTATTATCCGCCGGCGGCGCAACTTCGTTTCTGGTGTACCAACAACACGGCAGAATATGAAGCTTGCATCATGGGTCTACGCATGGCAATAGACATGGACATCAAAGAACTACTAGTGCTTGGAGATTCTGACCTTTTAGTACATCAAATCAAGGGTGAATGGGAAACTCGAGATGGGAAGCTCATCATGTATAATGTCACGACCCAACTTAGGGCCGCGACGGATGACCAACACTAGGTGTCGATCATCACTAATCCTACTGATAATATGCTAACCATTATAACTGATAAACAGAATAAGCATAAACCTAGCTGATAAGGAGTATGCAATGCAAATAGCTGACAAGGCTAACATAAGCTGACATACATAACATACTGACTGCACCACACAGGGACATATCTACAGGCCTATAAGAGTGCTGAACTGAATATACAAAGGACGGGACAAGACCCCGCCATACCCAAACTGGCTGACTGTATACATACCAAAAGATAAGTAACTCCGGGAGTAAGCGGAGTGACTCCAATAGCTGATCGATGGCCTACTAACGTGGTCCAAGCATTGATCTATCTGCACCTGCGCGGCATGAAACGCAGCGCCCCAGCAAAGGGCGTGAGTACGATATGTACCAAGTATGTAAGGCATGAGCATATAATATGTCATAGCTGAATGAAACTGTAGGCTGGAATATAAATATGTAAACATGAGCTGGAGCATAGCAATATAGCTGGAAATCTGAAGAACGTACTAAACATGATACGAATATAAGCTGAAGTCTAGCTGAATCTGAACCTGAAGACTGAGCTGAACTATACTGATAAATAACTGTAATATGACTGATAGCTGGTTACTAGAAACTGGAACTGATAACTGTCAACTGATACTGACGCTAAGAACTGGTGGCTGATAACTGAAAACTGATAACTGTCAACTGATACTGACGCTAAGAACTGGTGGCTAATAACTGAGAACTGATAACTGTCAACTGATACTGACGCTAAAACTGAACTGTTATCTGAACTGGTACCTGTCTGGTGTTATGGGCTATATCCCCCCCAAATCAGGTAACTGAACATCTGAACTAGTACCTGTCTGGCGTTATGGGCTGTATCCCCCCAAATCAGGTAACTGAAAACTGGAACTAGTACCTGTCTGGCGTTATGGGCTGTATCCCCCCAAATCAGGTAACTGAAAACTGGAACTAGTACCTCATGTATAATCATGCAGTGCATAATGTGGCTATATACGCATATATAACAAACCTGGTGGGTGTTATGGGCTATATCCCCCCCAGCCAGTAATATCTAGTCTCTCTGGTCAGAGTGTGTGAATGACACCCGGTCACACTAGGTGTTTCAACTCCCGCCTGAACCAGAGGGGCTGTATCCCCCAGACGGGTAGTATCACACGCGACCGGACTGTGTGTCCAACGTCCAACCTCTATGGGGGACTCCAAATCACACATAACATGATCACAATATAAGCATAAGCATGTATGAGGCATAACACATGTGGCAACAATAGATATGGACTCAAGGAATGATAAGAAACTCTGGATGGAATTGTAGACACAACCTGAAACTTAGAATTTGTCTAACTCTTTGATTTTTATAAAAATTTCGGCAGAGTTTCCACTGAAACTGGATGATCCGCAAAACAGAACCAGCACTATATTATACACGGGAATGGATACCCGGATCAACTGATAACATAAACAAATTAACTGGATAACAAGATGACAGTGGCGTAACAATTCCACGGAAGTACAGAATTTCTAGACAGTACCAGCGTCCTGTATTGCATCATAGTTTTGAGGGTGCAGATAAAAGTTATAGACCTCATGGTCTTCATGAAAGTTGTAGATATATGTATTAGGATTCTGGAGATTCTTAAATCATCTTAATATCACTTTTGTATAAGGAGTTATGATCAATATACTAACAACTGTCCAAAGTTCAAAACAATTTTCCAGATTTTGAAACGTTTTGCCTTTCTGATTTGGACGTCTTTCACCTTGGATTTTAGTACCAAATTAAGTATATACAAGGTTTACTTGGTACCATACAAGTTTCTCACAAGAAAAACTAAGTTTGAAACTAATAAAAGCTTCAAAATCTAAAAGATACATGCCTTGCCAAAAGAAAGGTTTAGCCTTACATACCTTTGATGTTTCTAGCTTCTAAACTTCGTTTCCTTTGAATTCCCCACCTTCTAAAGCTTAAACAAGCTATAAAATAGAATTTAGATACTTTACTTAGCTATGAAGTAATTCTAAAACTCAAACTATAAACGAAATTGAAGGTAGCATAATGTTACCCTAATCGCGTAGAGCGTTTTGACGCAATCCGTCTTCCGTTTCGTGCTAAGATCAATGTTCTTTCTTCAAAACCATCAAAATATCTTTAGAACCCAAGAACACACTGCTTCTATCACTGAGTTTCTGGAAATGACGAGATGGAGGAGGTTTTTTCCTTTTATACTCGAAATATTTCAGTTACAGTCCTCTTTTGCGCTTATGGCCCTTTTTCTGGCCTGACTTCTGATGCTCATATCTTTTTATCTATAAGTTGTATGAACAAACCGTTAAAAGTGTTGGAAAGTACACTCCAAGACCTTCAATTTGGTATATGATATGTCCCCAAAAGACTTCATATAACACATGAAATTAATTGCTGAAAAAGCTCCGTTACAAGGCAATTCCTTAGTCGGTTTTTCCGCAACTTAAATCCGACTTTTCCCAAACTTTATATTCAACATATAAACATCATATATGGTCATATTATGACTTTAAACTCACTTAAATCATTCTTAACATGATATTATAATGATACACGTCAATTTAAACGTACGGGATGTAACAATATTCCCCCGTTAGGAACATTCGTCCTCGAATGTTAAATGAAGTATGTAGAAGCATTAAGCAACGATCTGTTACATACTCGAAGTAATGAAGAGATGTGTATATTTGGCCCTCATGTCATTTTTAGCTTCCCAAGTTATTTCTTCTATATTATTGCTTTGATATAGCATCTTAACTAAAGGAATGTCTTTCGTCCTTACTCGACGAATCTGCCTCTTTAAATTGCAACTGGCACCTCCTTATTAGTCAACTGTTCTGTAATCTGTACATCCTCTACTGGTACAACTCTAGAAGGATCTCTGACACATTTTTTTTAGCATGGAAACATGGAATACTGGATGTACCTCCTGAAGGTCTGCTTGAAGGTCTAACTCGTAGACTACACGCCCAACTTGCCTGATAATCTGATATGGACTAATAAATCTAGGGCTAAGCTTTCCCTTCTTTCCAAATCTCATAGCGCCTTTCATAGGTGATACTTTCAGGAATACCCAATCGGCAATCTGAAATTCTAAATCTCGACGTCGGTTTTCTGCATAAGACTTCTGTCTACTCTCCGCTGCTAATAATCTTTCCTTGATCAACTTAACTTTATCAATTACTTGTTGGATTAAATCTGGACCTATCAATTGAGACTCGCCAACCTTGAACCATCATATAGAAAACCTGCATTTGTGCCCATGCAAAGCTTCATATGGCACCATCTGTATGCTAGAATGATAGCTATTATTATATGCAAACTCTATCAACAGTCGGTGACCATTCCAGCTGCCTCTAAAATCTAACACGTAAGCTCTAAGCATATTTTCTAATCTCTGAATGGTCCGCTCAGCCTGTCTGTCTATCTATGGATGAAATACTGTACTCAGATACACCTGTGTCCCTAAACCTATCTGGAACGATCTATAGAAATTAGCTGTAAACTGGTGCGCCCCCGTCTGAAATAATAAATACTGGAATACCATGTAGGCGCACTATCTCTCTGATATAAAGTCTGGCATAATCCTCTGCTGTATATGTAGTTCTAACAGGAAAGAAATGAGCTCATTTAGTAAGCCTGTCAACTATAACCCAAATAGAGTCATATCTGCTCCGCATACGGGGCAAGCCTGTAATGAAGTCCATATTCACTGCTTCCCATTTCTATGATGGAATCTCGACTTCCTGTAACAAGCCACTAGGTTTTTTTTTTTTTTTTTTTTTTTTTTTTTTTTCTCTTTTTTTTTTGCTCGATTTTAACCTGCTGGCAGTTAGCACACTGAGCCACAAATTCTGCTATGTCACGCTTCATTTCGTCTCAACAATAAATCTGCTTAAGATCATGGTAAATCTTAGTCGAATTAGGATGAACAGTGTATCTGAAATAATGTGCATCTGTCATAATCTGTCCACATAAATCTGCAACATCAGGAACCCAAAGTCTATCTTTATATATAAGAACCCCGTCACTAGTAACCCTGTATGATGACTCCAGTTTTCTTCTGGCTATCTGTCTGTATTCAACTAGAACTGAATCCTCATACTGACGCTGTTTTACTTCTATCACTAGGCAAGTAGTGCCTGCATTCTGAACTGTAACTTCTGTGTCCTCTGAATCTATTAATCTGACTTCCATGCTGGCCAACTGGTGGAGTGCATGAGCTAACTCTCTCTTTTGTGGCTGTAAGTAAAATAAACTACTGATGGACTTTTGACTAAGGGCATCAACTACAATATCTGCTTAGGATGATAAAGAATTTCCATGTCATTGTCCTTTAGAAACTCTACCCACCGCCTCTATCATAGGGCTAGCTCCTTTTGCTTAAATATGTACTGGAGGCTCTTGTAGTCTGTAGAAATATCAACATGAGCACCGTAAAAATAATGTCTCCAAATCTTCAATGCATAAATGACTGCTGAAAGCTCAAGATCATGGATGAGGTAGTTCTGATCGTGCTTTTTCAGCTGCCTAGAAGCATAAGCAATTACTCTTCCATGCTGCATCAAACACAACGAAGACCAATTCGAGAAGCATCACAGTAAATGACATAGACCTCAGATCCCTCTGGAAGTGTAAGTACTGGAGCTGTTATCAACCTGTTCTTTAGTTCTTAGAAGCTGTGCTCGCAAGAATCAGACCACTCAAATTTAGCTGATTTCTTTGTCAATTTGTTCAGTGGAGCTGCAATGGAGGAAAAACCCTCTATAAACTTTCTGTAATAACCTGCCAAACCCAGAAAACTACGTACTTCAGTTGGCGTCATAGGCATGGGCCAATTCTTCACAGCCTAGATCTTCTGGTCATCTATTTTAATTCTTTCTGCTGAAACTATGTGGCCAAGAAATGCCACTGAATCTATCTAGAATTTACACTTTGAGAACTTAGCATATAATTGTTGGTCCCGATGAGTACCCATACTGTGCATAGGTGCTCCGCATGCTCTGATTCAGACTTTGAATAGATGAGAATATCATCAATAAATATAATCACAAATAAATCTAAATAAGGCCTGAATACGCTGTCCATTAGATCCATAAATACTGTGAAGGCATTAGTGAGTCCAAACAACATCACTAAAAACTCATAATGGCCATTCCTAGTCCTGAATGCAGTCTTAGGTATATCAGATTTTCTAACTCTAACCTGATGGTAGCCTGATCGCAAATCTATATTCGAGAAGCACTTGGCACCCTGGAGCTTTTCAAACTAGACATCAATCCTGGGCAGAGAGTATTTATTCTTAATAATGACTTTATTCAGGTGTCTGTAATCTATGCACATGCGTAGAGAGTCATCTTTTTTTTTTTTTTTTACAAATAGTATCGAGGCTCCCCACAGGAGAAATGCTGGGTCTGATGAGGCCTTTATCTAACAAATCCTTCAATTGCTCCTTAAATTCTTTCTGTTATACAGGTGCCATCCTGACGAACATGCCCCTGATGGCGTGCTGGTGCTGAGCAAGCAACTGCTGATCTAGCTGGCTGGGCTGTACAACTACTACCCCTAGTCGGGCAACCTCTCATGAAATGGCCTGCCTCGCGACAAATATAACAAGTATCAACTCCTAACTGACATGGACCCAAGTGGCGTTTACCACAATCTGAACATCTGGGATATGTCTGACTGGCCAGTATCGAAGTACCACGGCGCTGAAATCCTGAAATCTGTGATGCCTGACTAGCTCTGGACTGAGGAGTTCTATCAGATCTCCGGCCACGAGACTGTGTAGGTATACTAGCTGGTGGTTGTCTAACACACTGCTATCTACTCGCTCCAGACGTCTCTCCAAACGAACCAGAAAATCTGCCCCTCTTGTCTAGCACTTTATCCCTGTCGGCTCTCTATTTCTGCTTCATCTTCTCAAGTAACAAAGCAAATGCCTGAATGTTATGTTCATACATGACTGCATAACCCTCAACATTCTGGCTATCCTCACTAGAAAATCCTGAGGGTCCTCTCCTGTACGGGATCCGGTAAAAACTGTAGGCTCTAGCCTGATAAAATCATTGATCCTGGATCCAACATCTCCCTGGGCATCTGGACTGTGTTGTCTAGTCTGAGCAACTACAACACTGGTCAATAATCTGATGGCATCCCTCATTTTCTGCCCCTAACTGTCGGGTAGAGGAGCTGGACGTACAGTAGCTGCGGTACCTCTAATATCGCCCTGACCTGAAGGGATCTGTGAGGCCTCAAATGGAGTCTCAGGTCTGGACTCCTCACTCTCATCCACCTTAGGTGGCATTCTACTAATACCCTGGCCGGCAATAACCTTGCCCTTCTGGGCAGCTGTTAGTTTCTTTGGCGGCATCGCTTTGCTGAAATTACGGTTGTTAGAGGGCTGAATTCTATAATCATGGCTCTATCGCACGATCTAGAGAAGAAAAAAAGGCAACTGTCCTGAAGTGCCTTGTAGCCTCCTGTTCAAAAGTATGGCGCGCAACATACTCCTAAACAAGACTCTACTAGACACGGCCTGTAGACATCCTAGGACTGAACTGCTCTGATACCACTTTTGTCACGACCCAACTTAGGGCCGCGACGGATGACCAACACTAGGTGTCGATCATCACTAATCCTACTGATAATATGCTAACCATTATAACTGATAAACAGAATAAGCATAAACCTAGCTGATAAGGAGTATGCAATGCAAATAGCTGACAAGGCTAACATAAGCTGACATACATAACATACTGACTGCACCACACAGGGACATATCTACAGGCCTATAAGAGTGCTGAACTGAATATACAAAGGACGGGACAAGACCCCGCCATACCCAAACTGGCTGACTGTATACATACCAAAAGATAAGTAACTCCGGGAGTAAGCGGAGTGACTCCAATAGCTGATCGATGGCCTACTAACGTGGTCCAAGCATTGATCTATCTGCACCTGCGCGGCATGAAACGCAGCGCCCCAGCAAAGGGCGTGAGTACGATATGTACCAAGTATGTAAGGCATGAGCATATAATATGTCATAGCTGAATGAAACTGTAGGCTGGAATATAAATATGTAAACATGAGCTGGAGCATAGCAATATAGCTGGAAATCTGAAGAACGTACTAAACATGATACGAATATAAGCTGAAGTCTAGCTGAATCTGAACCTGAAGACTGAGCTGAACTATACTGATAAATAACTGTAATATGACTGATAGCTGGTTACTAGAAACTGGAACTGATAACTGTCAACTGATACTGACGCTAAGAACTGGTGGCTGATAACTGAAAACTGATAACTGTCAACTGATACTGACGCTAAGAACTGGTGGCTAATAACTGAGAACTGATAACTGTCAACTGATACTGACGCTAAAACTGAACTGTTATCTGAACTGGTACCTGTCTGGTGTTATGGGCTATATCCCCCCCAAATCAGGTAACTGAACATCTGAACTAGTACCTGTCTGGCGTTATGGGCTGTATCCCCCCAAATCAGGTAACTGAAAACTGGAACTAGTACCTGTCTGGCGTTATGGGCTGTATCCCCCCAAATCAGGTAACTGAAAACTGGAACTAGTACCTCATGTATAATCATGCAGTGCATAATGTGGCTATATACGCATATATAACAAACCTGGTGGGTGTTATGGGCTATATCCCCCCCAGCCAGTAATATCTAGTCTCTCTGGTCAGAGTGTGTGAATGACACCCGGTCACACTAGGTGTTTCAACTCCCGCCTGAACCAGAGGGGCTGTATCCCCCAGACGGGTAGTATCACACGCGACCGGACTGTGTGTCCAACGTCCAACCTCTATGGGGGACTCCAAATCACACATAACATGATCACAATATAAGCATAAGCATGTATGAGGCATAACACATGTGGCAACAATAGATATGGACTCAAGGAATGATAAGAAACTCTGGATGGAATTGTAGACACAACCTGAAACTTAGAATTTGTCTAACTCTTTGATTTTTATAAAAATTTCGGCAGAGTTTCCACTGAAACTGGATGATCCGCAAAACAGAACCAGCACTATATTATACACGGGAATGGATACCCGGATCAACTGATAACATAAACAAATTAACTGGATAACAAGATGACAGTGGCGTAACAATTCCACGGAAGTACAGAATTTCTAGACAGTACCAGCGTCCTGTATTGCATCATAGTTTTGAGGGTGCAGATAAAAGTTATAGACCTCATGGTCTTCATGAAAGTTGTAGATATATGTATTAGGATTCTGGAGATTCTTAAATCATCTTAATATCACTTTTGTATAAGGAGTTATGATCAATATACTAACAATTGTCCAAAGTTCAAAACAATTTTCCAGATTTTGAAACGTTTTGCCTTTCTGATTTGGACGTCTTTCACCTTGGATTTTAGTACCAAATTAAGTATATACAAGGTTTACTTGGTACCATACAAGTTTCTCACAAGAAAAACTAAGTTTGAAACTAATAAAAGCTTCAAAATCTAAAAGATACATGCCTTGCCAAAAGAAAGGTTTAGCCTTACATACCTTTGATGTTTCTAGCTTCTAAACTTCGTTTCCTTTGAATTCCCCACCTTCTAAAGCTTAAACAAGCTATAAAATAGAATTTAGATACTTTACTTAGCTATGAAGTAATTCTAAAACTCAAACTATAAACGAAATTGAAGGTAGCATAATGTTACCCTAATCGCGTAGAGCGTTTTGACGCAATCCGTCTTCCGTTTCGTGCTAAGATCAATGTTCTTTCTTCAAAACCATCAAAATATCTTTAGAACCCAAGAACACACTGCTTCTATCACTGAGTTTCTGGAAATGACGAGATGGAGGAGGTTTTTTCCTTTTATACTCGAAATATTTCAGTTACAGTCCTCTTTTGCGCTTATGGCCCTTTTTCTGGCCTGACTTCTGATGCTCATATCTTTTTATCTATAAGTTGTATGAACAAACCGTTAAAAGTGTTGGAAAGTACACTCCAAGTCCTTCAATTTGGTATATGATATGTCCCCAAAAGACTTCATATAACACATGAAATTAATTGCTGAAAAAGCTCCGTTACAAGGCAATTCCTTAGTCGGTTTTTCCGCAACTTAAATCCGACTTTTCCCAAACTTTATATTCAACATATAAACATCATATATGGTCATATTATGACTTTAAACTCACTTAAATTATTCTTAACATGATATTATAATGATACACGTCAATTTAAACGTACGGGATGTAACATATAAGCAGTGTCTGGAAGATCTTTGCCAAAGATTTGCTTCTATTGAATTCAGGCACATCCCAAGAATGCACAATGAGTTGGCAGATGCTTTGGCTACATTAGCATCAATGATCAGTCATCCTGACCAAACTCACATTGATCCTCTCGAGATTCAAGTTCGGGATCAACATGCATACTGCAACATGGTTGAAGAAGAACTTGATGGCGAGCCGTGGTACCTGGACATCAAAAATTACATCAAGAATGGGGAATACCCAGCACTAGCTGAGAACAATCAGAAAAGAACCCTCCGTCGTCTTGCAAATAGTTTCTTTCTAAGTGGAGGGGTGTTGTATAAGAGGACCCCAGATCTGGGACTATTGAGATGTGTAGACGCACAAGAAGCCTCGAGAATTCTCAACGAGGTACATTCAGGAATTTGTGGGCCACACATGAATGGCTATGTGCTATCCAAGAAGATCTTAAGAGCAGGCTATTTCTGGCTCACTATGGAGAGAGATTGCATAGGGTTTGTGCGGAAAGGCCACCAATGTCAAGTGCACCGCGATTTGATACATTCGCCTCCCTTGGAGCTTCACACAATATCTGCTCCTTGGCCTTTCACTGCATGGGAAATGGATGTCATTGGCCCAATAGAACCAAAGGCGTCGAACGGGCATAGATTCATCTTGATCGCGATTGATTACTTTACCAAGTGGGTGGAAGCATCGACATTCAAGTCAGTAACCAAGAAAGCTGTGGTCGACTTTGTCCATTCGAATATTATCTGTCGATTTGGTATCCCTAATACCATTATCACCGACAATGGGGCCAACCTCAACAGTCATTTGATGAATGAAGTATATGAAAGATTCAAAATCGTGCACAGAAATTCTATACCATACCGGCCGAAAGCAAATGGCGCGGTTGAAGCAGCAAACAAGAATATTAAGAAAATCCTTCGGAAAATGGTGCAAGGATCACGAGATTGGCATGAGAAGTTGCCATTCGCTCTTCTGGGTTATCGTACAACTGTGCGCACCTCAATAGGCACAACTCCATATGAATTGGTGTATGGGACTGAAGCAGTCATTCCGGCAGAAGTCGAAATACCATCCTTGAGAATCATTGTTGAAGCTGAGATCGAGGATACTGAATGGGTCAAATCCCGCTTGGAACAATTGGCTTTGATTGACGAAAAGAGGCTAAATGCAGTATGTTATGGTCAACTATATCAGAAGAGAATGGCCAAAGCATATAACAAGAAAGTGCGCCAACGCAAGTTCAGTGAAGGCTAGTTAGTCTTGAAGCGCATCTTTCCACATCAGGAAGAAGCAAAGGACAAGTTTGCTCCAAATTGGCAAGGACCGTATGTGGTAAAGAAGGTGTTGCCCAATGGTGCTCTATTCCTGACAGACATCGAGGGCACGATGGCTGAAATGATTGTTAATGCTGATGCAGTGAAGAGGTACTACATTTGATGTTCTTGGGTAGAGTAACGAAAGTCTTTGCTTCCCTTACCCAGATAATGTACCCCTCTTGTTAGCCTTTGGCTTTGTACTGCTTTTGTAAACCCTTATTAAGAATCGTTGTAATTGCGATGAAATGAAGAAAGAAAGATCCAAAACAAATTTGGCATTAAGTTGCTAGAGCTACGTCTGACCTGATTCCTCTCAAAAGGATACGTAGGCAACCATTCAGGTGATGTCATATCAAAGAAAGTTCTAAAAAGATCCCTAGTTTCATATCAAAGAAAGTTCTAAAAAGTTCCCTAGTTTCATATCAGTGGATATTTCATCCTTTTCTCTATCTCACATCAATGCAAAGCTTGCCTCTAAGTTTGCGGCCAAAGTCAAAGAAATCCCAAAATCCGCGGTTTCTTCTAAACTGGGGCAGAAGTTTGTTTTTATTTTATTTTTATTTTATCAATAAAATAAAATAAAAACAATCTTCTATTTTGTTGTACCACTCATTCATTCTTGAAAGAGGGGAAGATGCTCAAGGCACCCTAAATTACAGGCCAAACATTTCTGCCAAACTCAGATAAATGTCCAATAGACCATTTTGGCCAATCTTGAGAATGTCAATCGACCAATAGTTAGCTCAAAAAGCATCATCAATGGGTGGAACTAAAGAGGTCCACGGGAGAAAGAAAAAAAAAGAAGAAAAAAAGAATGAAGTCTTGTTGGTGAAAACCTGAAAGGGCGCCGCATGACAAACAGTTAGGCAAAAGAACAAAGAGAGAGGTTAGTCGGTGAAAACCCTGAAAGGGGCGCCGTTAACCGAATGAGGGCTTTGGTAATTGTCATCAAGTGGGGCTTGACGAGTATTGCTTTGAATGTTTCTATTGGGGAAAGAGTCGAGGGACAACTTTTGTGAATGGATCAGGGTTCGAGGCCAAGATGCACGTCATGTTATTGAGGTCATCGCTTTCACCTCCAGATAAGTCATTTTACTTTCCTAAAGGGCATCTCTCATTCAGAGTCCTTTATCCGAAATTTCTTCCACTTCTGCCTTTCATTCACAATAACATTGAAACGAGCAAAAGAAAGTTTCACAAAAATTGTTCACCTGTTTTGCAGTTGTAGCAGAGCACAGTCAGGACCTGCCTGGATAATGGAATGCCTATGAGGTAGTTTGGCATCTGGAGTGACATGCCAAGGTTTGCACCGCAGAAGAGACTATCAGGGAAAATATACCGTTCCCAACAAAGTTTGACTAATGACTAGTTGGTACACTTGGCCGTATGATGTTTTGTGTCGAAGGCCATTGAAATACAAGAAAGCAAAAGAATGAAGAATGAGGGAGTAGCTTAGAAAAGATCAGGGCACCCACCTGAAGAATGAGGGAGTAGTTTAAAAAAGTCAGGGAACCCACCTGGAGAATGAGGGAGTAGTTTAAAGAAGTCAGGGAACCCACCTGGAGAATGAGGGAGTAGTTTTAAAGAAGTCAGGGAACCCACCTGAAGAATGAGGGGGTAGTTTAAAGAAGTCAAGGAACCCACCTGAAGAATGAGGGAGTAGTTTAAAGAAGTCAGGGAACCCACCTGGAGAATGAGGGAGTAGTTTGAAGAAGTCCAGGCGCCTACCTGAAGAACGAGGGAATACATTTGAAGAAGTCCAGGCGCCCACCTGAAGAACGAGGGAATACATTTGAAGAAGTCCAGGCGCCCACCTGAAGAACGAGAGAATCCATTCTGTAAAGAGGGAAGACCCACCTGAACCAAGATCAGGGGTTTTATTTTCTGCAAGAGCAAGACCCATCTGAACCAAGAACGGTGGTTTTATTCTCAACAAGTGAGCGGAGCAAGAACCAAGAAGCTCATCTCGGGAAGCATGAAGACTTAAAATAGGAATTGTAACTTTACATTTTCAATGTTGTACTTTCATTTTCACTGTAAAGCAATGACCGCCAATCAGCAAGCAACCAGTGACCAGCAGCGACAGCCCTTGTGTGCCTATGAGTGTCTAGTATCAGCCCCAAGTGTGTCTAGAAGAGTCTCTTGTTTGTCATAGTAGTCTAGAGTGTCTAGTGTCATCTTAGTGGTCTAGAGTGTCTAGGTTTGTCTTAGTGAGTCTAGAAGAGTCTAGTATCTGTTTGAATGCGGTAGTCCTAGCTACCGCACGTAAGGAACTACACTGACCTGATTCCTTAATCCAGGGATATGTAGGTAACTTTGTTCTCGGTTAGAACCGAAATTCAAGGTACGGTCACCATTTTGAAAAGGATGCTCTCGGCTAGAACCGAAAAGCTAAAATTAGTTGTCGATTACTTCTTTGTCCGAAAATTCTTCGTGTTTCCGAACAAAGAGGGGCATCTGTAATCACCTAATTTTGGCACCAAATTCAAAATTGCTCAGAATAGTCGTATTAGATTCTTAGGACGTGTCGTCAAAATTTTCTGGATTTCTAGTGTTTATTCTTAACTAAAATTATCATTAATTAGGATGTAAACTATGAAAATTGCCAAAATTACTTGTTATGTGTTTAATTTTTGATTCTATAATTTAATTGTGATAGCATTGTAAAGTATATGGTTAATTTTTAGTTAGTTGTGTGTGCATCAATCATTTTAAATGATCATTTGTAAAAAAATATTAGCCCACTCTTTAGTCCATTAGCCACTCCCATTACCCAAGCCCACACCACACATATATATACACAAAGTCTCATTTCACTCCCCACACCCCTTAGTTCATTTGAGCTGGCCAAACCCTGGCCGAATTGCCCACCCCCGCCGGAATTCGCCTCTCACGGTGGAGCCGCCGCCGGCCACCACCTCCGGTGGCCCGGAAAAATACAATATATATACCATTTTAAAGATCTCGGCCCCCTCTTTCCATTTTCGCTATTGGTTTCTTCAAAAAGTGGACCGTTTGGCGTAGATCGAGAGTCAAAGATCGGTCAAAGCTTGAAATCCGGCCACCCTTTAATTTTTCCGGTGAGTTTCTTGGTCCTTTCTTTTCTCTTTACTCCTCTCTACCTCTCCCGCATCCCATTTCCCAGAAAAAACTTGTTCACTTCTCCTCGTTTTCACTTTCTTTCCATTTCTGTTTTTTTTTCTTCTTCTTCTTCTTCTTATTTTCTTTTCTTTTCTGTTTTTGTTGTGATGTTTTGGCCGTGTATTGGGGAGCGGGGATGAAATGCCGTGAGGGGGCTGTTTTGGAGGTGTTGTGGTGATGCTATGATGATGATATGGTACTGCTATGGTGTGGGGATTTGGGGGCTGCCTGGGTTGAGGGAGCGGCGTAGGATTTTGTTTTGTTAAATGTTTGGTGTTGTTTGAGGGGCTGTGGGGTTTTATTTTGAACGAGTGATGGAGACTGTAGTATTGAATCCGAGGCAGTGATGGCGTAGCGGGGTGGGGCTATTTCGTTTCTTGAACGGAGGCAGTATGCGAGTTGATTTAGGATAGTTTGGTTGGTTCGTTTGATTCAAATGGAGGGGGCTGTTGTGGAGGTAACGAGGGAGCATTGGAGGTGCTGTGATTGGTGTGGATGAGGCAGCTGATCCGAGAAGCTGAGACAGTAGCGGCGTCGCAAAGACGAAGGGCGGCAGGCTGTGACCCTTTGTTTTCAATTGGTTAGGCAAAACTCCAAGTTCTTTTCCTTTCATTTCTGCTGTGTGTTAGATCATATTAATGGTAGGGAATGGTGTTGATGGATTTAAATAAGTAAATCATGTGTATATGGTTGTCTCTGTTGAAGTTACCTGAATTGAATACGTTGAGTTTTGATCCCTACTTCAAGGCTGATCGTTTTATTTTATGTTTGCGTATGAATTATGCTAGTATGTGTGTGCAAAGCGCAGCATTCCAGTTAGAGCGTAAAATAGGTTCTTGTTTTCTTAGTTGCAGTTGCTAGCATGATAATAGTTGGATTCATATATTGTTAAGTGTGAGTGTTTGCCTAGATCAATCTTTTGGTTCGTGCTCAACACACTTGAATTGGAAAGTTAGTCTTTCCCTTTGTGTTTTCAGTTCTTGTGAACAAATATATAAGCTGCTCTAATCTCCATTGCTCTCACACTGTTAGTTGGGATTTTGGCTTAAGACTATGTTTAGCTTGGTCAATTGAGAAGTTTGCCTAGTTGTCTAAAGCCTAAACTCACGTAAGAAATCTTATTTAGCTCAAGATAGGATCTGATGGCCTTCTAGTTCATTTTTTCAAGTTTACTTTGGCCAAACCAAACTGGGAATTCGATTTGTTTTGCTATGTGTAGTATAAATTAGTTTAGTTTGGGGTTCTGTAGGTATAATCTAGCTGCTTTAGTTCAATTTCAACTCAGTTTGGGGCTGATTAGTTGTCTAGTTTGGTCCTAGTTTCCTTCTAGTTAATGTAATGAGTAATGGGGGTCCTTTAGAGGACCCTACTTGTACACTTTTCAGCCTTTTAGGACTGTTTTGGCTGCTGAAATAATCATTTTTCAGCTACTCTACTATGCTGAAAATGGCCAAAAAACCACTCAAGTGTAGGGGTGTGGGCTTGTACTTTTGTACAAGTCTACACCCCATCCCTTTGCCTTCACTTTTAGCTATATATAGAAGTCTTTATGCCCTCATTCAACACCAACTAACAGCTGAAAAAACACATAGAACAGCTGCTGAAATTTACACTAAAAGAGAGCAAAACACTTTTAAAAAAAATAGTAAGTTTGAGAGTTAGGATTTAGAACCAAAATCCATTACTTCAAGGGTCTTTCGGGGTATAAATCCACAAGTCTTGGAGGTTGAATAGGGGTATAAAAGGGCTGTTTCGCTGCTGCTACGTGGGGTTTACTTGTTGATTTCTTTGTTGTGTTGAGCTGAGCTAGTGGTCTCATTTGCTTGTTAAGGAAACTTTATTGCAAGGTATTTTCCCTCAATCTTTTAGTGATGTATCTACTATTTTCAGCATGTATTATATGGACTGTGCAATGCCCAAAATGGTAGTGAATTTATGTTTTAAAATGGTCATATATTTTGTATGTCATGTCTTAGAAATGAAAGAAGGGAAGTGGCAAGTTGTAAATGTGGGATTTTCTCATGGTATGCGTTTAAAAAATTTGGAACTTGCAAGTAAATTGTACCACTTGTGCAACCTTGGACAAAACTGAAATAAGTAGGCAAAATAGTTCTTGAATGTAAATATTTGGAATGAAACTATCCATTATTGTAAATGAGAATAGAATTGAAAAATAGAAGAAAAATCAGGACATAAAGTGCAATTCATTTTCATGAACTATCAATGGAGAATTTCCGTCCATCACTAGACATGTAAAGCAGTAGGGTACTTAATATCTTAGAAATTGAAATGAACATGTGAAGTTAGGCGAAAGCTTCACAAAGTTAGGCAAGTATTAGGAGAAATTTGCAGCTTCATAAAAAAAATAAGCGAGACCAAGTAAATGCCTAAGATGGATTAGCTATACGTCCAGACTAATATTTTGGCCCATGTAGTAGTTTCCATATAATTTCCAAGCATATTTCAATACCAACAAGTTTTCTTTTAGAAATAATAATAATAATAATAATAATAGTCACTATCATTTATTTTAATTTGGCCGTTTGGTAAAGATTTTCAAAAGTATATCTCGGTTTATTCTTTCAATGAAGCAATATCTTAGGCCAAACTTGAAAGGTTAATCTTGTATATTAAAATGTAACGATTAGGCAAATTAAATAGGATTGAAAGATTTACTCGATTAGGCACAATGATAAGTGCGATTTGTGATCCGCTTATTACGTGAAAAAAAAATATAAGCCAACTCTAAATTAATTATTTTGAAATTAATTAAATTCTTTCAAATTCGTCCAGTCCTCCGTGAGGTTGGATATGAATGATACTTTAAGATTTTCTGTATCAAAGTACAAGTTAACGGCATTAATATAACAACCATATTTAATAAATTAAAATTACGACAATAAAGCAACTGTGCTCGGCACAGGACTCGAGGGTGCCTAATACCTTCCCGAGAGTCAACTGAGAACCTTACCCGAATCTCTAAACGCAGACCATTAGACGAGTCAGAGGTGTTCCAAGGTACCTTTTGGTGACTTGGCACACCTTAAACTATGTCAAGTGGCGACTCCGAGTTCTCTAAATAATTTGTACCTTTTGAACACCCGTCACAGCCTTTGAATAAATAAACCCCGCACTCGGGCAATTAAAATTTTTTTAGGGCATGACAAACCTTTGCTTGAACGGAGCAATCTCTGAAAGGAATGGGGCTTTAGGGTTGCTGTGATCGCGTGAATATTGAAAAGGAAGGGGATGGACTGTGCGCGTCTTTTTATTGGTTTGTAGGGGGTATTTTGGTCCGAAAAAAGTTTCATTAAACTAATGAGGGCATTTTTGCAAAACATCTGTTAGTGAGGGCAATTTGGCAAACCATGGCTTCCCGTAGCATATTTTTGCAATTCAGCCGAATAATTTGGACTTTTCACACTTATATACAATTCTACACTATTTATTAAAAAAATTAATATTATTGATATTACAAAATATAGCATTATTTTTATATACAACTTTCTAAAAACAACAAACAAGAAAAAATCTTAGTCTCCATCTCCCGTCTCTCCCCCTGATGCCCCTTTTGTTGCCTTCTCTACCACCGTAATTCTGCCACCGCCGCCACCATCGATCTGGAGAAAGAATGCAGAAAAGTGCAAAAAATGTACAAAAAAAATATAGAAACAATGTAGATACAAGCCAAAGCAATGCATAAACAGTACAAAAATTGTGCAGAAATTGTACTGAAAAAGTGCATAAAAGTTGAAATAGTGCAGAAACATACACGCAGAAACCATGCAGTTACAATGAAATACAACAAAAAAACATCTTTATTTGGCCGAACATCAGGTCTGACCTAAAAGCATCAGACCTAGTCAGAAAACACCAAATTTTAGTCAGAAAAAACCATTTTTGAACCAACAACACCAAATATGAACGGAAAATACGAAGTTTGACCCAAAACGAAGTAGCGAGAGAAGGTGTCCAGCAACGACAGTGGAGGAAGAGTCCGGCAACGGTAATTAGAACAAAATGTCTCTATGTTTTGTAAAAAAGATCCTCGAATTATACTTTTGTGTAATTTTCTCAAATAATTTCGAAAAACCTGTCAGGAGATTTACAAAAATAGGAATTGTTAATGTCATATCACACTTTTGGTCCCTTTAAAAAATAATTAAATTTTAGCATCGATCGCCTGAACATGGAGAAAGTGATGGTGGATCGCCAAACATGAGCTAAGAACTCATTTCAAAATGTTTGACTAGTTATGATGGATCGCTTGGACTTGCTTAGAGTTGCTTGGTGGATCGTCGGATGTTCTAATGATATGGGTAAAATTTTAGCGCGTGTTTTATTGAGGTAATTATAATATCTATGAAACACCTAAAAAATATTTCTCATATAACAATCGCATAATATCTATGAAATACCTAAAGTATATTTCTGATATAATAATCACATTATTTTTTAAACACATAATATTTTATTCATTGCTAGTCTAATTGACACCGAGGATTCTAAGACCTCATCCAAATTCATGTGGGCCAATAACAATCTTTAAATAGGAGAAGTGTACGAAAGGCCACTTTTGGCATTGATCTTTGGGCATAGGTCACTAATATCAAAATATTTAGTTTATAGCCACTTTTTACCCCCACCAGTAATAGAAAAATGAAAAAAGACTAAATTACCCTCAAATATATATATCAGTCCATGTGGATAGAATTTTAGTACATAAAGGTAGAGAAGTTCAATCCCTGTGGATGGAACTTCAATCTATAAGGGTAGACAAGTTCAATCCTTGTGGATGGAACTTCAGTCCACAAGGGTAGATAAGTTCAATCCATATGGATGGAACTTCAATTTCTGTGGATGGAACTTCAATCCATAAGAGTAGGTAAGTTCAATCCATGTGGATAGAACTTCAGTACACAGGGCAGAGAAGTTCAATCCATGTGGATAGAACTTCAGTCCATAAGGGTAGAGAAGTTCAATCCATGTGAATAGAACTTCAGTCAATTTAATGACCTTATCTAGTAAAGAGCCAAAAATGGCCTCAAGTGTAAGATCAAAGAAAATAGTGGCTGCAAAGCTAATACCAGTATCAAAACTGGCCACTGGGTGAAAATTTTACTCTTTAAATAAACACAAAAAAATTTCACGCGCTTCCTCTAAATTGACTGTTGTTGCCTTTTTGTCCATATTTAAGATGGTTTTAGCAAAATGACCTCCATTTCGTTGTAGGCAACAGTTCAAGTTATGAACCGACAATTACTGCTTCTTAGAAAAAGATCAAAGGGCAAGTATTGTCTGCGAGAATGTGAGAAGTGATTGAAGAGGCAAGTGTTGTCTGGGCAGTACTTCAGGTTATATGGGAGAATGTAGAAAGAGATTAAAGGACAATTGTTGCCTATGTAAGTGGGGGGTCAAAAATAAGTGATACCTCTAAAGCAGTACTCACAAGAAAGGGTCATTATAAGATTTGGTAGAGGTATTTTTGTCCGAAATTTACTCATTAAACTTAGCGAAGGTCATTGCTAAACCACTATTATGATGGTAGAAAAGGCAATCCATTGCATATGGTGTCGTAGTTATGCAATTCTCCCCCATAAATATTTTTCGTAGGAAGTGCACGAAGAGCTTATTTAACCGTGTCATTCAAGTTTGAGATAATTTTTAAAAATTATTTAGTTTTTAACCGCTCATTGAACTTCAGATGTTCAAGGCTTAACTTTAGACCTTTATGTTGAACTTCACATTTTTTGGCCTTAAACATCAAACTTCCGGTCTTAAGTTCAAATGTGAAGGTTTGAAGTTCGGAATAAGAAGTTTGAAGTTTTATATAATGATTAAAGATTAAATAATTTTTAAAATTGACTTAAACTTAAATGACGCGCCTAAAATAGGTTCCCACACTAAATTTTTACACCTTTTTGTAAGAGATGTTTACGCTAATTGACTTATTAAACAGTTAAATTACAAAAAATACCGATATTATTGAGAAATTAAAAAACATAACGATATTTACCATATTATCATTTTTCCTTCTCTCTCTAACTCAAAACCCTAAGCCTAACTTTCCTATCCCTTTCTCTCTCTCTTCCCTCTCACTGGTCGGCGGCGCCACTTCACCTATTCCCCGTCACCGGAGTTCCCCTACTCCATCCCCGTCGTCACAACGGCTCGTTGCCGGTTTTTTGCCCAGATCTGGTGGTGTTTCACCACTGCAGCGTCGGAGCTGCCTTCTCCGTTACCGGCGTTATGTTGTTTCCCTTTCATTTTTGTTGCTCCGTCGTCATGCTGCTGTTACGGTGCAGCGTCGACGACGGCGTTGATCTGCTCAGGTCGCCGGTGCTGCTTTGTTGTTAGGAAAATTTGTGAAAATATGTTACACAGAGCAGCGATGGTGCTAGACACAGTGGATCCGACTACGGGGCTGTTCAGATCTCGTTTTTTCCTTTTTTATTTTTTATTTTTTATTTTTTGTTTTTTGATTTTTTCGGTGGTACACGACGGAACTACAGTGGTTGTGGTGTATGATTGGCGTTTGTGGACTGTATGGAATATATGTCATGCGTATTTCCATTGTATGTCCGGTGAATGAACATATATACACTGTCCATACAGTGCCCATACAGAGAATATACAAACATACAATAAGTGTATGTGTGTGTATCTATTGTATTTTTACTGTATGCACAATGTATACACTGTCCATACAGTGAAAGTACACCTGATCCACACAAATATTAAAAAAAAAATTCCGGCGGCCTACGATGACTAGGCGACGCCGCTGCCTGGGGTGGTAGCAGTGGGAGGGGGCAGTAAGAAGAAGGAGCAGATTTTATAATTTTTGTAATTTTGGTGTTAGGATTGTACATATTTGTAAATAATCCTTTTTGTAAGATAATATTGGGAAGGCAGCAGATTTTAACAGGCTATTTATGGAGGAGCCTCCTTATATATATATATATATATATATATATTTTCAATCATAACCATTAAATTTCGCAAAGGCAGAAGTTGACCCAAAAGAGGTTAAGTTTCTGTAACTGGTGTTGTTAAAGTGGTTATGCTTGTATAGCTTTGCAATAAGTGGCTGTATCCTAAATAGGGCTGTAAAATAGGTTATTTGTGCGCCCTTTTGAAAGGGGCCTAAGGGCCCCGGAAATTGTAAAAATTTCGATCGGGGGCCTGTTTGGCGCGCGTTAATTGATTTGTAGCCGTCAAAAATAAATTTGCTGAGAAATAGCCACCTCCGGACAAATTTCAGTATAAATACTGGGAAGCTTCAGTAAACTAACCCCAGTATAAAATACTGGGGCTTTGATCAAGTTTTTTTCAAGGCCTCAGCATTTTGTTATGGGACTTTGTATAAAGCTTCAGTCCCATAACAAAATGCTGGGGCTTTGAACAAGTTTTGTTACAGCCCCAACATTTTGTTATGGGACTGAAGCTTTATATATAAAGTCCCATAACCCATAACAAAATGCTGGGGCTGTGAACAAAACTTGTTCAAAGCCCCAACATTTTGTTATGGGACTGAAGCTTTATATATAAAGTCCCATAACAAAATACTTGGGCTTTGAACAAGTTTGTTCAAAGCCCCAGTTTTTTGTTATGGGACTAGTTTGAAGTGTTTTTCCAACGCTAATGGAGCTTAAGTGTGCGCGCGAATTTTTGGCTATTCTTCAATAAATTTTGAAACGGTGGATAGTCTCCAATGAGCGCGTCCAAAAATGGCTAGTGATCAAAATTTTCCCTGGAAATTAAGCCCAGTGAAATTGAGATCCATATCGGGCTAAGTGCACGAAAGGCCATTTTTGCCACTGGTCTTTGGGTACAAGCCACTAATACCAAAACATTTAGTTTGTGGCTACTTTTGCTTAAAGAGATAGAACTTCAGTCCAGAGGCCGGATTGAAGTTCAGTCCTTAAATATTGAATTTCAATCCATGGTCATATGGACTGAAGTTCAGTCCAGTCCTTAAAATGGAACTTCAGTTCATAGACATACTATGGACTGAAGTTCAGTCCATGGCCATATAGACTGAAAATTCAGTTCTTAAGAGATGGAACTTCAGTCCAGGGGCCGTATGGACTGAACTTCAGTCAATTATCAGAACATAAGTCAATATTTATTTAGTAAAGGCCCAAAAATGGCCTCTAGTGTAAGACCAAAGAAAATAGTGGCCTCAAACTAAATACCAGTGTTAAAAGTGGCTGCTGGGCGAAATTTTTACTCCATATCTCATTAGCCGGTTCACGAAGTGAAATACAAGGCTATGTTACAATTCAACAAGTGTAACATATAGAAAAAAATTCCTCCTCCACATTGGACTATTGGAGTATCAATTTGAACTTTTTGTAGGCGAGGTAGCATCTAGTTTTAACTGATTTTACAAAGCTTGACTTAGCAAAACCAAGATCAATGAGGTTGAGCTAGTATTGTTAGTTTGACTATCACTACTCCCTCACTTCCAAAAAGTTAGCAAGGTTTACAGATAACGAATCTAACTTTTAATGTAAACTTAAGCATCAATTCTTAGTTCTTCTTTTGAAATTCCTTTAGCTGTTTTGTACATAAAAATGTACTATAATTCATTAATTATCTTAAAGATATAAGTATAATTTAATAATTATTGCTAAAAAAGTTGGTTCTCTCGCACTAGATTTTTATATAGACAGGGACATACATTACGAATTTTCTACTCTTTCAGTTATCGAAAATTATAATGTATCACATATGTATTTCAATTGATAAAATTTGTAAAAATTGCGGTTTCTTATGATCATAGATCGGCTCCAAGTTCATTGAGGAGGCAAAATGAAAACTAAGGGCGGCATTTAGCCTTTAGGTGTATATCAACCAAATGCACTTACTTTTATATAAATTAAAACATTAATTAGTTTATACTATATAGCAATTGATACGTGAAAGAATGTGAGACTCAGATAAATACATTCATCATGCAAATATATATACTTGTATTACAATTTCATTCAAGACATATTGCATGTGTCAGCTGCATGTGTGCTGAGTGTTTGTTAGCAAGTTGGCTAATAATCTAATGTAATGATCAGCTTTAATTCAGCAAGTTGCAGATTGCCTAATTTTACAGCAGATTTTCATCAGTCGATAGCTTTTTTAAGCAATGGAATGATGCAAAAAACAAACAATAATTCCATCACCAGAAGTGCTTATTAGGTAAACTCCAGCAAGAACATCAAAAGTTTGATAAGGAAGCTTCCTTCCGGGTATAGTGATACTATCTTTGATTTAGTTAAATGTTTCCCACATGCTCAATAAATAAATAGGAATAGCACCAGAAAGAAGAAAAAAAAGAAAAAAAAGAAAAAAGCAACTTAACTCTTCTTTTGCCACGGCCAACACTTGTCAGTTTTTCATATATAAAATAGTTAGTTCTTGATTTGGAACATTGCTGACTTTTTTTTTTTTTTTTTTTTTTTGTATAACCATGCCTCGATAACAGATAATGCAGAAGCTTTACCCCCAGTGAAATACATGCATATCGTCTGAGTTGGAATTTTTCTCTTTCTCAAAGTTTCAATTTGCTAATTAAGTGTAATAGTTTTTGTTAGGTTCCAGCTTCATGGCATACTATATAGCAAGCTTAATTAATGGAATCTTTTATACTTCTAAAGAGGAAACTTTACAAAAATAGCCAACAAAATCAGTATACATAGAATATACACTTATTATGCACATAATATACATAAAATAGCAAAATGCCTAATTTTTATTTAAGTAGTCATTGTTCAGTAAATTTCCCTTCTAAAAAGTGCATGTGACCCACTAATATATTATATATATAGCTAGCTAATATATTTCGCTTTGACTACCACTCCTATATTGTAAGGGTTGTTACCTAGATAAGTTCTGTATATAGAGATTTCTTAGATTCTTTGATGTTAATTCAAGTAGTTAAATTGTAGTATGACTTTCTTCTAAATAACCAAAGTTATCTTCAGTCCCTCGGCTCCCCACCCTTCTCCACAACCGTGCGTTTGACATAATATTCTCTTCGCTGATTTAAGTGTATATATTCAATTCCTTTATTGGCTTGACAAAAATTAAAGTGAGACGGAGCATAAGATATCTTTTAATAGCTCTTTGCCTAGGAATTAAAAAGAGCAAGCTTACATAATAAGAAATCTACTTTGAGGACTGTATATATAGCAGCTTAAGAGTATTATGTGAGATGTCAGGGTTAATTTTACCGGTGGTCACTGAACTATTGTTTCATTACCACAAAATCACTTTTGTTTCATTTGTTACCCTAAAGTCACTCAATTTTGCTCCGGTCTACAACAAAATCACTCAAGCCGGATTTTATTTAAAACTTGCCGGAAAAATGATGTGGCATCATTAATTAAAAATAATTTTCTTAATTAATTTTTCATCTATTAATCTAATCCTTAACCCATTATTCTTATTCTACCAAACCCAAACTCATTTCATTACTTTTTTTTTGCCACATTATGCCAGGGAGTTCACTACTTCTTTTTTGTCACATTATGCTAGGGAGCCACATTAGAAATATATCTTAACTAACTGAAAATTAACAAGACAATCTAATTTAACAGGATATTTCAAATAAGTAATCTTCGGCTAGTTTCCAACTGTGACCTACTGAATTGTTATTGTTATTGTATTATCGTCAGACACGTTATTTTTTAAGGCTTTATATCTGTATGTCAATTATTTTTTAATGTAGTAATCAAAAGCAAGGACGGACCTATAAATTAGAGTGTCATATCTTACATGAGATATACAAATAACTATTTATTAGTGAAAATTTTGAAATTTGATAAATATTATCTACCATATAATCGTTGGAGTATCAAGCCAAAATCGGAAAAAAAAAGAGAAAAACCAAAAATAAAAATTCAACTTTATTTGGTATCAGCTTGTTTCAATGGTTGTTATCGTACTGTTACTGCATTGTTATTATAAAATAATATTTGTGTATTGTTACTTTAAAATTTTATTGTATCGTATCGTTAGTCCGTCGTTACATAACGATGAAGAGTCCATTTATGTAATGATCGATTTTGTGTGATCGCATCATAACCATGTCTTTTTTCGCTCTTCTTCTCCTTAATATATTACCATTTATCTTATCTTTTTTATAGTAACTCTATCCCGTATCTTATTATTTTCTTAGAAATATTGTAAATTCATTCTTCATTTACTAGTATGTTATAGCATGAAACGACTGCAAATAATATAATTTATCAAAATGTTGAACTCAATAAAACATAAAGTACAGTACAATATTTATATTATGAAACCATATACATAACAACAGTCCAAACGAGCTGTTAATTTGGTTTTAAAATTTTGAAAAATCGCATAACTAGTTTGATTTCATAAATGAAAAATCGAACCAAACCGATCTAAGCTTGTTCATTTTTATTCATTCCCCGCTCCTCATTTCCCCTTTTTGCATAACCAATTTGCCTAACATTACTCAATTTGATTAATTAATTAACTCAATATGAAACAGAGGCAAAGAAAAATGACATCGGTATGAAATGGTTATACAAGACGATGACGTAGTGAAATGTGTTTGGGTCGGGTAGAATAAGAATAATGGGTTAAGGAATTAGATTAATAGATGAAAAATTAATTAAGAAAATTATTTTTAATTAATGATGCCACATCATTTTTCCGGCAAGTTTTAAATAAAATCCTGCTTGAGTGCTTACGTTGTAGACCGGAGCAAAGTTGAGTGACTTTTGGGTAACAAATGAAACAAAAGTGATTTTGTGGTAATGAAACAATAGTTCAGTGACCACTGGTATTGTTATTATAAATAATAACAGTAAGGAAAAGAGATTAAAATGTGAGTACGACTAGGTTGGAGCCAGGGTTGCAATCATATCATATATCATATCCAACGTAGATCTTTAGAGCATTATGGATGTTGGTTTATTAAGGGAATGACCATATTATATTTCAAGGTATAGCATAGGAGACAAAGAAAACCCAGGTGTTGAGCCATGATAGCATCTTCACACGTGGATAAGGATTTTCTTTGTGGTTTCCAAGGTCCCATTGTCCAATTAATTGTATGTGAAAGCACAGAAGTTTATATTAGACTTTAATTTGTTGCTGTTGAAACCATATCATGAGTAGTTTGTTGTTTCTTCCTCTCTGTTAGTGCAGAAGGAAATCTTCTTCAATATATGGCTACTAAGCAAATATTTTAATAAAATGTTACTAGCAATTACTACCAAAAGAGATCTAGGAATCCCAAAAGGTTCTCTCAGTATCAATCATGCAGATTAAATTATTTTCCGGTTCTTGGTTATCACCACCAAACTATTATAATATGCTACCACATGTTTCCAACAAATCCGAGTCCTTTCAATGCCTATACAAAAATATTATACCTTCATATTGCATGGAAATATTGTGGATAGGATTCTATATTCATGTCAAATAGGGGTTAAGTGATTATAGTGTTTGTGATATCAAAAGTAATTTCCCCATCTAGTTGAAACTTGTGCTTGTTCTCTTATTTTTTCTTCTTTGTAGTTGAATTCATAACTAACTACGTCCTAATCAGATTGGACTCTAGAAAGATGATATCGAAGATGCTTATGGCTAGCTTTCTGAAAAAAAAAAAGCAAATTTCACAATTAAGGGAAAAAAGAAATGCAGGGTTGTTCTTTTTCCTTCTGCAAATGATAAACATCGATCATAACTCCTAATATCAGTGCCAAATATGAAAAGCTGGTTCATGCATGCAAATAATTGTGCTGTAAGTGGAAAGCAGAGAAGCTTCTAGATGAATATTTGGTGCTTTTTGTGATCTTTTGGCTCGAAACATGAATTCGCAATTGTTAGTGTAGGTAGAACTTTGTTTTTCACATGTAAGCACTTGATTAGTTCATTGAACAAGGTATTATAAGTCGATATAATATTAATATATTAATAGCATTACATCATCTATAATAATATTATTAATGAGCATACTTTTTTTATTAGGTAATAAAAGTATAATATTGATGAGCATACACTAAGATAAAATTAATTAACTATGACATATTAACAATAGACAAGTATGAACCATGGTGGACCTCAACATCATTATTAGTCCCTTCAATCATATTCAGTGAGAGGAAGATAAGCAACAAGAGATTAATTATAATAAAGAAGTTTCAAAGGAGCTAGCACCTTCCTAGCTCTTAAAAAAATCATTAAAAATGAAGTTCAAGTCATTATGATTATCAGCAATAAGTATATAACATATAAAGTAAATTAGCTAGCGGATTAATATTAGAGTAAATTAAAGGGGTAACAGTTAGGTGAAGACCTTACAGTTGACACAAAATTCATATGATATCAAGATCAAATTTTGTCCCTTTCTACTAACTATATATTATTTAAAGTAAACAATAATCTAGGTTGTGAGTTAGCAAAAAGTGCACTTAATTAACAATAGTATCAATGGTATACTAAGAATTCTTCTTAAACAGTGTTAAAATTTAAAGAAGTGGACAATAAAGGAAAAAAAAAAACTTGAGTGTACAAAACATTTCAGTTCCAGAGAATTGATTTATCGCTATAAATATAATCAGACTGATAGGTTTTAGTAAATGGCTCAATAAATTAAGAGCCTATATTGCTTCTATTTATAGTGATATGGATACATTCATGATAAGTACATCATATACATGAGATAACTATTAGAATAGTTATCAGATAAATTCCAAGACTCCTAATATGCTAAGACAACTAATTGATAAATATTAAGAGTTCTAATACGTCCCCTCAATCTGGACTAGCAGAAATGACGGACAAACGGTCACGTAAAAATAAAATTGAGACGAGGGTAAACCCTTTGTAAAGATATCAACAATAATCGAGTCGACACATATTGAACAACAATATCCCCTTGAGCAACTTTATCACAATTTCTGTTTTAAAATGCAGTTTTGAGACTCGCTCGGGACTCGTCCCAGGGCGGGGCACTTGCAAAACGCCCCGAGACTCTCGGACGGGGCTTAAATCCATGAGGCTTATGTCTCAAGCGCCCGACGATGCGCCCAGAGCACGCCCAATGCTCAACGCTCGGGACTCGCCTTATAGAACCTATGCAAATGATATGTCCAATTCCTTAATTAAGATTGTTCATCCATAATTTTCTTTAAAAATAAAGTTATATATTCATCTATAGAAATTTACAAATTGAATATAACTCAATTAACGAGACATAATATTATATGTAATATAATTGAGAATATCATGAGGGTGAATATCATATGTATACTTAATCTAAAAATGCATAGTCGATGTTTATAATATCATCAATTGTTATTGGTCTTTATGTTTTATTTCTGTCACTCAATATTGTTAAACTTCAATTATTTTACAATTTAGAACCAATTTTATATTTATCAAAGAAGAATTAATGTTTTAAATTATAATAGTAATAAATTTTATTGTTTATTCACTTTTTATAATAACAAATTTTTATTTTTAATTGTTTGACAGTTAAGGCCTTATGGTTTATTTCTATGTCACAAAAACGGTAACAATAGTCAATTTCTTACAATTATTAAAAACGTTAAATCTTTTGTTCCTGCAATCTTTTTTCTTATTTTTAATTTTCTTAATTAGTATTTTTGATTTTTTTGCTCATTATGCTATTTTATTAATTTAAAATTAATTAAAAAATAAGATCCATGGGACTTACGCCCCATGTCTCGGGGCTTACGATTCACCTCGTTGTGAGTAAAACGTCTCGCCTTGCGCCCCCGCCTTTCAAAATATTGAATTCACGATCATAATGAAAATCAACATCAATGTGCTTAGAGCGATCATGAAACACCGGATTACGGGAATATATGTAGAACTGACATTGTCACATAAAATACAAACCAGTTACGAAGATATAGTCATATGTCACAAAGGATATTACGAATCCAAGATGTCTTAGCAACAGTATATGCGATAGCTCTGTACTCAGCCTCTGTAGAAGATTTAGAGACTGTTGGTTGCTTCTTTGCACACCGCGAGATAAGATTAGAACCCAAAAACACTGCAAACTTCGTGGTAGAGCGTCTACTATCAGGACAACCAGCCGAGTCAGCATCCAAACGGGCAACAATTAAAGAGGTGGACGATGAGGCACGTAGGAATAGTCCATGTGTTAGTACCCTGCAAATACCTAAAAATACACTTCACATAATGCAGATGAGTAGTACGAGGAGCATGCATAAATTGAGAAATAATATTAACAGCGTTAGGCAATATATGATTGAGTCATAGTCAAGTATTGAAGTGCACCAACCATACTCCTATATTCAGTGGGATCTGAAAGTAACTCATCATCCATAATAGAAAGAGTAGTATGAGGAATGAAACTAAGGAGGATCTTGGTGGCTAATCTGATACCATGATAGGTTTAAGTAAATGACTTAATAAATTAAGAGTCTATATTGCTTCTATTTATGGATACATATGGATACATACATGATATAACTATTAGAATAGTTATCAGATAAATTCCAAGACTCCTAATATGTTAAAGACAACTACTGATTAATATAGACGAGCTTTGATCCACTGATTAATTTTTTGATTATGCACTGTGAGATGACACCACTTGGACAATAAGGGCGTATTTGGGTAAGTGATTGTAAACTTTAAGTTTTAACTATTATGATTAACTTCTTTGATTTAATGCAAATATCGAGTACATGTAAGTAATTACTGTCCATATGCCCCTACATATTATTGTCCTTTAACAAGGGGGAAGCTTTATATTTTCACCAGCTTGCATCAATTAGAAAGAAAAACTCTACAAATTAAGAGAATTAAAGAATCTGAAAAAGCAAAGGGACCTTTCAATTGGATATTTACTTCCGAGTGTTAGGATTAAATATGATAAGTCAATTTTTTTTAAGCTAATAGCCTTAGTTTATCTTGAGGAAACTAAAAAGTATATAGGTGTTTCCTCCATTTGTAAACAATCAGTGTTGTACTTGTGAGGATTGGCCAAGTCCACCTCTCATCTTAATGATATAATACAACACACCAGGAATGTTTCCTGAAAAAAAAAAAAAAGGGAATCTGAAAATTATTTATATTAAGTATTGCGTATAATTTTACCATCTAAACATCCTGTGTCTATAGTCTATACTGTATACCCATTTGGACACAAAGATAACATTGACAACTAAATAATAGTAGTACCATACTAAGAAATCTCCAAATTATCAGTTTCACAGCCAAACCCAGAACTCGATCTTAATTATCGGAGTAGAATTTTGTGAGATTCTAAATACATTTAGTGGATGAATATATTTACACCCCAAAATCTGCTAGCTAGGGTTGTTTCTATTTTTGCAGCAACTGTTGTTGAATTTAGCCTATCTGTTTGATAAGCTAGCGTGCATAAAATCATATCACACAATATAAAATGTGATAATGGTATCATCAGTTTTCTTCTTCTTAAGAATCTTTGAATGATTCGTTTCTTAATTAACTCATAAAGTTTGGAATACAACATTACAGTGTAATAAATAATATCCTACGCAGAGAAACAAAGAGACTCTCAACCCTTAATGAGAGGGTTTGGTACAATTCCCTGTGTATTTTAACAAAAATTGCTAGAGAATCTAATTTTTTATAGGATTGTGGTTGATTTGGTGTCTAGCTGGATTGATATGGAAGTGTTGGGTGGTTGTTTTATTTTACCTTAATTTTGTCTTCGACTTCATTTCTATAACAGTTCCTTTTGACTTTTGAGTATATATACATCGACTATTTTATTGAATATACGTTATTTTTTAACTTATACGGTCACTGATACTTGCATTATGCTAGATTGCGTATATTACATTCTTTTGAAATGTGGCCCTTTTTCGAACCTTGAGTTCATGCACAATACTTTGTGCACGGGCTGTCTTTTTAAAAAAAAAAAATATATATATATATATATATATATATATATATATATCAAATAAATTATACATACAAAAATTTTTAGACACATTAAAAATAATCACCTAAAATCTTTTACTTCTAACATAAAATACAGATAGATTGAAAAAGAGAACAGCATTTTCCAAGCGAGTGCTTAGCAAATCGTGTGGAGTAATGCATAATGTAGTTTTGCATGTGCCCACAATCTAGAGTAGATATGCTCAACCATCTCTCTCCACTTATTTTTGTCCTTGTTTTTCCTTCCTGTATTCGTAGTAGTAGTAGTATTTATTTATTTATTAATTAATTTATTTAGTATTAATCAAATCATTAGTACTAACATCAAATCACCATCTAATCAACAGAATCCCCTGGTTCCTCCTACGTCTTGTTTATTTATAAGTATGGTTACTAATATTACATTTAATATTCTTTCTTGTTATCAGTACTGATGTTTTACACAATGAGTTTGGGCTCTACCTATATGTCGAGCTAATTTATTACCTTTATCACTTTTTTCTGTTTTTTTGTACACGATGCTGATATATCTATATATTCTACTGTTCCTTTGACAAACAAATTGTGATGAAGTTATTCTTTAATAGTATTAATTATCTTCGTGATCAGACAAACTTTGGGCTCTACATGTCTAAGCCTTGTCCACTTTTATATAGGAGTAATATATATGCTTTTAACTAAATATTCTATTGTGTTTTTGGAGCGAGAAAAAGAGAACTTTATTGAAGTAACTTAAAGAGCTAGAGAAATACCATACTTGTGCTTTCTTTGTGGCCTTTATGTCTATAGAAGCCTACTACAAGGTATATATATAAATGCAAAGGCGTTATTCTCCTTTAATTTCTCTATATTGCCGAAACGCGTAATTGAATTTCTTCGAGCTATTATATTTTCTTTCTTTAACGCAATGGTACCATAGAAAATTAAAATAGTAGTAGTATGTATATGCGTGTCGAAATGTTATGCAATAGAAAGATAAACTGTAGAATCAACTGGAGTAATACACTATAGAATAAAATGAAAAATATATATCTCATGAAATCGTGATTTGGTCATGTCCTAACATAGGCCTCCAACTGTACTATAATAACCTATGGGGTCGTTCGGTTTGACTTTTGTTTTACGCGGGTATTAATTATTAACGCGGGTATTAGTAATGTGGATATTAATAATATGTGTCTTAATAATGTGGGTATTGATAATGCGGGTATTAGTTATGTGGGGTTTAATAATATGGGTATTAGCCACACATATATTATAGCGTAGGGATTATTTGTTAAATCACTGATATATTACAAATTAACAAAAAATATTATTATTTAAAATATTTATTTACTCCTTAAATAAATTTTAAAATATCCTTATTATTATGAGGGTTAATTTTGTCATTCTAAAATTTAATACCTGCATTATTAATACCCACATTATTAATACCACCTTCTACCCCGCATAAAATAATACATAGATTACCGCATTAATAATGCGGGTATTGATAATGCCGAATATACAAAAACGCAACCAAACGTTGCACTAATTTTATGCACGTATTAAAATTTCACAAAAACCAACCGAACGCTACGCTAAATTAACGCTGAATTTTGTGTGGGTATTAAAATTTAATACCTGGAACCGAACGACCCCGTAGGTTCAGGATCATGATGATTGAATGTGTTATAACAGGAAGATAAAATTCTATAATCACGTGAAAGAAATCGGAGTATATATTGAAGACCTACAATATCAGTATAGAAATCAGTGGGACTGCTAAACAATTGATGCACATACCTATATAAAGGATACTAATTAGTCGTTGGACTTGCGGTTTGTTTGTTGTTACACTAACATTAGCTCAACCATTTATCAAAAGTTTTTTTAGTCTAGAGACATGTAGTCTTTGAAATTGCTTCAATACTTAAATGTGAGGATACAATGGTTTGCTTTTACTACTTCAATTTCACGGGTTCTTTACGTTTTTGAAACAGAATCGATAAGAAGTGTAATCATCAAACTTTGGATTTTCATTTTCGAGCTTCCATTGAAATATCAATACACATAAAAGTGTGAACTGATTAAGCATTCAGTGCCATTGAAGAGAATTAACAATGAAGGAGTCACTACTAAAAAAACAGGGTTCTCCGACCACTCAATCGGTCGCATACCGGTCGCCCAGTCGACCGATCGGCGACCGATATGGGTGGTCGGAGAATTAATGGTAACAAAAAGCCCTGCGACCGAAAATTGGTCGAAACTTCGACCACCATGCGACCGACATTCAGTCGCATAATAGGATAGAAACATTGACCAAATAGGCGACCGAAGATCGGTCGCATAGCATATGCGACCGACAATCGGTCGCCTATTTGGTCAATGTGTTGGAATTACATGTGACCGTTTAGGCGACCGAAAGTCGGTCGCATATGCTATGCGACCGAAGATCGGTCGCATACTTGGTCTAATGTTTGCCACTGATTTGGCGACTGAAAGTTGGTCGCCAAACTGGAAAAAACCTGCAATAAAAAACCTGTTTTCAGGCAGTAGCAACAGCAAAAACCAGATGTTTTTCAACAGAAAACTGCATTCGAAAACAATAAAAACATTAATTCAAACACAACGCAATAAAACCTAACATTTCAAAAACATCCAACAACATTAGTTATGTCTTGAAATTGTTAACATAAAGCTTCACAGACAGTTATCCACAATCACATAAGACTACTCGGTCGAGGCAGAGCTAGACCCGGACTCGGAAGAGGAAGAGGAGTTGCGTCGATGCCTGCTCTTATGCTTTCTTCTCGCTTTCTTCTTCAAGGAGCTTTTTGATAAAGTCTTGCGTTTCTTGATTTACTCTCGACAGCTGTGCGATCTGCTCTCTCATTTGAGCCATTTCAGCAGGATCAACAGAGCTCGACGGAGAAGAAGTAACTGAAGTGCCCAAAAAGCGAGCATTATGCTTATCCGAAGCAAATAGCGATCCAAGACCATAAGCAGACCCCTTCTTAACTCCTCCAACAGTTTCGACCCATATTTCCTTTTCTTTCTCGAACGTCAAGGGAGCCGGGGTGCTGCTTCCGGCGTCCGATGCTTGAGTCGATGTCCACTCTTCCACAGCCTTTGTAGCCTTTTCCTGAATAACATAAATATATTAATGATGTTAATAGAAAGACTAAACGTTGAAGGATTGGCGCGACTAAAGATCGAATTTTACAAACTTACCCAAACTTCTTTTGCTCGGGGCTCGACCCACTCTGCACCACCCTTCTTGGCACCCTTTGTATGCCTGATCTTGTGCAGCTCGAGCACGGGAATAGTGCGCTTTTCTTTCTTTTCCTACAAATTAAAAATCATAATATGTTAGACAAAAAATCACTGTTCAAGTAAATAATCAATCAATTAAATAACTGTACCAAGCGCATCTTCTGTGTAGCCGCGCTAATTGAGCCACCGGTATGGAGCGATCCACCCTTTTCCGACGCTCGCGCAGCCTTGCCTTGTGTGCTCTTCGCCTCGAACTCAGGCGACTGCCAATATTCATCCAGCTCCGCCCACTGAGCAGCATTAAGGAAGCCGGGCCTTGTACCTTTACGCCGCGCATCGTAATAAGTCCCCTTGAATAACGCAGCACATTTCTTGGGGAAGATGTTACGAATGTTATAATCCAGACCCTGATGCCAGATACATTGCCCCTGAAAGTATATCAAAATATTTTCTTTAGACATATTCATGGTTTAAAAACTACAATTAGTTTTAAACCAAATGCATATGTATCACCTCAAAATCTACCAATATCTGCTTATTTACTTGCTGGGGCACATCGCTCCAGTTTCGCCAAGGCTGGTTCCAGTGCGCTCTCATGCACGCAGTCAGTACCTTAGTGGACTCATCGCTTGGGCAAAAGCTACAAAAAAAATTAACAAGAGTTATAACAATTATTCCTAATACTAGCAATTATTTAATAGATAAGAACTTAATAAATTAGGTAGCTTACCCTTTATCCGCCTCGGGATAAATAATCATCCTGCCTTCTACACGAGTGCCAGGCTCACCAATGTAATAAGGCGAATGCGGATCATACACCATGAGCTCCTGTTGATCCGGTGGGCCGTCACAACTATCTAAGGGGAATTCAGGGGGCTGAGTAGGATTGTCATCACCCTGGGAGGGATCGCCCTGTGTGGGAGGGACCTGTGTCTCAGTACAATCAAGGCTAGGGAATGTCCACTGCCATACAGGAGGCAACTGAGACGGGGTAATAAGTGGTACCTGATATGGGCCAGGGGGCCTGAAAAAAGCTGGATCATAACTAGATAGGGCATCAGTAGGCAGCGAATGCGGGACCTGTGAGGTCTGAGAGTCATCACCCGCAGAAGCTGAAGTCACGCCCACAGGTCTCTTGCCCGGCCTTCTTTTAAAAACTTTAGCGCATAACTTGTCCATCCCTGTTGAAACATTCAAATTGATTTATCAACTATATAATGAGAATACATAATGAGAATACATCAATCTAAAGTGCTGAGAATAAATAAATTTATCAACTAAGTAAGCACATCATAATCAGAAAATGAGAATACATAAATCATATTATGTTCGTATGTATATTACAGTAGGTAATTAATACTAAACTACAAAGTACAAATAGGTTCAATCAACTTCATCATCCGATTCATAGTCACTAGCAAGTTCATCCTCGGATGGCTCGTCACTATCTATGTTTTCATCATCCTCGTATGCCCTTGAAGTTCCTTCTCCAAAACTAGCCGGGTTTTTTGCACGACTAAATTCAGATGCAGCCACCGGGTCATACGTCCCATCAATATGTCGCAAATTGTCTGCAAGTTCAATATCCGCTATCAAGGGAACAGTTGAGACCTCATTCTGGTATGCAACATCTAACCTATCAGGTACTTCAATTAATCCCACCGGTTTTTCCTTAAGAACCGCCCACCACTTGGATTTGGCCTTTGCTTTTGATGCGTTCTTCGTCCGAGGGTAAGGAACAAACCACACTTGTTTTACATTCTGTGCAATGATGAAAGGATCATAGTTTCCATATGACCTTCTGTGATTAACCTCAACTAGCTTTGAACTCGAATCCACCCGCGTACCCCTGCTACCTGGATCAAACCACTTGCACTTGAAGAGAACCAATCTTTTATGAGGCCATCCAACTCTATACTCAATCTCTAAGATCCAACTTTATGTCAAACCGTGCCTTCCAGTTGTCCTTTGTCTTACCCTTGACATCCATCACAGTATTAAGGACTGCCTCGAAGAAGTTCTTCTCAATATGCATTGGATCCAACTTGCTTCCTCCAACATTTTATAGAATTCACTTGCCTCGGCATTGGGAATATGCTCAGTGTTAGGCTGTGATGTACCCGGCTGCATGGGATCATTATCCGGGTACATACCAAAAGCATCACGAACCATATCATCCATTCTATAATCATTACGGTCTGGTTCCAAAACCGGACAACTACTAGTGCCATGAATATTTTGAAGCAGTTGAATGTGCCCATGCAAATCCCACGGCTCTCCATGATAACGCCAAATATAGTAATCTGGCATAAACCCCCTATCTAACAGATGCAGTTGTACGGTCGTTATATCTTGGAGGGTGCAGCATTTGCACTTTATGTTGGGGCACTTAATTGTACCACGCCTTATAAAAGGTTCGGTTGTTTTTGCTAAAGCAACAAATTCCTTAAGACCCTCTTCAAATTCAGGCCTTATCCCCCGCCGACCGGGGAAAAGTCGATTGTCCATCCACAAACGACGTGCATTAAAGTCCATATCTACGCAAAAAATGAATTGAGAACAATCTAATAGGAACGATTTTTAATAATCCTAGCCTTTTTTTGATATCCGATGGTCCGTTTGAATTCCATATTAATTACTATTAGCAATGCAATACAAAACGCATACAATTTATCCCATTTAGGCATAAAATGTTCCAAACATGAAGAGTGCAAACAACAATACCAACACCCTAACTTTAAATGCATAGCAACTATCCCAAACACCACAACCCATGACAAGACATCAACACATTGCAAACAACTCTACCAAACAATTCCAACAAATCACAACAATTACCATAATTAATCCCAAACATCACAACCCTATATTTAAAGTTCATCAACCCAAAACAACTTACTCGACATCACATTATATAGAATAAACCAATTATAACTAACAACTAACATGTAAACAATATATAGGCCGAATTATTTAAATATATATATATAAATTCGGATTATTAAACCAAAAAAAAAAATACCTCAACTTTGTATGGGATCCAATCGCATGTAACTATGAGTTACCAATGTGCTATCCACCCAATAACTACAAAAAAAGTGAATTAAAAAGTCATTATTTGAGTTTTTTAAAAAATAACAAAAATTACTAAAAAATGAAATTTACCTTGAATTAGTAGGTGTAGATTGTGTTAGATGTTATGTTGGAGGTTATAGAGTAGTAATTTAAAGTTATATGGGGTATGTAATGGTGGATAGTTGGTTATGGGGTGGGGGGTTCGGTTTTTAGGGATTGTGTGGGTTTTGGGTATGTTGAAATGGGGGAGAAAGGGCTGCTGCCCCGTTTTCATACACAGTTAGGCGACCGACATGCGACCGATTTTCGGTCGCATAGCTGTGACTAAAAAAATCCTATTTTCAGCGATCACAACCGCTTTTTAATTTTATTTTTTCAGTGGTATGTGCGACCGAAAATCGGTCGCACAACTGCACAGACCGATTTTCGGTCGCCTGGTGGTGGTGGGAGAACCCTGTTTTTTTAGTAGTGAGTAGAGATATTCTGTGATCTAAGAGATGGAAGAGACAGAGAGAATGAATGGAAATGTAAATCATGTGATTGAATGTGTAAAAGTTGTATTGATTAATGCCTAGAAGGCAAATATATATACATAGTAGGATTAATTCTAGAAACACAACACAACTAACAGCTGACTAGGCATAACTGCCGTAACTACTTTTCAAACTTAGGTAATTACTAATCTGCCCCTGTTTAGTTAGTTAATTGCAGTTTACTTCAACACTCCCCCTCAAGCTACAGGGTGCAAATTCATTTAACACTCCTAGCTTGGAACACAAATAGGAATGTTGCACTCGATTCAATCCTTTGGTTAAAACATCAGCATGTTGATCTTTTGTAGGCAAATACTGAGTAGAGATGTGTTTTGTTCTTTCATGGAACACTGGATTAGCAGCAATTTGCATAGCTGCTTTTCTATCAGAGAAGATCTTGATTGGTAGTTCACACTTGACTCCTAATTCAGTAATCAACCAGAAAAGCCAAGTTACTTATGCAGACATAGATGTCATGCTCCTGTATACAGCTTTAGCTGAACTTCTTGAGACTGTAGTTTGTTTTTTTGATTTCCATGACACTAGTGAGTCTCCTAGTTTCACAATGTACCCTGTTATGGACCTTCTTGTGACAACACATGCTGCCTAATCTGCATCACAATAGGCTCTTATCTTTTCAATGGGATTGCTTGACATTAGAATATCTTGTCCTGGCTGACTTTTGATGTATCTAATCACTCTCATAGCTGCATTTAAGTGAGATAGTTTAGGCTGGTGAATGAATTGTGAGAGAGTTTGTACAGTATAGGCAATGTCTGGTCTGGTAACAGTCAGATATAGCGACTTGCCTTTGAGTCTTTGATATACACTAGGATCTGGTAGTAATTTATCAGTTGTCAGATTAAGCTTCAAGTTTTCATCATATTCTCCTGTAGTGAACTTTATATTCGGATCAATGGGAGTATCTGCAGGTTTAGCAGCACTTAGTCCAGCTTCAGAGATTAGTTCTAGTGCATATTTTCACTGCTGCATTAGAATCTCTTTTCTTGACCTAGCAAACTCAATACCCAAATACAAATCACCTTGTAGAAAGGCATTGTATACATCCATTTGATATATACTCCAGTGTTTAGAAGCAGCTATGGATAAGATTGTTCTGACTGGTACCATCTTCATCACTGGTGAAAATGTTTCCAGCTAATCTATCCCTTCCTTTTGACTGAACCCCTTTGCAACTAACCTTGCTTTAAACCTCTCCACTTCACCTGAAGCTTTATACTTGATTTTATAAATTCACTTGCAGCCTATTGGTCTTTTGTCTGGAGGTACAGTGACTATATAGTCCAGGTCTTGTTATTCTCAAGTGCCTCAATTTCTGTTTTCATTGCTTCAACCCATCTTGGATCCTTGACAGCTTATGTATACGTGGTAGGTTCAGTTTCAGTTGAGAAAGCAGTTATGTAAGCTTGATATTTTGGTAAAAGCTGGTTATATGAGATGTAGTTGCTCTGGAAGGTCTGACACTTGTTAGCTAGTGTGCAGGTTGAGGTGGCACTGGTTCCACCACCACTTAAGGTGGAACTGGTTCTATCACTACTTGAGGTGGCACTGCAGCTTCTACTAGTTCAGGTTGAAGTTTATTTTCTAGTGCATGAGGTTGAAGATAGTGCTCAACTTCTTCTACAATAGGCTCAGCTCCCCCTAGATTTAATTAAGTTATGACCTGAGTTTCTTCATCAAGATTATCACTCTTTGGCCAACATTCTACAAATAATGGGCTTGTATTTTTGCTTTGCTTGAAAGAAAAAATATCTTCCCTAAAAGTAAAATCTCTATTCACAAAGAAGATGTGTTGAGTTAAGTCATATAAAATATAACCTTTCTAGACCTCAGAGTACCCCATGTGAACTGCAGCTCTGCTCCTAGAAGCCAGTTGCACTATCTTAGCATAGCAAAGACATCCCACTATTCTTAGATGATCCATAGAGGGTTTCTTGTTGAACATATTCTGGAAAGGTGATTCATTCCCAATTGTTGACACCCAATTTTGTCCTGAAAATTTTAAATTAATGTCTAATTATTTTTAAATAAGGTTAATTTTAACAATCAAAAGCGAATTGATAATTTTAAAGAAAAGGGCTAATTTTGCAATGCATGACCCCAATTTGAACTCACATGTTCAATGCTTTCATTTCCTAATTAAATCTTAAAAGAGGCTAAAATCGTGTAAAGTCTAAATATCAGCCTATTTAAGCAATACATATATACATTACACACACACGCCTCACCATTTTGAGACCATTCCCATTTCAATACCCATCAGCCCATTTTTCTCCCAAAAAAAAAAAAAAAAAACCCCGTTAACCCAACTTCATTTCCCGAACCCGATTGAAAAACCCGATTCCTCTTGGCAAAACCCGCGATTCCCAAATTCAAAGGAATAAGTCCAAAACTCCACATCATCCTTGTTCGTACAACCTTATCTATTTAGATCCGTTATGGGTCTTTTGGGTAATTTGGGGATTTCCATTCGAGAACCCTAAAATGGGACTCCTATAAATAGAGAGGAGAAGAAGTTCATAGGGGGAGGCAGCCGTTAATGGAGTGGAGAGTAGCGGCAGAGAACCGGGGAATAGGGGGAGTAGAGTAGAAAATGTTGAAGAAAAGAGCATAATAGGCAAATTTTATCCAAGTTTTAAATTCCTACAGTGTTGTGGTTTCTATATTTTTGGTATTTTATTTGTGTCATCGCTTGGCAATCTCGATTAATCGCTTCTTCGTTAGTCGAGTTGCCTCATCGTTCTTCTAGTTGTCGACGTCCCTCATCGCTTGTTCGAGTCGCTTTACTTCGGATCCATCGTCTTAGCTCACTGCGCCGCAGCAGGTAAACTACTCGACCTTTTGTACTTTACTTTATCATTTCATACATGTGGTTTATGTTACTTTGTTCATAGTTTTTTTTAAAGACTGAGACCTTTGCCATTAAGCATGATTTTAGGTTGATTCATTAGATATAATGTAGACTGATTAACACGTTTCTTTGGAGAAATGATTCTTCTAAGATTTGCATTTTTGTTTTCAAATCTGTATATGTGTTGGTCCAGTTAGTATAGACGAGATTCAGGGCTGAAGTTGTGCAAGTTTAAGAGTGTGTGCAGTGGTATATTAAAAGAGCTTCATATTTATTGTTAAGTTAATAGTCAGTTCTCTGTTATTATGCTGAATGTAGTTTATTTCCCTTTCAGTTTGAGATAATTCATCTCCTGTTTAAAGAGGTTTAAGGTCAATTTTTAAGCATCAACTGCTTGCTTTCCTAGTCTGCCTAGCTAATCGAAGCTGCCCTGTCTCTTCAAGAGTTTTAAGTATTGTGTACCCTTTCCGGTTCTCTAGTTCTTTCCCGAGTTTAATGAATCTGCCTAGGACCTCTTAAGTTTCTTGTTTGTGCTATTTCCCAGTCTTCTCTATTTTGGCCAATAGTATGTCTATTCTTCTCCTCTCTTTAAATTCTTTCTATCAAATAGTTGTTCCATTCATCTTGAGTCATTGGTTTGAATAAGCTGGAAGGTCTGAAGGTTGTCAGGGAGTCTAAAGAAGTTGTTTCAGGTAGCAGTAGGTGATGGGGTCAGGTTTGGAGATAGTAGAGGTCTGAAGTGAGAGTAGTCTGGTGTGTATTTGTTCCTGGATGAGAGCCTGTGTGTGCTGCTATGTTCAGGTGTGAAGCTCTCTTTGCTAGTATTCTGGTCTTGTGCAGCGAATCAGGAATGAAAAGTGACTTGCAGCAGTAGCAGGTTTGGTTTCTGGAAAGTTGAAAGTTTGTTCGGGGTTAATTTATGGTGTTGTAGGTTTTGAGAATATGCAGATGTGCTGCTGGGTGTAGGTTGTGTTTCCAGTTTATTTGTAGGGAGTAAAGAGGTCTGGGTTTCTAGTTTAATAGAACAAGGATTAAGGGGATAGGTTGTTAGTTTTTGTTTCATGACTGGAAGTAGTTCGGTTCGTTTCTTGCTGGTCATATGAGGTTTACTTAAGAGGAAGCATTAGTTACTCTGCCTGTTTGTGTGTTCAAGGTCATGGAATAATGTGATCTTATTTATTGCTCAATATGTCCATTGGGTTTGAAGTCTTGTTAATTGTTTTTCCAATTTTTTGTAGATCTCTTTTCCTAAGCTCAAATTTTAGTAAAATAAGTCCTTGAAATTAAAAGTTTTACACTTGTTCTTTTGCTTGGTATCCTAAGCTTACCATCTTGGCATTTTATATGAATCAATTAGTCAAAGAAGTTTAATGATGAGTTAACAGTTTTCTTTGTCATGAAATGAACTCTAGGTATATACTGGTTTAGATGTGCATAATCAGACCTATAAGTTCACCTGAGTTTGTTTCTGGAAAATGTTTAAATGATTCTCAGGCTTCTCTTTCCTTGGAGTTTAATAAAGACAATAACAATGGTTTCCTATGATGGTTAACAAGATTTTCTTTTGAAAATTCTCCTTATTGGAGTATTGATTAATCCAAGCTACGGGTTACTTATTAGGTCAGTTAGAGCTTAGCTTACTTTTGAAGTTGATTGAGATAAAATGGCATGGTAATATTTTGTTAAGAAGTTGTTGGCTGCATAGAGTTTCTGATTTACATAGAAGGTTTTCTCTGAAGGATATTGCTTAACTTAGGTTTTTGAGAAATAGCCGTGCTTAGTAACGTCTCTTTAGATCAGTTTTTTACTTTAGTAGGATTAATATTGATCTTACTATTCTAACTCTATTAAAATGTTAGATGCAATCTACCAAACTTGAGTGACTTCATTTCATGTCATGTATAAATTTTAAAGTTTAATTGAACATTTGCTTAAATAAGAATAGTTTGCCTGCTGAAGTTTAAGTTTCTGTACATGAGCTAATATGTGTAATTAATTTTTTTAGCTAGTAGTTCATTGCTTCTTCCCTTTTGTGTTCTTTTCGTGCATTAATTTCGGTCTGTCTCTTGGTTCTCTGCGTGTATCAACTACACTTGGTTCTTGTTCTAGTTTATGCAAGCTGATCTGGAGTTATTTTACTTAAAATTGTCTATCTATTGTGTGATCTTTTTCTGCTTTTGTCTGCACGAGTGAGTAATATTTTCTTCTATAGTTACTTCTTTGATTGGCATTTACTAATCCTTATCTCCCTTGTTTCTTGCATAAACAACTTGGGAGCGAATTGGATAAACTCACAAATGGGAAAGTGCATTGGCTTGGAGTCTCTTGGGGGTCAAGTTCGCACTCAAGATTCAAGAAGAGAAGACTTTTTTAAAAAATGCTTTGTTGAGCCATGTGATGTTTTAGGCTCATGGGCATAAATGTATAAAATTAAATAAATACAAGGCTCCCGTGAGTTTGCCAATTTTCGGGTTTTTCTTCTAAATCTCTTCTCTTTCCCAATCCTTTAGAATTTGCATATTATTAGGAATTCCCCGTAGATAATTATTGTAAAAATAATTTGATTGATTATAAATGAATTTTTATTTATTTATTGAGTTATTTTGTGAACATTTCATTTCTTTGGAATTTCCACCTTATTTATAAATTTTGAACCTTCTAATTAAATGGTGCGTGCAAGCCAATTCGTAATAATCTTAAGATTACTTCTAAAATACAACTTTAGTACAAGTATTCAAATCAATCCGTTTTCTTATTAAAGTCATTTATTTTCTCTACTTTTTTTATGGATAAGTTTTTTTTTTTTTTAAATTCAATTGGTAACGCTTTAAATTGAAAGTTAAATACTTTTGTAAATTTGCATTTATAGAGCTATTTTGTGAAAACCGAAGGATTAACCACATTTTGTGGATTTTCGAAAGTGCTTTTCAAATGAAAACCTTCTTTCGGAAATAGTTGAACCTCTTACTTAGAATCTCTGAAAAGACCATTTTTCTTAAAACGGAGTGCTTGCACGCACTATTTAATTAATCTCCTAAATTAGATGGCGACTCCAAAAGAAAGCCCTTTGGAATCCCATTTTGTTGAATATTATACCCGAAATCTATCTTTTCTTAAAGAAAGGGTAATTTTTTGGGGTTCAACAACAATAACTGAAGAAGGTATCCTGTTTATAAGGTAAACTGCAGCTTGAACACAATGCCCCCAGAATTTTAGAGGGATGTTAGCTTGAAATCTAATTGCTCTAGTGACCTCCAGTATATGTGTGTGTTTCCTCTCAGCTACACCATTTTGTTGTGGTGTATAGGCACACGCTCTCTGATGAATTATGCCTAACCTCTTGAACATCTCATCACATACTGAATTTAGGAATTCAGTTCCATTATCTGTTCTTATAATTTTGACAGAAGAATTGAACTGATTTACTACTAAACTAAAAAAATTCTGCAAAACTGCACAGACATCAAATTTCAGCTTCAATAAATATATCATCTGCTATAGTCAAGAAGTATTTATTTCCATCAAAAGTAGCAGTTTTGTATGGACCCCAGACATCTACATGAATCAAATTAAAAGCACTATTACTGCTGTCAGAACTGCTAGGGAATGGAGATCTTGTCTGTTTTGCACATGGACGAATTGAACAAGTATCTAACACCTTACTGATGCTACCACTATCAGTTGTTATAATCTTCTTGAGTACAGTAGTTGAGATGTGTCCAAGTCTTCTATGCCACAAGTTTATTTAACTGTCATTCACTTTTGCTGACAAGTTGATTGCCTTCACTGCACAGCCTCATCCTTTACCATATACTAAGTACAAGCCATTCTTTTCTTTACCAATCATCTTCACCTTCCTATTACAAAGATCCTGAAATATACAGAAATGTAGAAAGAAAGTGACTGAGCACCCAAGGTCTTTGGTTGTTTGAGAGACAAGACATTAAGTTGTACTTGAATTGAGGCAAGTGGAACACATTGGTTAAGGTACTATCTTCTGCAATAGTGTTAGTTCCAGTGTGTGTGATATAGACAACAGCTCCATTAGGCAAGAAATCTGACTTAGGATTAACTAGTTGTTTTGACCCTTTATCAAGCAAATTAACATCTGAGACCATGTGATTGGTAGCCCCTGTATCAATGATCCAATCTTGGCTAGTACCTAACACTAAAAATGCAGTGCTAGTACCTACTATGTTGGCAGCTGTAGATGAAGCATTGTTGTGCTGATTTCCAAGGGGCTGCAATATCTGTGCATACTGTTCTGGTGTGAAGCTGATTTGTTTTCCAGTTGGCTGGATAGGACCACTCTCATTTTGCACAGAATAGGCAGAAGTTCCAGTTCTTCTTGTCTTTTTCTCAAGATGAAGTTTCCAGCAGTCTTCTTTGTTGTGATTAGTAAGCTTACAGAACTCACAATAGAGGTCTCTTGACTGTTTCTTGTAATTCTGTGCATAATTATGTGGATTCTTTGTTTTAGAGTACAAAGCCACATGATCCAAACTACCAATAGCTGGTGCAGCTCCAAGAATCCAGTGTTATTAACCCCCTTTTAACTTTCATCACCAATGATCATAGCATAAGCTTGGTTTACTATGGGAGTAGGAGTCATTAACAGTATTTGACTCCTAGCTTGAAGATAAGACTCATTTAACCCTATTAGAAACTGGTACAATTTTTGCCTTTGCATATACAATTTAAAATCCTTAGATTTATCACAATCACAACCAGGAGTAGGAACCAATGCTTCAAACTCATCCCACAGATCCTTCAGTTTAGTAAAGTACACAGATACAGAGTCTGTCCCTTGAATTAAAGTACCAATTTCCTTGTGCAATTGAAAAGTTCTTGAGTCATTAATTTTATCAAACATTTCTTTCAAATCTTCCCATACTAACTATGCATTAGAGGCATATACTACTCCACCCAAGAGACTACTAGACACAAAATTTATCAACCATGAAAGAACAATCGCATTACACCTCTCGCACTGTGTCCACAGCCCCTTAGGATATTGTTCTTTCTTGCAAGAACCATCAACTAGACAAAATTTATTCCTTCCTAACAGCGCAATTCGCATGGATCTACTCCAAAATGAGTAATTGTCCCTACCAGTTAACTGAATTAAGACTAAAGAAATACCACTAACATCATTAGAGTGCAAATATAGGGGATGATTATGATTTATTACTTGTGCTTCACCATTTTGAGCCATTTTATTACTATTCAAGAATCAAGAAGTAATGATTTGTAGAGATGAAGAGAAGAAGAATTACCAGAATCAATCCTCAAGATTGTGGCTCGAGTTTGCTCTGATACCATGAACTGATTAAGCATTCAGTGCCATTGAAGAGATTAACAATGGAGGAGTAGAGATATTCTGTGATCTGAGAGAGAGAGAGAGAGAGAGAGAGAGAGAGAGAGAGAGAGAGAGAGAGAGAGAGAGAGAGAGAGAGAGAGAGAGAGAGAGAGAGAGAGAGAGAGAGAGAGAGAATAAATGGAAATGTAAATCATGTGATTGAATGTGTAAAAGTTATATTCATTAATGCCTAGAAAGCAAGTATATATACACAGTATGATTAATTCTAGAAGAAAAAAAACACAACTAACAGCTGACAAGGAATAACTGCCGTAACAACTTTTCAAACTTAGGTAATTACTAATCTGCGCAGATTAGTAATTACCTAAGTTTGTGGCTATAGTTCACATAATAGTCATGTCTATGAAATAATTATAGCAATATATTATTTTAACCACAAAAAATTATTTAAAATAAAAAATTGAATATGACTAGACAGAAAAACACTGAAAGAACTAAATTAGATTGAAGAAATATTTAGCTAGATGATCATTTCTTCTTCAACTTATGAAGTGTATGCAGACCTTATTCCTCGGCTTAATAGCCACAAAGTTATTGATATAACAAATTTTCGTAACAATTGACAAATATTTGCCACGCGTTTGAGTTATAGTAACACTATTCTAAATTATTGAAAAAAATATTGTAACTAATTAAATGAAAGTTTTTGCTCAAATTATAAAAAGTTAATCGTTACCGTAATTGACTTAATATCTACGAATATTTATCATTACAAAATGATAAAACAATTACATATAGGTTAACGAATTTATTAAGTGTCAATTTGTTTTATTTTTTGAAAAATATTGTGTCAATAACAAAGAACAAAATTAAACTATAATCTTCAATAATAGATCATATGTATACTTGTGGCAGCATGCTTATCAACTCAATTCTTGAACTTATCAAACTCATATTTCATTTTATTTATTTCAATAATATTTGATATCGATTATACAATTTTATATTCAGAATTTAAATAACTAATGACATCAAATTAATGTGTGAAATACTTAATTTAAAGGATATTCATTTACTCTCCGTTTGGATGGTTGTTACCCATCGTTTCATAATGTATCGTATTGTATCACAACGTATCGTACTGTATCATATTGTAACGTACACCATTTGGATAGACTGTATAGTTTCGTGTGGTATAATAAGGTATAAAATAATACATGAATATTAAAAAATAAGTGAGGGTATGATGAGAAGAAAAGAAAGGTAACGACGTGATCACACCAAATCGGTCATTACATGAAGTGGCAGTTTTCATCGTTACGTAACGATGGATTTAACGATACAATATAATAGTAGTTAGAGTAGCAATCAAAACAAACATCGTATTTTTGGTAACAATACAATACTATGCAATAGGTAACAAACAACCATCCAAACAAGCTGTTAAATTATTTACATCTAATACTAGTTGACTAAAATAATATTTTCATTATTGTTTTTATCTAAAAAGCTTTTTTTGAAAGGACATTTTAGTTTTTACATACTTAATTTTAGTTTAGTAAATTGACAAATATTGAAAGATGAAAACTTAGCAAACTAAATTCCCACATCGGCTAACTAACATCGAGTTTATGACTTTATAATCACATAGTCATCAATCAGTAACCGCACCTAGGCGCTAGGAGTCCGGGCATGTGGTTGAATATGAGAGAACTCTTCATTTGTGTTGTCTGTTTGGAGATCCAACCAAGTAAGTTTGATGAATTGTGATTTGAAGAACATGTAATTACTTGATTAGTAATTAATAACTTAATATTAAGCAGGGTAGTTAATCAAAGGTTGGTTGGTGGATAAATTTTCAGGATTTCCAAGCGGAATAAATTATAAATCTGAAATTATCCAGAACCTCAAAATTGCATTGACTAATTTTTTCTTTTTTGTCACAGCATATAGCTACAAGTTCTTGCGTGGCTAAAATAATAAAGATACCTACAAATTTTATTTATCATGGCAAAATAATAAATTTATTTGCTATAACAATATTATTCGTGGCAAAAAGTTCTATCATTATAGCTACGACAAGAAAAAGTTTCATGGCAATAAGTATTAAGTCTTAGCCACGGGACATGTAAAGTCCATGGCTAACTTTTAGCCACCCTATCTTTAGCTACGAATGCTACGAAAGAAAAATATTGTGGCTAAAGTGTTTAGCTACGGAAATTTTAATATTTAGCTACGATGTATTTCATAGCAATAAATGCATAATGTTGTAGTGTGCCCCTGCTTAGTTAGTTAATTGCAGCTTACTTCAACAAAATGAAAACTATATTTCTCTTGCATAAATAATAAGGTGTGTTGCTGCCAGTTCAAGTAATAAAGTAATCATATTCAAGCTATGATAATCCATATCTTCCCAATCCAAGGGGAAAAAAATCATCGATAGGTCCTCTCTGGTGGCATATAAGAGGAAATAAGAGTTCTGCAAAATAATAATTTTTAAATTTACTTTTCACTGTTAAGCATTTTGTCTAATTGTTTTATCATCTTTGAGTATGTTATAAGTTCTAAGATTTTTTTTTTATCTTTTATATATTTTTTATTCATCACATGATTGTAATTGCATTTTTTTGAGTTGTAATGCTATTAGCGCAATGACATCTTCACATTTATAGGTTATGCATTTCTATATTTGACATTATTCTTGGTACAGTATAAGAAAAATTCACAAGCACGCGAGTTTGAAAAAATGGACACAATTAGTTTTATGATAAAATTAAAATTGAAAAGAGGTCAATTGGTAATTTTAGGGTAATTTTGAGTGTCCTATGTTATGTAATAGTAACTTTTAAGCATAAAATTATTTTATTTTATTTTATATGCACACATTTTGAAATATTTTAAAATGAGGGGTTAGATAGGCAGTTTCTTCTATTTATCACTATTGATATGATGCCTTCTCATATTTTACATGCTTGGAGTAAGAATTTTTTTGTTCATGGAATTGTACTGTCAATAGTTCAATGATTCATATTTAATTGTGTAAGATGGCATATGAAAGGAAGCTAGAGTTTTGTAAAACACTAGTAATTATTAGATTTACTTTTTACCATAAGCTAAGTCTTTTATGTTAATTGAATATCATCTTAGAATTTGCTATAATTTTTAATATATATATTAAAGCTAAGTCTTTTACAATAAGCTAAGTCTTTTAGATAAAACCTGGACATTTCACTATTAGTACTAAAGCATCTGGACGTTTGAAGATTATGCATCTTCATATTTGACATTGTCCTTGATACAATGTAAGAAAAATATGTAAGCACGGGAGTTTGAAAAAGCAAGTACTTAGTTTTATTATGATAAATTCCAAATTGAAACAAAATCAATCGCCTATTTTAGGACAACGTAAAGTTTACTATATTATGTAATATTTATGCATAGAGTTTTTTATTTTTTTATTCATTTTTTTCTTTCACAAGAATATATATATATATATATATATATAAAATGAATAAAAAAATAAAAAACTCTATGCATAAATATTACATAATATAGTAAACTTTACGTTGTCCTAAAATAGGCGATTGATTTTGTTTCAATTTGGAATTTATCATAATAAAACTAAGTACTTGCTTTTTCAAACTCCCGTGCTTATATATATATATATATATATATATATATATATATATATGTCTTGCATCTCGACTAAATATCATTTTTAACCTTAACATTATCCACCAGTATATTATCATGTTAATTAGTCAATCCGTATTGTTTGCAATACAAATTATATATTTGATCTTTGATATATTTCTACCTCAACTAAATGAGTTTTTTTTTTTTTTTTTTTTTTTTGTAATACTACGAAATTTATAGATATTAAAGCATGTCTACAACAGGTGTAGAAACCTGTTGTGCATCAAAATTACCATAATTGACAAAGATATACAACAATTCATCGAGATGTCTCTTGGGCAAGAACACTCATTTGCATCATACAAAAGAGTAGATATAATACTACTAGTAGGAGGTTGCACTAATATAGAAACCCTAAATGCTAGTACTTTTTGACATTCCTTCTTTCGCTAGGAGATCATCCATCTTGTTCTGCTCTCTAAAACAGTGATTAAGCTCCACCTGATCAGCATCAACTTTCTGCAGTCATTCAACAAAGCAAAAGAATTTGTATTAGGGTCTAATAATAGTGAGATGGAATCCATTGTGTCAGATTCAATCTTTATAGGGACCAAGCCACTATTTCTAATAAGAAGTAAACTATGCCAAAAAACTAACAACTCCACGTTGACTTGATAAGTGCATGGAACATGAGCATAGAAGCCTACAATCCATTCTGCTTTATGATTTCTTACCACTCTTCTTGTTCCCCCCTTGTGTAGTTTATCTGCTCCATCAATGTTTAACTTGTTCTAATAATTCTGAGATGGAGGGTGCCACTTTAGCTGTAAATTGATAGTTTTACCAGCTCTAGAATTACTCTAATTAGCTAGAAGAACATATTCCATTGTTCTCTTATGGATTAGGTTGAGAGAAGATTTATCTGATCGGTTATTATGATGATTATTATTTCTATTAATCCATATATTCCAAAAAATCAAAAGAAAGAGATCAGTCCAGTTATAGTGGCTTTGATTTATATCACATGAGGTTTTACGTAAGATATCAAGCCAATGATGATCTGGTTGGGAGAAGCATTTTGAATCAATTTTAAGAATTTTCCATAAAGCAGTGACATGAGTGCATTGGAAAAAAAATGTGATGAACAGTTTCATCTTGAGAAGGACAGGATGAGCATTTGGGGTTTATATTGATACCTATGTGATGAAGATATACCCTAGTTGGTTATCGATCATGATAACATAGCCATAGAAAATTCTTAATCTTGCTTAGAGTTTTAAGCTTTCAGATCCAAGTGAAGTCTTTGATATGGCAATTTGGATTTGCATCTATCAATTGCCTACATAAATGAGTATTTTGTATTTACAAATTTTCCGTCTTTGAGCAAATGCATCATTAATTTGTTTCATATTTTCTTATTGTGGCATCGTTTACGATTCCAAAAAGAAAAAAAAAAAAAAAATTAGGAACCACTATGTAAATAACAAAATCATATGACAGCCATATATTTGTTACTTTGATATGTAAATTTTGCTACGGTTAATTTTTGTTGACATCGATCGCGCATGCAGGTACTAATTAAAATAAAAAGGAAAAAAAAAACAGAAAAAAAAAAAACGAGTACATCATTTTCTAGTCATCGAGGAATTGGTGACATCTCTTAGAAACTGAATTTAAGAATATCATTTCGCTTGTTGTAGTCAGCCCTTATCTTTAAAAATGTTTTCTCTCTTTTTTTCTTTTTTTTTTTGGTGATAGGGGTGGGGGTTAGCGCATGGCTACTTCCTGGTGTTTAAAAAAGCAAATGAGGAATGGACTAACGCATTTAAATAATTCGAAGTTGTTTATTTTAATAATTGATACAGTCAAATTTTTCATACTTGCTGATTGTTGCAAGAACCAAACTGATTTTGAAAATGAGTGATGAAAGACCCTATAAATCAAATTAAATATGGAGTTCAAATTTGACTAACCAAAAGATAAAAATATATAATATATATGTAAAACTCGATGCATCCATCTTGATGGGATAACATTAGATATGTTGGTTTGATTTGATTTGATTTGATTCATGTAAAACTCGATGCGTAATTGACTTCAGCGGGTGTATCATAATTCAAAAGATGACATAACAAGCTAACAGTGATTCACTCAAATTTTAAGAAATTAAAAAAAAATTAAAATAGAAGACAGGAATCGGAAATAATACTAAATGTGTTAACCATTTTATTTTATTTGGCATTTCAAAGTAAGAGCCTCGCCTTATCTTTTGGTTATAATAATTCTTCAAGTTTCTGTGTGTCATCCTTTTAGAGTCATATTGCTAATAAAATTATCAATCTTAAACATTTGTACTTTATGATAACCCCAAAAGATTGACCCCCCTAAAAGTGACATCTTTTGGAGTGACAAGTAAACAAATGCTAATTTTTAAAAATAATTTTTTTTTAAAAAAAAGTGGAAGAAATATAAAAGAGAATGATATGCTCTTAAGTTAGTATTTGTTTCCTTGTAATGGCTAGAGTTCACATGTCTGATTAACAAATCAGAGGATTCTCTCTTTCCACCACGAAACAACTCATAAAATATGACCCACAGCTCATGCGTGTAACAGCTTGATTAGATTATGTTTTTCATGGTAACTCAACTGGTGAATAATTAATTTCTTTCCCAGCAAAAATTTACCACAGATTTGGATTCAGATTCTGTAATAAATTCCATGAATTGTGGGGGGGAAATGCACTGTTCATATTAATTAAAATCCCCAGCTGCGAGAGCTGAATGATGCTTATTACTAATAGAGTTGTTATCTTACGTATGTAGACCATTAATTTAATTTCAAGATTTGATTCTCATTAAGTATTTTCCTTAGCTAGCCCTCCTCACTCCAAAAAAAAAAAAAAAAATTGACAATAATAAAATAAAGATCCCAGCTGTGGGTAGTTCAAAATCCTTCCATCTTTTTGTGATACAAAATTACAAATTGGCTACTATAAGGTTAAGAAGTTCATTTATCTTAAAAGACAATCCCTATGAAGTAGCTAGTAAAGATTTCAAGAATCTATAATTAATCAAATGTTATTAATCTTTCCTGTAAGGGTAGCTAGTGGAAATTTATACTACAAAATCTTGCTAATGACTGCATTGATAATATAACTGGCAATCCACATAGATGGAAGGAAATTTTCAGGGAGAAGCAAACATGACCATTGACATACTAAATAACATTTGCACCGATCTTACGTTAAATATCTACAAACCAAATTCCTTAGATTTCTTACATTTTTTATCGAAGAAAAATTATTAGATATTATATTGGAAGATTATTAGGGTATAAAGCACGCCATTTGGAAATTTTCTCCATATTTGAAGCATACTGGAACCAACTCCTGTAGATGACAAAACTAGGTTACATTTGAAGAAGAAAAGAAAGAACAAACGCACATTATAGAATTAACTATTCTAACACATAGTGGGCATTCTAGATTTAGAGTAAATTTTTCTTTATAAAACAAAGAAGGTAAAAATATTTGAAAGAAAAACTAATACTACTATACTTAAAAGGAAAAAGAAGAATTAATTAGGGAGAGAATTAGGAGGTAAAGTGGGTGGGTTGAAACGTAGGATGGAAGCGCGTAGAGGGAAGAAGTGATTTGGTATATATTATTGCATCAAATTAATGAGTTTAAGATCAGAGGGACAATCACAATCAAGTCCATGACTAGGACAAAAAATAATAGAGGCAAATTTATGGAAGTTCACAAAAATGAGGTTAGCTAGCCTAGCAAAAAGCAAAGAAAGAAAGAGAGTAAAAGACATAAAATCCAATAAGTACGTGTATATGTATAATTAAATCAAATGAATCTCTTAAATCTTAATACAATATCTGATCCAGCGATGCAATAATTACTAACCTTGCAAAGTGTTGACAGCTTAAAAACTCCTTTTGAAGATCTCTTTCTCAGCATATACCCTTCCATTTTTCTATATCACTATAATCCCAAGGGAGCTTTCTTCTAAATATATACACACCAAGAATAAATCAAAGCTTTGCAACAAGTTGAACAAATTCTTCTGAGTGATCTCTCTTGTTAATTTCTTTCTTCTTCTTAAATTTCAGTGACATTTAAAGGAAGAAAGAACGATGGGCAGTGGTTACTTTGGGGAGCCAAACTTAGGGAATGAAAGAACATCATCATCATCATCAAGGAAGAGTAAGAAGAGTAATTCAGATAAACCTAAGCAGCCACAAAGAGGTCTTGGTGTTGCTCAATTAGAAAAAATAAGAATGCATAGTCAAATGGGTTGCACTTATCTTCCTTCTCTTCATAACCCTTATGCCACTAACCTCAACCAGGTTTGCCTCTTCCCTTACCCTCCTCCATCTCCTCCCAACATTAGTTATATAGGAATATTCACTGTTCATGTCGTTTATTAAAGCCCCTTTATTTTCTTGACTCGACGTTTTTCACGATCCTGATTGAAGTGTGTTTTTTTTCTTCGTATGCAGGAGGATATGAGAATACAAACACCATCATTTAATTCATATTCATCATCCTCATCTTCATCTTATGGTTTTCCAGCCCAACAAAGCATCAATATGGTAGGAACTTCTTCCAATACTCGGTGAATACTACTTTTTGTTATTCAAATATCTTTACAACTCCAACATTATGGGAAAGTGTCTCAAAGCATGACATAAAGGGAAAACGTAGGGTTTAAGTTCACATGCTCAGCCAGGTTGGGATTCCCAAATATATAAGCGGTATTATTGCTCCAGATTTTGAGGCACCCTTTTTGAGTGATCATTTGGTGTTGTTTTTTTTCTTTTCCTTTTCAGAGAAAATTGTGTGTTTTCCTTGTGTCATTCATCGCATGTTTTTCTGAATTAGCTAGATGCACAATAATCTTTAGAATTCTTCATATTGTTCTATTTCGCTTCCTATCTCTTTGCTTTTAATTTGCTTGAAAACCCTCGGGATCATGTCTATAAATGCCAGTGCAGGCAAAATGATTTCTTGTTTTCTACATATTGGTGATAGTAGATAAATTCAATATTGAGGACTACAGTGCGTATTTTAAGATAAATTAGATTGTAATTTTGAAAATAAAATTGGTATATGTGTGTGCTAAATGGCAATAGTAGTAGTATATATTTATATTACTTTGGTGTAGATACGTGCATTTTCAAGATTTTCTAGCTTCCTCTTTTATTTTTACGAATCCTACAACTCTCTTTACTGAGCGAGATTCCATCCATATCCCTACTAGTGGTTTTATTTGGGGCTTTGGGATTTTAATTTGTTTTAATAAGATTCTTTCCACTCTCATTGGAGTTGTGTAATAACGAGGTGTTTCGAATCTTGTGTTATGATTTCAGATGGGATTGAGTGACATTGAAAGAGCAAATTTCAGATACGGAGATTCCCAGCCACCTTCTACCGCAAGGTATTTCAAAGTCATGAATAGTACTGAGATATTTCCCAAAATAAGTGTAAATTGGCTATTTCGACAACCTCTGAAAAAAGAATATTCTTGAAAAAAAAAAAAAAAGCCTTGAAGAACAAGGTTTGTACAAATGCAAATTATGATTGGATGTCTTTGGAAAAACTTTAAACAAATATTCCCATGTTTTTTGGGAATTCTTTTTTTTTTTTCAAAAACATCAATTTTTAGTTCAACTTAGATGATTCTACCTCAAATCTTTCCATAATAGTTGGTCTACTTTGCTAATGTTTGTTACTTTATCATCCAATTCAGTATTTGGCATCCTGGCACAGTCTATGAGCCTCAACAACATTATGTTCAGCCCAACATGACTAGATATCTGCTTAACCTACAAGTAGAGGTATTTTCTTGCATTTCTCAACAGATTAATAATGTCAAATTACAATGTTTCAAGTTCTTATTGTCGTTATAATTTCATTGAGTCTAAATTTTGAGCATAATGAACAGCAGGACTCACTGGAGAAGAGGCGAAAGCAGGACAGAAGTGACTCAATTGGTTCAAGTACTAGTCAGAATTCTGAATCAAATCAAGAATTGGATTTGGAGTTGAGGCTTTCACTTTGATCGATTTAATAAAATGTTATTCAGTAACTCAGTGTATTGATTCGCGATATCAACATATATAGTATATTATTAGCTTATAATTTTGAGGATTATAGAGCACCATTTGGCTTGGCCATTGCAAAGATGCACAAGTTCTTAAGCAATTTATATGGAAATCTGTTAGTCTCTTCTGGAATAATTGAAGTGATCGAGCTGACTTTTCATCAAACACTGAGAAACATGTCATTGCCTGTGTTACAGTTGCACTTAAAGGAAGGATTTATGATTATGACAGATTAATTTTAAGGAATATAAGTATACAACAAACATCCAACAACGGTTTCCTTTTTTCTCTTTCTCATATTCTTTTCTACGAATAAAAATATCTCAGTACTATTCATGACTTTGAAATGTATTATCTTAAATGTTATTCTTAAATAGGGTTCAGCTTTATGAAAGAAGAAAAGAGGGAACAACAAAAAAGCTCGATAAGATGTATTTTGTTATTACTATGTGATTGCAAAATCTTTTCCCCATGAGGTAAAAAAAGGAAACATTCTTTGCCTAAAGTTTTGTATTTATGTTGGTGGACCTTCTTTGTTTTATTCTTTTATTTGGTACGATGTCCGAATGATGTTATGAAGTTATTGCTTGGATCATAACTCCAATAAGTTGTCCGCCGGATCTTAACATAAATTTAACTATTTAAGCGTATCTCAAGAAAAGATAGGTTAAAGTTATAGGAGTACATATTAACGTTATGTAGTACACTTGGCTTTTAGACCTAATAATCCATTGACAATAACAATATCGAGTTCCTAATATTTTTCTCATGAAACAAAGATTCAATGAGAAAACAATGGCGTAATTACTCGCACATATGTCTGAAAATTAAAGCTTCTGAACACCCACAATATCTTCACATATAATTGTTCTCCCAAACCATTCACTTATGTTAGATGTAGAAAAACTTAACTCCACGTCAATTGGAAAATGAAGACAAAATCATACAATATTAAAACTTTCTCTCTCCTCAAAATTTTCTCTCTCGGCGCATGTTAAGCTAACGTGCACCGTCGCGAATGGTAATGGAAAAACGACGAGGGCGAGGCCGCGGTCGAGGTCGGCCGCCGAAAGTTACAATAATAAAATTAGGGAGCTCAATTGGAACCAGATCTCATGAGCACGAAGAAGAACTTGAGAACACAGAGGTAACACCACCACAGCATCTTAGCTACTCAGCTGAAGCAAGCTCATCAAAAGGAACTACTGGAGCTGCAAAAAAGCTGCAGCTAAGTGAGGTACTGCGGAAGGAAGAAGAAATCAGTGAGAAAACTCAGTTGGGATCTAAGGAGGTGAAGCAATTACCTAGACCTGACAATTCAAAGCCACCAGAGCAGCTAAGAAGTGTGCAAGGAGAAAACCTAAAGCAGCCAGAGTCATCATGGACAAATTTATTCACATGTAATAGGAGCTCTACCAATGGTTTGAACCTAAAATACATTCCACCTGAAATAGTAGATGGGAAGATTAAAGTGCAGTTAAATGCTAATGAAGTAGAACAGGAGAATGCTAAATGGAAAACAACCCTAATTGCATATGTAATTGGGGAAACCCCAGGGTACAACTATATGTCAAAATACATTGCACAAACCTGGACAATTGTGTCACCACCTGAAGTTTTCCTACACACTGAAGGCTATTATGTGATCATATTCAAATCAGAGCAAGATATGTATGACATCTTATATGCTGGCACATACACTATCAGTAACAGACCAATAATAATGAAGGCATGGACACTTGATTTTGAATTTAGTGCTGAGTACCCAGTCGATATACCTCTGTGGATCAATTTTCCAAAGCTGCCAATGAGCTACTGGAGTTGTGATTCCCTAAGCAGAATGGGAAGTGCAATTGGCACACCAATGTATGCTGATGAATGTACAGCCAAACAGAGTAGGATATCCTATGCTAGGATGTTGGTTGAGGTGAATGTGACTAAGCCTCTAGCTAAGGAGGTGGTAATTGTTGACCCTACAGGCAAGGAGTATGTGCAACCTGTTCAATATGAGTGGAGACCAGAATACTGTGGGAAGTGTATGAAAGTGGGGCATGTCTGTGAGCTGCAGCAACCACCACCAAAACCTGCACATCATGGTGAGGAGCAATTCTTACCACCAAGAAGAAGGAGGAGAGGCAAACCTGTACAGCAATGGCAATACAAAGGGCCAGTGAAGACTCATGAAGTGAACAGGGCAAAACCTCAGCTCCAGCAGGAAGCAAATCAGAGAAAAAATGAACAACATGAGCAATCTATGAGTGTTGCCAAGCATTAAGATACTCAGCAGCAGCTGATGACACCAGGTCATGGCCAGGTGACCATTCTAAGCAGAATACCAAATGCCCAAAGCAAGAGCCAGAGTGGTAAAGGTAAAGAAGTATGTTGCACCCCTGAGTTCAACTTGGTAGAATATCCAGTGTTGAGTAATGTGAAACTAAGGAACTGCTTTACAGCTTTGGGAGCTAATGAGTCTAAGAGTGAAAGAGGCCTCCCCCATGATAGGGGAGGAACTGTCTTACTTACCCAATGAATTGGTTGTTCTGGAACATCAGGGGCCTTAATAAAAGATATAAGCAAAAGGAGCTGAAGAACTATATGAAGGCAAAGCATATCAAATTTGCAGGACTAGTAGAAACAAGGGTGAAAGAGCATAAAGCAACTGGAATTCTACAAAAAGTGGCCCGTGGGTATCAATATGAGCACAATTATGGTAATGCTGTTAATGGAAGAATTTGGTGCATATGGGATGATAAGGCTTACAAAGTCCAAGCAGTGATAAAACAAGAGCAATTGATTCATTGTGCGATGACTGATAAATGTGATAGGAATGAATTTGAAGTGACAGTGGTATGTGGGTACAACACTGCAGAGCAAAGGAGAATACTATGGATTCAGCTGCAGGATTTGAGCAAAAGAGTAACCAGACCTTGGCTTATCTATGGGGATTTCAATGCTATATTAACCCCCACAGAATAGGCTGCATGGTAGTCCAGTAACAACTGCAGAGATAAAAAAGTTTGGAGAATGTATCCAGCAGCTCTTTCTATGTGAGCTGACATGGAGAGGAGAATACTATACATGGACCAATAACCAGAGTGGGGAGGATAGAATTTATACAATGATAGACAGAGCTTTTGGTAATGCTGAATGGATGATGAAGTGGGGACATCTAACTCTAGAGTATGATGTACCAAATATATCTGATCATGCTCCCATGCTCATGCAAATACAGAGATCCAACAAAAACATTAAGGTGCCATTCAGATTCTTTAACACATGGGCAGAGCATGATTCCTTTCTACAGCTAGTAGAGGAAGGGTGGAAGCCAAGGCTGAATCAAGATGCAATGGTAAATGTGTGGAACAAACTGAAAGACCTTAAAGGAAAATATAAGAAGTTAAACAGGGAGGAATTCAAAGGAATAGACCAAAAAAATAGTTAGAGCAAGAGAAGAATTGAGGGCAATACAAGGTGCACTGCAGCATCAATACTCTCTGTAATTGCATGATCAGGAGAAATCCACTTTGATGAAGCTAGAAAAGTGGAGCCTAATGGAAGAAAGTGCACTACAACAAAAAGCAAGAAGAAAGTGGATAAAACTTGGTGACTCAAACACTAAGTATTTCACAGCATTTATTCAAGAAAGAAAGCATAAGAAGCAGATAGATGTATTAATGGCTCTAGATGGAAGAAAGCTCACAGAACCTGATGACATCAAAGAAGAAATTGTGTTGTTCTATAAAAAATTAATGGGAACTGCTGCTACCAGTATGCCAGCAGTTGATCGAGAAATCATGAAGCTAGGACCAACCCTGCATCATGAGCAACAACTTCAGCTGTGTGCTGAGGTGACTGAGAGTGAAATACAAGCTGGCCGGGCTGCAATAGGTGATGACAAAGCCCCTGGGATTGATGGATACAATGCAGCGTTCTTTAAAAAAGCCTGGCATGTGATCAAAGAGGAGGTAGTGCAAGTTGTGAAACAGTTCTTTGCAACAGGGCAGATGACAAAGGATAAAAATTGTACTACTATAACCTTGATACCGAAGAATGAGTGCCCAGAAATAGTCAAGGATTTTAGACCAATCTCCTGCTGCACAATGCTATACAAACTCATATCTAAGGTACTTTCAGCTAGGATCCAGAAAGTTATAGCCTCCATTATAAATGAAGCTCAAGCTGGGTTTATTCCTGGGAGGAAAATAGGGGACAATGTGATACTATCTCATGAACTAGTCAAGGCTTATACAAGAAAACATATCTCACCAAGATGTATGATAAAGGTGGACATGCAGAAGGCCTATGACTCAGTGGAGTGGGTATACCTAGAACAGATCATGGAAGGGCTCAGATTCCCAACAAAGTTCATAAGATGGGTGATGCAATGCATCAAAACAGTAAGCTACACTGTCCTAGTGAATGGAGAACCTGTGGTACCATTTGATGCTGCAAGAGGACTAAGACAAGGTGACCCTATATCACCTTTCTTATTTGCAATGGTAATGGAGTATCTGAGTAGACTTTTGCACAAGTTGAGAACAGACAAGCTGTTTAAAAGCCACCCAAGGTGTGCCAAACTAGGCATCACACATCTCAGTTTTGCAGATGATCTGCTGTTGTTTGCAAGAGGTGATACTGTAACTGTGGCCAGACTTCACCAAGCTTTCTTAAAGTTTTCAAGAGCCTCTGGTCTGCAAGCTAACCTGGGAAAGAGTGTTGTGTACTTTGGGGGGGGGGTGCAAACTGATGAAAAGGAGAAGATTCTACAGCTGTTGGGATACATAGAGGGAGAGCTACCTTTCAAATACTTAGGCATCCCTCTATCAACCAAAAAGCTCACAATGATTCAATGGAAACCTCTTATCACTAAAATAGTGGCAAGAATTTCTTCATGGACAGCTAAAAAATTATCCTATGCTGGTAGGATTCAGCTAGTTCAGACAGTAGTATTTGGGATTCAGGCTTACTGGGCACAACTATTTGTATTGCCAATGAAAGTGCTCAAATGGATTGAGGCTCTCTGCAGGAGTTACACCTGGTCAGGTACTAGCACCATCACTAGGAAGAGTCTAGTTGCTTGGGAGAAGATATGCACCCCAAAGGCAGTTGGAGGACTAAATTTGACCAGCTTGAAGCTATGGAATAGAGCTGCTATCATAAAACAGTTCTGGGATCTTAGTCAGAAGCAAGATAAACTCTGGATCAAATGGATTCATGAGTATTACATAAAGAACCAACCAATGGACAATATCAAGGTGCCTACTCAGGCATCTTGGATGGTGAGAAAAATTCTGGGAGCTGGGAAAGCGTTAGCTGCAGGACACAATGGCTTTAGAGGTCAGAAGAGCATCATTAGACAGATATATAAGCAACTCCTTGGAGACTGTGGGAAAATAAACTGGAAGGGCCTTATGTTCAGGAATACAGCAAGGCCAAAAGCTAAATTTGTTATGTGGCTAGTGTGCTATGGAAGGCTCCATACACCTGATCGATTAACTAAATGGGGGATCAATGTAGAGCAACAGTGCAGCATGTGTGGCCTATACACTGAAACAAGAGCTCATCTGTTTGCAGAATGCAGATACGCAAGGGACCTGTGGGAAAGACTTTGCTCATGGTTGCAATGGCAAACCCCTAACTTTCAGACCTGGGAGCAACAGCAGCAATGTGTGATACAGAACTCAGCTGAGAAATCAACAAGAGCTCAAGTTCTTAAGATGATATATGCAGAGCTGATTTATGCAATCTGGACTGAAAGGAACCAACGAGTGTTTGAGAAGACTAAGAAAGATGTGGGAAGTGTAATCAAAATGGTGCAGTGATATGTTGTATGCGAGATACAGGAAAGGCAGCCCAGTTCCTTAGCCAGTTTAAATTTTAGTTAGTTTATGTCTAAGATAGTTAGTTGATGGTAGCCTTTACAGTTTCTGTTAGTGTGTTTTAGTGTCCTTAAAGGGAGACAGCAAGCTTGAGTGTTTTAAGCTTGTTGTGATCTTAAATGTACAAACTTGGTGATTTAATAATAAAGTTATAATTACCAAAAAAAAAAAACGAAGACATATGTATCTTTGAGCTATATATATAGCTCCATCAAAGCAATAAGAAAGTTTGTGTGGTTGTTTAAAGAGTTTGAGAGGCTGTAGGCACCTGTCAGTCCGTGCTTCTAATATTTCCCTACTCATCTCTACTGATCAAAGAATGTTTTTCGATCTTCTCCTCCTAAAAAAACCTTAGCTGGAGAGATAATATATGGGATGTTGGCTTTGTGCAAAGTTCAAGAGAGCCAAAGTTTAATTAGGAGCGCTGAGTTTTGTTCCTCAATAACTGAAAGATAAAAGAATAATTGGCATTAGGAAAATACATGCATTAATCCACACACTTGGAAGCTCTGGCGTTTACGTTGTTTTTTGTCTAATGGAACTTACCACAGCTCAACACGAGCTTCTCTCGGACAATTTTTGTGGTTCCAGCTTCTTGACATATAGGAAAAACCAAAGTTTTACAACAGCTCATCTCTTTTACAAGAATCACAGAACTACCATTGCAAATAATGTCTTTTTTTTTTAGACATTGGAAAAGAATATTACAGCAGAGAAACTAGGAATCAACTGTTAATTTTAGTAAATCTCGTATCTACTTTTCTCTATTTTTAATCTTTCCCTCGCGAAAATTATGTGAAATGGTACGGTTGACACTTTTGAACAAATATGTGGTTTTCATGGTAAATGGACCTATTCCTCATGTTTTCACCATTTATAAATAGAGAAAACAGTAAGAGACATCGATCAAGATCCGTCAGAAAAGCCATTGAAGAAATTTCTTAAAAATTAAAGTTTCTTCAATGGCTATCTACATCAAAGCCTTTATTCTTCTTCCTTTACTTTTTGTATCTTCCTACGCTAGACTTAACTTAGGCTTTGACGACAATGACGACGACTCTTCCGTTGGCATCAATAATAATCATATTGACCCAAACGCAGTTGAGGAATTAGTAAAACACATGGATGGCAAGATCAAGAAGCACAAGAAATCCAAGAAGAAGAACAAAAAACATGATAATGACATAATATTTCCCGAATTTCCTCTTCCAGGCGCAGATTTACAACAAAACCAAGAAGTACAACATGGCGCAGATTTACAACAAAACCAAGGAGCACAACAAGGCGCATATTCACAACAAAACCAAGGAGCACAACAAGGCGCATATTCACAACAAAACCAAGGAGCACAACAAGGCGCATATTCACAACAAAACCAAGGAGCACAACAAGGCGCATATTCACAACAAAACCAAGAAGCACCACAAGACGTGGGCGTTGCCAAAAAAAATTGCAAGCCTAAGCCAGATTTTGAGACAGGAAATCTTGGTACGTGGATGATTCACAATCCAAATGCTGGTGTATCAGCCATGCATATACAATTGATGCCAAATAACAAAGCTGTTTGGTTTGATACCACAAACCTTGGACAATCTGCACTTCAACACAACCCTCCATTTTGCAAGCCTGTTCCAGAAAGGCCTGGTGAGACTGATTGCTGGGCTCATGGAATTCAATATGACATTGAGTCTGGTCAAGTCAGGACACTGAAGGTTTGATTTTCTAGCTTTTAGTTTCTACATCACGTTTTAATAAGACATGCAAATTATTATAAATACGTGTGCATGCATGTGAAATATTGCATTTAAATTGATCTTTCTCCTTTCTAATTACCTTCTTATCTTGGATTGATATTCAGATAATGACTGATACATGGTGCTCATCGGGAGGTTTGTCATCTAATGGCGATTTAGTAAGCACCGGAGGTTTTAGAGAAGGAATCAGAAGCATCAGAATCATGAATCCCTGTGATAACTGCGAGTTTCAGGAAAATGCAAATGGGCTTGCTGCTATAAGATGGTACAAATATCATTCCAATCTCACTTTTCTATGCATTGACGAGATAGAAGTGTTTTTATATGTCACCTAAAAATAACTACAGATGACCATCCAAAAATAACTTGAAAATGAGAACTTGCAATTTCCAAAAATGATTAAGAATTTTTATGTGTCTTGAATGAAATAACAGGTATGCTACTCAACATATGCTTGAGAATGGTAGCTTCATTCTTGTTGGAGGTCGTGGTGCACACAATTACGAGATCATCCCACCAGGAAAATTACAATTCCAGGTGCAACAATTCGGGTTAAATTTCCTTGCTGAGACAGAAGATGAGAAAGAGAACAATCTCTATCCGTTCGTCAATCTTCTGCCTAATGGGAATGTATTTATTTTTGCCAACGATAGATCAATAATCATCGACCCTTATAGCGGAAAAATTATTCGTGAACTTCCCAAACTTCCTGGAGGTTCAAGAAATTACCCTGCATCAGGAATGTCAGCACTTTTGCCAATTAATCTCAATACTCCTAAACCTGAAGATGTTGAAGCTGAAGTCATTGTTTGTGGTGGAAACACACATGATGCCTTTAAATATTCAGAGAATCCACCAAGACAATTTTTCCCAGCATTAAAAGATTGTGCAAGAATATTTGCCAACAAAGTAGGAGCTCAATGGGATATTGAAGAAATGCCAACACCAAGAGTCATGGGTGATATGTTGCTTCTTCCAACTGGAGATATCTTGATTATAAATGGAGCTAAGACAGGTACTTCAGCATGGGATGCTGCTGAGGAACCAAATCTTGTGCCAGTTCTATATAGTCCAACCAAACCAAAAGGACAAAGGTTTAAGGAATTGACCCCAACACAGATTCCAAGAATGTACCATTCTACTTCTGCTGTTTTGCCAGATGGCAAGATTTTAGTGGCAGGCAGCAATACACATGCTATATATGATTATCAAGCCAAGTATCCAACTGATTTGAGAGTGGAGAAATTCTCACCTCCTTACTTGGCACCTGAATTGGAACAGCACAGGCCACAAATTCTTGAGAATGGCGCCAATAAGGAGATGAGATATGGCCAAGATTTCAGTGTAAATATCAAGTTGGATGAAGTTGTTGACGAGACTGACATTAAGGTTACCATGTATGCACCACCTTTTACTACCCATGGCTACTCTCAGGGACAGAGATTGCTCATTTTGCAGATTAAAGCTGCGACAAACCAACAAGTCACTGTAGTGGCACCACCCTCTGGCAAGCTTGCTCCACCAGGCTACTATTTGCTATTTGTGGTTCATCGTGGTGTGCCTAGTCGCGGAATGTGGGTGCGCATTGACCAATAGAAATGATCGGGACCCCCACAATTCATGTATAACTTGTGTACTATTAATGCTGTGTATTCAAAGAGAAATCTCTCTTAATCTTTAGAGGTCACAAACATGTCACCGTATCGGCCACTAAACCCTTAACAAAGCTTTGTTTCTAAATGATGATTGATATATTCAACTCTATGGCTCGAGACTGTAGTAACTAAAATTATTAAAGGAATCTATACTGCATCCAGCGAATAAATATGTTAACACGCCTACTATATTGAATAGATCATGGAGACAGGATGGATGCCTGCCTTCTTTTTCGATCAAAGAATAAACAGAAGAATTTTGCCTGTCCTGTGTTTCGCTAGGCGGTTTAATCAGCCCAAAATTGGGAGTTACCTCCTTGTAGACTTTTACCATCAAATTTGCTTAGATGCAACAAAAGGGCTGCTTTGCCCTATGTAGTCATAGATAGCTTAACTACTGCTTCTATAAAAATGAATAGCTCTAGAAAAACAATCGTTGATATAGAAAAATGTAGTTGTCAAAGAGTTTGTCATATTCAAAAGTAGCATTTTCAGATGATTCGTGTCCCCCATCAAATTTCATCATGCCATAGTGCTAATTGTCAGATGGGTGAAGTAGGAGAGGAAGGGCTTAATTACATTGCAAACTCAGATGGGATGAAATGTCACAACATATATGTTACCCACTGTAGTTTAAGAAATTGATGCTTTCTTGTCCAGTTAATCTTATTAAATAGAAAACTCGTTTGATGTGTTCTTTAAACAAGTGAAATGAAGCTTTTAATTTCTAATTAGGTAAAAATCACATGAGGTAGGCAATGCACTCGAGCTGTATTAGCACAAGTTGGATAAGCAGCTGTATTACATTGACAGTTTCTTTTAACCTTTTGCTAACACCCATTTTACAACAGAATAGAAGTATAGAACATTCACTTCAGGATAGTGTAAATGGTTCCACAACCACCTCAATGATTAAAGAGCAATGAGATGACCAAGTCCTCTAAGTCCTATTATACAAGATCTCAGGATCAAGCACAGAACTGAAGACAAGGTATACAATTCTACATCATCCCGACAGACTACCGCCCGACCCCCAGGAAGAAAAAAAAAGGAAAACCAAAATTCGTACTACAGAAGAGAGCAACTCTATTCAAAACCTTAAAAGCTGTAATTATAAATTACAGGCAGTTTTCTTTTATACGAATCACTAATATTGTCTGAAACTTGTCCAGTATCTGGCTGGTATAGACTAGCTGGACGTGATGGGAACTAAATAAGGTTTGAGATCCCTATATCTTGAAAACATACACTAATGCTCATAGAACAAATACCACAGAAAAGATAAGACATGTCCGATGGTGGCTTAAGAATTTACCAAATATATAGAGATGTTATAATATGACATAAATGACCCGACAATCATCAAAGTAGAATGACAGCCAACCTCTTCTGATATACTTATTCATTAAGGATTTCACCGGACTAGTTAGTGCCATGTTCTTGCAGATAAATAAAGCAAGCTATAATACACATAAAAATGAACTAGCTAAATAGCTAAGACTCTTCAAAAACTGTCTAAACAAGCTTCAGCCTACATATCATGCACTTGAACATATATATGTCATGGGGCAACCACATTATGGCATCACGAACCAGCTAAAATACCACAGGAAAAGAGAAAATCATATGAGGTACTGACATTTTCTGCTAGTAACGAGAAAGCATGATGTGTCTAATATATATTACCAAATCATTGGTTACATCTGTTGGTCTTTGCTAACTTTATCGCAACATAAGCATATACTTCAAAGACGTCCAATGCTACTCTAGTTGCTTTGAATCATATCTTTATCATCATGTTACCATTAGTTAGGCTGGTGAAGGCTTAACATAATAATTTGGGCATCATGCAGTAAATGACTAGCGTCTCACATTCATAAGAAGTTGCTAATGGATAAGAAGTGCATGACCTAATAATTTGGACAAAGTTATATTGGTGCAAATAATTGGTTTGAACGAGACTTAGGTTGTAATGCACAAGAAAGGACATGCAAAACTTGTAATAAATGCACATGAACAATCCTAAGTTTTACTGCTTAATGGCAAGTTAACAAAACATTCCCAAAATTGACTTTGAAATCTTTCAAATGTTAAAGACCACAAAAGCATCAATTATATCAGTAGGATTTCCCCTGACCCACAGGCCAAGGAAAACCTGCTTTACTTCTGATAGCTCACTAAACATACTTCTCCTGGTTGTCCCCTTTCTAAGTTGCTTTCTTTAAACATCAACTGGACTCGGCCACAAGTTCAGTCCGTCGATTCTAAAACAAAAGAAAAGCTTAAAAAAGAAAACTAGCATCTATAAAGCATTCTCTCAACCTTGAGAGAAACGTTATGACATGATAACCAGAACCAAATGCTGAGGACATGACTTATTGCTCTAAAGCTGATTCACAAATTTTTCCAGCACAATCAAGCCAGGAAGGGGATCATAAGAAGTTAAAAACTACTAATACTGAAATACTTCAGGTTATAATAGAGTTATACTTGATCTCAGGAGGACACATCTACCAAGAAGAGTGAACATTGATACACAATCTAATTATGTGATAGATCCTAGCATACAAACCAAATTACAAGGAAATATATATACACGAGTGTAGTAGGTTAGCAATGTCCCAATTTTTTTATTAGCAAACATACCCTTATAATTATGATGCTTATTCATTAATATTGAGACTTTTTTGTCTTTTTACCTTGAAATCTAAACCCCGTGCCCAGATCCTCTTTTCCTCTCTCATTTTCACTTTCACACTTTTTGCTTTTCCTTAATCTCCCTTAGCCAAGAAGAAACTACACCATTTCTTCTTCTTATTCTCTAATCTGACATAAACAAGTTCATTTTTCATGTACTAAGACACACTAAATTTAACTAAAATCTTCCCAACGAAATTGATTACACCAATCTACAGTTTCTATGCAAAAATAAGAGAGAAAGCTATCTACACCAAAAAGAGCTATTAACACACTTTATATTTTTAAATTCCTCTTCCTAAATGAACTGAATACTTAGTTTGCATGTCCAAATCCTTTAGTGAATATGAGTAAATCTTGTATTTCTGTTAACTATTATCAAAATGGGTCATGGTAACCAATTCTACTAGAGGCTTGTTATGCTACAATCATTTGATCTTCCCACTACCGGAACCAGCTACTGCAATTGTTTCTTGATAAAGTTCAATCAACTAGGCGAACTCCACAGTATGAAGTGAAAACTAGAGAAAACAATTGGGGAAGCGGAGGGGAAGTGACGGACAGTGAATGAGAAATTTGATGAGTTTTTTTGTAAAAAGACCCAAAGGGTCCAAACAACTAATGAATAAGCAAATATATATATATATATATATATATATATATATATATATATATATGTGTGTGTGTGTGTGTGTGTGTGTGTGTGTGTTCGTGTGTGTAAAGCTAGTGATATAGAATGCAAGTAGAAAGTATCCCTACTGAACAAGTGAAGTGTTTTTAAATTTCTGGTTTCTCCTAGCACTAAAGGGCAAGAAAGCTAATTGACATGACAGAGTAAGTGCAAGTTATTATGACCTAAGTTACTCGGACTCTTCAAAATTGCCGCCGTACCCGTGTCGGATAGGACACAGGATTCACTCCGGATATGGTCAAATAAAAATGGATACTTTGACCAAAATCCACAGAAAATTGAAGATTTTTTTTTGACAAATAGACTCTCAAAATAGACATTGGAAATGGGATACCTTCAAAATTATGCAGAAATTTATAGTCTTTTGTCTCTTTTTCATCTTTTGTCGACATTCTCGAATTTCTGATTTTATGTTTTGAGGGTAACTTTTGGGAAGACGACTTAATAGAGAAAAGCAGAGATATTGGGGAAGAGGACTTCTCTAGGAAGAATCGAAATTAAGGATTATGACTTTATTTTTAGAATTTTGAAAATTTTTAGACAGATCCCCGCACCTGTATCCGAGTGCGGATCCATACCCCCAAATCTCTAAATTTAGATTTTGCCGAATCCGACCTCTAGATCCGTACCCGTGTCGGATACCCGTACCCGAGTCCGAGTAACTTAGATTGTGACCAATGCTAATGGACTCAAATCCCTATAAACATCTCATCATTTACTTGCGAGATGCAAGATATGCTGACTAACTGTATGCATGGTTTTTCCGCAAAAAGAAGAAAAACCAGAAGTCCAGTATTATACAAAGGTCAAGCCCTGGGTTGTGACAAAAAGCCAGTCAGCAACAGATCATAGAAACAGAAATCCATTTTAGTTCAGTCATTTGGATCCTTCAGGTTCCTCCACAGGGAACATAGTTCAATTGCTTTAATTTCTGCTGCTGCTTCAGAGTTGTAAACTCTTCTTGCAGCAACATGGGTTAGCTTCTCATCAAGCTTCCCCATTCTCTTGACGCAAATAACATCACCGCTGTCCTCTAAAACATTTGTTCCCTCCGCACCTGCAGTTCATCATTTCAAAGTCTTTCTTTTACAGTTAGAGCATTAGTCAGTGACTCCACATCTTCAAGTTATTCTTGAATCAATTGCAACTCCAGTGCTTGCTTCTGTTCAAGTTCCTCTTCAAGTTCAATCAATATTCTTTTATGATGTGCTTCCCCTTCCTTTTCTTTCTCTTCTGATCTTCAGCCATTTTCAATTTTTTCTTGTCAGCCTTCCACCTCTCCAAAATTGCCTTTTTTTTCCCTGGCGGTCAAGTTTTCTTTCTAACTCAAGCTATATTTCCTCCTATAACTTGTCTCTCATCCGATTTTGATTGTCCCAAAGATGTTTTCACTTTATTAACATAATTATTTTCACTAGTTAATAAATGCTTCATGTATTTCAAATATTCAGAACAGCCAATCACCCCTTCCTTCACTTTCAATTGGCTGCTAATATATGCAGTATGTTTCATTCTCTTTTTGGACTAGGTTGGGTCATGCCCTTCACAATTAAGTATGCTCCAGGAAGTTGCTGCCTATGGAAAGTTGATAAAGCCATCAGGAAGATCTGGATTCTGGAGGATGATCCCTTCAAGTATTTTTGGTTGCATTTGGATAGGAAGGAATCGTAGATACTTTGATGGAATCTCAACTCCAAGCCACTGTTGTCTTAAAGCTAGATGTCTACTTAACTTAATTTTTTGAAATAATCCAACTCCGGTAATTGGCATAGACCAATTTTTGGAGTTTGTTAGCTTAGGTCCCTGAACTTAAGCATAGATCTTCTCATACGTTGGAGCTAACAATATTTTTTTGTAAATGCTGCATCTTCTTGATGCCTTCCAATGAAATTACTTCATCAAGAAAACCATAAATTTTTTCACCTCTATATTGTTTCCTTTTTTTTTCTTTTTTTTTGTTTTATTCTAGTAACATATGCATTTAGGAGGCATAATTGTTCAATAGCATAACACCAAAAGCCATTACAGAATTTATCCCACAAAACATAAAAGACAGATATGCCAAGATCCAGAAAACATAAGACTTTATTTCGACAAGATATATCAGATATCAAAATGCTTCATCCAATTACATAAAGTGAAGGCCTGAGAAGATTTAAACAAAAGAATTCCTCAAGAAAAAAAAAAAGATAACCAAGATTACACACTAGTACATTCAAAGAAAGCTACAAATTCTTCGACATCCCATACCATCTTAAAAAATAGAAATCAGGAAGATACAATTTCTAAAACAACAAAACAAACTCACAGATGATTAATTGCATGTGTAAACTCCACTTGAATACCTGTGATCAACCTCATAAAAATCAGTTTTGCCCTCTAAAGCAGGCTGCAGCGAAATGCCAGACAACGATGTAGTTCCTTGGGATGAAAACTTTACATAACCAAAAAGCTCTAGATCTTCCCCACCATCATCATCATTAATATCTACAGGGAACCTTGCCTTCAACTTGCCAGGATGACCCTTGGGTGGAATCTCATCAACATGCCATTTCAGTTCTCTCTCAGACCGGTTCAATACAGCTTTAGGTGAAACTTTCAATAGCGTTGGGTCCACAGGCAATTTCAGGACAAATGTCACGTTGGTTAATGGAACTGGAAGATCAGGGTTTGCAACGTACTGCAGCATTACAGAAAGTAATGTCCCACTAAGACGCTTAACAAGTCGAATCCTCAAAGGCAATGGAGTTAAACGTGGTAGCAAACTGTACTTAATAATTGGTATAGGCTCATTTGAAGGTGCTGTCTTCACATGAAACAAACCATTCCCGAGGCTGCTCACGCGAGAGTTTTGCATGACAAACCTCTTAACAGCAGCGGTGTCTTCAACCTTGAATGAAAACTCGGTTTCCTTATCATCAGAGGACTTTGGCGGCAGCGTTCTTAAGTAAACAATACCCATCAGTCCAACTCTAGCAAGCAATGATTCTCTGAACTCTGCACTGATCTCCTCCGTAATGAACATTTCTGGACCATTCATTTTCTTCACCAACATATCCTCAAGATTCTTCCCAGCACCACCCTCAGCAGTGGCTCCAGCTGCAACTTTTGGTGGTTCACTAGTCTCGAGTAATTCAAGCCCACCTAGTCCCTGATCTTTCTTCACCTTCTTCGTTCCGACATACTCAGAAGCATCTAATCCGCCGCCCCAAGCATCATTGATGCCTTCAAAATCTTCTGGCAGAGTAGATCCATCATTACTAAACTCTATCCCACCATAATCCCCTTCAAACCCTTCCACGCCAATATGGGTTGACTGAGTAGCTGCGGCAGGTGGCAAGGAAGTCACCTCAAGCCCTGCCAATGCCTTCGAGACATCTGAAATATCCCTATCTTTATCCTTCTTAAAATCACCCACCAATGACTCCGGCTTATTAATCATATCACTTGCAGCAAATGGATCCTTCTCCGCCTCAATCTCCTCAATTTTCTCCTCCTCCTTTTCTCCACCCGTAATCGCCAAGCTGGCCGCCACTTCATCACCTGCCTCCAACGTCTCCTGAGGCAACTCAAACAAGGCTTTCGAGAACGACTCCAACCCACCTTCCTGTTCCAACGAATGGGCCTCCACGTTCACCCAACTATCAGCTCCCCTAATCTTATTCTCCGTATGAACAGCCGAATGCACCATCTTAGCAATACTCTCCCCGTGCATAGACGCCAACATAGCCGCCAACCTAATATTACTAACCCCTCTCAGCACAATATCCAACGCCATATAAATCTCCGCATACTTCTTCGCCAACTTCTCCGGGGTCACATCCACACCCCGGCACGCAGTAACCACAACAGAAACAGCTTGATTCACAATACTAATACACTCAAACACATTATTCACAACCATATCCTTATCATTACTATCATCAGCAGTGGTAATCGCAAGAACATAAATCGAGTTCACTAATCGATACACAACCCGATACCGGGACTCAACGCCAACAATAACTTGACCCGAAGACGCGGCAAGCGGGTCATCACCGAGAGACATTGACGGATCAGAGGAAGGGGCATCAGAGGTAGGTTGTTGGGGTTGTTTGGAAAATGCAAGACGGGTTTGGCGAAAAGCTGAAAGAGCCATTAGGGCACGAGAAGGGGGGAACCATTCACGGGTTTGGAGCAAAATGTCGGGTCCATTAGCGGGTTGAAGGGAAAGTGCTAAACAAGACATTTTTTGGGGTTAATTTTTATTAGATCTTGGTTAATTTATTTTTATAGAACAAGTGTTACAATTGAGAATTATGTATAAAGTGAAAAGTGAGAATTTAAGATCAGTTTAGGAAAGTGGTTACTTACTTGAGAATTTTGAAGAGCTTCTTATTGTTGCAAAGATTGGTCGGAAAGAGTAAAGGCAGAGAAAAGCCTTGATTGGGATCCCGGGAGAGAAGAAACATAAACGGGTCGGGCTATAATTTGTATTTAAGTAATAAGTTTAGAACAAAGTCATTATTTTACTGTATTTTCTTTTAATTTTTCATAATTATTTAGTATAATTATTAGTTGACAATTACTCCTATTACCCTTTTGTTAGTATAGGATTTTTTGTCGATATAAATACAAATTATAGCCCGATCCGTTTAACACATAAATGGTTTTTTATTGACGATCAACACATAAATGACATAAGATAATTATGATGTATCTGCAGTAGTTTTCCTCACAAGATTATTTGGTGAAAGTATTTATCTTGTTTGTAGGCTAATAGAAATCAAATAAGTTTTTATTATAAACCTTGAACTATGAAAAGAAAAATAAAATGGATTCAGTGGAGCAAAATAAATAGTCTTGATTCATAGTTCATAGTTCTCGACTTCTTGCATAAATATTGTATCATCTCTGAGGGTGGCTCAAGGAGGAGTCTACTAAAGTTTTGCGCCTCTAAAATTTTGAATTAAACTAATCAAATATTCATACTAGTAAATAATTATTTTTGCAACAACATCGGAGTGATAGTATTGTAAACGCATGGCTAACATCTTCCTAAATTGAATTAATTCATACCAATATAAATAACAAAAAAGGGTCATGTTCACCCTATATAAAAGTTATTATCATGCAAAAATTAACATATAAGTTGCATGACATCTCCAACTGAATCTAATTTTTTTACAACTACCGCCGTGCGGATCACGATAGTTACATGAAAATCCTGGAAAAGATAGACAAGAATAATACATGGTACTTAAACAAAGAACCAGGTATCGCTCCTTCCACATGTATAGGTGGTACAACACACTAACCACGAATAATGTGGAAACAATGAACTCAGTACTTAAAAAAGTACGCGATCTCCCAGCTCAAATCAAATGTAACCTAACTGGAAAATTCGGATTTAATCAACATTTGGATTTCAAGCATAGCTTTACACTAAAATGGGCTTGAAAATTATGGGTCAAGTGCAAAGTCAATCATTTGTAGTGCAGGTACTTAGGCCTTAGCCAATAGTTATTTGTCCAAAGAATTTGAATTAAAAAAGAAAATTAATGTCAGCAGTTTAATAAGAAAAACTGAACTCGAGTTACGCATTGGTTGGCTAAAAACATAAAATGTTAGGGAGCCAGACAGTCGGGTCTTGGCAATCGCCAACAATATTTCTTATAATTTCTGACAAGGTTAAAAGATACTCCCTCCACACCTATATAAAAGTCACTAGTTGAAGTATGTCTATGCTGAGCATAGGCCCAATGGAGTATTAGGTATCTATAATTTTGTTCTACGCTTGCTCTTTAGTTCTTAGATAATACACCCTCCGTTCCAAAATGATTGTCATAGTTTGACTTGGAACGGAGTTTAAAAAATGTTGTAAAATTTTTGAAACTTGTGGTCCAAAATAAGTCATACATAAATATGTGGCTATAAAGCATTTCATTAAGGGTAAAATAGTAGTTACAACTCAAAAATATTTCCAAATTTAGAATTGTATCATTTTTTTTGGAACGAACTAATAACGAAATAGTGCCATCCATTTTGGAATGGAGAGAGTATTAAATATAAAAATATTTAACATTTGCTAACGACTTCTAAAAAAATAAACTTATTTGAAAATTAAAAAAGTGGATTTTTTTCCTCTTCTTAAACTTCCATTTATCTCAAACAAATGCGTGATGCAAAATCTCTTAGGGATATTATTTTTGATTGTATCTAAATTAGAACATACGATCTCATTACTTTCTAGAATTAATCTAAGTTTATCGAAGAAAATCGCACAATCCTTTGATGTTATGTTAAAAATTCATTATAAAATATAGTCAAATTTCTCCGACAATAAGAGTTGCATATTCTTTTAAAGCTAGGTCATACATTACTTTGCCTTATTTTGCCATTACCATTTCCGATTTGCTCCAAACTATTTTTCAGACTATAATATCCAAACTAATGTTCGGTAAAAGCATTGATGTTGAATAATATGAAGAATATTACTTACTGAAAATACTGTTGTGCTAGTTTCTAAATTCTACGGTACCTGAAAAAGAATAGAAGCTGAAACTGTCAATATACTAAAAAATCAATTAAGTTGAACATAGTGGTAGTTGATGCCTCACTTCCGTTAGATTAATGCATTACTAAGTGTCTTATTGCAGCTAAAGCTTACCCCAAAAAGGATAACCAATTGGAAAGTAAAATCCCCAAATTGCTAATGCTTATTAGTTGAAGCCTAGGTACGACATAATACTTTCCAAGATGTACTTTCAATTAAGTGTGTGCGCAATATGAGCCAATACCTTTAAATCTTATCGTCCAAAATAAATTTTAGATTTAAAGAGTTATTAAATATAAAAAGAGATAATTTTTTAGAAGGTAGTCACTTAAAGCGGAACGAAAGGCATATATTTTTGGCCTATATTTACTTTCTTCATTCTTGCTTCATTAGTTTAAGAGATAATATTGGAGCTCGCTCTTCAAATTTAACTTCATAACACTAACTTTTCGTTTATGAGAATTATGTTTACGTTCTTGTTTTGATTAATTGGTAAACTTCTTTTAACCTTTTTTATTGTAAAAAAAAAATATGACAATAACAATAATACTCTTTAATTGTTTTCTGCTACTTTTATGTTCTTTTGATTGAAATTTAGCTACCAATTTATTGGATGTGTTCAACAATTTTCATGTGGCACTTTTGCAATCTATTGATAAATATAAGACAACTTATATGCTTGGTCTGCCTTCAATCAGTTTATCAGCCTAAGGCTTCTCTCAATTTTTGTAGTTTAACACAAAAAAATAGTTTTTTTAAGGGTATTGTTTAAACACAAACAACTAATAAAAGCACTTTCTCAATAATTTGACCAAACATAAATAACTATTTTTTCTAAAACACTTTTGACAAGAAATATTTTTAAATTTGAGCTTATTTTGAAGTTTAGCCAAACAGACTCTTAATAATGCATTTAAATTGGACATTTAGAAAATATAATTACTTGGACAAATAAAATGATTAATCCTTTTGGATATGTAATCTGTTAGTCCATTGATAACCAAAATTGTCTACCTACAATTGTGAAGACAATATTTTACCGCTAGACATCTCGTTATTCTTGAATTTTTCTACAGTGAAATTTGCCAAGTATGGCAAGATAACTTATAAAGGATTCTACTTTCATCTTTGTCGTCTTACTTTTATCTTTTCATATAACAAGCCAGTGTCATCTTATTAACTTGAAATTATGCTATTTTCTATTTTTCCAAGTTAGAAAAGATAATATAATATTGTAGCTAAGAAAGCAAAATAAAATCGAAACAAAACAGCTGATAAACTTTTGCTAAGCAGAATAAGTCCAACAGGTAATAATAAATATGAGTTACAAAAGAGACGGAATATAACTTTGGTGGAGAAATGTGGCACCTAACTTCTTCCACGTGTCTACTAAGATTTACTTCTCAAATAAATGTTAACGTGGCCAAATGGGTAAAAGACAGCTGAAAATTTTGACCCACAATAATATTTCGGGAATCTGTTGAGATATCGAATAGAGACCGGTTTTACTGTCCATTCGGGTAAAAGTACAAATTTTCAGTCCAAAAATGTACTTAATTAAGGAGCACAGTTTTCGTGGAATACCTAAAGTACCCTCATGGTCGGCAAGCATGTCGACCATGAGGTGCTTATTCCCATTTATAATATAGGTAATGTAGCTGTAAGGCGAAAGGGCGCATAGAATCCGTGGCTACGTTCAACGAAAGGCGAAAACATGAAGCTGATGAATGAATTTTGGGCAGTGAAGAGATAGGCAGCTGAAGAGTTAGGCAAAGTTAGGCAGATGAGAAGTTTACAGGGATGAGGAGTTGGAAAACAGAGAAGCGCGCCTGTTTTTTGTTTTTCCTGTTTTATTAAATTTTAGTCAATAAACAAAATTGCATACTAATAATAGTATATTTTTTATGCTGCAGGGGCATTTAGGTCTTTTACTTTTTGCTTGAAGTGATAGGTTCATTTAGATTAGTATGATGATTAATATGCATGAAAGATATGAACAAGAGTCACTAACTTTTGGAGTAACTCATGATAGCAGTTTCCAAGAATAACAACAATAGCATGAATACAATGATGTGCTCATGATAGCAGTTTCCAAGGATGGCAACAATAGCATGAATACAGTGGTGTACTCAGGACAACAATAGCATTATTTCCTTTAGTTTTTGTAGTTGCTAATTCAGAGAATAATGAATCCTATAATTGGTTTTTCCGTGAGCTTAAAAGTGCAATTGGCATGCATCCAAATCTGTCTATCTTGTCAGATCGGAACACAATAATTGCAAATACAATTGCAAATGTGTATCTAGAGTGCCAACACGACATCTGCACATGGAAAAGAATTTGAAGCAAAAATTCTTTGTCATACCAGTTTTAACACTTTTCTACAACGCACAATCATACGGATTATGACAATTAGAATGAAAAGCTTGGAAAAGATAGATAGGAACGATGCACGATACTTAAACGAAGAACCACAAAAAAAATAGGCTCTCTCCTTCCATACATACAGGCGATACAACATGCTAACCACGAATGATGTAGAAATAATGAACTCGGTACTTAAAAAAACACTTGATCTCCAAATATTGGGATGATGGATTTCATACAATCAAAGCTGCAAACTTGGTTTCATAACGAGAGATGTGATGCACAGGGTACTTCTCATACACGACGCGTTGGGCCCACAAAGAATTGCTTGCGAAACTTAATGTTACATATCAAATGGATGTAAGTACTTGTTTCTAACTCGTTTTTATATGATCACATCTTGCCTTTGCCTTCAAGACCTTTCACAATAAATCAAGTTAAGGACCTTCAAGTTATTGTGTTACATTTGATGAACCCAATATTGGATTACATTTGATGAAATTGGAAGCTATGCATAACCTTTGGGAGAAGCCTAATAAAGTTTACAATTTCCTCCAAGTGATATTCAAGGATGGTGGTCAAGTTCATGTGAAGAGACCCAATTACAATTGAACAGCCCAAACATCTAAGGGATATTTTAGAAGTAATTGTCTAGTCTTTAGTATAAATACTAAAATTAGATCATCTTTCACTTAGTTTTTGGATACTGTGGTGAACCTTGTGAGCTTGAGGGTGAATTTATGGTTGCCTTTCAACTTGTCCTTTGTTGAATAATATAGGAGGTGATTAGGTCCTTGATCTAATTATCGCTTTATCTTTCAATACTTGTGTCTAGCTTTTCATCTTTAATTGCTTCCTTAATCTTTAAATTTTTCTCTATCAATTTCGTTGTCGTCATTATGAGATTGAAGAACTAATTTATTGCATAAACTATAAGTACATCCCACTAGCTTTGAAAATCTTTTGTGCCTCCACAGGTAAACCACATTGACAATGTCAAGTCAACTGTGAGGCATAAAGATATCGAATACAAAGTAAACCTGAAAACAAATACATGCAAGTGGTTAGAATTTCAAATGGAAGAGATTGCCTTGTGCACATGCAATTGCGATAATAAAAATGAGACACCTTGAAAAATATGCATATTGCTCTAAATGATTCAACAAGGATGACTGGTTGAAAACATATCAAGGAAAAATAATACAAGTACATGGATTGTCGCGGAGAACATTAAGGAAGATATCACTAATCCTCGAGACGTAAGAGAAATGAGAAAGAAGAAACGATTCACATCATTTATGGAACACATGAGGAAGAATTTTCGATGTGGATGCTGCAAAAGACATGTCCACAACAGAAGAAACTGCATATATTCTCCAGCACATACTCCATGTGCAAGAAGGTACTACGAAAAAGACGTATCATGTTCCTCATCTGCAGCACAAAGTTAAGTTTACAATTTCATATAAGTTTATATCGAATGCTGAGACAAATGTACCCTATACTTGATTGTATTTTCATTATACAAATTAAACTTGAATCTTGGTACTCTACTGTTTTCATGGTTATTAGTTATACTATAGTCGTTCATTATCCAATGATTTCTCTACCAATATTGCTTTTCTGTTGTTTGGTAATGCTATCATACAAATTCGCATTGATTAAGTGTTTAGTTTTTTGTACGATACTATTATTGTCATGGTTATTACTTAACTTGTTGCGAGACTAAAATCTTAAAAATCAACGAAAATGTGTGTTGAAAGTATTAATCAAATACTTAAGTATGTACAAATCTCTACAGTACCTAATTTTTGCCACTAACTAATTCTTAATTGACTTCCCAGTCAAAATAATCATGTTTCAAAAATCATCAGCACTTAAAGCCAATTCATACTTCATTTTGTAATGATATGAGCCACAAATTTTGCCGAATTTACTTGACATGGTTATTACTTAGCCAAATAGGCAAATAAAATATCAAAAAATCAACCAAAATGTGTTTGAATGAATTAATCAAACAATTAAGTAGTCAACTAATCCCTACAATTCCCAATTTTTGCCACTAAATTATCTTAATTAACTTCCGAATGAAAATAAACATATGTGACAATATAAATGAGTTGATGTCGGATCGTCAGCACTTAAGGCCAACTCATACTTCATTTTGTAACGATATGAACCACAAATGATGCCAGATTGGTTTGATATGATTATTACTGTTGACACCCAATTTTGTCCCGGAATTTTCGAATTAATGTCTAATTATTTTTAAATAAGACTAATATTTAAAATCAAAATCGAATTGAGTAATTTTAAAGAAAAGGGGCCAAAATTGCAATGCATAGTCTAATTTCTCTCCTACCCCGCGCAACCCCTCCATTTATTAATTAAAGTTAAAAGTGGCTAAATTCGTGCCTAATCTAAAATTTTAGCTTATTTGTGCAAAGCACATATAACATATACATACAACATTCCAGTTTTTCCCCCTAAACCCGATAACCCAATTCCCTTTCCAATTTTCCCCAATCTCCCCATCGATCCAAGCCTTTCCCCCCAAAATTTCAACTCCTAATCAGTCCAAAAGCACACCACGACGTACCCCACTGGTCCTCTACCCTTTTACCCTCTCTCCAGTACAAGCATGAATCACCATCGTCCATTTTGAAAGCAGAGTTCATCCAAGTCGTTGATCCATTCCAACGTTCGATTTCCTTAGAGATAAGGATGTAATGGTACGATCCCTAAGGGGATTAGCCCATTTCACCCTCGTCTCAAAAGGATAAGGCAAAAAATGCACAAGGGTCTATTCGGAATTTCAAATGGGCAAAAACCCTAAAATTCAGGTATATATCTGATTATTTTGTTCAATTTTCGACGTTTTTAGAGGGGCTAGAGGTTGAGTTCGAAATTTAAAAGGAGGCAGAGCATATATTTTTTCTAGTCTTTGAAAAATAGACATATATCATTACTGTTTCTGTTTTGTTTGGGATTAAATACATAGTCTTCGAGTTTATGTCGTCGCGTCGCCATTCAAAGTGTCTCCCTTGCTCGAGTCGTGTCGCTTAGTCGAGTCGCATCTCTTCTCGGATCCCTCGCTCCTAGTTCACTGCACCGCAGCAGGTAATAAGCTTGTTTTAATTCCTTTTCCTATATGAAATGTGAACTGTATATGTAATGTATGTCAGGAAACTGTTTAGAGAATGGGAGCCTAAAGATTATAGCTTTATCGATTCTTGGTTTTAAAGCCTGTCATAAATAGCTTGAGAACCTGTTTAAGGAAGGTTTAAATCTTTGTTAGGTCTTTATGGCCTTTTCATTTGTCCATTTAATTGAAAGCTGTTTGCTATGGTCTCTGTTTTGGAGTCTTAGTCTTCTGCTGGGATCTCTGTGTGTGAGCATGTGTTTAGAGTTGTCTGGTGAGGTAGTTTGGTTTCTCAGTTCCCTATCTTGTGTGTGTGATAAAGAAGACCTGGTGTTTTAAAAATGATCTTCCTTTAATCCAGTTTCTCCTTCATTTGCCTTGCAAGGTCTGTTTTCTCTTGGTTAGTTCCTTCAAGTCAGTTCCTTGTTTCTTTGATTATGCCTTGTGTTAGCTGTTTATTTATTCTGAGTGGAATATCTGGATGAGTTCAAGTTTTCTCAGGTGTGAGAAGGTGTGAAGGGTTGTTTCTGTGATAAAAGGAGTGGGTGTTAGGCCATAGTTGTTTCAGGGGTTTGAGATTTTAGTATGGCTTCTGCAGCTATTTAGGAAGGGTATAGATTGGTATCCAGGTGGTTAGTGTATGCAGTTTGGGTGTGCAGGGCTTATTCTCTTGAGTTTGGGTGTGCAGGGCTTGTTCTGATGAGTTGAAGAAGCAGGCAGTGAAGTAGAGTTGCCCAGATGTTTTAGAAGAGGTTTCAGGTAGTTGTCTGGTCTAGATAAGGTGTGAGGGAGTATCAGGTGCTTTTGTGCAGATTAGTATGAGTTTGTCCTTGCAGGTGATAGGTCAGTTTTTGGAGATAGCAGTTCTGATTTAGGAGGCAGCAGTAGTTTGATCTTTGTTCTAGTTCTGCTTGTAGAGAGGATATTATGGAGGTGTAGGGTCTATTCTGGTGAGTCCAGGGATCTGTGAGGTTTCTGTTATGGTGTTGGCATGTGTGTAAGGTTATTCAGGGAATTTTGAAAGGGGGCTGTTGCCTGGTTGTTTCAGGTCTGAGGAGAAGAAGCTGCAGCTGCTGTTTCTGTTTCAGGTTAGTTATGGGAGCTAGATGGAGATGTGAGTTGAGATTGGAGGAGCTGAAGGGGTTGGTGTTAGTTCATAGGTGTTGCAGGTCGTTGTTGGTTATTCAGGAAGAGTGTGTGAGAGGCTAGTAGGCAGGTCTGGAGGTCTGGATTAGTAGAAAGAAGGTGAAGAGTTTCAGGGAGTTGTGCAGTAGTTTGTGGGGTAGGCTGGTAGTAATTCAAATGAGTATAGAGGGAGCAGTTTCTGGAGTTTGTTCGGGGTGTAGGAAGGGTGCAGTGTGATGTGTGAATCCTGGGTTGTCTGAAGTAGAGGATAATTTCATATTGTTGTTTGCTGAATTGGAGAAGCTGCAGGAGTTGCAGGTGTCTGTTTCTGCTGGTAAAGAGAAGTCCTGGGTAGTTTGAATTTGATAAAAGGGTCTGCAGGGGTGTGTGAGATGTTAATATGTTTGGGGTAGAGAAATAGAGGGTGCTAGGCTGGTTAATCTCTAGTAGGGTCGAGGTCTGGTTCTTGGTTGCTATATATAATAGTTCATTAGCTATCTATCCTTCTCATTGTTTTTTTTAAGGTGCTTAATATAGCGATAGTAGCAAGCTATAAATTTGTCATCAAAGGCAAGCTTGCTTGATGCAAGGCTGAAAATGGATACATTTTGGAAAAAACCTGCTATGCCAAGTGTCTTTGCTATTCTCATTGAATGAATTAAGTAGAGTAGTTATATGAAATGAACTCTCTTTCTGTGCGCAAGATGTAGCAGAATAATTTTGATATTTGGTTAGACATTTGTGAAGTTTATTATCAAAGTCTATTACTTCCGTCATTTGTCTTATTAGTAAATTGTGTTTTGAATGATTTCCAACTAAAGTCTGCATGTGTCCTAATCAATGTGTGAGCCATCTTCCTTCATTTTTTTAGCAAGTTCATGGTATTAGTTTAGGAATGTTTTGTCTTTATGAGCTGTTTATACATAAAACAAGTTAATTGGTCTTCTGTTCCTAAAATTTGCCAATTTTCTGGTGGCGTAAAGTTATCAAGTTATAACATTTTTCGCACCTTGTTCTTGAAATAAAATATATGCACTGTCACCTTGGATTGATTATTTCATGAAGTACTTCTTTTTTTATCAATTATTTTCTAGTTGCTTGTTCTTCCAGACTAATTATTATTTGTATTTACTAATGTTTCTTTTCCTTATCATATTTGCATGAACACTTTGGGACGAGTTGAATAAAACTCACAAACGGGGATGGCTATATGCATATGGAGTTATTTGATCCGCTTCGTATTTTCGGGACTTGAGATCCCCGAAAAATGCAAAAAAGAAAAATGAAAACTTAGAAATTCAAGGTTCAGTGATTGAGTTGCCAAATCCGGGTTCTATCTTCTAAACTCCCTCTTTCCCGTCCCCTTTAGAAAAGCATGTTTTAGGAGCCCTGTAGAATAGAAATGGTACTTGAATTGTGAATAATTATTATAAATTACTTAAATTGTTTTTATATGAATGCTTTTATATCATTTCTTTGCGAATCGCCAATAAATTTATGGATGTTTAGAATCATTTGTCAATTAATGAGTGCAAAATCAAATTCGACTAAAAAATCGTACCCTCATCATAATCTGCATTTGAATTACTTATTTATTTATTATATTAAATATTCAATTATTTATTTAATCTAATTTATTTTTTTAGTTAATTAATTTAATTTTAATTCATTTTTTATTTATTCACTTAATCTAATTTATTTAATTAAATTAATCAATCAACATAATTATTCGTTTATTAATTTAATTAATTTTAATTAATGGATCATTCATTTATTTAATAAATACATCATTATCATTTATTTATTTATTTAATTAACCCTCCTAATCATTTATTACCTATTATATATTTACCATTGGTTATTTATTATCCTTATTCGATTTTATCCTTTATTTATTTTATTGTCATTCATTTATTATCCTTTATCTATTTATTATCCCTTATTTATTTATCCCTAGTTATCATCACTTTATTTATTTAGTTACTTTACATTTTTTTTAAAATAATGTTAAATTAATCAAATTCGTGAAAACCGCCAGATTAACCGCTTTTAGCGGATTTTCGAAAGTGCTCCCGCAAGGGATCTTCTTTCGAATTTAATAGAACCACTTACCTAAGAATCTCTGATTTTAATAATTTCCTTTTAAATAAGGAATAAAATTGCACTCTTTAGTTAACTTAGGTTCCTAATAATCCTTAAATTAGGTGGCGACTCCAAAGAAACCCTTTGGAGTCCCATTTTGTTGAAATACATCCCGATGCATACTTGTGGTTCAACAGCGTGGCGACTCCGCTGGGGATACGCAAATGGTTCTAACCAAAAGATTTTCACGAATATGCTTTATTTATATACGCGTTGATTGTATGTATGCGTAGTTTAACTCTTTTATTGTTTGCATGTCTAAACTAGTATGTGTAGAATTTATTGTTGTGAATGAATGTATTGAAGCATGTTTTATTTGTGCATAGTCTGCATTACGTTCATATTTCCTCCCTCATGGAGCCTGTCAATTCTCTTTCATCACCTCGATTTCATCACGGGGGCCCGCGTGACGGGCAATAATACAGGAAGGGCATTGTCCTTCCTAACTCTTTGAATTTCTTTCGTGTCACCAAAGTTAGTTGGGGTATGGTTTGCCTGGTTTTTTCATGGCCGATTTTACTGGTTTATGGGGTCAGGTTTATCCCGCATATGTCGAGTCAACCTCAACCGTTAACCCACTCTTAGAAGGTGATTTCAGGACATGCATGCATATACACCTTAGTTTGGACCCGGTCCTTGGTACCGTTTCCAGAAATTAAGAAACCGCCCTTTTGTTGACGAGTTTTTGAAACCCAACGACAATGCATATTATGTGTTGTGTGATAACGAATCCTCGGTCATAACCATGTTTTGAGCAAAATCAGATTTGGAATTTTGTCTCCTATGTTGTCTTTTAGGTCAGAAAATGGAAGAATTTAGCAGAATCTATGTGGTCATAGCAGTCCACATAGAATTTGAGATCATAGATAGAATTGCAGTCCAGGGAAAGTTAGGCAGATTTGATTGGTTTGTATTTTGGAGATGGTATGGCGTAGCGAGATCTAAGAGGCGAAGCCCCTGGTGTCTTTAAAAGATCAGTGGGGTCCATCTCGTGAATGACTTTGCGTGTGTGCAGGCCCATTTTGACTAACCAGCTGCAACTTTATGAAAATTGAAGTATGGTTGTCTCATACTAGGAGAGTGAAGTCCCTGTATCTTTGAATGACCAGTGGGGCCCCTCCTTGAAGACCAGTGAGGTCTTGGTTACCTAGGTAACTGAGAGGCTTGATTAAAGCCGAGGACCAGTGAGGAGACCTATGAACAAGGTTTGTGAACCTTGCAAAACCTAGGAAGCTGAGAGGCTTGATTAAAGTCGAGGACCAGTGAGGTTTTATTTTTTGAAAGGCCAATTGGCGCCTTTCATGATTTGCAGTCTGGTATTGTAAAGGCAGTTGGAAATCTCACCACTGGATGGTGTGAAATAATTGGGAGTTGTGCTTGGAGGAGCATTGATGTTTGCAAAAAGTATGGTGGATTGTTTCAGATTTTAGGCATTGGGGTTTAGAAATTTGGTGCAGATGTTGTGGAGAGCATGAGCTGTGTTAGAATTTCGAGTTGACACCAACTTTTGGAAGTAGTTGGGATAACGGGATTGCAGTGTCGAGGCGGAGAGCTGATTATTATCACTTATTGTTATTATTTATTGCTTACTCTAAATCTGAATTGCTCAAAACTGGCATGAACTATTTTTCGTTACCATTTATTTGCGCGTCTTAGGCCTACCTCTGGCATAAAGAGGCACCTTACAGGGTAGGAAGCGTTCGCATTTTTATTTACGCTCAATTACTTGTGGTTGCCACATGTCAAATTATATGTCCAATATGCGATTACTTGCTAAATATGTGTTGCTTGCCTGAAATTTGTTGGCACTGATTGCGCTGTGATTGAATTTGTTCGGTGGTATGGTAAGATTAACGTTATGTTACTTCAACCTATCTTTGTAAAAGGTTAACCACTTTACGAACACATTTATCTATCATCTGAATTCATGCATACCATTATTTTAAAAATACATTTCAAATGTTATTTTGTTTATCTTAGCCGCAGTCTTGTCGTTTTGCAGAATATTATTTTGCGTCATATTTTAAAGTATTCGCAAGTGTGTTTCCCTTTTTGAAAATAACTTTAGAGCTAAAAAGCGTTTTCGCATCTGGTTGACTTTAACAAAATGAGTGTCTTGCTCAAACTTTTAGGTCTTTTCAGTACGGTCTCAATTTTTTTTCTTTTGGCATAAGTTGGCCCGTCAGTTTTACCTTTAAAAAATCTTTATTAAATTCGGTATGCGTTGCTAAAGGGTTAATTATTTTGAACATCAAGATCAGGACCTATGGCTCGCCAAACTGTTGTGATTGATTTGACCGAAAGTGATGAACTCCACCAAGACAAGGTTAACAAGCTTGAAGCAACCGTAACAAGTTTGGAGAAGAGACTTGATAGTCTTACTGAATTGGTTGTCGCGCTCATGGATGCTCGCAACCCAGTGCGAAATGTGCCAAGCCCAGGGCCAAATGCCCCTGTTGCTCCTATCTCTACTATTGCACCTCCTACAAGTCAAGTAGCTCCCACATTTGAGTGTGATGCTCAAGAGTTCCCCCATCTGCATGCATTCTTGTTGAAGAACAGGTTTCGCGTCTCATAAAAAACAAGCAATGAGAAAAGCAACGGGGAAGGGCTTCCCAATGCTAAAGAGAGCAATGGCACAATGATGGGCGAGAATGCTCTACCATCTCAAGCAGGCTTAGGAGAGATAGAAAGTGAACATGTGAGTATTCTTGACCCAGTTGATCCTCCAATGTATGATGGGATAGGAAATCCTCATGATCACTTGAAGGCATACCTTGCTTGGGTCGCAAGCTATGGACCAAGCAATGAAACCAAGTTGAGGATGTTTTCTAGGACACTTAAGGAACCAGCTTTGACATGGTTTGCAATACAAGGTCCTTGGAAATTGGACAGTTGGGATAATCTAGCCCGGGACTTTGTCAAGCATTATGAATTCTCGAGTCCAATTCTTGCAAAGGGCAGTTCGTTGAAAAGAAAATCTGCAGAGCTTCAAGATGAGCCGGTTGCAATAATTGACAAGAGAGCGTGTGGCTTAGCTGAGGCGCAATCTAAAGACAAAGGAAAAGTTGTTATGCCAAAATCTTCGTCACTCATAGCAGAAAAACCTTATGACATCGAGAAAATGGTTGTCAATCCAGGTTTTCAGTCAAGCAGCCACAAAGCACCTGCTGTTGCATTCACACCAATACTAGGATCTTATGCAAACCTGTTCGAAAGGCTTCTGAGGGTCGGTTTGATATATCTTGCAAAACCAAAGCCGTGTTGGTCACATAAGCCTGAAAATTTGAGAAAATTTGTGCTTACCATTCAGGGATGCAGGGGCACAATATTGAAGAATGCACTTTATTTAAGAAGAAAATTGAAAGCTTAATCAAATCTGGCCATATTAAAATTCTACCCACAAACGGCATTGGCGAATCTTTTGTCTTAATCTTACCATATACAAAGGGAAATCCCTCGAAGAAGGGCATTAGGCGCTTATCAAGTTCCAAAAAAGCAGTAGAGTTGCAGAAGTAGAAGTTAGTTTATTTGCATTATTAGGAAGTAATTATTGTAATTTCCTTTTGTTAGTTTGTTGAAAGAAAAGAAAAGAAAAAATATCAAATTATAAATGTTGACTCCATTTCTATGTAAGCAAACTATGGTAACCGGTTTCCCAAGGCGGGAAGCGTAGGCAACTCATATCGAGTTTCGATTACACCAGCATTTGAAAATTCTCTTCTATGTAAGCAGAACTACGTACGGTCTAATTTCCAAGGAGGGATACGTAGGCTCCTCCATCGGGTTCGACCCTTTAGTATTTAAATTTTAATTTTCCCAAAGATAGAAACTGGGGTAAATTTTGCAAAGCAAGTAGAAGACGTGAGAGATTACAACTGGGGCAGCTTTTGTTAAGCAATTTAAAGTATTGAAAGTCGTAACTGGGGCAACTTTTGCAAAACAATTTGAAGAATCAGAATTCATAACTGGGGCAGTTTTCGCAAAACAAGTTGAAATGTTGAAGTCATAACTGGCAGAATTTTGCAAAAAGCAAGTTGAAGACATTGAGTTGGTTTGGTCGTTATTAGAAGCAGTTTTCAAGGATTGGTGCAGATTGTTATTTTGCAAGCAAGAATTGATAGTCGAGCAAAGCATTGGTGTTCAAAATAAGCCGACAATTTTAGCAATATGAGCTAAAATAGTCTAGCACGCATACTGATTTAGTAAAAACTTTCAAAGTTGTTTTTCTCAACTCGCGTCTTCAAAAATAAAATTTTGTCGATCATTAAGTTTCGAGCTCTCGAATATTTTACTTTTCTATTGAGTCGGGATTTTGGTCCCATCCATTCGTCCTAATGGCCTATTTTATAAAATCTTTGCATGCATTGCCATTTTACGTATTAACTTGCTTTTGTTCAATGTGTAGAATTCATTTGTTAAAGGTTGGCTAGCATTGAACACTGAACTGGCTGAGAATCTGTATCAAGGACAAAACAACATGGCGAAGCAGCTTCAGGCAACCAGTTCTGGTATGGGTGTCTTGCAAGCGCAGAATGATGATGTTGAAGAACATGTGGTCCAAAGGAATAGGATTGTAAACTTTGTCAACGCTAGCAAACCTTTGCCAAAAACAAACTTTACCTTTAATCCATCTTACTCAACAATGCCTCATTACCCAATGCCTATACATACTGTATATCCACAAAACTCACAAAAATATCTCACCAACCCAATGCTTGGCCAGCTACAACTTTGTACCCACCTCCTTTTGTCACTATGCCTGTTATGGGGAGTCAATCAAATCAAGTGATAGTACGCCCACAAGAATTACCTAGAAAAGAAGTTGAGACAAGTGATTTACATAGCATGAAGAGACAAATCCGCAATTTGCACAAGGTCATTAAAGATGAGTTGTGCTCTAGAAACATTCAGAGTTTATGTTATGAAGACTTATGCATTCACCCGAACATTGAGCTTCCACATGGGTATAAGATACCAAAATTCAACACTTTCGATAGAAAGGGGAATCCCTATGCTCATTTGAAAGATTATTGCAGCAGATTGATTGGAATTGGCATGAATGAAGCTTTGCGGATGAGATTTTTCATTCAAAGTTTATCAGGAATGACACTTTCATGGTATACCAAACAAGATTTTTCCAAATGGAACACATGGGAGGATATGGCTCATGACTTTGTGGAACAATACAAGTTCAATATAGTAGGAGATCCCGATGTGTTTGATATGCGCAACATTAAGAGGATGTCTCATGAGTCTTTTGCAGATTATGCTATGAGGTGGAGGTTAGAGGCTTCTAAGATGCATCCTCCCTTGCCTGAGAAAAGGCTAATAGCAGCTTTCATTGACATGCAACAAGGCATATACTATGCCAAAATGGTCGTCAATAATGCAAGAAGCTTCTTTGAATTGATCCAACTGGGAAAAATGATAGAAAAAGGAATAGCAATAGGAAAATCCCTTCTGGTTTATTTGGATACACCACTCAATCAGAGAAACCCTCAAATTCGCAAGACTCTCAAAGTCAGTTTCAACAATCATATTCCGATTATCCGGTGTCAAAGAAAAGGAAGTCGAATACATTTACTCCTCTAGACGAGTCTGTGACAAGCATATTTGAAAAATTGCAAGCTAAAGGACTTTTGCAACCAAAGAAAGGGACAATTCCTAAGCATCTGCCTCCATATTTTGATCCGTTAAAGCATTGTGCTTATCATTCAAATATCCAAGGTCATGATACTGAAGAATGCAGTGGCTTGAGATACAAAATTCAAAGGTTGATTGATAATGGAAAAATAATTGTGCAAGAAGATCCATTAAGTGGTTATTGCAGCATTCCTCCCGCAGGCACAATTTTTGTTAAAGGCGAGGCATCGGCCCCAAGATATTCAAAGAAGAAGCGGTTTGCAAGTTAAGAAGACTGAAAAGACCGCATTTTTACAGCTTGAAATGGCATTTCATTGCCCAACTATCTTATGTTTTAACTACTCTGTCGCAATTTTATTCATCCTAGTTGTAATGAACTACGTTATATTTTGCTACCCTTATTGGGTTTAGTCCCAAAATCAATGAAATTTCATTTTTCCAAATAACCCAAGCCAAAGCAGTTTCAGATGGTTTCTCTTGTGCAAAAGGGAGAGTTTCAAGAATGTCAGATTTTCGCAGCAACAACACATTTGATTGCCATGCAAGCAAAGTGCAGATCTGAAGCCAAATTAGGTGTTCAAACAAGCCAACCGTTATTTGATCAAAAACTGACAATTGTTCTTTGATTAAACAGGGGCAAATTTTGCATTTACCGCAAAGTTCAGCATCAAGGTGGAAGAGCAATGCAAAGTGTCGCGACTTCCCATAAATTTTATAGTACTTATAATTTTTCTTTGAATGCAGAAATCTCAAGCAGCAAAACGAGAAGAACTCGCAACTATTAGTTCCTCCAAGAATATTTGCCTTATCGCATATGCAGAACAACTCTATTTCTCTCTTTGTAACTTTAGCTTTTGCTCGATTATCGCATCACCAGCACAAGCCAGACGATTTCAGATTTTGCAAGATACAGGGTTTATCCACCCACAAATAGGATATTCGGGTCCTTCCACCCACAAATAGGATATCTCGGGTCCTTCCACCCACAAATAGGATATTCAGGTCTTTCCACCCACAAATAGGATACTTTGGGTCCTTCCACCCATAAATAGGATATCTTGGGTTCTTCCACCCACAAATAGGATATCTTGGGTTTTTCCATCCATAAATAGGATATTCGGTTCCTTCCACCCACAAATAGGATATCTGGGTCTTTCCACCCACAAATAGGATATCTGGGTCCTTCCACCCACAAATAGAATATCTTGAGTTCTTCCACCCACAAATAGGATATCCGGGTCCTTCCACCCACAAATAGGATATCGCTGGGTTCTTCCACTTACAAATATCCATCTTGGTTTCTTCCACCCACAAATAGGATATCTGGGTCCTTCCACCCACAAATAGGATATTCGGGTCCTTCCACCCACAAATAGGATATCTCGGGTCCTTCCACCCACAAATAGGATATCTGGGCCCTTCCACTCACAAATAGGATATCTTGGGTTCTTCCACCCACAAATAGGATATCGCTGGGTCCTTCCACCCACAAATAGGATATCTTGGGTTCTTCCACCCACAAATAGGATATCTGGGTCCTTCCACCCACAAATAGGATATCTGGGTCCTTCCACCCACAAATAGGATATGCAGGCTTCTTTCAAGTAGATAATAGCGATAGACAAGTCGACTTGAGGCACCACTTTCGGAGTGTCTCGCGATGTCGGTTGTCTTGCAACATAGGCATGATATATTTAAAGTAGATTGATAGTCTAAGACAAGTTGGCTGGAGCACCACTTTCGGAGTGTTTCGCGATGTCGGTTGTCTTGCAATATTGGCATGATATATTTGAAATAGATGATAAAGATAGACAATTCGACTTGAGACATCATGTCTCGTTAGTCAACTTACCTTATGAAAGCATTGCATTCTACAATTCGTTCTCACTTTACCTATTGTTTTACTTTACTGTTTCAGAATAATGATCACCCTAGAGGTTCCCCGGGCGGAGTGCCTCGTCAGTTGATCGAAAGAATGACTTTTGATGATATCGCAACACGCATTTACAATTTTATGTTATTACTTTATTTATTTCTTATTCCAATTATTATTATAGCTTATTAGCAGTTGTTCGCTTACCGTTTGTTAAGTCTTTACAGAATTTTAGCAGCACCGCAACAGCATTTGGAGCATAACGTGGAACTTTTTCTTAGCAGTGAACTGGGGCACTCGTTGATATGAGCTGGACTCGTCAACGAGGATCTGAAGAATTGCCGCTCGAACAAGCAAATTCTATCCTAAATCTTTTGTTTCAGATTAGGACGTCAGTTTGAATTCTGTCCTATTCGTGAGTCCTGTTCTGTCAATCGTGCGAGTTTTTGTATCTAAGTGTCGTTGAACTACATATGGCCTGATTCTCTTTCAGCCCGAGATATGTAGGCAATTCGGAACCGGATTTCGGCCATATCCATAAGCCTCGCCTTCCTTGAAATCAAAAGTCTTGGTTCTATCGGGTGAAAATTAGTTTCTCATCAACTTCTTTACCCTAAAAACTCTTTCATCCTTTTCCGGGTAAAGAGGGGCAGCTGTTGACACCCAATTTTGTCCCGGAATTTTCGAATTAATGTCTAATTATTTTTAAATAAGACTAATATTTAAAATCAAAATCGAATTGAGTAATTTTAAAGAAAAGGGGCCAAAATTGCAATGCATAGTCTAATTTCTCTCCTCTCCCGCGCAACCCCTCCATTTATTAATTAAAGTTAAAAGTGGCTAAATTCGTGCATAATCTAAAATTTTAGCTTATTTGTGCAAAGCACATATAACATATACATACAACATTCCAGTTTTTCCCCCACACCCGATAACCCAATTCCCTTTCCAATTTTCCCCAATCTCCCCTTCGATCCAAACCTTTCCCCCCAAAATTTCAACTCCTAATCAGTCCAAAAGCACACCACGACGTACCCCACTGGTCCCCTACCCTTTTACCCTCTCTCCAGTACAAGCATGAATCACCATCATCCATTTTGAAAGCAAGTTCATCCAAGTCGTCGATCCATTCCAACGTTCGACTTCCTTAGAGATAAGGATGTAATGGTACGATCCCTAAGGGGATTAGACCATTTCACCCTCGTCTCAAAAGGATAAGGCAAAAAATGCGCAAGGGTCTATTCGAAATTTCAAATGGGCAAAAACCCTAAAATTCAGGTATATATCTGATTATTTTGTTCAATTTTCGGCGTTTTTAGAGGGGCTAGAGGTTGAGTTCGAAATTTAAAAGAAGGCAGAGCATATATTTTTTCTAGTCTTTGAAAAATAGACATATATCATTACTGTTTCTGTTTTGTTTGGGATTAAATACATAGTCTTCGAGTTTATGTCGTCGCGTCGCCATTCAAAGTGTCTCCCTTGCTCGAGTCGTGTCGCTTAGTCGAGTCGCATCTCTTCTCGGATCCCTCGCTCCTAGTTCACTGCACCGCAGCAGGTAATAAGCTTGTTTTAATTCCTTTTCCTATATGAAATGTGAACTGTATATGTAATGTATGTCAGGAAACTGTTTAGAGAATGGGAGCCTAAAGATTATAGCTTTATCGATTCTTGGTTTTAAAGCCTGTCATAAATAGCTTGAGAACCTGTTTAAGGAAGGTTTAAATCTTTGTTAGGTCTTTATGGCCTTTTCATTTGTCCATTTAATTGAAAGCTGTTTGCTATGGTCTCTGTTTTGGAGTCTTAGTCTTCTGCTGGGATCTCTGTGTGTGAGCATGTGTTTAGAGTTGTCTGGTGAGGTAGTTTGGTTTCTCAGTTCCCTATCTTGTGTGTGTGATAAAGAAGACCTGGTGTTTTAAAAATGATCTTCCTTTAATCCAGTTTCTCCTTCATTTGCCTTGCAAGGTCTGTTTTCTCTTGGTTAGTTCCTTCAATTCAGTTCCTTGTTTCTTTGATTATGCCTTGTGTTAGCTGTTTATTTATTCTGAGTGGAATATCTGGATGAGTTCAAGTTTTCTCAGGTGTGAGAAGGTGTGAAGGGTTGTTTCTGTGATAAAAGGAGTGGGTGTTAGGCCATAGTTGTTTCAGGGGTTTGAGATTTTAGTATGGCTTCTGCAGCTATTTAGGAAGGGTATAGATTGGTATCCAGGTGGTTAGTGTATGCAGTTTGGGTGTGCAGGGCTTATTCTCTTGAGTTTGGGTGTGCAGGGCTTGTTCTGATGAGTTGAAGAAGCAGGCAGTGAAGTAGAGTTGCCCAGATGTTTTAGAAGAGGTTTCAGGTAGTTGTCTGGTCTAGATAAGGTGTGAGGGAGTATCAGGTGCTTTTGTGCAGATTAGTATGAGTTTGTCCTTGCAGGTGATAGGTCAGTTTTTGGAGATAGCAGTTCTGATTTAGGAGGCAGCAGTAGTTTGATCTTTGTTCTAGTTCTGCTTGTAGAGAGGATATTATGGAGGTGTAGGGTCTATCCTGGTGAGTCCAGGGATCTGTGAGGTTTCTGTTATGGTGTTGGCATGTGTGTAAGGTTGTTCAGGGAATTTTGAAAGGGGGCTGTTGCCTGGTTGTTTCAGGTCTGAGGAGAAGAAGCTGCAGCTGCTGTTTCTGTTTCAGGTTAGTTATGGGAGCTAGATGGAGATGTGAGTTGAGATTGGAGGAGCTGAAGGGGTTGGTGTTAGTTCATAGGTGTTGCAGGTCGTTGTTGGTTATTCAGGAAGAGTGTGTGAGAGGCTAGTAGGCAGGTCTGGAGGTCTGGATTAGTAGAAAGAAGGTGAAGAGTTTCAGGGAGTTGTGCAGTAGTTTGTGGGGTAGGCTGGTAGTAATTCAAAGGAGTATAGAGGGAGCAGTTTCTGGAGTTTGTTCGGGGTGTAGGAAGGGTGCAGTGTGATGTGTGAATCCTGGGTTGTCTGAAGTAGAGGATAATTTCATATTGTTGTTTGCTGAATTGGAGAAGCTGCAGGAGTTGCAGGTGTCTGTTTCTGCTGGTAAAGAGAAGTCCTGGGTAGTTTGAATTTGATAAAAGGGTCTGCAGGGGTGTGTGAGATGTTAATATGTTTGGGGTAGAGAAATAGAGGGTGCTAGGCTGGTTAATCTCTAGTAGGGTCGAGGTCTGGTTCTTGGTTGCTATATATAATAGTTCATTAGCTATCTATCCTTCTCATTGTTTTTTTAAGGTGCTTAATATAGCGATAGTAGCAAGCTATAAATTTGTCATCAAAGGCAAGCTTGCTTGATGCAAGGCTGAAAATGGATACATTTTGGAAAAAACCTGCTATGCCAAGCGTCTTTGCTATTCTCATTGAATGAATTAAGTAGAGTAGTTATATGAAATGAACTCTCTTTCTGTGCGCAAGATGTAGCAGAATAATTTTGATATTTGGTTAGACATTTGTGAAGTTTATTATCAAAGTCTATTACTTCCGTCATTTGTCTTATTAGTAAATTGTGTTTTGAATGATTTCCAACTAAAGTCTGCATGTGTCCTAATCAATGTGTGAGCCATCTTCCTTCATTTGTTTAGCAGGTTCATGGTATTAGTTTAGGAATGTTTTGCCTTTATGAGCTGTTTATACATAAAACAAGTTAATTGGTCTCCTGTTCCTAAAATTTGCTAATTTTCTGATGGCGTAAAGTTATCAAGTTGTAATATTTTTTGCACCTTGTTCTTGAAATAAAATATATGCACTGTCACCTTGGATTGATTATTTCATGAAGTACTACTTTTTTTATCAATTATTTTATAGTTGCTTGTTCTTCCAGACTAATTATTATTTGCATTTACTAATGTTTCTTTTCCTTGTCATATTTGCATGAACACTTTGGGACGAGTTGAATAAACCTCAAAAAACGAGGATGGCTATATAAATTTGGAGTTATTTGATCCGCTTCGCATTTTCGGGACTTGAGATCCCCGAAAAATGCAAAAAAGAAAAATGAAAACTTAGAAATTCAAGGTTCAGTGATTGAGTTGCCAAATCCGGGTTCTATCTTCTAAACTTCCTCTTTCCCGTCTCCTTTAGAAAAGCATGTTTTAGGAGCCATGTAGAATAGAAATGGTACTTGAATTGTGAATAATTATTGTAAATTACTTAAATTATTTTTATATGAATGCTTTTGTATCATTTCTTTGCGAATCGCCAATTAATTTATGGATGTCTAGAATCATTTGTCAATTAATGAGTGCAAAATCAAATTCGACTAAAAATCGTACCCTCATCATAATCTGCATTTGAATTATTTATTTATTTATTATATTAAATATTCAATTATTTATTTAATCCAATTTATTTATTTAGTTAATTAATTTAATTTTAATTCATTTTTTATTTATTCACTTAATTTATTTATTCATTTTTTAATTAATGGATCATTTATTTATTTAATTAATACATCATTATCATTTACTTATTTAATTAACCCTCCTAATCATTTATTACCTATTATTTATTTACCATTGGTTATTTATTATCCTTATTCAATTTTATCCTTTATTTATTTTATTGTCATTCATTTATTATCCTTTATCTATTTATTATCCATTATTTATTTATCCTTATTTATCATCCCTTTATTTATTTAGTTACTTTACATTTTTTTAAAATAATTTTAAATTAATCAAATTCGTGAAAACCGCCGGATTAACCGCTTTTAGCGGATTTTTGAAAGTGCTCCCGCAAGGGACCTTCTTTCGAATTTAATAGAACCATTTACCTAAGAATCTCTGATTTTAATAATTTTCTTTTAAATAAGGAATAAAATTGCACTCTTTAGTTAACTTAGGTTCCTAATAATCCTTAAATTAGGTGGCGACTCCAAAGAAATCCTTTGGAGTCCCATTTTGTTGAAATACATCCCTATGCATACTTGTGCGTGCATTTTTTTGGAGGGTTCAACAATTACTTAACTTAATAGGCAAATAAAATATCAGAAATCAACCAAAATATGTTTGAAAGAATTAATCAAACAATTAAGTAGGTAACTAAACCCTACAATACTCAATTTAGCCACTAAAAAAATCTTAAATAGTTTTCCAATGAAAATAAACATGTTTATAATTTTAAATGAGTTGATACCAGATCATCAGCACGTAAGGTCAATCAATACTTTATTTCTTAATAATATGAACCATAAATGATGCCGAATTGGCTTCAACTCAATACAATTTACTCTTCTGAAAAGAAAATCAAGTTGTCTATATTTAAGGATGACACATAACTCGAGATAGACGTGGACAAAGCATAACCATGACTACCTTGGTAACCATTTGAAAGCACAATTTTTTTAAACTACACCGTAATGGCTATCATTTTAACTTCTCAATAGAAAGAAATCATAATTAGCAAACCTAAATTACAAAATACTACAACTGTACAACTGTTCAAACTTGTCTATAAATAGTAAATACCTCTTATTTTTTTTATAAGTCAAACACATAACCGGGGCAATCAAATAGACCATCTCCGCAACTTCAATAAGGACAAATACATGATTTTTGAATTAGTGTATAAGTAAATAAGAATAAAACCTATCAAACAATACAACTCAGAGAAGACGAGACAAAGAAGCTGGAAACAAAAAAACGAAGAAAACAAATGCAAAAGTCACGTATATGGATTCTCACCATTTTGATACTGATAGAATATTGATGGACAAAAGAAAATGACTAATTATTATTAAGAGATAGAATGGTAAATAATAAATTGGTTATACAAAAAATATGTACATATTGCCATATTAAAGCTGAAGTTGTAGAACTAAAAATGGGCTAAAATTAGCACATGAATTTAATTGCGCCCTCTGAAAATGGATCGATTCATCAGAAGTAAGATAGTATTCAACTTTAATTAAAACGAATAATTCTTATATTCATTTTTTAGCATTCAGGTTATCATGAATTTCAATTTTTTTTTTTTTTTTTTTTTTTTGGAAAAGTAGGTGTGACCTCCATGGTAAGCAAGATGAGAGAATCTGAGATGGTTTAGGTATGTAAAGAGAAGATGCATTGATGCTCCAGTGAGCGTTATCCTGTTTTTTAGTAGTATAGAGAATCCTCTTTATTATTGTCTTATAAACTGATTTAATATGTTTTACAATTTGTGATGTTGCTTTTGTAAATCTATTTTTGTGAATCATGATTGAGTCGACAAATCATTGTTTTTTTCTTCTATTTGTGGCTCCGTACTCTTGAGTTGTGTGTTATATGTGTAATCACCTAATTTTGGCACCAAAATGCTTAAAATTGCTTAAAATAGCCGTGTTAGATTCTTAGGATTTTAGCCGAAATTTTCCCAAATTTTAGTCTTTATTTTAAACTAAAAGTGCCATTTAATTGGGAAGAAAAAATATAAAAAAAAAAATTTTAAAAAAAAGTTACTTGTTATGTGTTTAATTGTGATGTTATTGTAAATTATGTGATTTTAATTATAATTAGTTGTGTATGTTTTAAGTAATGTAGACTTTTAGTAGCCATTTTGTAGAAAAATTGCAGCCCAATGATTTGGCCCACCAGCTCACACTCAAACCCGGCCCATTCCCTACATATATAAGCTTAAATCTATCTCATTATCTCACTCACACCACCTAAGCCTTTGGCTTGGCCAAACCCTAGCCATTTTTCTCCTCACCATCAGAAAATCCCGTCACCCCTCTCTGCCACCACCTTTCCGCCACCGGACCACCGCCTTCCGGTGGTCGGAAAAATACAAACCATACCATTCCGGAAAGCTTTCGAGCTCCTCTATCCATTTCTGGTGTTATTTTTCCCGAAATCCTTACCGTTTGGCGCAGATCTGCATTTTTAATTTCGGGTAACACTCAACTCTGGTGATTTTTGGCTCCTCCGTTGTTGTGGTCCTTGGGGCTGCTATGCTATTGAATTTTTGTGATGAAGATGATGGTGATAGGGCTGTTTGGCTTTCATACATTGGTGATTTAATGATAAAGCATGTTTTGGGGTGATTGTCTCTAATTGTTTCATGATGGCAACAAGCTATGCCTTGGTGGCGACGTTCGTTTGACCAACATGTAAATTTTCACCTCCTTCCCATAGTCCTATTTGTTCAATCCGTATGTTTAGCCTAGAGATAGGATTAAGATTTTTATGTTCATACGTTTGGCTCATTTCTAGTTTAATGTGAAGTATTTTAATTGCCTTACTTCAAATATTTTCAAGCATGTTTTGGAGCCTAAGTCACTGGGATTTGATTTGGCTCATTTAAGTTGTTTTAATTTAGTGTTTGGGGGCTGATTTTAGTAAATTTCAGATCTGTATTTTTGTGTTTAAAGTTAGTCTCATGTTTTGTTGTCGGCCCAATAGGCCCAAAAGTCAATAGTCCAAGCCCATGAGGCTGTCTTTTCAATAGGACAACTTTGTTCAGCTTTTGGGACAACATAGGGTGGCTGAAAAGATGTCATAGGGCTGCTGTACTTTTTCTGAAAAATACTCAAGTATAGGGGTGTGGGCTTGTACTTTGGTATAAGTCTACACTCCACCTTTTTGGCCCTCAATTTTTCAGCTATATAAGAGTGTCTTTACCCTTCATTTAACAACAACTACCAACTAAAAAAGAGGGGGAACCAGCTGAAAAAACACATGAATTGAGAGCAAAACACTTGAGAAAAATTAGTTCTTTTGAAGAAAAGATTTAGAACCAAAAGCCTTTATACTAAAGGTCTTTTGGGGTATAAATCTACTAGTTTTAAGGGTTAAATAGAGGCGAAAAGAGGCTGCCTAGTTGCTGATTTTTTTGGAGCATAAGCTGCTTGCTTTTTGCTTTGGTTTGCTATTTTCATTTGCTTCCTAGCTTGGAAATTTCTACACGAGGTAAACACAAATTAACCTTGTACTTATGTTGAGCTTTTGGCTATGAAAAGTGATTAAAAATCAGCATGTTCAACGTTTTAAAAATCTTGTTCTATATGATGTTAATTAGTCTCTTGATGAGCTTAGTTGTTGTGCTAAATGAAAATGATCAAAGTCTTGTTTTTTTTGAACGAATAGGACATAAGCGCAAAGCTAATAAAGTTTATAATCTAGAACGAATAGGCAGTGATTAGGACAGCTATTTAAAAATCTGGCCATACATAACATTTGCAAGAAATGATCATTATTTGGACAAAAATCAGAATGTGGCTATTTTCGCAAATAAGTTTAAATGCAGCCTGTTGATGCAAATTGATGAGCGCAATTGTTGAAATAAAAGCACGTAGGCTGTAAAATTATTCTCTTTCAAAGATAGGCCACAAAAACTGTTTCAATTTAATAAACGGCCTATTGTATGTATATACTTTTCATAATCCATTTTTTTTTGTTAAGGCAAATTTGGGAGTCCCAATTTGTCATTTAATAGTAGTTAGCAGTTATACTTAACTAAATCGATTAAGCAAACTAAAATAGGAGCGAGAAGACTTCCACGATTGCGCGTAATAATAAAGTATGATCTGCGATCTACTTACTAGGCGAAACGAAATCAAATGATAGTCACAAGTTTGCGCTAAGGTATACCCAGCGGGTTACCTAATACAAATTTGGTTCAACAAATAAAAGCGTAACTTTAAATGAACGGCAAAGATATAACAACCACGTTTAATAAATAAAAACGCGACAATAAAGCAACTGTGCTCGGCACAGGACTCGAGGGTGCCTAACACCTTCCCGAGAGTCAACTGAGGACCTTACCCGAATCTCTGACGCAGACCATTAGACGAGTCAAGGGTGTTCCAGGTACACCACTTTGGTGACTTGGCACGCCTTTAACTTGTCAAGTGGCGACTCCGATTTTCTCTTGAATAATTGTGTACCTTTAACACTCGTCATAGCCTTTAAATACACAATTTCTATTTATTTTAGTTTTTGTGTGTGAAAAAAGGGTCGTGACAATATTTTTTTTTTTCTGCTCATTATTTATTTGGCATTGAGACAATAATATCAAGTAATGTGTTTTTTTTAACCAAAAGTGTCGAGACCCATATTAAGGGTGGCATCGAGTCAATGGTGGCACCAAATGGGGAATCATGGCATACTAAATTTCTCTCTCCAAGATCTTACTTAAATGGAAGACACATGTCGTATTATCAAATTATTGATCGAGACTTACTTAGCTAGAAAGGAACAGTGAAAAGCGGTGCTTCATCTTATTTTGGTTTTTTATAGCAAACAAATGCCAAGGTATATATACATATATATACACTCCAGGATAGTTTTACCGAAAATGTGGTAAAATCATTTTAACCACCATCAGACCAATTCTTGTAACTCTTGGCCTTTTATATTGGCTTGTTGTACCACCAAGTTGCACAGTTGTTTGTATTTGGTTACCCCTTCTTCCACCTATAACAAAAATGCATAAAACTATTAGTATAAAAGTTTAAGGCAAATTGTAGATGTTTTACCTTTCTTCCCCTGCCTCTTGATGCAGTTGTTTGTGTAGATTCTGGAGCACTAGATTCAACTGGTGAAGCTTGTGTGTCTTGTCCTTGCTTCATCTTTTCTCTTCTCCTAGCAGACTGCCAAAAAACATACAAATAACTGAGTCAACATAAATGTAAGGGGGGATAGGTAAACAATAATAATAAATTACTTGTGTAGAAGCACTAGTTTCAATTGGTTCTATTGGACAACCTCTTGTATTGTGGTTCTCTCCACCACATAACCGACAGGTCATAGTGGCACCATCTCTGGGCAACTTTCTATTTTTTTGGTCTCATTAGCTTCCTTTCTTCTTACCTTTTTGCAGTGGCGGAGCTAGCGTGCTAATACGGGGTTCACTTTGGTCAAACCGTGTATATTTACCTTAAAAAATATTTATATGTATAATTATTAATTTAGAACCCCTAACTTAGAAGGACTAGAATTATGAACCCCAAAACTTCAAAATCTGGCTTCGCCTCTGCCTTTTTGGGCCTTCCTGGCATCTTCTTTAGAAGAGGTGGCTCAACCTTAGGAGTATCATATTGAGGCCACATATTCATGCTGGTTAATGGCTGAATAAAGTGACCATAAACCTGCAGATATGTCTCTCTTCTACAGTAATTGGATACATAATAAAAAGGCTTCATCCTCCTATGGTGCATGGCTGCTATGACTTTAAGCATCCAAGCTCTAGATAAACAAGTTATTTTCTTAAAGTCTACTTTGTGATTATACTTCTCTTTTGTTATCTCAAAAACTGCATCATCATTCCATACCAGAGAACACTTCTTTGACTTCTTAATTGCCTTCTAATGCCTTCAAAGACATAGGTGAAATGTCAGTTGGCCAACCAAGTCCAAACTCCCTTAGCTCCTCAAGCCTCCGCATCACCTTCTTTCAGATTTCTTCAAGCATGGTGATGATTGTTTTATGTCTTGCAGCCAGAATCCAAGCATTGAAACTCTCAGCCATGTTATTATCAATAACATCACACTTACTGAACTCCTCAAAATAGAGCTTGCTCCACTTTTTAATGTTGAACCTCAATAATGACTCACAGATCTTCCTCCGTCTACTTTTCATGTTGGTACCAGTTACAACACTTCCATCCAAACTTGTAACTGCTTCTTTGAGAAATCATTTTCAGAACCTAAAAGAGCTTTTCAGCACTTGATGCATTAACCGCTTATCAGTCCCAAACATGTTATAAGACTATTAAAATAAGTAACAATAAAGGCAAATAACTTTGATTAGTATAATATAAAAAATCAATAACTAATACAAAATATTAGCGGGGCAAGTTTAATATTAATCCAAAAAGGCAAACAATTGTATATCTATACTATTCTAAAAGTATGAGGGCCTTAGTGAAATGTTGATTGAACTTTTTACCCTCCATATATGACTTTTATATTGGATATAATTGTAAATTCTAAGTATACACATACTTTTAATTTTATAACATAATTGAAATAGATTTTCCAAATCTCACATCAATAGGTCTCGATATTTTCTATCAATTATATTTCAACCAAGTTTAGGTCATTAACCTCAAGTAAAATACCTGCATTCTATGATGGAATCAAATTGTATCATCACCAATTATGGCTAAGATTTTCCGGATATGTGTATTAATTATAGTATCCTAATTCTTAGATTATTATTTAATTAGTTTCTAGCTTTAAGCTAAATAAAGTTAAAAATTTACCTAATAATTAAGAATTTGTAGTCAACTCCTTTGAATTTTGTATTCAATTATATAGCTTTTATTTATTCTCCCGTTGGCAAACAAACTCTTTCACGTCAATCACGCCAAATTCTTATCAATTTCTTTGTTTCAAATATTTTCAATTTAACGAGGAATTGATAAATAGATCTTACATTTAATTAATTCTGCATAAATTATTTCTTACGCTTTCTTCTTCCTCGCAGGAATATTTTGTATTGGGTCTTTGGAAGCTAATACTCACCTGCATTTAGTTAATCAGGTATACTTATTACAGATATTTTATTTTTTGTTTCTTCTTAATGTTATTTTGTTTTGTTTTGTTCCTTTTTAACTTTTTTCTTAATGTTGTTTATTTTTCTTTGTAACTTTGTGTGGTTTTGTGCAACTGTGGTTCCTTATGGTTGTTTCTTTTTGATATTAAGATTTGAACTCAACAGTCTTGAAATTCCAAATAACATAGTTATAATTTTGATTTATTATTCAGTTTATTATATTGTACGTTTGGATCGCCAGTTTTGGATCATAAATCTTTGGTTTTTTATATTTATTTGCCCATTGTAATCTATTTTGAAATAGTTACTCGCCGTTAATTTTGTCTGTTGGTTTTACATATTGTATTATATAGTATGTACGTAGTTCTTTTTTTGTGTCTTATTTAATTTCTTTGTTAATTTTCATGGAACTAGACAACATATGAGACAACATATAAGCAAGAATTCATATATTGAATATCTCACATTGAGTAGAGGGAGTCCTGTGTTATTAGTGAGAATTTTTCTCTCTTGCGGGTCTGAATAAAACATTGAAGGAGCATAAGTCGGGTGATTCTTTTTTCTTTTCGAATTTCTATTTTGGTGTATATGTTTTCTTGTATTTTTTTATAATTTGATTTTTTTTTTGTTTTGAAGCACTTCCTCAACGTCCTGTTTCTATAATATATGAGCACTTTATATTTTATTTTCTTGTTCGTGATAATATGTAGAATGAGTTATAATTGATTGAGTAATTGAGTGTACTTACTAGACATAATTCAGGGATAATGCAAACTATTACGGTCAAGGCTATTACATGGGAATGGATTTTAAAGCATGTGATTCTTCTTGTTCTATGTCCTTTTAAATCGCTCTCGAAATTAAGATAGAAAGAGAAGACAAATTAAATTTGTGAGAATTACTAAATTAGAGCAAAACAAAGCACAGAGCTCTACGATTTTATGAGGTATACACGTTCCTGCAATTCTTTTATTCTAATTCTAATGCTAATTTGTCCTTTCCATTACTCCTTATATGCATATAAATCATGACACAACAATGTATATGATATTCCTTGGGGAACTAAGCGTATTTTTAATCCGGATCAAATTAAATGTATGGAATGTCGGAATGGAATTGGATGTGCCGGGTTTGGTTGCTTGCCCGAAGGAGTAGGGAGTTTGGGTTGGTGTTCAGTGTACCGCACTTTGGATCGAGTGATCTCAGGGGTTTAGGGGTGCTTCTCCTGCTGCGACTACCTCTCTATTTTCAAAAGTATATAGAAATGGTAGGCACGGGTGTGCTTGCTTTGTGCACCGGCACAACAGAATTAGAAGCTGCTCGGCGTACGAAGGCCCCGAACTGAGGGTTCGGTCAGTAGAAGGGACGACTTTGTCTCCCCGGAAGAAGAAATGATATTCCAACTTTCAAAATTAATAGTTATTTTTTTTAATATTTACAATATTTATGTGATACTCATTTGAAATGTACATATATTTTCGGAACTCTTATTAAAATGTATACATTATTTTTTATCAAGCACCACGGGATGCAACTTGGGTGGATGAATTAATTAAAAAAAATTCAAGTTGTTCTCTTGTAATATGTTAAATGTATTCAATAACAAAAAAGAAGTAATTAATATGAGTTAATGATTGAGGACTTTTGTGGACCAATATTTCTTGAGTTAGATGGACAGAATTAACATTAGTTATTTTTTTTTTTAAAAAGAATAGAATATTTAACATCCTTCAACTTTTGTTTTATTACTCAAGACACAAACTTTGATAATACTATTATGTTATTCTCTTGAAAAAATATAAATATTCATTGAAACTATAACGCGCGTATTCAGAAACTAGTTTATATAAAAGTTTCATGAAAGATTAGTGAGCAAAATAACAAAAAAAATCTAAAAAATGAAAAACAAAAGACTTATTAGCTTCTCCCAAATAAATATAGTAGAAGAAAAGAATAAGAATAAGAATAAGAAAGGAATAAAGGAATAATTAAACCCATCACTTCAGATTAATAAAAATAAGCATTCAGATCTCCGGGAATTTGAAGTGAGTGTTAGTTTGTAGGAAAATGGCGAAGGAAGGCAGCAATGATGCTTCATCTACATTTAAAGGCTCAATCACTCACGTTATCTTTGACATGGACGGCCTTCTCCTAGGTATAATTTAATTAACTCTATTTATATATTTAAATTTGTATATAAGAGTTCTCTTACTTCATTGTTGGGGTCGACGTGGGGGTTGAGGGGGGGGGGGGGTGCACCAAAAAAATTTGCTGCTGCTTAATGGCATGACCAGATTTGGATTTTGAAGTTGCATTTGTCATTGGTACCACTAATTGGCAATGTTGTTACGTAGAAATCTCTATGATTGGACGATTTTAGTAAATTACGTTCATCTGGTGTTTATACCAAATTAATGAATGCAAGACATGTGTCTTCCGTACACAGATTTATATATGTATCTTCACTTTTAAATTTTTAACTAGTAACTTAAATTTATTGGTTATGTGTAATTAAGTGATCGCTAGTTAGCATTAGGTCATATCTTATGGAGAGGAAGCTTCAGTCTTTTGCTGTATGCTGTTAGTCTATTTCTAATTTTCTTTGTTGCTAGACTAAGCCTCTATACATTCTAGTGGAGATGGTATGATAAGTGTGTTTCTCTAGCCCATAAAGGCGTTTGTATGTCCACGCCGTTCTGACACTACATGATGTATCTGCCACAAGCAACTCTAGAACTAAGGTATTTCTCACCTATCAAAGAAAACACAATGGCATTTCTTAGCTCGTCAGTTTGTTGATTTTATTTTTCCCTTATTCAAGAGGAGTCGAGAGTAAATTACCGAGTATTGGTGATTTAGAACGCGTGCCATAATAACAGGAAAAGATTGCATTTTTTAAAAATGAGACATCATGCATTGCCTTCACATGGGTATGGTTTTTATTCAATAGAAACCTTTTTACTGGCTTGAACATGAAGAGGTTAATTTAGCACTAGGATAGATAGAGAAAGTATCTTCCACCGTGCATTTTTTTTGTTATCTTTTCATCCTTTCTTAATGGCGTGCAATCAACTCTTATAACTAAGACAGCTTGTTGTGTGCCTCTGTGTTTTAAAATATCAAGAGAAATCTAGTTCCCTTGTTTTGTCGGCGCAACAGTAAGATGTTGTTGCTTTGCTGTAGGGGAGCTCGAAGTTTAGATAAAGGATCCATGTACTGCATCATTCGATATATTGTGAGGTCATTTACTTTTTCACTTTAGGAGTTTGTTGTTTTGGTTTTATATTCTTACCTATGTTATGTTACTTAAATAACCACAGAACAAATTCACACAACAAACTGTCATATGCCCCTTATGCATACATATGTGGTTTATAACCCCAGCAGACATTGCAGGGCTTGTTATTTGATTTGGATTAAATCTTTTCCCATCATGTGATACACTCCTGTCTGTTTTAGGAGGGAAATAGGTAACTTTTAAGGACGGAAGCAAATAAGTTATGTGGAGAAGGGGTAATGATAGATTGTTAACATAGGGGATCAAAGGGAAGATTGATATTTAGCAGGCTTCACGCATATGTTGGATTATCTCGGAAAGAAACAGGGATATCTTTGTGTGGTACTGGTTCAAATAGTTGCTACTTGATGATTAGTCTTGGTTGACTAGCTTTTGTGTTTCTTTGTTTATCAGACACCGAGAAATTCTATACTGAAGTCCAGGAGATTATACTTGCTAGGTATAATAAGACATTTGATTGGTCACTCAAGGCAAAGATGATGGGAAAGAAAGCAATAGAGGCTGCCAGGGTCTTTGTTGAAGAGACAGGAATAAGTGATTCGCTTACAGCTGAAGATTTTCTTGTAGAGAGAGAGGAAATGTTGCAGAATATGTTTCCCACAAGCGACCTCATGCCAGGTACAAGTTCAAGCACAAGTGAAAAATTTATTTTCTTTATAAATCTCAGATGATTCAGCTTTCTCACCCCTTCCACAGTTTTCTACACAAAAGTAGCAGATATTTGCATATGATGTGTAATATTAATGGGATTTCAATTATTGTCTTAAAATGGCATAGAATTTATGGAGCTTGGTCTAGTATCCAGATGAATTTCTTTGCTTTCTACTTTATACAACCCTCTTGACTGGACGACTTAACTGTACTCTACATGATTTGCCTTTAATATTCAACTCCAGGATGTACTTTTACCTCCATAACTGGTGCAAAAGGCCTGGGCGAAGTGCACCAAAGGCCACTTTTGGCAGTGGGTGATCTTGTTATGGGAACTATTGTCGTTATGTGACCAGCAAGTTATGTTCCTTTCCTGATCTGATATCAGAATTAAGTCATGCATTATTTTCAGCTTTTCATGAATACTTCAAGAAATTTCTATAAAATTAAAAGAAATTAACTAAATTTGTAATCGTTGACGTTGCAGTACAGTACGGCATTCAGCTTATTCTACCTAGTGGACAACTCAAATAGTTTCAAATTTGCCGACGTGAATCGAAATCATGTCTGTGTTTGTTTTACAGGGGTTTCTTGGGGTTGGGGGTATGGGATTTGCATGTCACCTTCCTTTGACCAAGTTTTCTTCGATGTTCCCTTTTGCAAAGTTAGTCTTGAGTTCAGCTTCGACAAAAAACTGTTATGTTTCTCCTGTCTGTTACATCATTCCTTCATTTTCATCAACTTTGACTTTCCAATTCCCCTTCCGGAGCCATTTTCTTATTATTTATTAAAGAAATCTTTCATTTCACTCTGATTTTCATTCTAGTTCTTCTTACATTCAGTGTTTCCATTCTTGCAACCAGTGTATGATGCAAATGCTGAGTCATGGTGAATTTCACGTTTTAGAAGAGGTTGAATGCGTTCTTATACTTTAGCATGGAAAAGATACTCTGAAGTGTTAGTTAGAGCTGTGGGAAATTAAAGTTCTGAATACGTGCAGAAGTAAGTCATAGGGTATGTCTGGTAATCTTTTAAGTATACAAGTTTGAATTGAGAATTCCTATTTGAAATTTGTGAAAAGAATTTTTTTTTTTGGGGGGGGGGGGGGGGGGGGGGGGTAGGGTCACGTTTTCATGGATCTCTCTTGAAACGTGTTCTTATCCTTCAACTTTAACCAAGTTTAGCTGAGGGAGCAACCATTCTTAAGGATCAGACACCCATATCGCATGACCATAAGCTGCTATTGGAGTTTCAATCCTTGCTTTCTAAGTCCATCTTTACCAGCTAATATGGCCTAACTTTATCTAGTATTTGCCCAAGATCTTTGTTGAAGTGTGTGACTATCTCATCCAAAAGCTTAAGCTCTTAGAGAGAGCACACTTTTATTCTTAAATTATATTCTCAACACGCCCCCTCACGTGTGGGCTTTTTTATTTTATTTTTATGAGCCAAGCACGTGGAAATTATTTTTAATATTGAGTGGCGCCGAGATTCGATTCCAGGACCTCTGCTTGCTCTGATACCATGTTGAAGTGTGTGACCTTCTCATCCAAAAGTTTAAGCTCTTAGAGAGAGCACTCTTTTATTCTTAAATTATATTCTCAACAATCTTCTATCAATGAGATTATAAAGTTTCCGCATCTAGTGGCAAGAGGGCGGCTTGTGATGTGTGTGTGAGTCGCATGTCATAGGTTCAAATCCTGCTGCACTCCCAAACCTGATATTTAAGTGGAAACGAGTAGATGGACCATTATCCACCAAGTTTCGAACCTTGCGATGTTGGCCCTATGAGATTTCTTGGATTTTTTGTTTTCGAAAAAAAAAGGTTTCAAGGAGGCTGGGCCTTACTTTGGTGGGAATAGCTCATTTTTCGTTTTTCATGGCCAAAATAAGTTGGTGATATAAACAGGGATAATCACTCTCTAGATGCAAAATAATAGTGTCATCCATTGCATTTATGCTTTATTTTACATATTAAAGTCTTGAAACTACTCCCAGGGGGCCGGTGGCCTAGTGGTTTGAGAGCTAGAGTAACAGCCTTAGAGTTATGATTCATATTTCAATGGAGATAATTGTGCTAATGGGAGACAACATGTGCTTGATGGATTAATCAAGACTCGAGGTGCGGTCGTGAAACCAATGTAATTGAAAAAAATGAAAGCCTTGAAACTTGATAAAAGAGCAGCTTGTTTTTAAGTGACTCGGAACATATGATGTCCTAGTAATCAAGAAAACACCTGAATTACCCTTTTGTAGTACAGTCTAGTAAGTTGGAGCACCTTTTGTTGCACACATGAGAAATGGTTAGCAGAGGCTTCTTTTTGCTTCTACCATCTCATTGCTGAAAGGTTAGCTCGGCTGTTCATTTTGTGTATTTTGAATCTTTAACTCCTTCCGAAAAATTCACCATTTGAGAGTCCCCATGTAAAATGTAGACAGCACTGTCTTCATGGGACAAATTTCGCAATTCAAACTTATTAAAAGGATTGAGATCAGCATTTATTGTCTGTGTGCTCAAGACCCCAAGTAGAGCTGCTACTCAGCAACTTGACAATCGCTTTGCAAGACTTACACCTATGATCCTTATTCTCTTATCTTGTTATTCCTTTCCAACATCCTATGGGATAATCATGTTTTCCAGCTCTTCACCTCCAGTAATGTTATTTTAGAACAGTTATTTTTGTAGTGGATGTCAGCTATGAAACTTGACTTGCATATACATTCTAAATACTGTTAATGTCAATCATGTGATTTTGTCTAATCTAAAGTTGGATGAATAGACTTTTTTCACTTTTTTCTTTTTGGTGCACCATGAGGTTCCTCTAGGTGTAGTAGATTGGATGTCTTTGTTAGAGAGCCATATATATATATATATATAATTACATTATTATATACAACTTTTTGCTCTTTTAATTTTTTGTCCTTTTGTAGGGGCCAGTCAATTGATTCGTCACCTTCATGCAAATGGAATACCAATTTGTGTTGCTACAGGGTACGTCATCTTCTTTTAGTTTTGTTCATTAGAATGTTTGACATCGGTTAGCATAGTTAGTTTAGCAAGTAGATGTTTGAGGTTTTACGTATGTTTCAAGCTAAAATAGTGTTAAGAAGTAAGATGCATCAAGTGAACTAATATAAATTCATATTTCAGTACTCACAAGCGGCACTTTGATTTGAAAACACAAAGACATAGCGAACTATTTTCGCTGATGCATCATATTGTTCGTGGTGATGATCCAGAAGTTAAACAAGGGAAGCCATCACCTGATATATTTCTTGCAGCTGCAAAGAGATTTGAGGTAACTTTGTGATTAAATTTGATGTATTTGACTTATTCAAGTTGGTTTAACATTTGCTTTCCCTCTTGATTGGGATACTCTGAGAGATCTCCCTGCTATGACGCTAATTCCTGCTTTGGGTCAGTGTTTTGTTACACAAACCTCCCTCAGGATGGTCTATCTGATTACTATACTAGCTAAAGTTCTCAAATTTGCATGTTGCTATTGGCTTTGTTCTCATATCAACTTCCTCATGGTCTATGTCTTTTGTAATATAATTTTATGCTGTAATCTATTTGCAGTGACACAATGATTGAACACATTAGTCATCTATAATTGTTACTCTTTCCCGAATAAAGAAATAATGGCATTAACTTTTATTAGATGTTGCATTTTGACAAGTTATGTCCTTAAATGTACTAATATGTTACCTTTGTCATACTTAAGTTTGCAGAGTTGAAATTCATGTCGGTCAATTTTAGAAATTTAATAATTTGAAAATTACACTTCAATGTCTGTTCACATTTATCCTTACATGATCCAGAGATGTAGTCTTCTATTTTAAATTGAATGTTTTAGTTTGACGCTTACATTTATATAAGAAGACTTAAGAGTTTACTATTTGTTGGAGATATGTGGGGTCATAGGATTGCTATTTTTATTGTATTTTATTGAGATTATAATAGAAAAATATTGCAATCCCTGTCCCCAAGCTGGATGGCTTTTTTCTATGGTTAGCTTTGAAAACCCTTCTTTCATCTTCGATGCTTAATATTAAGGTTTATGTCAATACTTAAAATTTAACATGGACAGGGTGGACCCATAGATCCAAAGAGGATTCTTGTATTTGAAGATGCGCCCTCAGGCGTCCTTGCAGCCAAGAATGCTGGAATGTAAGTCTATCAAACTAATGCTGGCAATCATTTCTTTTAATCATTTGCTGATCTTTATTAATTTTCTTCAAGTAGCATAGCTTGAGAAAACTATGTGGTGCAGTTTTTTGCTTTTATCCAATTTTTCACTCAAATCATGATTATCTTCAAGTCCTTGTTGTTCAAGAAAGAAAAAGGTTCGTGGGTGTTTCTGATGTGATGCATACCCTTGAATTGATTGAAGACTTGTATGTCTCTTGTGCATCTTTACATAAAGTGATCATTGATCTCGCTCTTCCAGTTTTTGATCTTCATTGCACTTTGTTGTATCTTCTATTCCTATTGGTTCTCTTGATGTTTTTTTGGACGTGTTAATGAAAAAACTGTGAAGCTACAAATGCACACCGTTGTCATACGAATGTATACAAGTTTTGATCAGGCTATCATCTACTGACTTTATGCAACGCATACAGGTCAGTGGTTATGGTTCCAGATGCAAGGTTAGATAGTTCATATCATGAAGTTGCTGATCAGGTTTTGAGTTCTTTACTTGATTTTAACCCAGCTGATTGGGGGTTGCCTCCATTTGAAAATGCATCAACCCAATTAGATTAGAAAATTTGATTAGTTTGGTTTGATCATGATGCTAAAGTTCCCAAACTGAGCCTATTATGAGTGAAAAACTCAGACTTTTGGGGTTCGCCTCATAATTATTCATAGACATTTAATTTCGTCAATATTTCAACAGTATTAGCTCATCGAAAGTGGGCAAGAAATCTATCTAAACTCACCATTGGGACCTTTTCTGGCTTGCAACATACATTTAAGTTGTAAATCTGAAAATGCAGTGCAGCTGAAAAATGTGTTTTATTTTGTGATTAACATGACTAAGTAGGTTAGAGAGGTCCGCTCTTTCTTCTAGTCTTTATTAAACTTAATAACATGCACATGCAAGCCGAAAGGAGAAACAAAAGTGGTCCATGTATTTACTTCGTAATTTCCACTTTTAGCCCCTGCGAAATTAACTGAATATATTGGTTTTTGGCAATCACGTATTTTTTCCATCAATTACTACTCATATATCTAAACAATTTAGTATTGGTGAGGTATCCACCGAAATTCCTAAAAATTTCTGTGTTTTGTCTCAGCTTTTCTAAGAATTTGATCTTGTAAAATGTCTGAGCCGATCCAATATAAAATCACTGGATAAGTTATGGTGAAATACAATTATATTTCAGCTTATTAAATGCCAAAATAATGAAGTGAACCTTTTTAGCATTGCAAATTTACAACTTTCTTCATGTAGTACAAGCATATTGGAAATATTGGGAAATGACATTGCAATTTGCTTTTGTCCAGCTAAAGCTTCTCAAAACTTGATGATTGGATCAAACTAAAGTTGATAGCATAGAATCTTTTCTAATTTAGTGGTAATTTCTATAGAAGTACTCTTTTCTACCTCAAGTAACTTGAACAAATTGATATGAGAGTGTCACTTATCAAGCTATCCTTCGTGAATAAGTGTTTAGTTGGTAAAAATCATTGGTTTGAATTAGCGAAAGACATGTTTGGCTTAACTCCAGCAGTTTGTCATTCTATTTTATATTTCTTACAACTTCTTCAGGTTTTCCACAAGAAAAGAACAAGATTTAAGGCATATCCACACATGCTCCATAGTCCATACTGGTAGAGCAATTAATGCTTTAAATTGGCGTTATTGTGTCTATCAGGATAAAGTAAAGGGACCAGCTTCTGCAGACCTACCTCACCCCTTTATGCTGATCGTTCTGTCAGAAAATTACACTATGCAAATATTATTTATTACAGTTCACTGAATTTTTTTTAATGCGTAGTTGAGCAACAAAGTGACTCAAAAGCTGAATTAGCTAAATTTGAATATAAGGCAAAGCATTTTTGTATTTAACTCTACCATTGGCTAAAGATGGCTAAAGATGACGGAGACCTTAAGTAGTAATTGAATTCTTGACTTAATTTTTATATATATGTAGTGGATTTTTAAATACAAATACGAAATTTGCATTAAAACTGCGTTCTTCCTTCCCTACATCCGCCCTTGACCACATACATTCTAAGGATGAATGATCAATTGAATCTTTGTTCCTTGCAACTGCAAATATGAAACATCTAACGGGATATGCCTTCCTAGATCCAAAACGTATAATGACATGATGGCTTTGGTGGAAGATTTTGCTGAGGCCAATTTTTCAACCAACATGTGAAATAACTGCAATATAGTGCAACCTAATCACTTGATCTCATCATCCTTATCGCTTAAATTCTGTGAGTAACCATATGTTTAGTGGTGCATTCAAAATTTAGAGGCTGCGAGTGTCAATATGAATTAGTGCTCATAAAGACCGATATTAGTATATATATACTTGTTTGCTTCGGTCAATTTGAGTTAAGTCAATTCGTTGTATTAAGTTTTTATTTAAAAATGACAAAATTAATCAACACACCAAGATTATATCGTCAAACTTTTCTCACTACATCTTGCTTGTGCATCTGATATCTATTATACCTCTGAACTTCTTATAGAGTCCATCTATATGAGAAAAAAAGCGTGAGATAACTTAAAAGTAAAAACTAAGCACCAAACACGTTTCTTTATCCCATACCCAAACTCACCTCTTAACAAATTATGATGACCAAATATGTGAAATGAAATATAGTTTATATTTAAGATTTGAATGAATGAATGAACAGTGTGGCTTTCCTTTTAACTTTTAGATTTATTTCGTAGATGATTCAATACGCTATCAGACTTTAGATTGTGCATAGATGTGTACGTGTGTCTGGTTTACACGCAATTTTGTCTCTTTTCATCTTTATCTAAAAACTTATCAAAGTAAAACCCGACAACCATTTTTAGAGTAAAGTTACAGCACTCAAGCAAAAATATTCCTAAATCGTTAACAGAATAAAAACTAAAAATCAAGCTGGATATTGAATATCTGAATAAATGAATAAAAAAATAAATATCGTTTCCCTCCATCTATTTGCTAAATGTTCAGCTGAACAAATTAAAAGAGATAGTTTGAGAGTTGAGATACACAAATTTGTTATACAAAACGAACAAGCTTAATACTAAAGAAATTACATATAACATGCATTTGCTTGGGGATTCCAAACATAATACCTCAACATGCGGTCAAAAAAAATAAAAAAATAACAAAGATTATTAAATATTCTCCGCTCTTCCCTTCCGTGAATTTGGCTTCACTGGCAAAATTCGGATTCTTTTAGCCATTTTTACGAAATCTCTGAACAACATTGAAAGAAGAAGAAGTAAATTAATAAGACTTATGTTGTTTAAATGAAACTTTCTCTGCCTGACTTATGAAATATATAACCTAAACCTTGTGAAATATTAAAAAGTTATATAAACTTTCAACGCTTTTTATTTCAGAATGCAGCTAAAAGCACGACAAGAATATCCTGGCAAAAAGTACGTAATTTTTAATTTGTCGCTAAGAACTTGCGCAACATAACAATCATTTTGGAATAGAAAGGTATAATTACAATGAGAACAGAGGTTGAATATGTGCATCACTAAGAGGTAGGAATTAAGTGGAACTTTATAAGTTATACCATTATAATGTTTCTTCGACACAATTTTAGCTTCAGAGAATTCAAAATACTCTTGACTATGACCTTTGACTGTATCATGACAATATATGGAGTATTAGTCAAAGCTTATGCGATTATATGCTTCACCACTTCTCTTTTTTCTGTAGAAAAACTCTTGTATGTCTTTGGGGATTTTTTTCAAGTTAATATCAGCTTTTCGAGAATTTTAAAATGATCTATGACTTTCTGAAATATCATAATGTCTGGAAAGAAAATATTCATGACAAATTAGAGTAGTTAACTTAAATTCTACTCAGACACCCTTCGGCATTTTTCTCTTGCTAAATCTTTTTGTCGCTTGGGATTATATCGTCTGGTGGTATGTTTGAAAGTCTATAAAATCTTATATTTTCACCAAGTTTAGTTATAACCATATCGATAAAAGGATAACAATATAATTTGACATTTGACATACCTTAAGAATATATTCCATAAATCGGCAAAATTGAAATTAAACAACTAAAAGAAGCTTCCTCAAGACAAAAATGCCTATTATTCTAACCTGGCTATCTTATTATCTTCCTAGTAAATTAAATAGTTTTTTTAAGTAAAGCAGACAAAATTAGTTCCCTTTTAATTTTCAAGATAAAGAACAGATTAAAATTAGAATTATCTTTTCCAAATATCCAAAATTTCATGTCGTTAAAAACTCTCAAAAAGTCTCTCAAGCAAATAAAACCTTGTGTTCGTGTGTGTGCTCTCTCCCCTTTCTCATATTCTTCTCAATCCACGATTAAGAGTTCACGACTTACTTCAATATGAGTTTGATCTATAATATATTTTAAAATAATTATATGCATACATATATAATGTTAGAGGAAAAGTAAACATTCAGTTCCATGTCACCTGCCTAAGGGAGTATATATATAGTAGTACTAAGTGTTATGAATTGAGTAAGGATACTTACTTCCAGTTGAGATCACCAACAAGGAGAAGGTCATTTTCCATGTCTTCATAAGCAATAAGGTGACCTGGTACTGCATTTGTGAGATCAACTTCTTCATTTATAATGTCTGAAGAGCACTTGCCATCAATGTCACCGCTATCTACGAACATTTGTCGAAGGGCTTTAGCAAGGCTTTTGTAACTGCCATGTTTTTGAAGACTTATTCTTTGACAAATTGAACGGCCTTCGAGCACCACTGTCACTGCTGGAATTACACTTGAAACAAGATCATCATTCTCCTCAAATGTACTTCCTGAAACAAGATTATTCTTAGGCTTATTCATGAACAAATGATGGGATGATGAAGTTGGAATATTAGTAGTACTGTTCATGTAATAATGTTTTTCTAAGGCTGTGAGTCTTTTCTTTAAAGATTCTTGCCTTTGTGACTCAAAGCTACTCATCCTTAATAGTTACTCTAAAGAGTTACTACTACTATACTTCTTTTTTAATTTTTTGTGGGTTGTTTTTGTTGTTAATGAAGAGCAAGAAAAGGGAGTATTGAAAATGGCTTAGCTAGTTGTGTAGTAGTACTTGCTTGTGTTTAATTTTACTTTTAAGTGAATATATAGAGAAAGAGAGAGCACAAATGTCGGGTGGTGGTCTGAGACAGGCCTAATTAACTGTAGCTATCGTTTTCAGATTTCAAAGCATTCATTAATTAGTTATGAGAAATAATTAACTTTCAGAAGAAAAAAAACTGAGAGTCTTCTTCAGTCCCCTCCCGAGCAAAGTAAGAGTTGTCCCTCTCGGGGCTGATTTTTAACTAGCTGAAAGTAACACAACACACCTGAAAAGGTATACTAATTAAATTCATGCATGTGGGCCTTTGCAATTATGAAAAAGTTGAGGGTTCAAAGGGTTGAATAAGAATATTGGAGGGGCAAAAAACCCTATATGAATATTTGAGGAAGGAAGTTGCACCACGTCCTTGTATCAGTCTTGCATTTTTATATGAGTTTAACTGAATTTCATGTATCTTTTATTTATTCTACAAGATATCAATTATAAGTTTATTTTTGTCGTTCTGAATTTTAAATATTAATTGTTCTATTTTGGCTCAATAATTGGTCAATTTTTTAAGCTAAGTGCTATTTAAAAGGAGGAGAATTTTTTTTTTAAAAAAAAGAGTACTTGAAAATTATCATTAATCACCATGAACCAATACAATTTTTCCATACTCACTGTCTACTACATTTTCCTATTCTATCTCGTAGTCAAGTGAGTCAGCCTCCCTAATCAATCACCTCAACTATTCAAAAATAATTCTATTCCTGCTGCTATTACATACTACCTCTGTCCCATTTTATTTGTCATAGTTACTGTTTCGAGAGTCAAACTTCATAAATTTGACCGTAGATTAGGATATAAAATCTTTAACTTTTTTTAAATAAAATTTACATGTTTGAAAGCTACATGAAAAGTACTATAAGTCACAATAAATTACAACTCAAAATATTTAAAAGATACATATAAAGATTACGGTAAAAAATAAACTCGTTTGATCCTCGAAATCCGAACTACGACAAACAAAGTGGGACGGAGGGAGTAGTACTTTTCTATCCAGATTCTTTCTCTATGCTTTCCGATCCCTTGCTCATTTCTTCTTGGATCCTGCATCTCAGCTCTTTATTGATCTGCTCCATCAGTGTTTGTACAACTGTTTTTTACATTGTCAAACACTTAAGAGGTGTAATTAAAGTAATTGCATTATCAAGATAGAGAAAATATAAGTGTAGCTTGAAAAATAAGATATACTATAACACCTTTTTAACATTTTAAGTTGCACGAATTCCATATAAAATTTACACGAGTACAATGTTACTCCTAGCTGGTAATCCATTTTCTATTTGAAAGGATCGAGATGAGAGGAATCAATTTGTTGTTGTTGTACGATATATGGGGGAACCGCCAATCGTTTTATATATACAGTAATTAGTGGTAGCTAGAGCAAAAGATTAAATACGCTACTTATTGGAGTTGTTAAGCATAGAAGGACATACGATATTAGTTTTTTTTTTACCGGTGCTCATTATCTTGACTAATTTTAAATCGTATTATGTAAAACTTATTAAATGAAAAAGTATTTTCTATAAAAAAATTGTCAATTTTCAAATCTCAAACTTGAGATTTCTAATTAAGAGGCAAGTGATCAATAGTAATCTCAAATTAAGAGTGAAGTGATCAATAATTTCATTTATCACACCCATTGATAAAAAGGTTATTTGACCGGGAGGGTGGGTAGGGCATGACGTACAGCATGGTGCTCAAACCTTCTATTATGGCAATAAAAGTTTGCTTCAGCTTCTCCAAGTATATATGTTTATAGCAGCTATGCTAGTCATAATTCTAGCACAAAGTTAAAGCTTCTCCTGCAACATAACTATTTGTCAAATAGTAGTATCTATATATGTATTTATTTATTTCAGAGTGTACACTTATCTAGCATCCTAGCATACTCTCATCCCAAGCATATTCTCATCGCAGAAATTAGAACTTTTCAGCTCTAACTAAAAAACTCAAAGAACATACATTAGGAATCCATAATTTTATAAAGAACGTCACATACGATCCCTTGATCACTCGAACTAATTTTAATTTCCGCAATAGGACTTTAACCAGTATTCAGCTCCCCACAGCCATTTCTGTTCACTTCTAGCTCCCTCCATCTATTTTATCAGTTAAATGTTCTTGTTATTCAGGACCTGAATGTACAAGTGAGAACATTGAGTAGCTTTCCAACAAGGAAAAACATTAACTTTTCTTTTTCCATTGACACCACCTCTAGCAACTTCTGTTGACTTTCATATCGTAATAGAATTTGTATGTACATCAGGTTGACAAGAAAAAACTTCTAGTAACAAATCATTTGTTATGTGTAAGGGAAAACCTTAACAAGTTCTAACTTTGAATTTTGAAACAGATTTTCTTGTCTTAGCTATATAGGTCTTCTCATTAAGTTTGAGGACCATTTAAACATTTATCATGTGTCAAACAATGAAAGTATCTGCGGAATAAGTTAAACGTTTAGGACTAAATTTGTGCATAATGCAAACATCAAGGACGAATTTGCAAATCTGCTCAACTACTTTCACTTACAGTCGTACCAAAATGAAATGTTAAAATTAAAGAATTGCCATTTGCATCTTAACAACTGGATTCTAACATGCATAAAGACTAGATCAGAGTTTAGTGTGAAAGAAAGTAGGGGATGTTTGCTTCTGGCTGCAAAAGTTGGTGCGTGCCTTTTTGTCCTTGAGCAATTATTAATAGGTGCGCTAGAGTTCATCCTAAACCTTTTAAAGCAATAATTATGGGGATGCTGATAAAATGCGTGAACTCAAAGGAAGCTGAAGGCATAATTAAATGTATAACTAATATATATATGTAGTTTAATTTTTTATGCAATTGGTGTATTTTAACTTATTGTAACAAGTAATGTGCCACATTTTCGAAAATATCACCCACTTATTATATTATGGTTGATAACATGTAATTATTAGGTGTTTTTATCGTACAATCCTTTTAACATTTAAATGTTAAACTCTAAATAATATATATATATATATATATATATATATATATATATATATATATAAAAGAAAATTGAATGTGGCTGATGAGAAAGAATATGAGAAGAGTCTTGTAAATTGAAATGTGCTTGGGCTGTAGAGAAGACCGCGCTGCAGTAGGCGATGGGTTCGCTACTTTGAATAAATCATGTCTTCTTAATCTATTTTAATATTGGAAAAAACAACGTTGATCTTACTTCACTCTCTTTGTGTTTTGTGCATAATAAACTTTTTAATTCTCCTTTTTTTTACTATTGGAAAGAGGTGCATGTGTAAATGTTGCATGACAAGAAAGAAGAAAAAGGAAGACGTATGGTAAGCTTAAGAAGGAATTGAAAGAACGCGAATCTTTATGGTTAAAACATCTCCATAAGACCATAAATATAAAACAAGTCCCTAATCTCTATAATCTTTAAGTTGTCGCTAAAATAATGTCCATTTCCCAACCAAAGATATCATGTCGATGGGCCCCTGATAAAACAGTCCTAAATGCTTCAATTATGTAGTAGTATCTACTTTTGTCTTTTCTTTACTCAGAATGTGGCATTTTGAAAAAATTTTAGTGGTAGAATTCTGAATTGCTTGGGGAAGTCTATAGGTTTCTTTGTTTGCGGTTTCTGGAAATAAAGAGTCTACGGGAGACATACAGAAAATAAAGGTAAATACTTACCCGCACCCGGTGTTTACACCAAACCATGCAAATTAACTATGGTAGTTAAATTTCAAAGTATAAATTCATATCACTTAACCATGATTAAGCAATAGATGGATGTTTGTAATACACGTGGCTTGCCTTTATTGGCTTGGTGTAAACACCGGGTGCGGGTAAGTTTTTACCGAAAAGGTAATAAAGACGTGGGGTCTCGTCACTGTTTTGGCCCCCATGAATTTTCTTTTACATTTTTGGTCCATCAGGACAAACTCCTGATGATCTCCGGATCTTTACCAACAGCAGTAACTGGAGAAGATTTAGGGGAAGGTACCCTTCAAGTCTTCATTTAAAAGAAGGTGTCTTTGACTGGGTCAAACATAACTAGTACTAATTAAGTAATTTTGGAGTTCAATTAGAATTATTAAAACTTTAGGGTAATATGAAAAATCTGAAAATTTTAAAATTTAAAGATCCCTTCCTTCCCAAATCTCATATTTTCAAATTTCAAATTTCAAATCTTATCTTCCATCTTTTTCTTCTTCATTTCTCTTGTTCCTTGTTCTTTTTTTCTTTCTCTTCCGCATTTTCTTCTTTTTTTCTTACTCCTCCTCCTCCTCTTATTCTTTATCATCATCTTCTCCTCCTATCTCTTTTTTCTTTTGAATTTACAGTCATTGTCATCTTCTTCTTCTCCTCCTTCTTAAGGTAAAGTATGTTTTTAGTTTGATCATGAAGATCTATGGAGAAGATTTGAGAAATAATAAATTTTTAACCATTGGAGGAAATTCTGACATCGATCCAACAAATTCTAAAATTGTTGCGCAAATTCTAATTTATTGCAGCAAATTTCCAAAGTTGTTGCACAAGTTCTTATTTGTGCAACAACTTTGAAAAGTTGTTGCAACAATTTACTGTATTTATTACAACAATTTATCGAATTTGTTGCAACAACTTCTGTAATTGTTGCAACAATCATCAAAGTTGTTGAACAACTGTTGCAGTTGTTGCAACAACTGAATCTGTTGTTGTTTCTTGTTTGATTTTAGGAGGAATTTTTGTAGTTGAGAAGGAGGAGAAGGTGAAGGGGGCGAAGAAAGAGGTGGAGATGGGTGAGGAGGAGGTGGGGAAGGTGGAGGATAGAGAGAGGTAGATGAGAAGGCGGAGATAAGGCAAAGAAGTGGAGATGGAGGAGGTGGAGATGAAAAAGGATGAGGAGGGTGGTAGAGGAAGAGGAGGGGGATGAGGGGGAAGGGGGAGGTGAGGAGGCAGGGGGCTATATGTAAATATGAAAACATTGGAGTTTTAATATATTTGTTATTAGCACTAATCTTAAAAAAGGCACCTATAGCTAATACTTAAAACTTGAGCCACATATCCTACAATAGAAGACTCAAAAGGTACTAATAATAAAAAAAATCCCCAGTAGCTGGGTGTTAGCGCTGCCCATAATATGATAAAAATATTGAATTATCGTACTGAACCGAAATATTTTTACTTTGTTATCGGTATTTTGATAGTTGATACGGTATTTGGTATGTAATTTTAAAATCTTTTATATTTGGTGTGGTGTGTGTATATATATATATATATATATATATATATATATATATATATATATATATATATATATATATATATATATATATATATATATATATGCTAATCTAAATATGAGCTAATAAAATCCTAAATTAGAGAATGAATGAAATTTAAGTTCAGATCTTGGCTAGTGTTATTTGTACTTTGAAATTTTTGTACATGTTTTCTGACCTTTTTGTATTTTGCGATAGTGCATTGTGAAGTTTCTTTTTTAATTGTCAAATGAAGTTTCTTAGTTCTTTTCGTATTTCTTTACCATATATATATTTATTATATTACGTAAGTCTATGTCAAACAAACTTCGGTTATCAACCTATCGTACCGAAAATTATCGAAACCGAACATGAAAATATCGAACCATATCAAATTAGTTTGCGTATGGTAATGGTATGTCATCTTTAAAAATCGAATACCAAAATTATCGAACCGAATTGTTAAATACCGTACCGTACCAGGGCACCCCTATCGCCAAGAGTTTCCGCATAGTAACTTCTGGCGATTTCTAGGAATGATAGCGACTAAAATGTAGTAATAGATTTCTTAACAGGGTCAAAAGTGTGACAAAAACGCCGGCTCTATCTAGCTCATGCAAAAAGTTGGACTCCCAGCATATTGGCAAATGAAAGCCTATTTGCTCAGTGTCATTAAAGGCACAACTATTTTTACCAAAACATTTAACGTACACCACTTTAATCAAATTTAGTATCTCGAGACTGAAGCTCAAGTCTGAAGTTCAACTTCAACTTCAGAATAGAGAAACCAACTTTATACCAAAAGAACTGAAGTTGGCCTCAATTCCAGCCTTAAGTGGCTACATGTGATAAAAATTTTAAAAAGTAGTTACAATTAAAATAATTTATGTAAAAACTTTACTTTTGATTTTGGACCATTTCCCAGCCCAAACTATTTGTTTTCTCCCTTTTCTTTTTCTTTTTCTTTTGGAGCAAACATAATGAGGAAGCTAGCAATGTGGAAAAAAAAAAAGAAAAAGATAAAACATGAACTACTTCATTGCCTTAAACACTGGATGTACCCTCATTTATATGAAAGAATAACTGAATTAAACTAAAACTAAATTCACAACCTGCTGAAGTGTATTGCTAGGGCAATACAAGTAAATCCCCAAGCTGAGTGTTTAGGCATGTATACTCTCTCTACAAAAGAAGGAAGGTTCTAAGTACCCAAAATGCATGTGTGTTGTTCTACTAGGGATTAAGAAGGTGTTTCCAAGTATTGCTGTAATAATCATATAATCTATTATATGATAAAAAATTATTTATTTCTACATTACAGTGTATAAAGGTTGATAAAGCACGCGGATATCGCCAAAATGTAAGTTTTAAACAACATCCACAAATATTGAGGATTAGACAAAATTTGTGAACAATTGAAATTTTTGAAGATCCGTCGAAACATATGACAGGATTGTTTATAGCTTTCAGCGTGCACGTTTGAATTTTACAATTTGAACTATTTTTGCACAAATTTTTTAAGTAATGACAAAAGCTAAACATTGCCCATAAATAGGGACCTCTGATGAATTATGGGAGATTTACAAATATATACCATCCTAATACCAAAATTACAAAAAATACCAACATTATTCTATTTTACAAAATATATCAATATTTCTTTACACATTATATACAAAAATCAACAAAACTAATAAATTAGGGTTCCTCCTTCTTCCTACTGCCCTCCCCCCACTGCTACCACCTCAGGCGGCGGCGGTGCCTAGTCACCGCCGGCTGCCGCCATCCACCACCGGGTTTTTTTTTTTTTTTGAATCTAAAAAATGAAATACACATATAAACATTGATTTTTTTTTTTGAAATTAAAGTTGAAAAATACATATAACAAAAATACATGTACATACACAGAAAAATGTGTTATACATACACTAAACACACACATACATACACGAATCTACAGATCTACAAACGAAACATATAAATTTATGTGTGTTACATTTATTACTTGACATACACACAAAAATACATACAAAAAATACAAATAGATACTCGGATATACACGTTCATACAGTGATATACACGTACATACACTTGTGTGCTGAAAATTATTACATGTATATACACGAACATACAGATACACACACTTGCAGATCTGAATTTGAATGTGTATATTCAAATGCAAAAAAGAAGAAGGAGAAGCAGATCTAAACTTGTATTAACAAAGTACATGTGTATACATAAAAATACACACATATACACGTACAAAATGAAAAAAAGGAAAAAGAAAAAAGAGGAGAAGATGAAAAAAGAGGAGCAGATCTGCTCCATTTCGCCGCGGTGCAGCCACGCAGCGGCGGCGACCGGCAAGGGGGGTGGGGAACGGCGGGAGGGTGGGGGTGGGTGGAGGAGAGGAGAGAAAGAGAGAGGGAGAAGTTAGGGTTTTGGGTTGAGAGGGAAGAAGGGAAATGAAAAATTGTATATTTTGTAAAATGAGAAAAAGTGTTGGTATGTAGGGTAATTATTTAAAAGTATGAGTATTTTCTGTAATTAAGTGATTTAGTATGTCAATTAGTGTAAAAATGTCATGAATTATTCTGTATATTTACTCTGTAAAATGAAAAGATTGGGCTTAGCCCAATTCAACAACTACAGACTACTACGGGAAAAGTGCATGAGAGGCCACTTTTACCAGTGGTCTTTGCCTTGAGACCCTTTTTTTTTTTTATTGATTTTGCATGAGAGGCCTTTTTTTTGGAACTTCAACCCTTGTGGGCTGAACTTTACAAGGATTGAAATTCAACTTCAGCCCACCACAAGGGTTGAAGTTTATGCATATATGCCTAATAGTTCGACCCTTACGGATTGAAGTTGAACTTCATAACTTAGGCATGAAGTTCAAACGTTGAACTTCAGCCCATAAAGATTGAAGTTCCAAAAAGTGGCCTTTCATGTGAAACTAATAAAAAAATGGCTTCAAACTAAATACTTCTAGCAAAAGTGGCATGTGGACGAAATTTTTACGAGTACTACCTGCAAAGAATTTCATTTCATGTACCCCTTATCCTTGGTTATGGGTTTTTTGCCCCCACTTAAGAATGGTTTAGCAAAATGGCCTCGGAAAGCAACACTCCACATTATAAATTTATAAGTGTTCCCTCGGAAGAAATATTTCAAGTATAAATTGCAAATGCTGCCTGCAAGGCGGCACTTCAAGTTATATAGGGAGAATGTTGACAGAGATAAAAAGTCAAGTGCTACCTCCGTGGGTGCACTTGTCAAGTTAGTGAGGTCATTCTTGTAAAACCACATTAAGTAAGGTCAATAAGGCAAACCATTGCCTAAGGTGTCATAGTTTTGTAAATTCCCCCTACTATCGATAGGCATGCCAAAAATTTCACCACATGTACCCCTTATCCCTGGTTATAGGTTTTTTTTCCTACTTAAGAATGGTTTAGCAAAATGGCCTCGGGGACAACACTTCAAGTTATAAATTGACAGGTGCTACCTCTTCGGGAAATATAAAGGGCAAGTGTTGTCTGCGAAGAGATTAAAAAGGCAAGTGGCTACGGAGGCAGCACTTCAAGTTATAAATCGACAAGTGCTGCCTTTTCGAAAAATATAAAGGGCAAGTGCTGCATGTAAAGAGATTAAAGAGGCAAGTGCTGTCGAGGCAACACTTCAAGTTATCTTAGAGGAGGCAACACTTCAGGTTATCTGGGAGAATGTTGAAAGAGATAAAAGGTCAAGTACTACCTAGGAGACAACACTTATTAGAAAGGGATGGCGGGATGCGGACGTCAATGTGATATTTCATAGGGATATTTTTGTCTGTGGGTCAGCACTTCAAGTTATATGGGAGAATGTTGAAAGAGATAAAAGGTCAAGTGCTACCACAGAGGCATCACTTACTTAAAATTAGTGGATGCCATACTTGCAAACCATTTTAAACGGGGACAGTTAGGCAAACCATTGTCGTCGGGTGTCGGGTGTCGGGTGTCATAGTTTTGTAATTCTCCCGTGGGCATGTTATTATTTCAAAGGGACTCTTTTGTATATCCTCTATTACAAACTATTAGCAATATTATAAATATTATAAAATATAATAATATTTTAATATACAAGTTGCTAGAACAAAAAACAAATAAAGAAATCCTAGCCTCCATCTGCTATCCCTCCCCCTCTACCTCCTCGGCCGCCTGCCGCCCTGTACCGCCAACACTCTACAGAAACGGTCAGAAACAATCTAGAAAAGTGTAGAAACAATATAGACATATATAACTGGTCGTAATACGAGCAGAAATAGTGTAGAAAATAGTGCAAAAAATATTGCAGAACTTGTAAAGAAAAAGTGCAGAAATAATGCGGAAACGTGAAAATAGTTCAGAAACACAGAAACAGTGTAGATTCAAGAAGAAACACTAGAAAAAATATAGTTGCAGAAACAGATATATACAATGCAAAGACAAATATAATGAGCAATAAAATAAAAAGGTATCGGATTTGGCCGAAGAAATATCATATCCGACAGGAAAACATCAGATCTGGTTGAAAAACACAAATTAGGTCGAAGGGATGAAATCCAATTCAATTCAGTGATGAAATCAAATTCTTCTCTTAATTAGTTTACCTATTGTAACTGATTGTCACGTCCAATGAGAGCATGAGCATCCCACTATTATTTCTTCCACTGATCATTTCAAACATAACTTTTCATGAATTGGCAACCCCATTCACTATATTTTAGCGCAGAATAATTGTCCTTTCCCCATACGATTTGAGTACCAATACATTTTTTGAGCCAAAAACGTCAAATATGAATGAAAAATATTAAATTTGACTAGAAAATACCATATTTAAACGGAAAAAAAAAAAAAAAACCAAATTTGAGCAACAACTCAAAAATAAAATTTTGTTCAAAGTTCCTCCCGCAGCAATTTCTCTGGCGGCGGCAGTGGGGAAAGCCAGGAAGGGGTTCAGCGACAGGGTGCCACTAAAACTCAGTTTTAGTTCAAAACATTAAACATACTGATAATGTAAGTACTTGCTAAGTGATAAACAATAGCCCTATCGATTGTTTGTACGCTTCGCCCATTTACAACAATTCGTTATTTACAGAATTGAGATTGGAAAAGGTCAAGGCCTATATTTCATTACTTTTGACTTTTAAAAGCATAATCTTAAAATTTCAAGTAGAATACATTATTATATAAGAATGGTAAAACCTAAAGATTCTATATGAAGTAAAATATAACTATTTAAGGATTTCTAAGCATAAAATATCATTTTCATAAATCAAAAGTAGATGATTTGACATTGATGAGCCGATTTTATTTGTTGTTGGTTAGACACAGAAAACAGCTCTAAATTTCAGATATTTACTTCAGGAAGAAAACATTTCTAGGTTATTACACTTAAATATATCTATTCAGCCTTTTGGTGTACATTAATCTTCTATCAGCGTTGGTTTCTTTGCTATCACTAAAACGTGTATATATTAAAATGTTTCAAAAACAAAAAGCGTACAAACATAAATATAAAGTAAGATCTTGGGTAAGATATTAGGGTACTGCAAAATTTAACCAAGAAAAGGAAATTGGGTACACGTTTTGCTAAAACTGCCACAATTTGCTGGTGAGGCCCCTGTTCTCCCACGCTGTGCTGGTTTGGTGCTAACCTAAAACGTGGGAAAGTTTCCAGACCTTTCTAAAGTGGTCGCCAATTCCAAATTTTCATAATTTTGGTATTGAATTTCCTATCACTATCTCCTGAAAGTCACTATCTCCCCAAGTGAATAACATTTATTACTCCCTCCGTTCCAAAATGGTTGTCATAGTTCGAATTTTGAGAGTCAAACGACTTCATTTTGACCGTAAATTTAAACATATAATCTTTAAATTTTTGTAACGATGTTTATATATTTAGAAACTACATAAAAAGTACTATAAGTCACAATAATTAATAATTTAAAATATTTAAAAGATATATAAAAATATTACGGTCAAAATTAAACTCGTTTGACTCTCGAAATCCGAACTATGACAACCATTTTGAAACGGATGGAGTAATTAACAAGACGAAGAAATAAACAAGAGAAGCCGTTGAGGCATTATTCTTGTCGTTATGTTGTTGCAACAATACAATTAGGGGTCGTTCGGTGTGGCGTATTAACTATTAATACCCGCACAAAACTTAGCGTTAATTTAGCGCAGCGTTCGGTTGGTTTTTGTGAAATTTTAATACCCACATAAAATTAGTGCAACGTTTGGTTGCGTTTTTGTATATTCCGCATTATTAATACCCGCATTATTAATGCGGGAATCTATGTATTATTTTATGCGAGGTAGAAGGTGGTATTAATAATGTGGGTATTAATAATGCAGGTATTAAAATTTAAAATGACAAAATTAACCCTCATAATAATAAGGATATTTCTAAATTTTATTTAAGGAGTAAATAAATATTTTAACTAATAATATTTTTTTGTTAATTTGTAATATATCATTGATTCAACAAATAATCCCTACGTTATAATATAATACCCACATTATTAAACCCCACATAACTAATACCCGCATTATCAATACCTACATTATTAACACACACATTATTAATACCCACATTATTAATACCCGCATTAATAGTTAATACCCGCGTAAAAAGAAACCCAAACCGAACGACTCCTTAGTGTTGTTGCTTATTCAGTTATTATCTACTATTATAAGAGTGAATTTAGTAAATTATTGAATGGCCACAACATTATTAATGTAGTTGATGAAAATGTCCATATTCAAATATAGTTGGATGGCTCACATCTGATGTCTACTAGCTACCAGTCGTCTCTTACCTTACCGTCCATTTATTTTAAGCCCCACCTACCCCCTATCCCCTACCCCCTTCCATTGATATCTTGCAGAGTCTTTATCTCACCAATAATCCCAACTGTTTGAGCTATAGATTTTTGTGGATATAAATCACGTAACCATTTAAAGATTTCTCTTCTTTCTTCTTCATCTTTTTATTGTTTGAAAAATCACTTGGGCGTGTCAATTTTGAAGTGTGGTGAAAATCATGCCACACGTTACTTAACAGAATCTACAAAATATTCTCAACTTAGAAATAAATTATTTATTTCTGTACAAGTATGGGCTATGACAATGAATTGGATGCGACTCTTTGAGCACGTGGGAATGCACAAGCCACATTCTTTGCCCACTCTGTCGCAATATGTTGATCGTCAATAGAGTTATTCTTTAATCCAACAAATAAGTATCTCGTGTTATTTTTTTGCTAGTAACCTAAGCATTTAAAAATTACTATATTCTTCGGCTGATCAAAAGGCCACAAGAATTGTAACTCGTTATACCAAAATTCGAATTATAAACAATCGATTATTGAAGTGCCACTTTAAGAAGATACATCACTATTTTGGGAATCTTTAGTGCCAAAAATCAATTTGGGTTAAGTCGCCAATTTCTAAACTATATGCAGTAACCCTCTTCTTTAGATGAAGTGAGTAGTGTTTTGAGTATAGTTTGGAGCAAATTATCAGAACATAATGTTTTTAGACATGCTAACTTCACACTTTAATTGTAGTTATTTGGGCTTCATAACTTGAATTTTTTTTTCTCACATAAGTGAAACAATAATATCTTGGCAAAAATAATCTACAAAATATTTAAGTGCAGAAAGTTTAATCTATAATTCTATAATACTCCCTCCGGTCCATTTTATATGATTTTTTGATTTTTTTTTTTTGGTCCAAAATAATTGAGTTTTTCATAAACCAAGATGGTATTAATTTTCACTTTCCAAAATTATCCTTGTTAATAAATGAACTAAACACATTTTTTAAAAGCTCTCATAATTTTCTATGAGTAAAATTAAAAAAGATAAAAGTTAATTAAATAAATGACCTTTCTAATTTTTATAAAAAAGTGTGTATGAAAATAATCAAATAATATGGACCCGGGAATATCAAATAAGAAATCAATTGAATAATGAGTAATAAACTCTGATTCACCAACGCATTCCAAAAGAGTTCCAACTTGCCACGTGGTGAAGCAGATGCCACACTTTTTGCAAATTCGTGGACGAAACGCATTCTCCTAGTCCTAGTATATGACTTTTTGTATAGTGTCTCAGCTAACTTCTACCTGCGCCCCATATACAACCTCCATCAATACACATATAGATTATCCCTACATAACTGTTTTTCCTACTAATTTTTAGTCCAATAGATATTTTACTACTTGGTGTAGAATGGTTTGCTAAATTTTCTGAATTTTGAAATATTACTTATTTGGATATCAAAAATCATTTATGGTCATTAATTCAACTTTTAATTATTTTTGTTTTCTTCTTTTTTCCTTTAGCCCAAATACTCGAAATGACTCCTTGTAAAAAACGATATATCAATATCACGTTTTCTTGAAGTTGTCTACACATGAAATTGTAAGACATTTAAATGCACAACAAACCTGCCATCAACATAATTTGATGCAAAAATTTATGATATTATTTTTTAAATTATTTTTCAAATAGTCTCTTTACCTCACTCGAAGTAAGTGTAAAATTTGTTATCCCTCACACTTTTCAAAATCTCACAAGTGAAATTATACTGGGTATGTTGTTAAATATTATTCTTTAAATGACGACATGCCTTGGGTCAATACAGTGAACAAACACCCAGCGGGGAGCACTCTTATTAACTTTTAGAAGTACCCTTTCAGACAATTCTGAAATAAATAGAATGTTTGGAAATGTACTCTTGTGCAAGAAAAGAGGATCTTAAGTCAGTTCAAAATCAATCGATAGCATTCACTGATGTCTGAACCATATTGCTGGTTCTTTAGGGAAATTACAAGCTCTGATAAATACTGCCTAAAATTAATACTCCTAATATAATTATTCGTCTTATGCTTGTATATATATAAATTACATGAACCAAAAAATCCTTCCCATCCAAGAGTAAAAAAGAATCATACAAACGTATTACTGTGACGACAAGACGAGCAGTTGTTTTCCCTGTTATAAAAGGCTGATTGTTCTTTGCATGTTGTCTTCCTATATATTTCTCTAATCACAATTGGCTTTGCATAATACAAGCAATAATTGATCCAAACAGACAATCACCACACATCACGCAGATATCTTCCTGTAGTTTGCAAGTTCTTCACCATGCCCTCAGCCTTAGTGCTGTCAAGTGATCCCTGAAGATAAAAGAGCAATAGTTGTAATTTCAATCTAGGCAAATGTTTTGCACCATATACACTCGCACATGTCTAAAAGTATCTGTTTGTTTAGTTTGTAGGTGAGGGAAAACTATGATTTTGGTGGGAAATAACTGTCATTGTCAAATACCCTATTAGGGGACCTGCCCCACAGACCATGCTAAACTATCTGTCAACATCTGACTTGTAGTTGTGTGCCTTAAAGTGCCACGCCAGTAATGCAACCACATGGAATATATACAAATATTGTGAGTTGTAAGCAGTGATGGAGATCTCAAGAAATAAGAAACCTTTTAAGAGAAATGACTAATGACTAAAGAATTAAATATGGAAAGGAGGAAGACTAGGTACCAGACAACCCAATGGCAGGCACCAAAATAGAGACATCGCAAGAAAAATAGAATGTTATTGAGAAGTTTTACCTGATCTTGCGCGATAGTGTGAAGAGTCCGATGGACATCCCTAGCCATGCCTTTTGCATCACCACAGACATATACGTATCCTCCCTGAGAAATCATGTTCCAGATATCCGCAGCCTAGACACAAAAAAATAGTTTAGTGACATCTCAAAACAACAATTGCGTAACATAAATTCTCCTTGAACCAGAACCAAAGGGTAGATTCCGCGGCATACCTTCTCTGTCATTTTATGTTGCACGTATTGTTTGTTAGGTCCTTCACGTGAGAAAGCAACAACTAGCTCAGAAAGTGCACCGGCCTCAAGGAAATTGTTTAACTCTTCCTGATAGATGTAGTCCTGCAGATATGAAGCAGAAGAGTTAAATGGATTCAATGTAGCCATATTATTGTGAATATCTCAATATAATTCCAGCAGATATTTGCTCTGTGCTTGAGTGGGTGAACTTGCACTGAAATACTCATGACCAGTTAAATACTAACCATTTTGCTGTTCCTGCATCCGAAAAATAACACTGCAGGACCAAGCTCAGCACCTTCTTGCTTCAGAGCTAATCTTTCCTGGAGGAAACCCCTGAAAGGTGCCAATCCAGTACCAGGGCCAATCATTATGATTGGAACTTTGTTATCTGCTGGCAGTTTGAAGTTCGACTGCCTAACAAAAATGGGTGCTGTGGAGCAAGAATGGCTTTCTTCTAGTGGAACAGCATTCTGAAAGAGGGACACAATGAAAACAGAATGAGACAAAAGCCACCATACCTTACCATATAAGAATCTAAGTAATTGTGAGAGATATGCAAGGATCACTATGTCTAGTTCAATAACTCTTAATAAACTAGGCTTAAAGCTGCAACAAATAAGTTTCCATCTGGTTAAATGCACAATGTTAAACCGGTCAAATGGTTCTTTGAGAGTTATTTAATAATTTATATGAATGTGTCACAAAAATTCACACTTTGTCTAATAAATACCTTCATCCATGTTGAGCACACACCCTTGTGTACCCGTCCAGTTGGCAGTTTGTCGTGAACTAGTGCACATGTAACATGTATTCTTGATGGCGCCATCCTGCAGGTAAATGTAGATCACAAGGTCATGTTCTGTAATTCGTCAAATCAAATGGACAGAAAGATGTAGAAGCAGTCTTTTGTTTTCCTTGACGTATGAGATGGCAGAACAAACATCGCATAGATATATTGTAGTCAGTCAACATTGTCTGATGTTATCAAAAGTACCTAGTACTACATTCAATGAACTAATGAGAACCTAACTCCTAAGAAAATACGAATATAATATTCCAACGATATCTCTAAAACAGAGGTCTTCAACCCTCATTTTGCATCACCCATTATAGCATGTAAATGGTAAAATTTAGTGTTTACCTTTCGACCTGATATATTAGAACAAGCTCTCTAACTCTACCTTATTACTTTCATAATTTTAAAACTACAGAAAGCTACTCACCTAGGAGATGATGAGATAGAGTAGAATCTTGGTTGTAGGCGGGGAGCAACGGAAGCGAAGAAAATTCCGACTGAAGGCTTGGCTGAAGGAAATTCAGCCATGACTTCAAGAAGGCTTCTCTGACTCGCAACTATCCACTGAGCATATTCTTCCTGAAAAGATTGATTAAACAAGGCCATGAGAATAAGGAAACTAAGCTCCAGTAAATCAAAGTACAATGCAAAAAGTCCACACCTTTCCAGCTGGTGATGCAAGATATCTTAATCGATCAGCTTCTTTTGGATCAGAAGCACATGCTGCTAGAGCAAGTAAAGCAGACTGCAAGACATGCAACCAAGTATAAGTACTTCATAGCTCACAGAAAAATACAAGGAATGTTGAGTTCGGAAAACAAGTTACCTTTTTAGGAGAACTCAAAAGATCAGCGTACTTAGTCAGGGCTGTTCTTAAAGTGCAAGGAGGGAAGGGAGATGGCAATGAGCTTCCACCAAGTGGTGTGCCATCCTCTTTATCAATGTGAATGGAGAAGAAAGTGTCCGGTGATATATTTAGTAAACTTTCAGCTTCCTCCACGGTTTCAATCAAATTTTCACAGCACACACCAACATGATCTCCAGTTTCATACCTGAGAAACACATGAACCTTTAAAGGAAACATGAACAAGAACCAATCTTAATGACAACATTGTCACGTGGCTTCAGATAATTTATTTCATGTCAAATAATTTTCGAGACAAAAGAAACTTCTATGATTAGTCATTAATTGAGTGCCCTACTAGAGCATTTTAGAACTGCACATTATATACATCTACAATTCTTGAAAGAAAAACAAAAGCCATCATACAGTGAATGACTTAAACAGCACTTACACAAGTCCAGTGCCAGAAATGTCAAACTCCAGATGAGTGCAAGAACGATCAGAAGCAGGAGTATGAAGCTCCTTTCTTACAGCAACATTAGCACTGCAGATATAGAGGCCAATGGAGGCAAAATCAGAACCGAACAGAGGATACACGCAGACTGAAGCCCAGAGACTGACAAAGTAGGACGAGCAGGATAACTACCTGCAAGGATGTTGTGCATCAATCACGGCGTGTCCATTTGCATGACCATTTGCGTTACTCAACTCATTGTCCAAGTTGGACTTTTCATGGATAACAACTCTATATTCCAAAACTGCAGCAGTATATGGAGTTGCAACAGTAGTTGCATCATCCCCATCCATAAGAAGCTTATCCAGTTCGGGCCACACTAGGTCACGCCTACACCATTCATATAATTATGCTTTTGATATGATCACACAAATATGCAGAAACAACAGGGAACTCCTATTATGATAAGAGAAGTTATTGTATGCATACCATGCAGCAAAATCATCTTCAATGCATTGGTCATCATCTCCCAGACCCACAGGAACAAGCCTCTGTCCACCTGCAGTTTATACAATTTAGCATGTAACCGGATAATCAAATTCAATGATGAAAAGAGTGTAACACTCTAGAAGCCATCATTCTTGAACCCAATGAGAAAGTTTTCTACAGCTTTATTTTTCTGAATGTAAATAAGTAATTCCATTAACTAGCTTATTTTAAAAACCTGTTTCTTTACATTCAAAATACTCAATACTAAGATTGGGAGAATTCCATGCTTTACTGCCAGTGACTGAAATCCAACTAGAGGACAACAGCTAGCAATATTTCATATTGAGAAGATAAAGAATCAAAAGAAAATGCTACCTTGCTCAGCTAGAAGTTCATCCACAACATTAGCAATCTGTCAACCAATAAATTAGGACAAAGAGGTACGCGTTAGACAGCTGCCATATTAGTGGCATCCCATGAATTTCGTAAAATATATCAACAGCAAAAGTTTACTGTGCTAGAACAATAATTAAACTCAGACCTTGTTGAAATGCTCGTATTGTCGGTTACCAAGGCCAAATACTCCATACTGAAGATTTTTAAAGTAGTCGCCCCTCTCTTTTCCCTTCACAAAATAACAGGACACCGGTTAAGCTGAGATGCAACAAAACTTCATAAATTTTAAAAGATGTTAGATTGACTTAATCAATCAATTACACTTACCTCCACAAACCATTTATAGAATCTGGCAGCGTTATCAGTTGGTTCACCATCTCCATATCTATAATCAACCAAGGATTAACGAGTTACTAACTACATGCACATATGCAAGTAAACCACAAAGCAAAGATAAACAGATCATTTCGGGAAAAATTATACAAAGCTGAAACTTCCAACTTACGTGGCCAAGAAAAAGAAAGCCAAAGTTTCTTTCTTCAATTTCTCTTCATACTCTTCATCATCAGCCGCATAATCATCCTAGAATTCATCCATTTAACGTATCAGAAACAGCAAACTCATGATTCCCATAATCAACAACTTCACTTTACTTTGCATACTTCTAAAAAATCATCTTAAAATAACTCACCATATCAATCACTTTAAATACAGCCTTGTCATATCTGGCCTTGGCTTCCTCAGCAAGTGCCTGTATAATTACAATTAACAATCACTTATTAGTCCTCATGATGATCAACAGCACAAAGAACTTTTTAGTCTCTTTTTAATTGCAAATCATCCACTGAGATGACAAAATTACCTTTCCCCATATGCACTACTTTTTCTAGTTCCCATGTTAAAAAGTTATAAACTTTCTAGACTTTTGGATCTTCAATATTAATTTACTCCTTTTGACAACTTCTACAACTCTCAGATCATGACCACCAAATTCACAAAACAATGATACTCCATAACAATATTTTTTTATTCAATGACTTTCTGACGTAGGTGTAAGATCTGCGTACATCTCACCCTCCCAGACCTCACTTCGTGGGATTATACTGGGTAAGTTCTTGACTTTGTATATGTTCAATGACTGTGTATAGTCTTCTTTTTTTGGTGACGTATATTACATATAATACATGTATAATATATGCATAACCGTATATAACCTAGTATACAAGCTACAAAATGAAAACAGCAATTCTCACCATTTATTTGTGTAAAAATCCTATTTATTCAACACGGACCTTTGGTGGTATATTCTGTTTAGCTAAATGTGTATAACAATCCTAATTTTGTAGTTGAAGTAAACTAACCAACCTACCATAACAACAAAAATAGTGAAAATTTCAGTAACAAACAGTTAAAAAATCCTTTGTTAGAATTTTACCTTAGCAAAGCCTTCAGCAGTACCAGTTTGAGTACCAAAAAAGATGGTAACTTTCTTTTTACCATCATCAATCTCTTCAGTTTCCATAACAGATTTAGGCACAACCAATTTAGGTGGGTCCACTACTTTTTTAGCAGAAGTTGAGGATCGTCGCATAATCAACACAACAGCACATCCAATTAAAACAGCAACTGAGGTTGTTAAAATCATCATTAACTCTTTATTATCCATTAACAAGGTTGCTACAGAATCTGGTGAAGTTGAGTCACCAGATGATGTGTTAAGTTGATCAAATATTTTGCCTCCTTTATTCAATATTGCTGACATAAAATCAAAAGCTGAAAGCTTTTCTGCTGTAGAATCCATTCTTGATAACTGAATTGTATTTGGAAAGTATTCAACTGGGTAATTGTTTGATTGATTTGATTACCCAGTTGATGAGATTCTTGATGAATTTAGCAGGCGATGAAAACAAGGGAAAGAGGTTTTGTGTGTGTGTTTACACGTTAGGTAGGTGAAATAGGCGAGATATGTTGGAATTGTGAGGGAAATGGAAAAGAGCAGGGAGAGTAATATATGGAGGGTAGGGGGGAGTTGAAAGGAGCAACGCCTACCAACCCAGACTAGTCAACCCACCTAACGCACACATTATATTAACTATGCTTACTTAACTATATTTAATTGTGCTATTTTTTGGTGTGTTCGGTTGTCTAAAATAATATTTTTTAACAATTACTCTCATTTCAACATCAATATAGTCCGTGATGTTGGGTCTGGAAATGTGAGATCTATGTAGACCTTATCTCCACCAAAATAAATAGACTAATAGACTTTTTATGGGAGACCCTCGACTAATAAAAAATATATTAAAAATATGTTTGAAACATATTAAGATGTAAATAACATGTTAAAAAAAGTATAACTACTATTGTGTGTAGAAATTTTAGACTTCGAACTTGGAATGGAATCGTCTAAAGGGTATTTTACTTTATAGTAAAATAGTTTTTAATATAATTTTAAATTAGTCGGATCTCGATGAATATCAAATAGTGAGTTGCGAAAAAAGTATGGTACTATTTTTAATTACGGTTTGGACTTTTGGTGGGTTATTTAAGAGATTCTCTATTTTTGTGGAGATGCTCGTTGGTTTGAAGTAGATTTCTGAAATACCCTTTTATGTCCTTTACGTTTGAAGAGACTATTGGCACACGTTTCATATGGGCATCATTCATTTTAAATATTTAAATCCCCTCAACCGGCCTGCTCCTTTTAGGTAGAGCTATTGGAAAGGGAAACTAATGTTAGAAACAATAATTGTACGAATTTTTTGTTTTACGTAGTTATTGTCTTTTAGACCATTTCTAATTTTGAGTATATGTGTGGTGACTGGTGAGTATGTGTACACACAAACTTCCTACAAAGGAAAGAAATAGGAGTGCCGACTTAGAGAACCGATCTAAAAACACGAATGAAATAACAAATGTAAAGTAATTTCTGTTATGGTATATATAGTAATTATGTCACTTTATAAAATATAACAATCCTTTCTTTATCCTAAATATACAAACTCCAATACACCATACAAATTTAAAGATGCACAAACATACCCAAAAAAAAAAAAAAAAAAAAAAAAGCAGCTTGCAAAAAGCTGCGTGAGGAGGTTCTTCCTCCACTCTGGCGAGGGAGCCAACTGCATGAGGAGGTTTTCCACCACTCAAGTGAGGAAGTAGCTGCAGCGCAGCAGCGGAACCGACATCAACAATATCAAATCGATGCAGACCTGGTCGCGGAGATGAAGGTGGTCTGCGGCGAATAAGAGTATACCAGATTTAGTTTGCAACGGTCGGCAGAGAAGAAGGTGCCCGCCGGGTGGAGGAGGAGAGAAAAGGAGAGAGAAAGAGATTAGTTTAAGTGTTAGCGAGATATATATATATATATATATATATATATATATATATATATATATATATATATATATATATATATGTGTGTGTGTGTGTGTGTGTGTGTGTGTGTGTGTGTGTGTATATGTATATATAAAAACTGATATATGTAGAGTAACAATATGAAAATATCATTATGTTTCGTAAATTTTTTAAACGTATCAGTATGATGGGTAACAAAGCTCTTTAATTTAAGGATTAGTATAAATTTTCCTTGTTTATTTATATGATTAATTTAAATGTGTTTTCTATAGTTTTATTTTTTAGTTGCAATTAACGTGATATTTGGTATGTACATCGAATATAATATTACACTTTCTGATCAATATAATCAATGTGCATAATTTCTAACAATTTGAACTCCGGCTTGATTAATTAACAGCCTTTAATGGGTGTTAAATTAAGCCTTAGATTCAGATTATTCAACACTTTCATTTCGCATTCATAAACAGACTTTGCTAAGAATCAAATTCCAGCTGAGTGGCTAATATATAACTTAGAAATGTTTCTAAGTATTACATTAGGGAGATTAATGAAAAGAGTCATTAAGAATCAGGCTCATATATTGCTACTGTTGAAGTCTTATTTAGGACTTAGAAGGAGCTAGTTAGTCAAAGGTAGACTCTAATGTAATAAAAAATGTCTGTTTCTTCAAATAGAGATCTGCTCTAGGAAAAGGAGGTTGATCTTCCTAATAATTTTTTTATACTAACAATCATTTCTAAATTCTATAATTCTATATTGTCCAAGGAGCACACCGTATTGAGCAAAAACCACCAATGATTGTTTGATAACCAACCATTAATGACCAATGGGTCTGCCACCTTACTGGAATTCAATTTAGTGCTTCTGTTTCCTGCTGGCAGGCGAGCTCTAAAGGATGCAATGAAAAAAGTAAACCTTGCCTTTGTTTACATTGACTCTTTTCCATATTCTACTTTTTTTAGCAGCTCTTGCATCTTCTCTGATTTATTCATCGTACATCTTTCCATAATACTATATCACTAGAATAAATAATAATGAATGAGAAAATAGTAAGATTTATCCACTAGAGGCATTTAAATTGGACATTGATTAATGTACCTTTTTTTGTTTGTTTATGGTACCTCTTCCACAACTAAACTTGGACTGAATAGCAGAGCAAATTGCAGTATAGAATAATAACAATAATTAAATGCACCCCTCAACGCCATAATAATAACGAGGAAAATGCCTCGTTCATCTAGTTATGTGTTGTGTGGTTCATGCATTTTTTATTGGTAGGTGATGGGCTAAGCCCCCTGCTAATGGAGGTCCAAGTTTTGGAGAAGCAATTTAAAATATAGCGTTAAAGATTTGTTGGAAGGCCATATTTTATACAGATTAAAGAACGTAATAAGATATTGGAGCATAAAGTAAAAATTGGCAATTTTATCTTTTTGTCACACTAGGTCAATTTTAAAGGCTCTTAGTGGAATTTCCCTCTTGAAATTTGTATATTGCAATTAAAGATTTGGCCTTTTTTTTTCTCCCGATGGCACAATCTATTGATACATTTGATAATAATACCTATGTACTTCACAGTTTAGTAAGGATCAGTATCTATTGTCATGAGGTTGATGTACTTTACTAAAATAAACTAGGAACGTAGAGGTTGCTAATTAAAGTGGCCTTTTATGATCTCCATGTTGAGTCTATGAAGCTTAAGTTTGTGAGATCGCATCTATTTTGTGCATAGTTGGTACATAAGGCCCTCCACGGGCTCCACGTCATCTTAGCACCTTTCGTTCAATTAAAAAGTAGATCGAATTCTACATACAAATCATACTATAGTAGTAGTTATTATGCAACAAATTCATCTTATTAAAAACACGTATATCTAACTCATCCATTCTTTTTGGCACAAGGATGCAAAGACTGGTGGAAAATGATTGGTGTATTTCAAAAATTTTGTTCATATATCTTTGAATGATTTCTTGCATGAAAAAACTTGTACAAATGGAAAACTCCTACATACACATGGCAAGAGGAAAACAAGTGTCTTTATGCATGGAAGCCTTTGAAAATGTGGCAAATGTTCTCTCACACTTGGCATGAGCTAATCCAAGTGTCCTCATGCATGAAATGGCTCCTACACTTGGCATTCTTCTTCTACACTTGTCTAGCTAGTGTGAATTATTCCTACCTATAAATAGCCTCATGATTAGCCAAGTTTATCATCCGAAAATACACCACAATATATTTTCTTATAGCTTTCATCATTGCTAATGATTAGTTCCTTTATCTATTTATCTCACTAATCATTAGTAGTATTATTTCTGTTATTGTTCCACTCTTTCAAATACATACTCGGATTGCTCTCTCAGTTCTTTTTATCACTCCGTGACTTACTGGGTTAACATAAATAATTTTGCTGATTCCTGATCCCTCTACTATAATAGAGGAATGCTCGTTTTATCCTGGGGAAACATTTCAGGCTGCTGGAATAGTTTCTTTGGATAGTGCCCAGCACGACTCAAAGCACCGTATATTTACACAGAGATAATATAACTATATCCTTTTATTGTTTTATTATTCAACAATAATTTCGTTATACATCGTATTATTATTGTTGTTGTTATTATCAGCATTGTTGTTGTTGTTTTCCCCAATTGTTCCTACAATCTAAAAAACTATGGCAGGCAATAATACTGGAAAAAGTATTGCTGATATTATCAATGTCGGCGCTGCCCGCAGTACTCTTGGTGCGGTCGTTCCTCCCTATGAGCGTAGTCATAATAGAGACAATATAAGGTATGTTAATAAGTCTCAAGGTTACATGCCCCATAACCCCAATTATAAGAAAGAGAAAGATTATAATTCTAATTGTGATAGAACAGGTTATTATGTCCAGAAAAATATAAAGATGGCAAGAAATGACAAAGAAAATAGAAATCCTTCCAAAGCTAATTTAGCTCAAGGAGATGAAATTATTGCAGCTGTCATTTCTCAAGTGAACATTGTAGGCACTTTGAAAAATTGGGTGGTAGACTCTGGGGCTACTCGGCATATTTGTGCAAATCGAGAAGCATTTACCTCCTATACAAATATAGGGGATGATAAAGTCCTGGGTAAGGGTAAAGTACTCCTGAAACTAACTTCAGGAAAAACTTTATCCCTTGTGGATGTGCTACATGTTCCTGATGTAAGGACAAACCTGATTTCTGTAGCCTTGTTATTAAAAGCTGGGGTTAAAGTGACATTTGAATCTGATAAGATTCTAATGACCAAAAATAATATTTTGGTTGGAAAGAGCTATTGTAACCAAGGACTCTTTAAACTTAATGTTTCTAACATTACATATGAAAATGCACCTGCTTCTGCTTATATAATTGAGTCTATTTCTTTGTGGCATGCTAGGCTAGGACATGTTAATGTGTCATATATACAGAAAATGCATGCAATGGGTTTAATATCTGGTTTAGACTCAAATAAAGTTGATAAATGTGAAATATGTGCTGAAGCTAAAATTACTAAAAGGTCGTGTTTTCCTGTAAATAGAGAGACTGAATTATTATCTTTGATCCACACTGATTTGGGTGATTTAAAACAGACCATGACTAGAGGTGGTAAACAATATTATGTGACCTTTATTGATGATTTTTCTAGATATACTAAATTATATTTGCTTAGAAATAAAGATGATGCATTTGATGCTTTTATTTCTTATAAATCTGAGGTTGAAAATCAACTTAGTAGAAAAATCAAAAGAATTAGATCTGATAGAGGAGGTGAATCATTGGCCTTAAATGATTTTTGTGAAAAGGAAAGAATTATTCATGAAATAACTCCTCCATATTCACCTGAGTCTAATGGAGTAGCTGAAAGAAAAAATAGAACACTGAAAGAGATGATGAACTCCACGTTAGTTAGTGCTAATGCACCTGATAATTTGTGGGGTGAAGCAATTTTATCTACTTGTCACTTACAAAATAGAATACCCCATAAAAGAACTGGCAAAACTCCCTATGAATTGTGGAAAGGTTATAAACCTAACCTGAAATATTTAAAAGTGTGGGGGTGTCTTGCCAAAGTTCTGTTGCCTGAACCTAAAAAGAGGAAAATAGGTTCTAAAACTGCTGATTGCATGTTTATTGGATATGCTGAACATAGTGCTGCATATAGATTTCTTGTTTTAAAAAGTGATGTGCTTGATTGCAACACCATTATTGAGACAAAGAATGTTGAGTTCTTTGAACACATTTTTCCACTGTCTGATAAAGTTTCTCATGCACCTGTAGAAAGAAATAAATAGAGTACCTCTGTTGAAGAACTGAGAAGGAGCAAAAAGCCTAGAAAAGAATATTTTTCTTATGGAAATGATTTCCAAACTTTTATTGTAAACAATAAACCATTAAATTATTTTGAAGCTATTTCTTCCTCTGAAGCTGAATTTTGGAAAGAGGCAATTAAAGCTGAAATTGAGTCTATTATGAAAAATAATACATGGGTTTTAACAGATTTACCTGTTGGTGCAAAGTCTATTGGTTGTAAATGGATTTTCAAAAAGAAGTTTAATCCTGATGGATCTATAGAAAAATATAAAGCTCGTTTAGTAGCAAAAGGATTTTCACAAAAATGAAATATTGACTATTTTGATACGTTTGCACCAGTGACTAGAATTTCTTCTATTAGACTTTTAATTGCCTTAGCCTCAGTTTACAAGCTTTTTATTCATCAAATGGATGTTAAAACGACATTTTTAAATGGTGATTTAGAAGAAGAAATTTATATGGTTCAGCCTGAGGGATGTATTGTTCCTGGGCAAGAAAATAAAGTTTGTAAATTAATTAAATCTCTTTATGGCCTAAAGCAAGCTCCTAAACAGTGGCATGAGAAATTTGATCAAGTCTTATTGAGAGACGGATTTTCTTCTGTTGAAGTGGATAAATGTGTTTATACTAAAATACTAAATGGTGATTTTGTGATAATATGTTTATATGTTGATGACATACTTATATTTGGTACAAGTATAAATACTGTGCAAAGTACTAAACTGTTTTTGTCATCCAATTTTGATATGAAAGATCTTGGTGAAGTAAACATGATATTGGGAGTTAAAGTCATAAGAAGTGATGATGGTATTGTGTTGTCACAAGAACAATATGTTGAGAGACTTCTTAAGAAGTTTGATTGTTTTGACGTGACACATGTGGCTACTCCTTATGACGCTGGCTCTCAATTGAAAAAGAATAAAGGAGACCCAGTTGCTCAGTCTAAATATGCTCAGATTATTGGGAGTCTGATGCATTTAATGAATTTTACAAGGCCAGATATAGCCTATGCTGTGTGTAGACTGAGTAGATATACTCGTAATCCCGAGCATTGGTGACACGACCCGAAATCCGGCTAGGCCGTGCGGGCATCCGACATCCTCCCCTAGATCCGTCGGGCGAACCCTTACCAGGTGCCTCCAAAGAAATGGATATAAACACTTACCTCGTTACAAAGTTAGCACAATTACTCAACAACCGCTTTGTCCTTTGAATTCATTGCCAAACGATCCCACTCTAATCAATAAGCAGAAAAATATATCAAATTAGGCTAAAGGCTTCATTTCTCACATCTTAGGGCAATCCAGGTAGGAACCTGATACCCTGTTCGCATACGCAATACGCAGGCCAGGCCTATATACAGGGTTTACGGTCACATAACCAAACCCTAAATAAATTTTATTTATAAGTTGCCCATAACTCACTGAGTACGAATATATAATCAATTCCATTATTGGGGTCCACTTGACCCTTTAAACTATTAATTGAACTTATTAAAACGATGTCTAATATTCCAAGTTTTACTGTTAGAATATATTCAAACACACGTAATAAACTCAGATAATACATTAGGATCATTACCTGAATGTTCCAGGGTGAAAATTCTACTTTCCTCCGGCCCCTTTTCTCATTTTCTGGCATTTTTATTTACTGCGTTATTTCATTTTTCTCTGTTCTCGTCTTTTGCTGCTTTCTAATCTTCTTTAACTTATAAGCTCACCCCAACCGACTTTCATTTCTTTTCCTTTTTCCTTTTTTCCTTTTTTTTTTTTTTGTCTTTTACTCTTTTTCTTTTATTTTAATTTCTTTTTGCGACGAAACTTAAAACGGTACCCTGCGATATTCAAAATAATTTCAACTTTTGCATACAAGTAATACAAAATATATGTAACATACTTGCGAAGGAGGATTTCAAATTAGACTCCCGAAACTAAAGATGCGAATTTAAATAGAAAAAGTCAAATTATTTAACTTTCGGCATTTTAGCGGAAACTAGCCGAAAAATATCGAAATTCACTTTCGAAAGTTTACAAAAATTACAATTAATTATACGAACCTAACGGCGCTTTCGGATTTCGAATCAGAGCTCATTCGGCAAAACCGAGCTCGAAAATCTCTTTTTAATATTTATTGTCAATAAAAACTGAAACCTTCTTCCGATGCCCACCAAAAGAGGTCTGATTTAGCTCAAATTTTACAGACAGATCCTAATGGACATTACGAATATTTAAAATTATCGGCACGCCAATCGGAGTCCTAACTTCCGAAACGACTGACCGAGGTCGTTTCATTCTCCTCCACTTAAACTCTCGTTCGTCCTCGAACGAGTCTAAGTCTAAAGCAAGATTCACGCTGATAACAAAAGAACTTGGACGACCTTCATAAACTGCTCCACGGGCATTATCTTCTTATTACAGGATCAGAATCATAACGCGCATATCGTACTTTTGGAATAAAAATATATAGGTAATATGATAATACCATTGCACAGCTTATTCTGACTAAGCTGATCCTTCCTCGATCACAAGAAGCTTTTTCGGAACAAAGATATACTAAACTCTGGATAAATTAACATGATTCAGCCAAGAATCACATTTTCGATATACCTTTCGATTTAGAACAGGTCGCTAGAATTAAGAATTAGCTCACGCTTGATGCAATAGGGGGAGCTTTTGAAGTACCCTGTCACTACACACTATAGAAAATTTGATGCAAGCTATTTATTTTTACGAACGCATTATACAACATCTCAGTTGATGTTAGTGTTGTTCTGCAAGCTCCTTGTGGGAATGTAGTTACTCATATCCTAATGCATGTCAAGGTTCATCTGAACAGGGTCTATCATATAAGGATAAGGATTATGCAACTACTGGATAATATGATGCATACCAGAAATGATCTTCAGACTAAACATCCACTTCAGGGCATTTTCTTTAGATTGGAAATATTATGACTTGAAAAAAGTGAAAATAAAATAGACATGTCGTTGGACCATGAGCTGAGGCAGAATACCAGCAACAAAGTTGATTACATGCACTTATAACGCTAAAGTAACTTCTCAAAGAATTAAGGTGTGAAGGAAATATACCAATGATGGACGGACGATAAACTGTACTAGATCTTTAACTCTAAATTTCCATGAAGTAAAACAACGTCAGTATGAGGATCCAGTTCTAGTTGAATGCAGACAGATAGCCAGAAGAAAACTGGAGTAGCCATACAGGGTTACTACTGACGGTGTTCTCATATATAAAGATAGAATTTGTGTTCCTAATGTTGCAGATTTACGTGGACAGATTATGATAGAGGCACATTATTCCGAATACATTTTTTCATCCAGGCTCGACTAAGATGTACCATGATCTTAAGCAGATTTATTAGTGGGATGGAATGAAGTGTGACATAGCAGAATTTGTGGCTCAATGTTCTAATTGCCAGCAAGTTAAAGTTGTGTCATCTTTCCAGACTTTATACTTTCAGCAGATAGGTACGTATATCTGATCAGATTGCCAGCTTATCTCTGTCATTAATAGATTATTAGTGGGTTTAGCAATGATCGACACTCATTGTAGATTTCTGTTGTGCCCTTACTTTGGGTCGTGAGAAAAGTGGTATCAACACCTCAGAGATTTAATATTACCATTTAGTATTTGGAGGAAGACTCCTCCACTTAAAGCACAAACTCATGCAGCCATTTGAATAGGAATAACCATCCTCGCACAGTCTGCTGGACTAAAGAAGATTTAGCTAAAAGCTGAACATAGGCAGACCTAAGCTACCAACTACCCTTTCGAGTTGCCAAACAGCTGCAACTCTCAAGTTCACAACTCCATCCCTTTGCCGTAAACACCACCGCCTGATGGATGGTACTTCTATATAGAAATTTCGGCAGAGTTTCCCCTGAAACTGGATGATCCGCAAAAACAGAACCAGCACTATACTATACATGGGAATGGATACCCGGATAAACTGATATCCAAAACAATAATATGCTTACCCGGCTACAATAACACGTACTCTGGCTCAACACAGGGAACGTCACAAGCGGCTACCAATCGCCCAAGCTCACTAGTGCCGGACGAAGAAGAAATGGAAATGAATCGAGGATAGAAATAATTAGAGCTTCAGGAAATTCATCTTCTTATTTGCTTGGCTACCAAAGTTAGACTACTTGCGAGTCAAAGTAGCCCAAGAATCACAATTGAAGAGATAGACATTAAATAAGCTTTATGGAAAAACATCCACACCAATTTAACCTCCCAATAAGAAGGATACTCTGACAATCTACCAGAATACCCTTTTATAACTAAGACAAGCTCATAGAATAACATGACTCTATTAGAATCTCGAACCAAGAGGAGACACATAGATCGAGCATTACTTACTTGCCACTTTACACTGGAAGAAACAACGACACTTCCTGATGGCGACGAATAAGAATCCCATCATCCTACCAACACTGATTTCCAAGGAGAGAGGTAAAATGACTAGACATAATAACACAAGGTGGCATAACAGGATGTCAAGCAGGCAATAGCAATACTCACCGTAAAATCTCTCATATTTAGATCAGATAAACTAGTAGGGTCTCATAAATGCCAGGAATAAATCGTATCAGAAACTCACCCTTCTACCGCAACCGATTCTTAATTACGACAATATCCAATGAAACCGTCGAAACATGATAAGACACACCTTTTCCAGATCTATCGAAAGAATCAAATCTTACTCACATTTAATAGAAGAAGAAATCTCAGGGTCTACTGCCTTGGATACCTCAGCATCCTGTCAGACTGGTAGTTCATAAAACTGCCTCTGCGGCTGAATTAAGCCGTTATACTAATAATTACCTTCTGAAGAATAATTGCCACCACGCTCTCAACCTTTACTAGATCGTGGAATTTCTTTAGCTGATTAAGATCTAAATAAAATTCCCTGCGACTGTGCAGGTACCTGAGACCGAGAGAAAGGACGACGACCTACTTGCCGAAATAAGGAAAAACTCCTCAAAGGATAACCAGACTCACGACAATGATAACACCTTTTTGACTAAAAATGGAAGCTGGAAAGATTGTTGATAGCTATAAAGAGAAAAACTGGGTCTAATCTTGATGAACTACTCGCGCACTTTGAGAATCACGCTCTACAAGCTGAGATAACCTGGAAGGTGACCTCTCAAAATAATCAGAACTCTTACCTCCAAATAAGGTACCATGGTTACCCACTAGGGCCACGGAATCTCTTGCTCTTCCGCTCTAACTCTTCCCGCTCTAACTTATGGTATTCCTCTAACTCTTTCCGCTCTACTCCGAGGGCGGAATCCTCCTACCCTCAATATGATGCAATGGAGCGGAATCTTCCTGCTCCGAGGGCGGAATCCTCCTACCCTCAATATGATGCAATGGAGCGGAATTCTCCTGCTCCGAGGGCGGAATCCTCCTACCCTCAATATGATGCAATGATAACCCTTCACCGGCGCGGGACTCTCATCGACTGCCGGGAAGTATATGTCAACTCACAGCCAGGGTACAATGCTCAAATCCTCAATGCAATGCCAACAATAGGACATAACAGATAATATACAATGTAAATCCAAAGCTAAGGCGTAATGAGTACGCCTATCGGCAGCTACACACGTAAGGAACACGTGGTAGAATATCCACGAGGCCAGGTGCCTCCAAAGAAATGAATATAAACACTTACCTCGTTACAAAGTTAGCACAATTACTCAACAACCGCTTTGTCCTTTGAATTCATTGCCAAACGATCCCACTCTATTCAATAAGCAAAAAAATATATCAAATTAGGCTAAAGGCTTCATTTCTCACATCTTAGGGCAATCCAGGTAGGAACCTGATACCCTGTTCGCATACGCAATACGCAGGCCAGGCCTATATACAGGGTTTACGGTCACATAACCAAACCGTAAATAAATTTTATTTATAAGTTGCCCATAACTCACTGAGTACGAATATATAATCAATTCCATTATTGGGGTCCATTTGACCCTTTAAACTATTAATTGAACTTATTAAAACGATGTCTAATATTCCAAGTTTTACCGTTAGAATATATTCAAACACACGTAATAAACTCAGATAATACATTAGGATCATTACCTGAATGTTCCAGGGTGAAAATTCTACTTTCCTCCGACCCCTTTTCTCATTTTCTGGCATTTTTATTTACTGCGTTATTTCATTTTTCTCTGTTCTCGTCTTTTGCTGCTTTCTAATCTTCTTTAACTTATAATCTCACCCCAACCGACTTTCATTTCTTTTCCTTTTTCCTTTTTTTTTTTGTCTTTTACTCTTTTTCTTTTATTTTAATTTCTTTTCGCGATGAAAATTAAAACGGTACCCTGCGATATTTAAAATAATTTCAACTTTTGCATACAAGTTATACAAAATATATGTAATATACTCGAGAAGGCGGATTTCAAATTAGACTCCCGAAACTCAAGATGTGAATTTAAATAGAAAAAGTCAAATTATTTAACTTTCGGCATTTTAGCGGAAACTAGCCGAAAAATATCGAAATTCACTTTCGAAAGTTTACAAAAATTACAATTAATCATACGAACCTAACGACGCTTTCGGATTTCGAATCAGAGCTCATTCGGCAAAACCGAGCTCGAAAATATCTTTTTAATATTTATTGTCAATAAAAACTGAAACCTTCTTCCAATGCCTACCAAACGAGGTCTGATTTAGCTCAAATTTTACAGACATGTCCTAATAGACATTACGAATATTTTAAAATTATCGGCACGCCAATCGGAGTCCTAACTTCCGAAATGACTGACCGAGGTCGTTTCAATTGGTCTGCATTAGTAAGACTGATGAAATATTTGAGAGGAACCATGAATTATGGTATCCTGTATAGTGGATTTCCCGCTGTATTAGAAGGATACAATGATGCTAACTGGATCTCTGATTTAGATGTGACAAAATCCACTAGCGTATTCACCATTGGTGGTGGTGCAATAGCATAGAGATCGGCCAAGCAAACTATAATTGCTAAATCTACTATGGAAGCAGAGTTTATACCTCTGGCATTGGCTGGTTCTGAGGCTGAATGGCTACGAAACTTCTTAGCTGATATCCCTTTAACAAAGGATGTGTTGCCTCCTGTGTCTATCCGTTGTGATAGTAAAGCGGCAATTGATGTTGCCAAGAATAAATCCTATAATGGAAAACGCAGACACATTCGTCTGAGACACAAAGTTGTCAAGCAGCTGCTGAGAGATGGAATAATTTCCATTGATTATGTAAAGTTAGAAGTGAATTGGCAGATCCTCTGACTAAACCTTTGGGAAGAAAATTAATTCTTCAAACCTCAAAAGAGATAGGGTTAAGGCTAATATTATTGTCAATAGAGATGGTAACCCAACCTATGTGATTGGAGATCCCATGAAGTAGGTTCATATGGGTAATAACAAGTCGATATTGACACTGAAGCACTTAAAAAATGAGAGTGCTTAACTGCTACTAATGGAGAGGTTGAGTTTTAACTCTTAATGAATTCATAGTTCTTATGCATGGTGTATTTAAAGCATTGTACACTTGATGAATTCACCTATATGAGAGTAGGAGTGGAGCCGCTCCTATGAGATTCTAGCCAAGTCTCTAGAGCTCTCATGATTACCAGGCACGCGCACGGCCTATTCGCGCAAAACCGCATTGAACAGCAAAATTGTGGGTTTGAATGTGACTGGTAAGGCCTCTGACTTGCAAAAAGAATTATTGGTTCATAGAAATACTATATTTCACCAGTAATTCTGTGGGTCAAGTCTTATCGATCTAAGTTTGGTTCATAGTCCATAAGACACCAAACCTATTGAATTTGGACCGTGTAAATCCAGTAAGTCTTATCCTCCATATCTACCCCATTATTCTCTACCTCTTCTTTCTTCAAATCTTTTGAAATATGTGGGGGACTGATAGAAAATGATTGGTGTATTTCAAAAATTTTGTCCATATGTCTTTGGATAATTTCTTGCATGGAAAAACTTATACAAATAGAAAACTCCTACATACACATGGCAAGAGGAAAACAAGTGTCTTTATGCATGGAAGCCTTTGAAAATGTGGCAAATGTTCTCTCACACTTAGCATGAGCTAATCCAAGTGTCCTCATGCATGAAATGGCTCCTACACTTGGCATTCTTCTTCTACACTTGTCTAGCTAGTGTGAATTATTCCTACCTATAAATAGTCTCATGATTAGCCAAGTTTATCATCCAAAAATACACCACAATATATTTTCTTATAGCTTTTATCATTGCTAATGATTAGTTCCTTTATCTACTTATCTCACTAATCATTAGTAGTATTATTTCTGTTATTGTTCCACTCTTTCAAATACATACTCGGATTGCTCCCTCAGTTCCTTTTATCACTTCGTGACTTACTGGGTTAACATAAATAATTTTGCTGATTCCTGATCCCTCTACTATAGTAGAGGAAGGCACGTTTTATCCTGAGAAAACATTTCAGGCTGCTGGAATAGTTTCTTAGGAGAGTGCTCAGCACGACTCAGAGCACCGTATATTTACACAGAGATAATATAACTATATCCTTTTATTATTTTATTATTCAAGAATAATTTCGTTATACATCGTATTATTATTGTTGTTGTTATTTGTATTGGATAAAAGCTGACTAGGCTTGAGAAGGTGACACGTGTCTTCCACGTGGCACGAACAGACCTTTCAACGGACAGACATCCAACGGGCAGACAAGCATCACGAACAGACCTAAAGAAGTTACGAAGCATCTCAACGGTCAACACGACTTAAATGAGCAGTAATTAACATGATCACCCACGATCAACCTATTAATGACAATTAACCCAGCGGCTTTAACTCCAACGGATAGGTGACCGGCAGTTACTTATCCCAACGGATCCACGCCCAGCGGTTACAGAAATCTCAACGGGTGCCCACCAGGCTTATAAATAGCACCCACCTTAATCGATTATGTAATCTGGAACTTCATATCTGTAATATCAATAAACTAATCTCTCTCTCTCTCTCTCTCTCTCTCTCTCTCTTTCAATCTTTCTCAGTTATTCTCTTTGCTCTTGTTTAGTTCGTTACTTTACTCATCAGACAGGCAATCGATATCGAAGAACTCTCCCCGAGGACGAGTGATACGATACGGTTTTTTCTCTTTTATCTACATTTTGCATATTACTCTTTAACTCGTACGAGCATATTGTTATCATCTCAGTTTATCATATAGACTCTTAATCTCAGCTGTTGACCGTGACCCCGCAAATACAAATTTAATTGTTAATTGGCCTAAAAACGGATCTAGGTTAAATAATTTGGCGACCACAGTGGGAGCCGGTCAATAAGCCTTCGTAGGTTAATAGTTAATTTTTGCTGTTATCTCCGCTTTTGTCTATCCTTTTTTTATAACTAACATGGCAGATAGCAACTCTCAACAAGTCGTCGCGAAGGGAAATCGAGAAAGTACTCGTATAATGAATATTTTCGAAGTGAAGCAGAGGTCCGGTGAATCTCTTCGCCAGTACATAGGTCGTTTCCAGGAAGAGCTAGCAGCATTCCCCGAGATGCCAGACAAGTGGGCGATAGTCGCGTTTACTTATGGTCTGGATAGGGGAAGCTCCATAGTTACACGACGATTGTACGAATCCCTTCGCGAATCCCCAGCGGTCAGCTGGACGGATGTTTGCGGCCGTTACACTTCAAGGGTAAATGTTAACGAACCCGAATGAGAAGACTCTCGGGGAGATCACCCTCACAACTCTTGTCGAATGAGTAGCAAAGGAAACAACCTTCCATGTTGTCGACGCGGATTTGGCCTACAACATCATATTGGGGCAGACCTTGGATCCACGACATGCAAGCCGTTCCTTCCACTTATCATCAGGTGTTAAAATTCCCATCCAAATGGGGAGTACGTGAAGTTCGAGGAGAGCAGCGCTCTGCCCGAGATTGCTATTCTGTGGCTCTAAAACTCCCTGAAGAGATCAAATAGCAAATACAGCGATCGGGACTAGACATACCACCCGAGGCAGCTGAGCACGAAGTCCCGGAGTTCATCACGAAGATGGACGAGAAAGAAAATCATATGCCAACCGTTGAAGCTTTGGATCCCGAAGAGCTGTTCACCGACAAGCCAGAACGGAAAGTGTATCTGGGGACCGAGCTAAACAAACGCCTACGAAGAGATATCCTCCAGTTTCTTAAGGAGCGGCATACAACATTCGCCTGGTCTCACGAAGACATGACAAGTATTTCTCCTGACATCATTACTCACAGGTTAAATGTAGATCCGTATCACCGCCCGGTGAAACAAAAGACGCGCCAGCAAGGAGCCTTCCAGAACCAGGTCATCAACGACGAGGTTGACCGGCTGCTGAAGATTGGTTCAGTCGTGAAGTCAAGTATCCAGACTGGCTAGCCAATGTAGTTGTCGTACCTAAAAAGAACGGCAAATGGCGAGTCTGCATCGACTTCACAGATAAACAAAGCCTGCCCGAAGGATTCCTATCCTTTTCCCAGGATAGATCAACTGATCGATGCAACGGCCGGGCACGAAGAGCTAACCTTCCTCGACGCATACTCCGGGTATAACCAAATATTGATGGATCCCGAAGACCAGGAGAAGACAGAATTCATCACCTGTCGAGGTACGTACTGTTACAAAGTTATGCCTTTTGGACTAAAAAATGCAGGTGCAACTTATCAGCGTTTAGTCAATCGAATGTTTCACGACCATATTGGTAAGACTATGGAAGTATACATCGATGACATGCTGATAAAATCTAAACGAGCAGAAGACCATTTAGCACATCTGAAAGAAGCTTTTCGGATCCTGGATCAGTATAACATGAAGCTGAATCCAGAGAAATGCGCTTTCGGAGTTGGATCAGGGAAGTTTCTAGGATTCATTGTTTCTCAGCGTGGCATTGAAGTCAATCCTGCTCAGATAAAAGCTATTGAATCAATTCCAGATTTGCTTCACAACAGAAGAGACGTCATGAAACTAACGGGGAGAGTGGCAGCCTTATGAAGGTTCATTTCCCGGTCATCTGACCGGTGCAAAAGTTTCTTCGATGTCTTAAAACAAAACAAGGAGTTCAAATGGACTCCCGAATGCCAACAAGCATTGAGGGATCTGAAGAAGTATCTGTCCAATCCTCCGCTACTCTCCACACCTCAAGAAGGGGAACAGCTGTTGATTTACTTGGCAGTCTCAAAATCATCAGTAAGCGTTGTACTAGTTCGGGAAGACCAAGGTAAGCAACTTCCTATCTATTACGTTAGCAAAGCTTTAATTGATGCAGAAACGCGTTATCAACCTTTAGAAAAGCTAGCATTGGCATTAGTAACTGCCGCTCGTAAGTTACGCCCTTATTTTCAGAGCCATTCGATAGCCGTGGTTACGACTTTCCCTTTGCGAAATGTTCTACACAAACCTGAATTCTCAAGAAGATTGGTAAAATGGGCTATAGAATTATCCGAATTTGATATCACCTATCAGCCTAGAGTAGCAATAAAATCGCATGTCCTGGCTGACTTCGTAGCAGAATTCAGCGCTAACATGTACCCTGAGGCAGAAAGAGAGTCTATTCTTTATGCAGGAGCAACTGGCACATAGACCCTTTATACAGATAGCTCCTCGAGCGTCAAAGGGTCTGGTCTTGGACTAGTTCTTATGACTCCATCCGGCGAAACGGTAAGGCAAGCTATCAAGTGCCCATTCATTACTAACAATGAGGCCGAATATGAGGCCGTTATTGCAGGATTGGTACTAGCCCGGAGTTATGGGGCAACCTCCGTCAAGCTGAAGAGCGATTCTCAGCTCGTGGTGAATCAAATCAATGGAGGTTTTGTTGCACGAGAATCCAGGATGCAAGCGTACCTCGCCCGAGTAAAAGAGCTTCTAGCACAGTTTGGCGAATGGGAAGCAGTCCAGATTCCATGGGAAGAGAATAATGAAGCCGATGCTCTTGCAAACATGGGATCAGTGGCAGAGATAGGGCAGCCAACTCCTCAGCTATTGTTCAACTTCTCTACACAACCATGGATAGAGAAAAGTTTGAAATCAACACTATCAATGCTACTTGGGACTGGCGGAATGAGATAACAAATTACCTTATCCATGGAACTTTGCCTGAAGATGCGAAAGCTGCACGCAAACTTCGAGTGAAAGCTGCCCGATACATAATTCTCAATGGCGAACTTTACCGGAAGATGTTTGCAGGACCTCTTGCAAAATGCCTTGGACCTAATCAGATCAATTATGTAATGAGAGAAGTCCACGAAGGCTGTTGTGGAAATCATTCTGGAGGTAGGGCACTAACTCGAAAGCTGATTCGTGCAGGCTATTATTGGGACAAGATGGAGAAAGATACGAATGAATTTGTCAAGAAATGTGACAAATGCCAAAGTTTCGCTCATCTTCTACACCAACCAGCAGAGCCACTCCACTCAATAATCTCTCCATGGCCTTTCATGAAATGGGGGATGGATATAGTTGGTCCTCTTCCCATGGCACCAAGGGGAGATGCGCTTCTTATTGATCATCACAGACTACTTCACAAATTGGGTCGAGGCCGCAGCATACTCAAAGATACGACAAACGGAAGTCGTCGATTTCCTCTGGCGTTTTTTCGTATGTCGTTTTGGAGCACCTAAGGAAATAGTCATGGACAACGGCCCGCAATTCGTCGGCCAGAAAGTGACTAGATTTCTCGAGGATCTTCATATCAAAAGGATCACTTCTTCACCATACCATCCTGCTGCAAATGGACAGGCAGAATCTACCAACAAAATCATCGTTGAATCCCTTAAGAAGCGCCTCGAGCAGGCAAAGGGATGTTGGGTAGAAGAGTTACCTGGAGTACTATGGGCTTACCGCACGACAATAAAAATGAGCACCGGAGAAACTCCTTATTCATTAGTATATGGCGCAGACGCTCTAATCCCGGTTGAAATCGGAGAGCCCAGCTTGTAACACATGCCACTGAAGATTCAAACTCAGTCAATCTATCCGAAGAGCTGTATCTTCTCGAAGAACGCAAGGAGCTTGCTCTTATACGAGTAATCACCCAGAAAGAACGAGTCGAACAGTATTACAATCGGGGACTGCGCGTACGAAGCTTTCAAGTCGGAGACTTTGTACTCAGAAAAGTATCTCAAAGCACACAAGAAACGAATTCAGGTAAGCTCGGTCCCAACTGGGAAGGCCCCTACAAAGTAATTGCTTCAGTGGGTAAAGAGTCTTACCGTTTGGCGCGACCAGACGGCTCTACTGTTCCGAACAGCTGGAATGTGATCCACCTCAAAAGGTATCACTTTTAAGTGATAAAACGGTTAGTCCTCTAACAATTACCTTTTATCTTTGTGAAAGTTCTTACTTTTAATTATATATTCTTTTTTCTAAATGGTACTAACGACCTGAACAAGGTCAGATCCGTTTAGCTCAACTGGCAGAGCTCAAAGTTTTTCAACTTCGCGGCTGTGGGTTCGAATCCCACAACGGACAAACTCCTCGTTTGGTTATATGTGTTCTATATGCGACTCACTGACAACTCTTTTCATGTTATCAGTTTACGTGCTCCAACATAAAAACAAGGAGGGTGGTGAGAGGCCCCTGTAGGCCAGGTAAGACCTTCACAAAGGAGGCAAAAGACCTTACCAAAAGGCAAACTCTACTCGAGTTTTTCAAATCAAAAACTTTTACGTGACACGACTTCCACAGCAAATAAGAGAAGTCAGTTCACGAATCAAAAAAAAAACTTTTACGTGACGCAACTTCCACAACAAATAAGAGGAGTTAGTTCACAAATCAAAAACTATCACGTGATAAAACTCCCACAATAAATAAGAGGAGTTATTCACAAAACAATTTTTGGGTGACAAAGGCTTCCACGAAAATAAGAGAAGTCGATCACCAGGCCAACAACTCGGCCAGAGCCAATCTACAAAGCCATGCAATAACTTTCAACTATCAAAACGATAAGCAAAGTCACACGCATAGAGCAACGATTCGCCCAACACTATAGAAACGATCACCATTCGGTCAGACCAATGACAACTTACCTCTTACCAAAGAAAGGATAAGTTACAAACATTCGGTCACTTACAACTTACGACCTCTTCTCAACGAAAGGCTAAGTTAAAATTACTCGGGCAGACTCTTGAAGAGACGAACTTAATAAAGTTCTTACTTCAGAAAACTCCCAATCACAAGGCACGAAAGGTACAACACATGCAAAAAGGTCAAAAAGTTCAAACTAAATATACTCACTGGACAGATCTAAACTGATGCAGCCCGATCACGTGCTGATCAAGTGATCGATCCACCGAGGAGACCGATGACAAGAAGCAAAGCCAAGCTGCTGCACGATGTGCACGTTCACTTAGCCTGGCCGAAGGAAAACAATTGCTCCGAAGCTGAGTGGCCGAGCTCAAGAATCGAAGGCATTATCTTCAGATTTGAGCCCGAAGGCAATGTGACCGAGGACAATGAGCTCGAAGACAATTGAGCGTCCGAAGGCAACAAGTGTGTGTTCGAGCAGACAATCGAGAACCGAAGCCAAGGCTTACCGAAGTCAAAGTCTGCCGAACACATTTTAACTCAGCCCTGCGTGGCTTATTTCTATTGGTCAACTGTGACCTATTTACTAGTTTACCCTTAGTATTTCCTATATAAACATTGTTTCCTTTCATTGTAAGTAGCTAGGTTTTGAATATTGATGAATTGAATGAAAGTGCCGAGCACATTTCTTCTTGTCTCCGTCGTGAGCAAAACCCCGGTGAGGGCTTTTAAGGACTTGTGGCTTTCGGTTAGTCCGATTGAACATTCCTCTTGATCATTCAGTTTGCAAGAGGCAATGTTCTCTTGAGGATTGTTGCATAGTATAGGTGATCCTTGCATCCCTTTTGATTGAGCTTTGAGACAGGTTCCTCACTGTTCTTTCGAAAGAAGCAAGTTTTGTCTTGCTTCTATCTTTATCTTTCTTGTTTGATCTTCCGCGTTTGTGCTAGCAACCCCTTCGGGAATTGCATTGCACCATCTTGGTATCAGAGCACGGTTTGGGCTTGTTTCTACAACCCCAAATCCTGTTCACGTTATCTCTATTTTCGTGCGTTTTGTGTCTTTGTTTCCGTTTCGTGTTCCTATTTTGTTTGTTACTGTTGGTGTTCTTACAAAAAAAAAAAGTATTAAAAGAAAATTCAAAAATTGTGTTTGATTGTTGGTTGTTTGGGAAAAACAATCTTGGATTCTTGTTCACCATCGAGTTCTGATTCAAACGAATACCCGACGTACTGATTTCGTGACTAGGGTTTCTTGGTGAATTTTGGACTGTTTTTGAGCTTCCTTGGTGACTGGAAATCAAACCCCAGCCGTGTTGGTGGAGACCGATGAAGGTTGGTGGTTCTTGAGTGATTTGGGTTTGTTTATTGCTTAAAATCGAAGTTCTTAAGTTGGAAACGTTGTCCGTACACCGGAAACTTGTTACAAAATCGTAACAGTGTACGACTCGAACGAGCTGGATCTTAGCTCGAAGAACTTCGTTTGATTTCCTCCGTTGTTGTTTGGAACCGGAGTTGAAAGAGCAACTCAGATCTGTTGAATTTCGTGGTCAGTGAACCGAAGTTGTTGCGTCCGTACGCCGGAGCAAGGTCACTGTTCCATTGAAGAAGAAAGGGGTTAAAAATTTTAACATCAAAACCCCCAGGTGAAAGTTGTCGGCTGAAAAAAGGAAAGTGGATAAGGTAAAACCCTATCCGTACCAAGGAGGGACCACTTTTGTACGGACAGGAGTGGGTGTGATCGAAAAAGATTCCAAAAGGGAATCAAAAGGGTAGATTCTCCTAGGTTCTCACTTTCTTTCGTGTCAAAATTCTAGTTGGTGGATCTTTTGAGTAATTGTCCTACTCAAGGTCGTACTAACTCTTTTAAGCTGATAGGAATTCGTGCGAAGGGGTGACCGAAGTCCGAACTATCGTAGAAATTCTTTTGACTCCCCGAGATCAGTTTAAAAAGCGTCCGTTCCATCGAGTCGAACATCACTTCACTCTTCCCGAAGAGGCAGTGACTATTGTCGAACTTGAAGGATCTTAGAGGACCGATCAATCAGACGAGCCACTGTTAACAAGTCCTTGAGTGATCAAAAACCGAACCCATAAATTGAGTGGACCCGAGTGCCACCCATCAAAGGTGAGGGAGTGTGTGAGGTGATTTCTAACCCTAACATTTGTTTGATCTTTGACTTGTGCAGGAACCATGGCTGGAAACGATGGCAAAAGCATTGAAAAGCCTGAATTATCGTTAGCCGATCTCATGGCTGCGATACAAAGTGTCAGTGCCGATGTAAGAGGAGTGAGTGCTCGAGTAGCTAACCTCGAGCAGGGAAGTGCGTCCGTGGCCATGCATGGGTCCGGCGCTGGAACAAGCGAATCCACTCCGATGAAACCTGAGCTGTATGCTGAGCTTCTTCGACAACATCAGTTGACGAGTGAAGCAATTCGAAGAGAGCTTAACTTGGGCAATCCCCAAGCACAACAAAACTTGGGCAATCCCCAAGCTGGAAATCAAAACTTGGGCATTCCCCGAGGAGAGAGGTTACCACTTCCAAGGACCCGAAGAGATCTTGGAGCTGTAACCGAAGAGGTTGATGAGGAGGAATTTCCCGAGGACGAATATTAGCGTGAGCCGCCATTCGCTCAACGAAGGCAAGCTCACCGAGGACGTGGAAATTTCCGAGGTCGAGGCCGAGGCGCAAATGTTGAAAGAAATATTGGGCGTGAGGCTGATGATCGAGAAAATGAGTTTCTCGAACAGGTTCGTGGTGTTCGAGACTCAAACCTGAACAGTGTCAAGATCACTATTCCACCCTTTAAAGGAACTAGTGATCCCGATGAGTATCTTGAATGGAAGCTTAAAATGGAGCGCATCTTTGAAACCAATGAGATGACCGATGAGAGAAAAGCTGCCCATGCCATTGCTTCGTTCGAAGCTTATGCATCAACATGGTGGGAATCTGACAAGAGGCATAGACGAAGGAATGACTATCCAGTAGTCACTACCTGGCCACAGTTGATGAGAGCGATGGATGGTAAGTATTTGAGTGCCAAGTACAGGCAGACTCAAATGCAAAAGCTCTATGAGTTAAAGCAAGGGTCCAAGTCAGTCCAAGAGTACCACGATGAGTTCGAAAAGGTTCGATTGAATCTTGATCTGGTCGAAGACGAAGAGCAAGCCATTATCAGATTCAAAAATGGCTTGGCTAGGGATGTGTCATCTCAGTTGAGACTCCACGTGTACCACACGTTGGAAGGTGTGTTTGATGCTGCCACCGAAGCTGAAAAATTGGTGAAGGACGATAAGGCAAACCGGTATCGAGGAGTCACTACTTCTACTCCTTTGAACCGAAATAAAGAATGGAAGAGTCCAAACCAAGCAAGTGCTAACGCTGTTCGAGATTCGAAGAGATCCTTCGAAAGAGGTGTGACCGTTAACCAACCAAGAGAAGTGGGAGGTAAAGTTCAACTCAACTCTCCTAGTGCTTCAAATATTCAGTGTCACAAATTCAAAGGTTATGGTCACATGGCAAAAGAGTGTCCAACTCGCAAAGTTATGCTTCTGCTCGAAGATGGAACCGTCCATGAGCAAGCGAGTGACACCGAGGAGGAAATTATCGAGGAGACTGATCGAGCTGGAGTTGATGATGATCATGAGGCTGCCGAAGCTGATCATCCGGAAATGTTTCTTGTGGTTCGAAGGAATTTGAGCTGCATGACTCTTGAAGAAGAGGACAACCAAAGAGAAAACCTCTTTCATGCCCGATGTCGAGTGAGGGGAAAGGTGTGTTCGATGATCATTGATTCCGGTAGTTGTGCCAATGTAGTGAGCCAAACTTTGGTTTCACAAATGGGATTACCTACGATGAAGCATCCCCACCCTTACAAGTTACAATGGCTGAATGAGTGTGGAGAATTGAGAGTTGTCAAACGGGTGTGGATCAAGTTCAAAATCGGAGAGTATCAAGATGAGATGATATTCGATGTGGTTCCGATGCAAGCTTGTCATTTGCTATTGGGTCGACCATGGCAGTATGACCGAACAGCTGTTCACAATGGCAGATCCAACACTTACACTGTGAAGCTCGACGGGAAGAGTTTCATGCTCAAACCCTTGTCTCCAAAACAAGTCACCGAGGACTATAAAAGAATGAAAGAATTGAAAGAAGCGGCCAAAGCTAAGCTTCCGATAGGAGCAAAATTGGGGCCCGAAGAAACAAACTCACCGATCGAAGTGAAAGGAATTTGTGCAATCATGCAACCCGGTGAGATCTTACGAGGCAACGACCACGGTCAGATGATGATTTGCCTCGTGCACAAGGGTATCTTTCTAAACTCTAATGATGATTTTTCTAATGATAACCCTTTGCCTTTGTTTGTTCGCAAAGTTTTGCAGGACTTCGAGGACATGTTTCCCGAGGAAATGCCAGGTGGATTACCTCCGTTGAGAGGAATCGAGCACCAAATTGACTTCGTACCAGGGTCTCAAATCCCTAACAAACCTGCATACCGGTGTAATCCCGAAGACACCAAAGAGCTCCAACGGCAGGTTGATGAACTGCTGAACAAGGGCCTCGTTCGTGAGAGCTTGAGTCCTTGCGCCGTTCCTGTTATCCTTGTCCCGAAGAAGGATGGAACATGGCGAATGTGTGTTGACTGTCGAGCAGTCAACAAAATAACGGTAAAGTATCGTCATCCTATCCCTCGATTAGATGACATGCTAGATGAGTTAAGTGGTTCTTCATTTCGAAGATAGACCTCAGGTCCGGTTACCACCAGATCCGAATGAAACCCGGGGACGAGTGGAAAACCGCATTCAAGACCAAATTCGGTCTCTATGAATGGTTGGTGATGCCTTTTGGCTTATCCAATGCACCGAGCACATTCATGCGACTGATGAACCATGTGCTCAAACCGTTCATAAATAAGTTTGTTGTCGTTTATTTCGATGACATACTTGTTTATAGCAGAACCGTGGATGAACATGTCGACCACCTAAGGCAAGTACTTGAAAAGCTTCGAGAAGAGAAGTTGTATGCCAACTTCAAGAAATGCGCCTTTGGTGTCGATCGTGTAGTCTTTCTTGGATTTGTTGTCAGTGCTAATGGTGTCGAAGTCGACGAATCAAAAGTCGAAGCCATCAAAGAATGGCCAACTCCAACCTCGGTATCACAAGTTCGTAGCTTCCATGGCTTAGCTAGCTTTTACCGAAGGTTTGTTCGTGACTTTAGCACCGTGGCAGCTCCTTTAACCGAGCTGGTGAAGAAAGACAATCCATTTGTGTGGGGAGAGTCCCAAGAGAGGGCTTTCCAAGAGTTGAAGCGGAGGCTTTGTTCTGCCCCGTTGTTGCAACTCCCTGACTTCGGCAAAGCATTCGAAGTCGAGTGTGATGCGTCTGGAGTTGGGATCGGAGGAGTGCTGATGCAAGACTCGAAGCCGATCGCTTACTTTAGCGAAAAGCTTAAGGGTGCAACTTTGAATTACTCTACGTATGACAAAGAGTTGTATGCCCTCGTTCGAGCACTCGCCCATTGGCAGCATTATTTGTGGCCTCGAGAGTTTGTGATCAAAAGTGATCATGAGTCTTTGAAACATCTCCGAGGTCAGGAGAAATTGAATCGAAGACATGCCAAGTGGGTTGAATTCATTGAAAGCTTTCTCTATGTAATTCATTACAAAAAGGGAAAAGATAATGTTGTGGCCGATGCGCTATCAAGGAAATTTGCCTTAGCGACCACTCTCGCCTCTAGGCTCATGGGATTCGAAAGCATCAAGTCGATGTACGAGGACGATCCCAAGCTGAAATGTGTTCGAGACGCAATCTTGAGTGGCCGAAAGGTTGAGAAATATCAGTGGCATGATGGCTACCTCTTCAAAAATGGGAGGGTTTGTGTGCCAGTGTCATCGTGGAGAGAGCTCTTGGTTCGAGAAGCTCACTCAGGTGGACTAATGGGGCACTTCGGTGTCGATAAAACTCTTGGTATCTTGACCGAGCAGTTCCATTGGCCCAAAATGCGACGAGATGTGGAAAAGCTTTGCAACGCTTGTCTCATTTGCAAGAAAGCAAAATCGAAGTCCAACCCTCATGGATTGTACACCCCGTTGCCTGTGCCTGATCGACCTTGGGTTGATATATCCATGGACTTTGTCTTGGGGTTACCAAGGTCGGGGGGAGGACATGATAGCATCTTCGTTGTGGTTGACCGTTTTTCAAAAATGGCTCACTTTATTCCTTGCAAAAAGTGTGATGATGCACAGCATGTAGCTACATTGTTTGTTTCTAATGTGTTAAAATTGCATGGTGTACCTCGTACTATTGTGAGTGATCGAGACTCGAAGTTCTTGAGTCATTTTTGGAAATGTTTGTGGGGTGCCCTCGGCACCAAGCTACTATTCTCGACGTCTCACCATCCTCAGACTGATGGACAGACCGAGGTAGTTAACCGAACCTTGGGATCTTTGCTTCGGGCAATGACCAAAGGGAAGGTTGGAAACTGGGCTGATCGTTTGCCCATGATGGAGTTCGCATACAATCGAACGGTGCATAGAATGATCAACATGACCCCGTTTGAATGTGTGTATGGCTTTAATCCTTTGATTCCACTTGATTTAACCCCATTGCCTCGAGATTCTGTTCTTGATTTTGAAGGTACTCGAAGAGCAGCTGCCTTGATCGAATTGCATGCAAAGGTGAAGAAGAACCTCGAGGAGGCCTATGCAAAGGTTGCCTTAAATAAAAACAAGGGGCGTAAAAAGTTGGAATTAAAGAAGGGAGATTGGGTTTGGGTTCACTTCCGAAAGGAACGCTTCCCGAACTAAAGGAAAGGAAAGTTGGCTCCTCGAGGGGATGGTCCATTTCAAGTGTTGACCAAGATCAACAACAATGCCTACGTGATCGACCTCCCTGGTGAGTATAACGTGTCCAACACCTTTAATGTTGCTGACTTAGTTCCTTGTGTTGTAGGTCCAACTTCGGAGGACGAGGAGGGCTTGATTTCGAGGACGAAATCTTCTCAAGAAGGGGAGGATGATGCAGCCCGATCACGTGCTGATCAAGTGATCGATCCACCGAGGAGACCGATGACAAGAAGCCAAGCCAAGCTGCTGCACGATGTGCACGTTCACTTAGCCTGGCCGAAGGAAAACAATTGCTCCGAAACTGAGTGGCCGAGCTCAAGAATCGAAGGCATTATCTTCAGATTTGAGCCCGAAGGCAATGTGACCGAGGACAATGAGCTCGAAGACAATTGGGCGTCCGAAGGCAACAAGTGTGTGTTCGAGCAGACAATCGAGAACCGAAGCCAAGGCTTACCGAAGTCAAAGTCTGCCGAACACATTTTAACTCAGCCCTGCGTGGCTTATTTCTATTGGTCAACTGTGACCTATTTACTAGTTTACCCTTAGTATTTCCTATATAAACATTGTTTCCTTTCATTGTAAGTAGCTAGTTTTTGAATATTGATGAATTGAATGAAAGTGTCGAGCACATTTCTTCTTGTCTCCGTCGTGAGCAAAACCCCGATGAGGGCTTTTAAGGACTTGTGGCTTTCGGTTAGTCCGATTGAACATTCCTCTTGATCATTCAGTTTGCAAGAGGCAATGTTCTCTTGAGGATTGTTGCATAGTATAGGTGATCCTTGCATCCCTTTTGATTGAGCTTTGAGACAGGTTCCTCACTGTTCTTTCGAAAGAAGCAAGTTTTGTCTTGCTTCTATCTTTATCTTTCTTGTTTGATCTTCCGCGTTTGTGCTAGCAACCCCTTCGGGAATTGCATTGCACCATAAACAAAGCACATACACATCACCTTTGTAAATTGATAAAATGCTGAATACGGCTGACAGAAGTTTACAGAGTGTTCAGAGGCCAAACTTACCGGCCATACAAAGGACCACAAAATCTATAATAGACTTCTGTCCATCAACAAACAAGTCCGGCTCTCGCCAGACAAAATAAAAGCACATCAATCATAGATTGAAAAAGGCATCAGCATGAAGGGCCATGACCAGGACTCAACGCACCAGCTCCGTAAGTCCTGTCGTCATTCCCCGAATCCCCGCCGTCATCCTCGTCATCATCGTCGTCATCATCACCTTTAGACTCTTTAGGAGAGAGACCCAATGCTTGGTGTATTCTTCGAACAACGTTCTTTATTGTCTACAGCATCTCCTCGACGTTGATTTGTCCAGCCTGGATCTGCACGAGCAATGCATTCCTGGCTTCAAGAGCCGCAAGCTTGGTCTTGATTTCCGACTGATCGCGCAGGTTTGCCAAGTCCTTGGTTAATGCGGTCTGAGCACTCATTAACTGAGCGACCTGATCCTTGGCAGCCTGGAGATCAGAATGAGCTTTGATTGATTCTTCATTTGCTCTCTGCAGACCAACCTCGAGAGATGCACGATATTCGTTGGCATTGTTCACAGAATTCCGGTATTTTTCAAGCAGTCTCTCTAAACCCTGGATAGAGCGTGCGAACCCTTCCTTCTCTTTGAGAAGAAGGTCCTTCTCCCTGGTAAGAGCATTGATTTGTTCAACACGGTCATTGTTGACGTTAGTCAACCGATCAACTTCTCTACCAAGGAAACCTCACTCACTACTAGAAATTAATTGATTTGCGTCACAGTTTGGAGACGGAATTCCCTCTCTAAAAGGTGTTTGGAGACGGAATTCCGTCTCCGCGCGTCCTTCGCTTTTAAGCGCGTCGTTGGACAACTTGGAGACGGAATTCCGTCTCCAAATGCAAAAGTAGCTGACACACTGACGCATTAACTTTTGCATTTGGAGAGGGAATTCCGTCTCCAAGCATTACATTAATTAAATTAATTTAATGCTTGGAGAGGGAATTCCGTCTCCAAGCATTAAATTAATTTAATTAATTTAATGCTTGGAGACGGAATTCCCTCTCCAACATAAATTATATATATTATTTTTATTGTTTAGAGACGGAATTCCCTCTCCACTAAAAAATTTAAAAATTATTTTTGTTCGTCACTGTCATCATTTATTTCTGTATTTATATCCAATTAACTAAAAACTGGGTTTGCAGCAGATATATTAAACAAGAAGTTGAGAACTGTGTCGAATGATTTAGCTACTAATTAACTTCTAAATACATTTTATGTTCCTCGTATTTCCATTATCTTTATTTCTATTCTCTTCTTCACTAGTTAACATCGTCCAAGAAAAAAAAATGTAACAGAAAATAATCTATAAAGCAAAAAGACTCCAACTCCTTAGCCAACATAAAGTATCAAGCATATCATAACCTTAATTATCATTGAGGGTTGAGGGATAAAATATTGTATAAAGATATCCAACTTGAGGCATACAAATATAAACGTGTATAATACAATTATCTCTTAATCTATGATCAGATACTACAACTATAAATTCATAAACCGCTGACTGCAGTAACTATATATCAAAAGGCAACACGTTTAAGATTACACTCTTGAACGAACAGCTAGAAATAAAACCATATACTAATAAAATGAAAGTGTAGTTTTAAATATACTTATTAGACTCTCGCTTTCAATATAAATCAACGGGGGTATAAGATTTAGTGACGTTAACAAATTTGTAATAGAAATGTGAATAAGAAAATTCTCTTTTCAAACATGGGGAAGATGGGGAGGGAAAAATAATTTGAATTATAGCTAAAAATAACGGGGAAGATGAAGAAAACTTACTTGAATAAGTTGTTAGGATGATTGGGAAGTTTTCGCCGGAGGAGGGAGCAATTTCACCGGGGCAGGGAGCAATATTTTCGCCGGAGGCAGTGTGGGAGGCAGTGAGTCGCGTATGGAGAGGGTTTTTTAATTTGGGGGAGATAATGAATCTGAAAGAGTAAGTGAGTGTATTTTTTAGAGTTGGAGACGGAATTCCGTCTCCAACCAAAAAAGTAAAAAGCGTGTCAGTGATTGGAGAGGGAATTCCCTCTCCAATCACTGACACGCTTTTTGCTTTTTGGTTGGAGACTGAATTCGTCTCCAACTCTAAAAAATTTAATTAATTTTTTATTGTAACACTGATTGGAGACGGAATTCCCTCTCCAATCAGTTAGAGAGGGAATTCCGTCTCCAACCTTTTTGTAGCATTTTCATCAATTTCTAGTAGTGACTGCTCAATCAGAGTCTTGTTATCCTTCAGAGCCTCCAGCAATTCTTTTTTCACCTCAACCACATGATTAGCATTGTTAAGCCTGGAGCGGAACATGATCTCGGCAGCCAGCATACTCGACTGAAAAAAGCAAAATAAGTCATGGTTAAAAATCCAAGGCTAAGAATTATTCCCAAAACAAAGCGAAAAGAAACTTACCCGGGCAGAGTCAGAAGCAATCTGGAAGGCCAACTCCTCATCGGTTAACCCCCTCAGTACCCACTCTTCACGAGGGCCGATGAGCGAGGAGACTGCCTTAGCCAAGCTACGGGGTCTGGTCACAAAGTTGACATCAGGAGCAAGTCTCAAAGTATGCTTCCTCTCACAGAACTTAGGTTCCCAAGCCTGTTCAGAGGGATAATTTGGCCCAAACTTGTAGCGAACCCCCCTGATGTCACTCAGCTTTGTCTGACCGCCGATAGCTGACCGCCAAACATACCTTGATGAGGAAAGGTTGGAGCCACCTTCCGCTCCAGGGTCTATGGTCACACACTCACGAAGAACGACGGGGGCCGCCCCCTCAGTAGCCACATTCTCCAGATCCTCGAAACGGTAAACGTGAGGACCCTGGCTACTCTCTTGGGAAGCTTCTTCTTTTGCTTCTTCCCTCACTTCTTCTTTTTCTTCTTCTTCACCGACTTTCCTCTTCCCCTTATCGACGCGGGAAGGACCTGCCTCCGCCCCGACACTAACTCGGGGACTCCCCTGCGGAGTATGGACAGTCTCCTCCTCAGCCCTCCTCCTGTCACTACGGAGATGAGGCCTTCGTCTAAGGGGAACATCCTCTTCAACCTCCGTGTCCGAAAGGGTAATAACCTCCTTGGCTATATCCTCCTCCCGTCCGGACTCGGGGACCCCAGCAGCACTAGCATCAACTTCCATGGGCTCCGGTACACTGACCTTGGAAGAAGAATCTCCGCCAACCGACGAGGTTTGCCCGGCAGCCACTGAAGGCTTACGAGCAGACTTCTTCCGCGCTCCACCCTCGCCTTGGCTCCTTTTCTTCCTCTTCAAGGGGGACAATCCACCGGACAGGAGTTCTTCGCCGCCCTCCCGGCTGCGCAAAGCCCCTACTGAAGCTAGTATAGCCTCAGCTTCAGCCTCTGGGTCAGACACAGGCTCAGGAGGCCCGTCTTGGGGAGGAGCGGGAAAGAAACTTCTCGAAGTGCCCAAACCTGTTAAAAGGTAAAACGGTCAGCTATACGGAAGGTCCAAAGGAGAAAAATGATCATAAAAGCATAAACATTCTTACCATGGTGTTGTACAATCAAGCTTTGTTGAGTGGCAAAATACATCCACTCTCTCTTTTCAGGGGGAAATTCCTTCAAAATTGGCCCAACCCATGCAGTCAAATCTTCAACAGAAATGAGCTTGTCATAGGGTTGTTTGGCCGCTACAAAATTGAACGGAGTTAGAAACCGAGAAGAAGAAAAAGCACGAAAAGCGTTAAAAGAATACTCGGGGACTTACGCTTCTTATTCCAGACTTCTGGAAGATAGGCCTTGTCGTCAAAAGTCAGGGCCGATGAGCGCACAAACACAAACCGATGAGCCCAGCCTCGGTCACCGGTGTCCTCAGAACTGCGCACCAAGCCTTTGCTTCCGCGCATTCTGGCATTTACATAGCCGTCCTTGAAAATTTGTATACTATACAAAGAAATAAAATGCTCATAACCAAAAGATTGGTCGGTTTTAGCCGCGAACCAATCCAAAAGAGTAACTATCCTATACATACTGGGGCTCAGTTGCCCCGGACAGAGGAGGTACTCTCGACAGAGCCTCTCCAACACAGGGTGCAGGGGTAAACTGCTCCCCACGGTGAAAGGATAGGTGCACATGGCTGTCCACCCAGCCCTGTGAGAAGTAATATTCTCATCCTCAGAGACCGGTGAGAGGGGAACCTCATCACCCCAGTGGCAGTCCACCCTCACTCGTGGGATCACCTCCTTCGTGATCCCAGATTTATATCTGTACGCCGGCCAGTTCCGCGTATCTCCTTCCCTATTATGGAAGGATTTAATATTATGGTCCGCCTCAAGTTCACCCCACTTTTTGGGGATTATCTCTGCGGCCGTCGCTTGTGTAGCTCGGGGCCTAGAAGTGGCCGCCAAAGAACTACCAACAACATCAGTACCCTGGTTTCTTCTGGATCGTGAAGACATGATTGCAAGGAAAATATGAAGTTATCAGGAAGAATTCAAAGCTAGTTCAAAGTATTCTCAAAGAACTGCAGAGAAGAAATAAAGGCGAGTAAGAGGTTTTCCATCAGGCAAACCCCTATTTATAGGAGCAAAAAATTTAGCCCCACTAACTCCCTTCAAGACACGTGGAGGCCATCGAAGAAACCTCGATCAGATCTGGCCGTTAAATATGGTTCATCAAAACTTTATAATGTCATCATTATCATGGAAAAGGGACAGTCACTTCGCGATCAGCAGGCGACGTGTGCACGTGACTGAAGCGGTTAAAATCATTACTTTTTACCCTTGGGGCACGCAATAGTCACTTCGGAGTAACCTGCAGTCCAGCAGACGTGCCAGCTACAATTACTTTTTTTTACGGCGCATTAAATGCGCACGTCATGAAAACTTGTCATTTAGCGGATAAGGATCATACGTCACCAAAATATGTCACACAAAGACAAAAACTCTCCAGGGACTCCCGCCAAAAATTGTATCCACTCCTCGAACAGATACTCTGCTCGAGAAGTGCGGGGACTATCTGTATTGGATAAAAGCTGACTAGGCTTGAGAAGGTGACACGTGTCTTCCACGTGGCACGAACAGACCTTTCAACGGACAGACATCCAACGGGCAGACGAGCATCACGAACAGACCTAAAGAAGTTACGAAGCATCTCAACGGTCAACACGACTTAAATTAGCAGTAATTAACATGATCACCCATGATCAACCTATTAATGACAATTAACCCAACGGCTTTAACTCCAACGGATAGGTGACCAGCAATTACTTATCCCAACGGATCCACACCCAGCGGTTACAGAAATCTCAACGGGTGCCCACCAGGCTTATAAATAGCACCCACCTTAATCGATTATGTAATCTGGAACTTCATATCTGTAATATCAATAAACTACTCTCTCTCTCTCTCTCTCTCTCTCTCTCTCTCTCTCTCTCTCTCTCTCTCTCTCTCTCTCTCTCTCAATCTTGCTCAGTTATTCTCTTTGCTCTTGTTTAGTTCGTTACTTTACTCATCAGACAGGCAATCGATATTGAAGAACTCTCCCCGAGGACGAGTGATACGATACGGTTTTTTCTCTTTTATCTACATTTTGCATATTACTCTTTGACTCGTACGAGCATATTGTTATCATCTCAGTTTATCATATAGACTCTTAATCTCAGCTGTTGACCGTGACCCTGCAAATACAAATTTAATTGTTAATTGACCTAAAAACGAATCTAGGTTAAACATTATTATCAGCATTATTGTTGTTGTTTTCCCCAATTGTTCCTACAAAGATTGTGAATGTGCAGAGAACGTGATACATGCCTTTTTACTGTAGTCGACAAGAGTTGTGAGGTTTCTTGCATGATTAATTAAGAATTATAAAATTTGAAAGATATATGCAGTATGCATCGTAATTCATAAACGATATTAAAACTAAAGATCCGTAACTATTCATACATAGATAAGTTTACGGTGAAAGGTGAAACCAGTATGGAGGCAATGCGTGGACTGTAACCTCCCTTTCTCAAAGAAGATAACCATAATAAGTAAATGAAGCGTCAAGGCTTTCTAGCTATTGAGGGTGAGGCTGGGTTATCTGACTGTAAGTGATAGAGTAATAATAACTCCCTCCGTCCCCTCCGTCCCAAATTAGTTATTGTATTTAGCTTTTTCACGTCTATTAAAAAAATCATTTAATAGAGTGTGTATTTTATTATGTTACCCCTATTTAATGTATGACTATCAAAATTTTGTTGAGAATTCTTTTAATTATTAAGAGTATAGTTGGAAAAGACTAACAATTTTAGTCTTGAAGTCCTAAAGTGTCAAATAATTTGAGATAAATAGTTATTGCTAAAGTGTCAACTAATTTGGGACGGAATGAGTATATAAAAGTAGGATAAATGAACTAATGAGATCAGTATCCTACCACGTATAATTAGTAGTATCATTTATGACCAAAATTTAAATAAAGGTGGCAAGTTTCTCGCTCTTTATTTTTTGAGGACACTATTAATACACGAAACAAAGCTTATACTCCGTTCATCTCAAATTTCTTAGCTAATAAATGAACATAAATATGCGCATATAGTGTTCTTAAATACTAGCTAGCTAGCTAGATTGAATCCTATAGGCTAAGTTAGGGCCTATATGATGTCATATTTTCTTTTTATCGATCTTTTTTTAGAAAAAAAATAATACACACTGTTAATTTATTTTCTTATCTTCTTGTCGGGGAAAATCTATAAATTAAAATAGAGGCAACAACAACCATGCTTGACATTAACAATTACACCTCTTTCTCTCTCTTGTTTCTTGTTCAAAATAACGAAAACCTATCAGTATTTATTCATAAATAGTTAAAAATCAAATTACCAAAGAGAACATTACACCATTGATGTTGCCATTATTAAAATGAATCCGAAAACTATCCTTCTAGTTACAAATTAAAATTAGAAATTTTTTATTAGAACATTGATTTTTCAAATTCTTCCCTTCAATATTTTCGTTTCACGGTATCTAACTTAATATATAGATAAATGCTCTTTCAAAGTTAGTTCTGTTCAAATTGTGTTTACAACTCAGTTTTGATGTTGTGTGCACTGCACTGCTCTTTTTTAATGAATCATGGGTTAAGAATTTAGCTTCTGTCTTCAAAATACGTGAGACCTCTTGAGGAAATAATACATACGACCAAATTCCTCCTTTCAAATGGGTTCGTTTGGACTGCTGGTTATGTTTGGGATTATGGTACAAAGAACAGCTCATTGTTTGATTTATATTGGGGAGCACGGGAATATTTTATAATTAATTAAATATAAATCAACTTCTAGACAATAATTAGATTCGATTTATTTACGATTTCATGGTTTCTAAATTCTAAGTGGACTCTAAATTGGCAAGGAGTGTTTTGAAAGGCATGAGCAAAGCATGGTAATTTACCTTTGATTTTTATACTCTCATATTTCAGTTTATGTGATATTATTTTTATTTTAATTTATTCTAAAAAGAATGTCACATTTCTATAAGTACAAATAATTTATCTTTATAAAATGATTTTCAACCACAAAAATTTATATGACTTATTTTAGACCATAATATTTTTAAAAAAATAATATTTTATCTCTGTAGCAAGTCAAATACTTTCATATACGATAAGTGGGAGTAACATCTTCGGCACATACCGTAAATATCATAGTTGTGATTTTCTTGACCCCAAGGTTTGACTAAATTTCACAGTTTGTTGTCTATTCCTTTTATTTTCCACAATTTAGTTGACTATCTCTAAATTTTAAAAAGGTTAATCGAGTCATATTTGGCAACCACACCTGCATGTGTTGGACGAAACTAGAGTAAGATTCATGAAAAGGATGTCACTTTACATGTAAGAAAAATATATGGTACTCATAGTTCTAATATTCTTAACCCCTCAGATTGACCACCTCTAGCGCTTGAAGAAAATTTGCAGGAATCAAATATTACCATTTTATCTTACAAAGCCTAAATCGACATGCAAGTTTTACTAGGTTGAGTAAATGCTCCAAGTCCCTTATCTTCTCTGCAAAAGATAAATGAGCTAAAAGGTCTTCCCAGGTCTTGAAATAAGGAAAAAAGACATGACCGAATTAATATTTAATTAGTTTAAGTGAAGACCTAAATATAATATTTAAAACTTATAGGTAGGAAAAAAAACTTTCAAAATTTACAAAAATGCGTAGAAATTCAAATTTATGTTCCCTTCTTCCCTCATATTTCTACTCATTTCCCTATTCAAATCATTTTAAACTTGAATTTCTCTCTTTCTTCTCTTCTTTCTCCCTTTTTTTTTCTTCTTCATATTCTTTCTCATCATTTTCTTCTTCTTCCTCATATTCATTTCGATTTTTTTTCTTATTTCTCCATCTTTTTTTACTATTTTGAAAAGATTGAGATAATGCTTTTCATTCTTCTAAATGTTATTTTAATTTTTTTTTGTCGTTTTACATACCTCAATGATGTTTAAATGTATCTCTTATATGTTAAAATACTATGGAGATGTTTTCAATATTTGGGAGAAATGTATAAACATCTCTTCAGATGTGTAAATATTAAGAGAAATATCAAAATATTCCAGCATTAGAGTGATGAAGGGTGGTGGCAGAGGTGTTAGAAGGTGGTGGTTGGCGTTGAAGGGTGGTGTGAACGAGAGGGGGTGGTAGAAGGTGTTGGTGGGCGGCGGAGGGTGATAGAAGGTGGCGGTGGGTGGTGGATGATGGATGATAGTAGAGGGTGGTGGATGAGTGGTGGATGGGCAGAGTGGTGGAGAGATGAGAAGGTGAGAGTTTTATGTAAATAAGTAAATTTGGGAGCTTTTAAATCTTAATTAATCATGAATACTAATCTTAAAAATATTCCTTATACTTAATATTTAGAACTTATGTCCTTTTACCTAATAACGAGATGCAGAAGTTTATTTCACCTTTTTTTAGAAACCCCAGTGAATAGAGGGTAGGTAAACATTAGTTCACATTGTTGTATAATGTTTAAATAGTGGACTTTCAACGTACAACTGAACTTTAGGCAGTAACAACTACACACACAAAAAATCAAGGTAATTTTCACATACAGAGACATAACTATAGATTTTTTGCCACTTAACGTTAAAGTACTATCACCTTGATAATCAAATAGTCACACTAACCAATAACTATAACTTTCAGTGACTTTTATCTATATTTTTATTTTTATTTACTTTTTTCACTTAGTTTGCACAAATAATCATTGAAAAAAATAAATAAATAGAGATTCACTAAGAAGGTATTAATTAGACTTCAAAGAAACTTTATCAAGATAATTAGAATCCATAATATATTATAATGTCAAGAGAAGAAACATATATGAATTTTCAAACAATATGTTAAAGTTATTATTCTTTCAGCCTGATACTATATGGGTTGATGTCTCAAATATATGTCTTATTCCTAATGATGGATTACCTAGCTTTCTCTCTCTAGAATGCTCGCAGCGTAGGCTAAGGCTAACATACGCTGACTGAGTTCCAGTCATGCCTAGACAGCAATGATGAGGGCAAGGTCGTTGAGGAAGACCGAAGAAGATTCTTGTTGTTTCTTTTGGAAGCTCAGTAAGCACTAGTGTTCAGGGAGATAGCAATTTGTCCCATAAATAAGCTCGCCAAGTGAGCAAAATTTGGTGAGTTTCAGTGACGAAAGTATGAAAGTTCACCCCAATGCTTCATAGGCAAACAAGCTTCTAAATCTTTCAGCCGTGTTGCAGCAAGTTGATAGTAGGATATAACTATCGGCACCGAAGAGCAAATTTTCTGTTGGAATTGGCACAAGTTTTTGGGTCGAATTGGGGCAAGGCAACAAGAAAAAGAGTCTTTCATTCAATTTGGTAAGCATGATTAAATAAGTCACAATTTTATTAACTTTTACCAATATAGTTTTCTCTTTCTTGTAAGATTAAAGTATAAACCTTTGCCAAATTTGAACAGGTAATGCCACTGTAATAAAAGGATATAGTAGGAAGATAACCTATTGATAGGAAGTGTTAACTTGATTCAATAATTGATTTGTATCACAATATATCTAGTTTATCCGTAAAATAAATTAAGTTTGGCAAATTTGGGAAAATTGACATTTGAATGTTTAATCTATGATTTTAGATTATTGATACCTTGGCTACTCAATCATGGAAAGCAAGTTGGAGTTATTCGACAAGAGTAAAAATATCTTCCATAGTTGGTTTTCAACTATAACATGTTTAAAACTTTTTTTCTTGCATTTGTACTATTATTAAATTCCTTTAATTGCATGGGGACAGACGCTAGTATAGCCGATATGTTGATATATTCTGAATGCTATTTTGATACTTGAGTTGTTAATTCAATTGATATGTTTCAATACCGTGATTTACTTATGAGCTTCTATATATTGTGATTTTATATCTTGTCAGAAAGGAATAGCAAATATGTAAAATATTGTGCTATAAAGTAAATGACATTTTAGGAATTTACTTAACCAGATTGTCGATACCTAACGTCGGGATCGTTAGGCCTGATGCACTTTGTAGAGTATTTCTCCTCCCTCAATAGAAAATAACTAGTCCACCTTCTAGAAGGGAACCCAACTGACGAGGTAGTCAGACGGCCATGATAAATTGATAGTGTCAGAAAGTAGTATTTGACTCTGGCTCAGGAACCTCCCACTATATAAAGATATGAGTTACAATGGTTGAAATTATTGTTTTCAATGTAATTACTGTTCATTATCCTACTATGCATGATTTCTTATATATGCTTGTCCCGATTAAGCACTATGGTTGATGTTGTCCTCACTTAGTCTGTGTGACTAACTTTTTTCTCTTTCCACCCATAGATAAGCTAGTCGAGGTTGATACTTTGAGTCAGGGCGAGTGACAGAGCTGAGGATTGATCCAGTAAGCTCCGCACTTGTTTCGCATGGGTCATTATTCATTCTTAGTTTGCATTAGTTTATTGATTCGTTATCTAGCTCCTTAGTTAGTCTTGGGATTTTGTTTGAATTTGTGTTATGTTAAAAGACCATTTAATGGATTAGTTGTCATGGAAGTTTTCAGTTGAGATTCATGGTTATTCTCTAGATAGTAAAAATGTGTGACCAAGTAATATTGGATTATTTGTTTGGTGTTTTGTTGATTGTTGAAAGGTTTAAATTTTGGTTTGCTTCTGGTACATTGAAAATTCTGTCGAATTTTCTGCGTAGGGTACGCTTGCCAGGTAAGAATAGTCTTACTTAGCGTGATCGCGATCCTAAATAGGATCGTGAGAAAGTGGTATCAGACCAAAAGTCGTGGATAACCTACTACCGATGAGAAATTAACATAAATAGTTGGTCAATCCACTATTTAAATAAATAATAGTTGGTGGATGTATAATTTATGTATAACAATCCTTAATCAATGTATAACTTATGTATATAGGTTAAGGAATGCAATCAGTGAATCCGACCAACTATGTGTGCGAAGATCCTAAAAATAATCTCATAGGCACCCGGGCTTGACAAATCGTACATATCTATATAATATAGAAAGAAGAAAAGATAATGAAAAACGTAAGCAGGTTATATATGTGATAGCCAAGTCATGGCATTGTAGCAATTGGATGGCTCTCTGTGTAGCAAAAATATTTTTCTTAGCCGAGGGTCTATCGAAAACAACCTCTCTACCGTGATGGAGGATAAGGTCTACATGCATCTCAGCATTTTCAGATCTCATTTATGGAATAAAACTGGATATATTGTTGTTGGATGGCTCTCAGTGTAGTCTGGAACATGAGATCCGGGGGTCATTTGCTACGGAGACAGTTTATACATGGATTATAAAATATGGGTTAATAATGAAGGGATTAGTAATACATGGATTAGTTATGCATGGTTCAAAAATACCAACCAAACATGGTATAAGGTCGTACATTACAACGTAATTGTATTCCTTTTTGTTCTGTCTATGGGAATTGTGAGGCATATAAGGTAGTACTGATCACTTCGTCAACAACTTAATTTCAGGGGGATATCTGGTGCACTAAAACGCATGAGACGTGTTGTATTAGATTATACTAGTTTTAGTCACGCACTTCGCGCGTGAACCATATCGATAAATATACAAACTTTAAAGATAGCATAAATTTCATTAGACAGTATGGTTGACTAATTCAAATATGTGCAACGTGCGTGAATCCCTATCAATGAGAATATGTTTGATTTACATAAAAAAAAAATTAAATAAAGAATAATTAATTCTTGTAAATTATGAGTGATGATTCTATTTAACTAAACTCAATAATGAAAAAATAATATCATTTCACTTATCACTCTAAGGAATTGGTCTAAGAGGCATCTTGGAAGGACACACTAATATGGCTTTAGAATTAGTAATTGCACAACTATTTGTATTAGACTCTGGTTTAAAGTTTTAAAATCAAGATCTAATATTATTTTTAAATTCTTCCATCCACAAAAATATCTCTTGGTTCTTTTCTAGCAATTATGATGAACAAACAAAATAACAGAAAAATGGGAAAATAAATTAAAACTTGAAGACAAGTATTTGAGGATACAAAATACCACATAACCACACAAATTGACGACAACACACAAAAATATTTACAATTTAGATGATAGGAAGGTTAACAAATGAACATTATGTTTAGGAACAAAAATGAGACTTGTCGAACATGAAGAGCAAAAAATAGACATAAGCGCCTTCAAAATTATACTAACCCAAACAAATTACCAATTTTAGAGTAAACATAAATTTCAACACGAAATAAATAGGAAAAATAAAAAAATCCAAAAACAAAATGAAAGTTGAAGAAGGAAAAAAGAACACAAAACAAAGAAAGAAAACACACTTTTTTCTTTCCAATTAGCTGGATATGTAAGTGCAAGGGACTCGGCTTAACTTCTCAGAGAATCTGTGATTCAAACTAAACTAAAGCAAAAAATGGACCTTTCCCATCATTAAAAAAATTAATTATATAAAATATCAAAAATAATTGAGGTGTATAAGTAAATTCAAATTTAAAAGAAACAAATTTCTAAAATGAATTCTCCAAAATGAAAATATAAATGAAAAAAATAAATATTATTACAATAATCTACTACAAGAGTTGAATATATGAATATACATGAATACATGCATTTTCTACTCAAATATTATGTTTGATCTGAATCTACTATGATTTCTATGTACAAAGGTGGCCAACACCACCACTCCTTCATAACTACATCAAGACTTCAGTGATGTACTTCAGCCTTCAAGTATATTAAGAAGCATGTGTTGTAAAATTGACAAAATCAGTGTTTGGGGCTATAATCAAAATTGAGTAGAATATTGTATGCATCACCACATAAATTTAAATTAAAAATGATAAATAATGAACATGCATAAGGTTATTTGTAATCGTTGCTCCTTATGCACTTATGAGACCCAAGACTCTGACAATAGTCTCTTTATTTGCTCATCGTTTCAATTAGTTGAACTTAGATGTGTATTGTTCAAGTATCTTTTATAAAAAAATTATAAAATTTGCATTGATTTCTGTAGTAATAATGGCCGGAAGGTGAAGAGGCAAGATGGTCACTCACTTTCTCACTTAGAATATTCCACCTTTTATATATGATTTTCTTCTTCATTCAATTTTTTATTTTTTTAATTTGAATTTTTAAATATTAAATATTGTGCTACAGAAACAAAAATATCGTTTACTTTTTGCTATAAAGATTGGCTCTTTTAGAATAGTATCATTGAATGTAATTTTTTGCATTTCAGTTAAAAACTCTTAAAATGATAGTAATATATTTCATTCAACGTGGGCATAAGAGAAAAGTGTTATTCTGCACTGAAATCGAATACTTGACAAATTTGTCATCTCAATAATTGCGCTTTTGAGATCATTGAGTTGAAATAGCATACCATTTATGACCAATCCATAGTCATACAATCCTAAAATATACAAACGCATACCATTTTATGACAACGCCAGTACTACTATAATATTGCCATTATACGTGTAACGCTCACTAGAAGGAAAAGTAATATTTGTGATAGAAGTATCATTCACAAATTCGAAAGCTTGTGACAGAAGAATAAATTCGTCACAAAGCTAGTGTATACCATCACAAATTCGTCACAATTTTGTGGTGAACTGTCCGTTAAAAATATTCCCACCACAAATATGAATTTTTTTATAATATTGAATGCTAATGGAGAATAGATTCAAAGACCACCAAGATTGAGGCACTACTAGAAAAACGCATTTTTCGAACGAACGATAGGGACGGCAATGCTGTTTACGGACGGGCTATGCGACGGCATAGTCCGTCCGTATATCGCTCGACGCTAGACACCTAGCGACGGGCAGCCGTCCGAGATGTGCGACGGCTAGCCCTCCCAATGGGTTGAAATCTGAAATATATTTTTTCGATTAGGGAGAGCTAGCCGTCGCTGTGTGTTAATTTTTTTGTCCATCTGGGACGGCTAGCCATCCTTATGTTGACATTTTTGATTTTCTAGAGGCGGCTAGCCATCACTGGTTTCGTTAAACCTGCAAATAAATTGTCTAAAAGTAGATACATGTCTGCCAAAAATCATACATATTCATATACCAAGCTGTCCAAACAGCTTAGGAAACTAAAATACACAAACAAAACTAAAACGGGATAACAATAAACCTTAACAAACTATACATAAAGTCCTAACAATAAATATTAACAAACCAAACATAAAGTCTCACAACGGATCATATACGAGGACGGGATAAAAACCACAAGTCTAAACTACAAGTCTAAATCATAATGGGATAAACTACAAGTCTCACAAAGGACGGGATAAAAACCAAGTTTAGGACATAAAGTTTTAACAAACCAACTATTTACTCAACTCCATCCGAGTCATTACCAACACCCTTTTCCGACATGTACTTTGCCATAAAGTTTTCCAACTTCTTCATTTTCGCTGTGTTTACAGCTTCTGCTTCCCTTAGCCTTTCTAACTCTGCAAACACTTCTGCATTTTGATCCTGGGAAGAAGAGGAGGAGCAAGCAGTAGAGATACCTACACGGGATGGTTTCTTGTATTGGTTAGGTCCGAATCCGTAAGCTCTTTCTTTGCTGTAGCCACCACTCGCTTGAACAAATATTGATGTAACTTCTTCTTGAGTGGGCTGGCTTGATCCAGTATCAGATCCTTGGCTTTGAACCCATTGCTCCTGTGCAGCTCTAAATTTTTTCTGAAATAAACAAAATTTAGGAAAAGTATACTTTCTTCATTTTTAATAAAAATGGAGGATTTAATTTAGTAACTTACCATGGTTTCCTCTGCATGATTCTCTACAAAACCTACGGCATTACCATCCTCGTCATATAATACATGAAACTTCTCGAATAAGACAATATCGGACATAGATCCTCCATTTGCTTGCTCCTACAATCTTATAAACGTTAGCACATACATTAATTATATTCAAGAAAATCTTAATTAACAACTTAAAATTTTGTGCCTATGCGTCGCCAAGCTAACCAAACCGCCAGTGTGTAAAGAGCCACCCCTCTCAGTTGCCGAGGCAGCCTTTGCTTGCTCTGGTATGGCCTTAAACTCATAGAATTTCCAATATTCCAGCAGTTTGATCCAAGCTTCTTCATAGACCCACTTTGGTCGTTTCCCAGTTAATCTGGCATTATGAAATTGGCTACTAAGTTGGGCTGCCGCTCTCCGCTGAAAATACTGAAGTATCTGGGACTTCGGATACGCGTTACTCCAGGAAACCTTAGTCTACAATGTTTAATATTATGTTAGAAAACTATATATAATAGGAAAAAAAAATTAGCAGAAATAGCTTGTATACCTTAAATTTATCAAACATCCTTGCTCTGACCTCTACTGGAATTTTTTCAAAACTGCTCTAAGCTTCAAGAAAATGTGGACGCACAACTTCTATAACAAGAGGCGTAGCCTCATCTGATGGTATAAAACCGCATAAAATGTAGCATAAGTAAGGATATATATTTTATTTTTAATACTTTAATGTCCCTAATTGGAAACTTACCCATGGCGTCCGTGAGGCATAACAATTAACCTACCACGATCATCGTAAGACCTGATGTGTGACTAAAATACCACACATTTGTACTTGAGCTATTGTTGTGTTAAATTGATGAAATAAGTGCATTTATCATGATTTTGTTGTATTTTGTAGGTTGAATATGTTGGAGAAGAGTTATGGAAGAAACAAGTCAAAAAAGAAGTCAAGTTGAATAAAAAGAAGAAAGCTGGCTAGTCTGTCAAAAATGCAGCAGAAAAGTGGCTATGCATGAAACAGTGACTAAGTTGAGCAGCGAAAATGTTGCTAGCGGGTCAGCTTTCCGTACCAGGGTGGCTATATGACGAAAAATCGGTCATTTCTTTATTTTAACCTAGGGATAATTTTGGGAAAAATGTGGTAATTACTTTGGGACTACAAATAGATAGTTTTACCATAGTTTACAGATCGCCAATTTTCTAATCTTGGAGCAAGGATCCATCAACAAGAACACCAAGAGAGTGAAGATTTGGAATAAACCGTTGAGAAATTCTTAACCTTTAGTACTCCTTTCTTTACTTTCATGCTTTATATTGAATATATTTGGTGTTGTTGATGTGATTGAAGAATTGATTTTGTGAATATATTTCATGGCTATTTGTATTGTTAAGTGATATAATTTTGGACATGAATATATGAATGAGTCATGACTAGGAATTTATATTGTTGGGTTTTGATTATCTAGCTTCCATTATTTTGATTGCTTGACTTTTGTGCTCGCGACACTTAAGTTGTCCGTCTACTTTGCCAATGAAAGACTCGGGAAAGATTAGTTAGCGTAGAATAGTGAAGCTAGCGAGGATTTGGGTTGATAGGCTATTTCACAGACTTACTCATCTAAAAGAAGTTACGCTCGGAAGAGGTCTTCTTTCCTCGGGTAATGGGTAGTGCTTTATAAACTCAACCATGGCTTTGATGAGCGCCATTGAGGTAAATCCCTTCTAGGCTGGAAGGATTCTAGGGATTACATTAGAACGACTCAGCCATAATATATAAATCTCGTGCTATAATTACGTTCTAGGCTCAAAACTTGTCTTCCTTGGTTGTGAGAAGGTCATAGATCACCTTTAGTTGCTTTCCTAGTGTAGTTTATAGTTGTCAATATCATTCCATCACCTCGTTATCCTAGTTTGGCTTTGTCAAATAGGTTTAGTTCCTCCACTACTTTGATCGCATCACTTTGTTCCTTGTGGATTCGACCCCGACTCCTAGTTGGATAAATTGTATTTGCGATGACCGTTCATACCTCAAGCCGAGGTGTGTGTCGAGCGTTGTCAAGACCCCGGCTGGCCAGGAGTAGCTGGTACCTTTATACTCTTCTTCTGCTTCTTTCCTTTTCCTTTACTAGTAGAGGCAGCTGTAGAAGAAGGGGTGGGCGACTCTGAGTCAGGCAAACCATGTGATCCCGGATTAAACAATGTATGGGAATCTGATGTAACTGGGGAAGGAACATGGTGCGGACGAATAGTCGGAGTAGGAACAAACACCATATCAGGAGCAGACTGGTAGGATGGGCATGGTATACGAACATAACCATATGAGTACCCGGGTGCATGCACAGAATGATAAGGCAAGCTGGGTGGACGCATAGCATGAGATGATGGGCTTGGGGCATGAGGAGACTGATCAAACACTGGGGCAGAAGGCGGCCCTTCAAAAAATGCAGCGCCATATGTCATATCAAGCCTAGACATTAACTGTTCATTCGGAATCAACTCAGTATTAGTCGAGGATCCATCACCGGGTGAAGAGAAAATCCTTCTTAGACCACGAACCAACCTACCTCGACCCCTCTTACATGTAAAAGACATCTCTGTAATGAAAAAATTCAACGAATAATTTAATATAAATGTTAAATTAAAATATATAATATAAATTAATCAAGTGTGAATATTAGATCAACTACGTAATGGGGATTTAAACACGTAAAATAATTTAAACACTAAAAATAATGGGAATTTACTATATTCTCTAAAATCTGAAAATTGTTTACTATATTCTCTAAAAATTCGTCATACAAATACATCAACCTAAAATACTACATTCTCTAAACACATAAAATAATTTAAACACTAAAAATAATGAGAATTTACTATATTCTTTAAACTCCGAAAATTGTTTAACACTAAAAATAATGAGAATTTACTATATTCTTTAAACTCCGAAAATTGTTTTTTATATTCTCTAACAATCCATCATACAAATACATCAACTTAAAATACTACATCCTCTAAACACATAAATAATTTAAACACTAAATATAATGGAGATTTACTATATTTTCTAAACTCCAAAAATTATTTACTATATTCTCTAAATACTAAAATCATACAAATACATCAACCTAAAATACTACATTCTCTAAACACATAAAATAATTTGAACACTAAAAATAACGGGGATTTACTTTATTCTCTAAATACTAAAATCATACAAATACATCAACCTAAAATACTGCATTCTCTAAACACATAAAATAATTTAGACAATAAAAATAATGGGGATTTACTATATTCTCTAACACTAAAATTCTTTACTATATTCGCTAAACACTAAAAAACTTTAAACTAATCAATGGGGATTTCACAAATAAATATGAATAAATAAACAAAAAAAAACTGAAAAAAGCCAATAAAATACCTCTTTTGGAACTGAAATTAACCTTGGAGCCGTGATAACTATAAATTTTGTATATATTTAGATATATAAATAAATTATTTAAGTAATATTTTTATTCAAAATATATAGTATTATCTTTTATTTTTGTGCAAATATATAAAAATATATTACAGGACAAGAAGTGGAGCCAAATCGAAGAAATAACAAACAAGGAAAAGCAAAGAAGAAAAAGCACGTGTGGCAAGTACTACGGATGCATCCGCGGATTCCTACGGATGCATCCGTAGAAAAAAGAGCAAGAATAAATCAAGAACGTGTGGCAAATACCACGGATGCATCCGCGGATGCAAAAGCATGTGTGGCAAGTACGACGGATGCATCCGCGGATTCCTACGGATGCATCCGTAGAAAAAAGAGCAAGAATAAATCAAGAACGTGTGTCAAATACCACTGATGCATCCGCGGATGCAAAAGCATGTGTGGCAAGTACCACGGATGCATCCGCGGATTCCTACGGATGCATCCGTAGAAAAAAGAGCAAGAATATGTGAAAAAAGTGCCACGGATGCATCCGCGGATTCCTACGGATGCATCCGTAACACTTTGGGCATGAAGTTTTTCCTATAAATAGGTCCTACTTTTGCTAGAATTGGAGACAAGTTCCTACGGGAGAAAAATTCTACTTGTAGCTTTGTTTACTTTTAAAATTATTTTTCCTTTCTTGAGAAAATATTAAGAGTTTTATATTTTCTCTTTGTAGTATTTTATATTCACTCCATGGAGTAATTTTCTTTTGAGTTGGGATTAATGATGAAGCTTGATATATTATTATAATAGAATTTTTGATATTTTATTATTCTTGAGTGAGAGTATTTCTTGTCAAGTTCTTACATCAAAGTATTAGGTATATATTACTCAACTTTATCACGTGTATATATTTATGTTATAATATTTCTTGCTAATTTTTGTTGTTGAAAGAAACAAAAATTAAATAGGGATAGTGATAACTAAATATATTATCATGCTAATTTGAGGTAATTATATTTATTCACTTAAAATTCTTTATCTTGATTTTAAGTTTTTCATTCGAAAGAAGAAAATCATTTAGCCAAGTTATGGGATTTGACGAAAGCTAATCGAAAGAGGTTTTTGTTAATATAATGTACTCATTCAAGATAAGTATTTTCTATTTTAATACTACAAGTTTATTATTTAATTATGTTAATCGAAAGAGGCATCATTGAATAATAAACTTTAGTAGAAATATTAATTTTCTATCTCTATAGGAGTTTGATATGTATAATAGAAAATGAGGTATTTAAACTCCATTATAATTTTATATCAAGTGAATTCATGAAACCCCAACTCTTTTTTTTTTTTAATCAAAAATCAAAAACAAATTTTTTATCTTTCCAAGTAGATATAATTTCAACTCTTTTCACTCAAAAATTGACTCTCTTAAATAGTAGGATAGATAATAGAAATTTGTAGCATAGATTCTCCAATCTCTGTGGGACGATAGCTTAAACTATACTATAATTTGACAGGGAACGAGCATAAATTCTTATATGCCCAGAGCTCGTCAAATTTTTGGCGCCGTTGCCGGGGATTGGCAGTTGTCTACTTCAGATTAATTATCTTCTTACTAATTTAAGAATATTTTTATTTTCTTTCTTTTGCTACTGTTGCAGGAATTTCAGCTAGTATATGACCCGCTCCTCTTCGAGGGAGCTTGTTGAATACGATCCTGAAATTGAAAGATCTCTGCGAAAAAGCAGAAAAGATCAAACCTCAATCTCACTCTCTTCCTCATTTATAAACATGGAACATGAAAATGTTCCACCACAGGACCCACATATCCCTGAGGACCAATTTGATGAAGTGGCCCCCAGGCCAGCTAACATGATCCTAAGGGATTATTCTAGACCTGATCCTTTTGACTGTGAGTCAAGTGTTAGAAGGCCACCAGTGGCTGCTAACAACTTTGAAATCCGAACTGGCTTAATCCAAGCCATACAACAAAATTGTGTGTTTAACGGGGAAGCTAGTGAGGATCCTCACAATCATTTAATTGATTTTCTAGAATTGGTTGAAACAGCAAAGTATAATGGCGTCTCTCCAGATGCAATTAAGTTACGCCTGTTTCCATTCTCTTTAAAAGGAGAAGCAAAATTATGGTTACGTAGTTTACCTAGAGGATCAATTACCACTTGGGACCAGATGACTCAAAAATTTCTCAGTAAATATCTTTTCCCAGCCAAAGCCACTAAAATGAGACAGGACATAACCAATTTTGTGCTAACTGACTCAGAGTCAGTATACCAAGCCTGGGAAAGACTAAAAGCTATGTTAAGAAAGTGTCCACATCACGGCATCCCTGAGCACATGCAACTATACATCTTTTACCATGGCCTAAAACCATCGGCAAGAAATGTTATAGATGCGGCAGCCGGAGGTGCCCTAATGGGAAAAACCAGTGCAGAAGCTTTACAGTTACTAAATGAGATTTCTGAGAATGCGGTACAATGGCCATCTGAAAGAGTGATACTTAAGAAAGCTGCAGCCATAAACCAATCTGATGTCCTGGCTGACTTGTCAAAACAAATTGCTTCTCTAACTCAAAAGTTTGATATTTTTCAGGTAAGTTCTCATCAGCCTGCTTCAACTGACAATTGTGATTTTTGCGCAGGAAATCATCAGAATCATGAGTGCCAAGCTGGTAATCAAGTTGATGAACAAGTAAACCAAATTGGATACAAAGCGTATCCATTTGGTAATTCTTTGGCCCAAAAGCATCCTGGTTTTCAGTGGAGTAACCCCAATGGAGCAGAAAATGCTCAACATTTTCAGAAACTACCACCACAGGGACCACCTGGATTCCAAGGACAAAACAGGATGCAACAAAATTTTAGGCCATATCAACCCAGACCACAACAACAGGCACCAACTTTGGAAGATTTGATGTACAAGCACATCAAACTTACTGAAGAAAAACTAGAAAGCCAAAATGCTGCCTTCAAAAATCTGGAAACTCAGGTAAGTCAATTGGCTACTCTTGTTTCAAAAAAGATTCAAGGACCATTGCCCAGCAATACTGAAAAAAATCCAAGAGAACATGTTAAAACCATTGCCTTGAGATCAGGTAAGAATTTCAATGATCCATACCCTAATAGAGAGGGTAAGTTACAGGAAGATCGAAGAGAGGGTCAAACTGTTGATAATGGTAAGGAAAAACATGTTGAAACAAAGGAAAAAATTGCTCAAGAAAATAAAGTTAATTCAAGTGGTGAGCCAATTCCTTTTTCCGCGGAAATTAAAAAGAGAAAAACTTGATCAGCAGTTTTCAAAATTTCTAGAAATTTTGAAACAATTGTATATTAATATTCCTTTCACAGATGCTTTAACTCAAATGCCATCATATGCCAAGTTTTTAAAAGAAATTTTATCCAGTAAAAGAAAACTTGAAGGAATTTCAGTGGTTAAGCTTACGGAAAAATGTAGTGCTATTTTACAAAATAAGCTTCCACAAAAACTTGGAGATCCTGGCAGTTTTACCATTCCTTGTACTGTAGGAGGAACTCACTTTGAAAAAGCTTTGTGTGACTCTGGGGCATCAATCAATCTGATGTCATTTTCAATTTTTCAAAAACTGGAACTTGGGGATATAAAAAATACAGTTGTTTCTTTGCAATTAGCTGATCAAAGTACAAAAAAGGCAAAAGGAATAATTGAAAATGTGCTTGTGAGAGTTGATAAGTTTGTGTTTCCAGTAGACTTCATTGTCCTTGAAATGGAGGAAAATTCTGATGTACCTCTCATTTTGGGGAGACCTTTCCTAGCTACAGGTAGAGCGATAATAGATGTACATCAGGGACAATTGATTTTGAGAGTTGATGAGGAGAAAGTGATTTTTGATATGCAAAAAATGATGAGATATCCTGATGATGACTAATCATCTTCTTGTTTTACTATTGACCTCCTTAATGATCTTACAGATGAGTACAAAAATGATCAGTTATTTTCAGACTCATTAGAGAGGTGCTTGGTAAAATCGGGTACAACTAACGATGATGATCCCTCAATTAGAGAAGAAGCTATAACTTTGGAAATTGAGGGAGAAGATGTGCCAGAAGAAATAATTCAATCAAAAATTGAACTCAAAACTCTTCCCTCTAATTTAAAATATGTTTATCTTGAGGAAGAATCTTTTCCAGTAATTATTTCATCTTTGTTGACCAATGAACAGGAATTGCAATTGATCAAGGTACTGAGGGAGCATAAGAAAGCCTTGGGATGGACAATCTCGGATATCAAGGGAATCAGCCCAGCTATATGTACACACAGGATACTGATGGAGGAAAAATACAAGCCAATTGTCCAACCACAAAGAAGGTTAAATCCAGCAATGCAGGAGGTTGTGAAAAAAGAAGTGGTAAAATTATTGGCAGCTGGTATCATATACCCAATTTCAGATAGCCCTTGGGTAAGTCCAGTACAGGTAGTACCCAAAAAGGGAGGTATGACTGTTGTGAAAAATGAAAATAATGAGCTCATACCTACCCGGACTGTCACAGGATGGAGAGTCTGTATTGATTACAGACGATTAAATGATGCTACCAGAAAAGACCATTTTCCGTTACCCTTTATTGATCAAATGTTGGAAAGAGTAGCAGGTCATGCTTTTTACTGTTTTCTTGATGGTTACTCTGGGTATAACCAAATACCAATAGCACCCGAGGATCAGGACAAAACAACATTTACTTGTCCTCATGGTACATATGCTTACAGAAGAATGCCTTTTGGACTGTGCAATGCACCGGCTACTTTTCAACGGTGCATGTCTGCTATTTTTTCAGATATGACAGAAAAGTTTTTGGAAATCTTTATGGATGATTTTACTCTGTTCGGAAAAACTTTTGAAAACTGTTTGCACAATTTGACTCTTGTACTCGAAAGGTGCGAAGAGTCAAATTTGATTTTGAATTGGGAAAAATGTCATTTCATGGTTACAGAAGGAATTGTTTTGGGACATAAAATCACTTCTAAAGGGATAGAAGTAGATAGAGCAAAAATTGATTTAATTGCAAGATTGCCCCCTCCCACAACTGTGAAAGGCATTAGAAGTTTTTTGGCACATGCTGGTTTTTATAGAAGGTTCATAAAAGACTTTTCAAAAATTTCAAAACCTCTCACAAATCTTTTAATGAAGGATGTGCCGTTTGAATTTTCTGAAAATTGCGAAAAAGCTTTTGAATTGCTAAAAGAAAAGCTGACAAAAGCACAAGTTGTTGTTTCTCCAGATTGGAATCTACCATTTGAGATCATGTGTGATGCAAGTGATACTGCTGTTGGAGCAGTATTAGGACAGAGAAAGGATAGAATTTTTCGTCCAATTTACTACACCAGTAGAACTTTAAATGAAGCTCAATTGAATTATGCTACAACAGAAAAAGAGCTACTGGCAGTAGTATTTGCTTTTGATAAATTTCGTTCCTATCTGATTGGAACCAAGGTCATAGTCTTCACTGATCATGCAACATTAAGGTATCTTTTGACAAAAAAGGATGCTAGGCCTAGATTGTTAAGATGGATACTTTTGTTGCAAGAATTTGACCTTGAAATAAAAGATAAGAAGGGAACTGAAAATCAAGTAGCAGATCATTTGTCTAGATTGGAAACACCACCTACTGAGGCAGTAGAAATCAGGGAAGAATTTCCAGATGAGCATATTTTCTCGATCTCTGTGATCACAAATCAGGCTCCCTGGTTTGCTGACATTGCCAATTATTTGGTAGCACATTGGATGCCAAAGGAATTTTCTCCACAGCAAAGAAGGAAGCTCAAAACTGCTGCTAGACATTATTTCTGGGAAAATCCTTACTTGTTTAAATTTTGTGCAGATAATGTTGTGCGAAGATGTGTACCAGAAAAAGAAATGAAGGATATTTTGAGCCATTGTCATGATGGAGCAGTTGGAGGACACCACAGTTCGAACAGAACAGCTTCCAAAATTTTGGAAGCAGGATTCTACTAGCCTACATTGTTTAAGGATGCAAGGTCATATGTTTTAACATGTGACAAATGTCAGAGGACAGGTAACATTTCAAAAAGGGACGAAATGTCTTTAAACTCTATACTCATATGTGAAATATTTGATGTTTGGGGTATAGATTTTATGGGACCATTTCCTTCCTCGCAATCCTGTCAATACATTTTGGTAGCAGTAGATTACGTTTCAAAATGGGTAGAAGCAATTGCAACAACAACAAATGATGCTAAGGTTGTGTGCAAATTTCTTAAGAAAAATATTTTTACTAGGTTTGGGACTCCTAGAGTGATTATCAGTGACCAAGGCACGCATTTTATGAATAAGCAATTTTCCACTTTACTGTCTCGGTATGGGGTGACTCATAAAACAGGCACATCTTATCATGCACAGACGAGTGGCCAAGTTGAGGTTTCTAACAGAGAATTAAAAAGAATTTTGGAAAAAACTGTTAGTACCTCACGTAAGGATTGGGCTTTGAAATTAGATGATGCATTATGGGCCTATCGAACTGCCTTTAAAACACCAATTGGGACTTCACCATATAGGCTTGTTTTTGGAAAAGCTTGTCACTTACCAGTTGAAATTGAGCACAAAGCTTTTTGGGCAGTGAAAACATTGAATATCGACATAAGCAGTGCAGGTAAAAATAGGTTGTTCCAAATTGATGAATTAGATGAATTTAGGTTGAATTCTTATGAAAATGCTTTGTTGTATAAAGAAAAAGTGAAAAGTTAGCATGACAAGTTGATCCGTCACAAAGAGTTTCAGACTGGTGATCAAGTTCTTTTGTATAATAGTCGACTAAGGCTATTTCCTGGGAAGTTTAAATCCCGCTGGACTGGTCCGTTTGTAGTAACAGATGTTACTCCATATGGAGCAATTGAAATTCAGAAAGTCAGTGGAGGTGAGAAATTTAAGGTGAATGGCCACAGGTTGAAGTTATATTTTGGAGGACAGTATGAAAAACAAGCTCTGGCAATTGAGATCCTGTGATGTGGCATGAACTACAATAAGTCGAGCTGACGACGTTAAACTCAGAACTACTTTTCAACCCCGTAGCCATTGAGGGTGAAGCATTGGAGCCTCATAAGTCCAGTATAGATTTGTTTAATCAAATAGTTAATCAATTAATCTGGTTAATATCCAGGTTAGTGTACAACCGGAACTTCAAATGACGGCCTCTACAAAAACAGTATCACCTACACAGGAGTAATTCCATGGTGATCGGTATGCCTGAGTAACTGGTTGATCAACTATTTGATTAAGCTAATCAAATATTGGCGCAGGTAATTTTCTAGTTTATATTTAAACTAGGACCCGAGACTGGTAGGTCTAAAATTTTTCAGTCTATTGCACATAGAATATGTGCGGTCACAGTTTCTTTCAAGCTTTCTTCTGTGATTGTATATTTGAAAGCCAAAAAAATAAAAAATAATAATCATAATAATAATAAATATATATATATATATATATATATATATATATATATATATATATATATATATATATATATATATATATATATATATATATATAAATTGAAGTTTTTGTGGGCCCACATAGATGCCTAAATATGCTAAACCACCCTAATCTTTGTAAATCATTAGATGCAGTAATATTATCTTGTTAAATTTCTCATGTTTTAATATCTTGTCTTATTTCTACTAATCTTTAGGATCACTAACTATTTTTGTTTTTGGTGTCTTTGATTGTGTAATTCCTTTACCAAAAAAAAAAAGGTTTTAATTAAATATATATCATATTTAAATGCTTAAGTATATATATAATTATATATGTGCTTGTATATATACTGCAACCTAATTTATTGCACTTTGTAAATGAAAAATCTACAATATAAAGTTTTTATTTCTTGCAAACATTTATTTCTTTGATTTTTGTCATCTAACTTCCAAACTTATGATTTTTATTCTTTGAAGGAAAAATGAATATCTCAAATCTCAACGAAACATTGAAGTTGAGAAGTTTTATGATCTAAAAGCAGGTGAAATTATTACTTTTGACGAAAAATTGCTCCAATATCTATCGAGGCTTAATTATAGCTAAAGCACCAATTTGGAAAGATATGTTCTTTTTACCCACTTCATAAATATCCCTTTCAAGAAAAATGTTGCTGGTACTATCCGTCCAAATACTATTGTGATATAAGGAGAAGAAAATTGTGGGAAAGATAAAAGCAATTGAAAAAGAAAAAGAGATTTAGAACTTGAAAGGTTCTACCATATGCAGTAAAGCACATTACTGAATGATGAATAATTGCTCAAAAAAAAAAAAAAAAAAGTTCCACACATTCTCCTTATAGCAGATAAATATGTATGTATTTACCTAGATACATATATAAAAAGAAAAAGATGAAATCCCAAGCCATTTCTCAAGCCAAACACTATTCTATATAAATTCCACAATTCGGTGTTAAGTTACAAAATTGATTTGAGGAGCAAGTTTTCAGAAAAAGTATGATTACACTAAGTCTGAAAGATCATAAAATCATCAATTTTAGTGGGGACACAAAGTGCGAGATAATATTTTTTGTCAAGCAGAGATAAATTCAAAAGTAAGGTAAAGATTTGATAAATTTTGAAAGGATGAATTATTTGACTGAAATAAAAATTTTATTTGGTCAGATTCTTTTTTCTTACAGAGAAGCAGCAATGAAAGTGGGGAAGTAAGTATTATTCTCTTTTTCTCGAGGACGAGCAAAACTTCAAGTTAGGGGGAATTTGATAACTATAAATTTTGTATATATTTAGATATATAAATAAATTATTTAAGTAATATTTTTATTCAAAATATATAGTATTATCTTTTATTTTTGTGCAAATATATAAAAATATATTACAGGACAAGAAGTGGAGCCAAATCGAAGAAATAACAAACAAGGAAAAGCAAAGAAGAAAAAGCACGTGTGGCAAGTACTACGGATGCATCCGCGGATTCCTACGGATGCATCCGTAGAAAAAAGAGCAAGAATAAATCAAGAACGTGTGGCAAATACCACGGATGCATCCGCGGATGCAAAAGCATGTGTGGCAAGTACGACGGATGCATCCGCGGATTCCTACGGATGCATCCGTAGAAAAAAGAGCAAGAATAAATCAAGAACGTGTGTCAAATACCACTGATGCATCCGCGGATGCAAAAGCATGTGTGGCAAGTACCACGGATGCATCCGCGGATTCCTACGGATGCATCCGTAGAAAAAAGAGCAAGAATATGTGAAAAAAGTGCCACGGATGCATCCGCGGATTCCTACGGATGCATCCGTAACACTTTGGGCATGAAGTTTTTCCTATAAATAGGTCCTACTTTTGCTAGAATTGGAGACAAGTTCCTACGGGAGAAAAATTCTACTTGTAGCTTTGTTTACTTTTAAAATTATTTTTCCTTTCTTGAGAAAATATTAAGAGTTTTATATTTTCTCTTTGTAGTATTTTATATTCACTCCATGGAGTAATTTTCTTTTGAGTTGGGATTAATGATGAAGCTTGATATATTATTATAATAGAATTTTTGATATTTTATTATTCTTGAGTGAGAGTATTTCTTGTCAAGTTCTTACATCAAAGTATTAGGTATATATTACTCAACTTTATCACGTGTATATATTTATGTTATAATATTTCTTGCTAATTTTTGTTATTGAAAGAAACAGAAATTAAATAGGGATAGTGATAACTAAATATATTATCATGCTAATTTGAGGTAATTATATTTATTTACTTAAAATTCTTTATCTTGATTTTAAGTTTTTCATTCGAAAGAAGAAAATCATTTAGCCAAGTTATGGGATTTGACGAAAGCTAATCGAAAGAGGTTTTTGTTAATATGATGTACTCATTCAAGATAAGTATTTTCTATTTTAATACTACAAGTTTATTATTTAATTATGCTAATCGAAAGAGGCATCATTGAATAATAAACTTTAGTAGAAATATTAATTTTCTATCTCTATAGGAGTTTGATATGTATAATAGAAAATGAGGTATTTAAACTCCATTATAATTTTATATCAAGTGAATTCATGAAACCCCAACTCTTTTTTTTTTAATCAAAAATCAAAAACAAATTTTTTATCTTTCCAAGTAGATATAATTTCAACTCTTTTCACTCAAAAATTGACTCTCTTAAATAGTAGGATAGATAATAGAAATTTGTAGCATAGATTCTCCAATCTCTGTGGGACGATATCTTAAACTATACTATAATTTGACAGGGAACGAGCATAAATTCTTATATGCCCAGAGCTCGTCAAGTCGCTACCTTAATCCGTTCCAACTGAAATCTTGAAAAAAAAAAAACATTAGGAACCCGTTTGAAACCTAAACCCGAAAAAAGAAAAAAAAATATAACAAACTTACGTATTTGAATCGGGATGACAGATTTCAATGGAGAAATGGAGATTTTAAAGAAATGGCGAAATGGAGAAATGGAGATTTGCGTTTTTGGGGAAGAAGAGGAAATGGAAAAATGGGAAATGAGCTCGTAACGTTTTTGCTGGATTTGTTTTTGTTGAAAATATCGGTTGTAGCGACGGCTAGCCGTCTCTAGGTGTGTAATTTTTAATTTAACGAAATGTTATACGGAGGGCTAGCCGTCTCTAAAAAAAATAGCCGTCTGTAATTGCGTAATTTTTATTTAACGAAAGGTTATACGGACGACTAGCCGTCTCTACTCAAATACGGACGGCTAGCCGTCTCTACCCTCCATCTCTAAATCGCATTTTTCCTAGCAGCGAGGACGAATAATTTTTGGCTTTCTCTTCCTCCTCCCTAGAGTCAACAGCATGTGCATGCCAGATTTTTTGACACTTGAGGAGTTTAAGGATGTGTTTAAAGTCAAACTACGTTTCTTTAGAGATTGGTCATTTCCTTCTTGCACTAAAGGAAACCATGGTGCAGTTGATAGATAAATGCACTTCACAAATTCCGTATATTTTAAAATATTGATTAAATAAAGGCTCCGTCCATAAAAAGTAGATCAAATTCTAAATTAAAGTGTAGAAAAAATTTGCATTGATTGAAGGCAAATGTTACTAATCGTAGCATTTAAATTTTTTTATTTCGTCTTCACTGAGAATGGCTACTAATAAAGTGGTTATAGATATCAAGGAAGGTGTTTTTTTGGGGGGGGGGGGGGGGGGGGCACAATTAGGGTCAATGATATGCAAAGGTAAGTAATAACATTTCAAAAAACTTTACCCAGTGCCCTCAATAAGAGTTGGTCTTACCTAATTGCCCCCACTTAAAAATGTTTTAAGTAAATGCCCTCCACATCATATCCCCTTGTGAAAGTACTATTTTGCTCGCGCCTAACATCATTCACGCTGAAAGGGTTTTTCTGTCTCTTTCGACGTTCCCGATCTTTCCTTCCTTGTTTCTTCATTTTGTACTGCAGATTTAATGTTTCTCTCATTTTCGTCTGTTTGTTCTATTATTTTTTTATTTAAATTGTTATTTTTACTAAGCCTAATAATTTATCTGCAAATTTTTTCCCCTGCAATTTTATTTGTACTTATTGTGGCTATTTATATATTTATTTGTCAATTATTTCCATTTTGATTTATGTTTGAGGTTTTTATAGATTCTTTTGGTTGTGTTTGTTTGATTCCGGTGTTTTGAAGCTTCAAATTTTATATAGCATAAAGTCTTGGCTATTGCCAGGAATTGTATAGACTTTTTCTAAATTGGTTATCGCAGTAGAGTTTAATGTATTGTCAATAGCCAAGACTGTAGAGATTTTTCAGTGTAAGGTCCCATTTTCAGCAGAGCGTAAAGTCTTGGCTATTGCCAAGAGTTGCATAGACTTTTTCTAAATTGATTATTGAAATAGAGTTTAAAGTCTTGGCTATTGCCAATATGTTTAGATATTTTCAGTGTACGTGTTCCCTTTGCAACAGAACTGAAAGTCTTGGCTATTGCCAATACTTTTAGAGACTTTGTGTGCAAGTCCCCCATAGCAACAGTCTGAAAGTCTTGGCAATAGCCAAACAGTCTCTACTAAGTGCTTATTGCACCAGAGTTGCAACTCTTGGCAATAGCCAAGACTTGCAGAGACTTTGTCTGCAAGTCCCCCCATATCAACAGGTCTAAAAGTTTTGGCAATAGTCAATAAGTCTCTCCTTTGTGCTATATTGCACCAGAGTTGCAAGTCTTGACTATAGCCAAGACTTGCAGAGAGTTTTTCTGTAAGTACCCCATTGCAACAGGTAGGGAAGAAGTGTCTACAAGAACCCCATTGCATCAGAGCTGCAAGTTTTGGCTATAGCCCCTCATTGCAATAGGGTTAAAAGTCTTGGCAATAGGCAAGAACTTTCTACAAGCCTCACATTGCACCAGAGCTTAAACTATTGTCAATAAGCTAAGAGTTGTAGATGTCACGCCCTAAAATTTACTAAAAATAAAAAATAAAAGGTAGTGGCTTAGGTGTTTTTAAGGTACAAATTATAAAGAGATTTTTCGGAGTCGCCACTTGACATAGTTCAAAGGTGTGCCAAGTCACCAAAAAGGTACCTTGGAAAACACCTATGACTCGTAAGTGGTCTGCGTCAGAGTTCCTGATAAGGATCTCAGTTGACTCTCGGGAAGGTGTTAAGCACCCTCGAGTTCTGTGCAAGCACAGTTGCTTTATTGACGCTCTCCGGGCTTGCGATTTACTGTTTGTTTGTTTAATTGCCAAATAATTATTTTCGCTTTAATATTTTTTGAACTAAAGATTGTATTAGGTAACCCACTAGGTATATTTTAGAGCAAATTGTCTCTCTGTTTATTTTGGTGTGCCTAATAAGTAGATCACGAATCATACTTATTTGTCGTACTTATCTTTAAATCGACTTAATTTTTTTTTATTGCTCTTTGCCTAATAAGTAGATCACAAATCATACTTATTTTGCCTAATCAAGCGAATCTTTATTTCTATTGATTTGCGTAATCGTGTTAATTGATTTAAAGCTCAAGTCCTCTTTTCTTTTATTTTCTTTAAGGATAACCCTTTATTAACACTTATGGCTATAGGATTAAAGGCTGAATTTAAACAGGCTGAAGTTGCAAATTTAGATTCTGTCTTCCTGAGTGCTTCGGAGGAGCTCACAACCATAGTCTATTTCGCGAAGAATTGCACTAGATGTCCTATTTTGCCTTCTGTTTCAAATTTGTACCATTTGTATAGCCATTCACTTTTTTTTTTAATCTAGTTCTAAATATGTGAAATGAGCCTAGTCTTTATCTAAACACATACTTCCTTTTTTTTTTGTTTTAAATATGACATGAAGATACTGATAAATAATGTCATCTCATTACTTCATCATATAGGAGTTTGTTTTGATAAAAGCAAATGACATAATGTACATATAGAAATAATACAAGCAGGATAAACAAACCAAAATGTAAAGGGCCTGATCCAACATTAGATTTAAGCATTCAGACCTGACCAAGCTAAATTTCCATATTTTTGGGGCCCGTAATGGGCTAATAACATACATTTAACACGTGACAGCATACATTTAACAAAAATAACACAAGAGAGATGAAATATTTACCTAGCAGCTGAAATTCAAAGCTTAACAAAGAAGATCCATCTAGGCAAATCCATCTACACGGCCAAACACCAGACGCAGCAATAACCACGAACCAACAAAAACAAAACAACAAGGCAACCAACCCTTTCAACCAGACACAAACTCAGATTTATCACACTCGAACCTCACTCTTTTGTGCTCAAGTTCTCTTGAGCTCTCTCTATTTTTATCAAATACTTTTAGCTTTTTTTTTTCCCTCAAGTCTCCCCATATTTTTTTCAGATCTGAAGACCCATTTTAGAGTGGAGAAAAATGTTGTTGTTGTTGTTTTTTTTTTTTTTTTTTTTTTTCCAGATCTTCTAAAAGAGAAGTGAGAGTGTTCCAGATGTCTAATCTCCTCTCTCAGATGTGTGTCTGCCTCCTTTTTTAGAGAGAAGTTCTTGGTTTTCTATCAAGAAGAAAGGAGCAGCTTATATGGATGGGAAGAGGGGGGAAAATAGGGCGAAAGTGATGTAAATAAGGGGGAAATTGGGGTGAAAAAATGGGGGGAAATAGCTGTCCCAAAGCTGGTGGTGTAGACAAAATTACCTCTTTTATACCATATTTTTCACCAACCAAAAAGAAGCAAAACTGTAACTATCCCCTTTTATTTGACTATTTTGATTCCTTTTCAAGCTTTGAATTCTCAGATTTTTAAGAAATTAATAGGCTGGACAACTAAATTATTTTAACCCATGACTTAACTCCTAGATAACATTCAGACTTAAAACCAGCTCACCAGATAACAAAGAAAATCCAAAACCAATTAAGGTCTCGAGAGGACAACAATGACTTTTAAAAATCCCAGCAAGCCTAAAGCAAAACAGATACTCCTATGAACTAAACTAAATCACTCAAGGCTCAGAACCTAAGTCAAGATCAGAGCATATAAACCTATCAAAATGTCTCCCATGCTTTCATAAAAATTATTTCAAGCAACTTCACACTAACATAATGAATGAAACAGAGGGCCTATTCGCCTGATGCTTGAACACATGACAAACTACTTATAACAAACAGATATGAAATACTCAAATGTGTGATCAATTAACATGGAGCATCATGAATTTATAGATATAAACAATCCTCCGGATACATTGGTTACTACTCTAAACATGACTTTCATAACTAAATACCATGAAAACAAATAAAGGGTCATCTATCTAAACATGACTTTCACAGCACCACTGCTTAGATGCAGCTCTAATCATCCTCTCACCGCCTCACGGGACAGCCTCGCCAAGCCCTCGCTACTCTGCCATACCAGCCAACACAAAGCATTAAACTCACGCCACTAGTTCAGAGAAAACGACACAGGGAAATCAACTATCAGCTTTGCGCCATTGTTCTGCCTCACTTCATCCATGAATCTACCCAAAACATCATGAAACAACCCCGCCATCACTGCTTTATCGAGCCAACACCGAAACTACAAATTCACTGAAACAGCCTCCTTCACGCCAAAGCAACCATCGCTTCAACTTTGCCATAGCCACACAGCCTCGTCGCCACTGCACTGCCTCACTAAGCCCTCGCCGCAGCCTCAAACATCAGAACCAGCCTACCCACAAATCACATGAACAGAAACAACATAAACAATTGTTCCCTAGCCTAAACTCCATCCTACACCCTCGTCGCTGCCTCACTGTCGAGGTCACTGTCGTCACCACGCTAGCGTCGCCATTGCTTCAACTTATCAGAACCAGCCTAGCCACCTTCCGACCTCTGAAACAACATCAATAGAATCAACCAAAGCCAAACAAACCATCGCTGCGCCTCCCCGTTGTTTTAACACCCAACCAAACAGTCCCCAGGTTCATAAGAAATCCGTTCCCTCCTTCTTCTAACGGAAACGATCCCATCTGGGGTCGTTTCAGCTAGAAAAAGGAAATAATGGAAAGAGAAGAAAAGGGACAGTGCATACCCGTAGAAATCAACGGAAAGGATGAAAGAACTCAACGGAAAAGCTTATGCCGTGACTTTCGAACATCGATTCACAGTGATTCTTTGTAATTTTGGGAAAACCGAAACCAGATCGAGCAAGAAGAGGCTGAGGCGAGCACGGGGATATATAGGTTGACTGGAAAGAGGCTGTCGATGGTGGTGGACGGTGGTGGCTTATGTGGATCGGCTCAGCTGAGAAGGAAAAACAACTGTAGAGAGATCTGATGAATTTTGGGAAAAATTACCAATAATAGAAATTTTGCTTTTAAATGATAGTAATGGGCCGGGTTAAGTGAAGATTGGGATTTGGGCTGGACGTTGGGCTGATTTTTTTTTATCAATAGCAATTAACCCATATTGTCAATTACACAAAAATCAACAAGAAATAATAATCAATTACTAAACTAAAGCATGCTAACACATAAAACGTCACATTGACACTAACAACACATGATTCTATTTTATTTTTTTCCAGTAATTTTCTAATATTTTATCTTTACAAATTAAATTAACACGGCTAAATAAAGGATAGAATCTAGCAAAAAATCACATAATAATTAAAACAACTATTTTATGTAATTTGTATTTTTGGTGCCAAAATTAGGTGATTATAGCAGAGAATTTTACCCTTGCAACAAGGCTTACAGTCTTGGCAATAAACAACAGTCTGTTACATGTGCTAATTGCAGCAGATCTTTGGTTGAACGGAGCAATCTCTGAAAGGAATGGGTCTTTAGGGTTGCTGTGATCGCGTGAATTGTGAAAAGCAAAGGGAGGGACTGGGTGCGTCTTTTTATTGGTTTGTAGAGGTATTTTGGTCCGAAAAAAGTTTCATTAAACTAGTGAGGACATTTTTGCTAAACATCTATTAGTGAGGGTATTTTTGGCAAACTAAAGCTTCCCGTGTCATATTTTTGCAAATGAGCCATAAACTTTAATCTGAAACTTACCGTTCTTAATTGCATATGCCCTAAAACAAAAGTTCAAATTATCATCTCTATGACATTTGAAAATGATCTATTTTCTATGTCTCAATTTAAGTATGTTATTTTTTTTATATGTCCTAAAAAATGTGTTTTTGTTTATATTCAGCAAGTTGACAATTCAGACATTATAACAAAATTTAAAACAAAATTTAGGTGGAGGCCATTTTTCCTCAAGCCATTTAGGTTTTAGCAAACTTATAAATATTTATTTTTTAAATTTTTAGCCACTACGTTGAATTTCAATATGAAGATATGAAGTTGGAAACTACATATGGCTAACTTCAATCCTAAAGGTTTGCAGTTGAACTTCACTCTTGAAGGTTTTAAGTTAGGCATAATAGCTTTCAACTTCAAGGTTTGAAGTTCAATCTAGTGGCTAAAAACTAAATAATTTTTAAAAATTGACTAAAATTTAAATATTGCATCTAAAATAGGTTGTTTGTGCACTTAACCACAAAATTCAGAGATCATTTCAGCATATTACATAAGTATTTAATTTAGAACTACAAAATTAAAAATTTTCCTTATATTTTTATTAAAATGATATCCAGTCAAATTAAAATACTTGAATTAAAATGGAGGGAGTATTTTTAACATGGAACATTATGAATAAGAAAAGTACTACTCACTCCATTCCAAAATGAGTGTCTACCTTTCCTTTTTTGTTTGTCCCAAAATGAGTGTCTCTTTCCTTTTATGACAACTCTTTAAATCTAACATTTGTTTTGGACCACAGAATTTAAAGACTCTGGCCCACATTACACACACATTTCATTTTAAACCACAGAATTTAAAACTCTTCCTATTTTTTTAAATCTTGTGCCTAGTCAAATCCAACACTTATTTTGGGACGGAGGGAGTAATAAAAAGTGGAGATACTTGGTAGTCACAACCAAATCCATCTTAACGACCCGTCATACCCGGTGGTCGTGTCAAATGTACTTGTTGAAATTCTCGAGTGTGTGGACTGCCACAACTGCCAACATAAAGCGATAAATAAAACAATTAAAATTTGTAGTAGTTTAATGACAAAAAGTATATACTACTACTTTTAAATGTTGTAATCTAAAGCTGGAATAGTAAACACTATTTTCAATTTCAAATTTGTCCAACATTTAGATCTATCCCTTTTGGAGTTTTCTCAACAGCGCCATTTCTAAAATCACTCATGAACATGCCTCCTCCTGACAATGATTTCGATCTCAGAGTAGTATTTTATTAACATCTTTTTATGTGTTTTTAAGTTTAGCGCTAAACTTTATATTTCTCATTCTCTAATTTTTTTTCCTGCAGCGTGCATCTACTCCTCCCAGCAATATGGGAATCAGGTAATTTTGTTTTAAAAAAACTTGTTAGGGTTTTGATATTAACTGATCTGTTTCAATGTAGTCAACAAAATGAACTAATATTGGTGTGTTATGTAATGTATTTTTGGCAGTGAGTATAATTTTGCAAATATCAACAATTTGGAGCATTGTGCTAAGTATCTCAATCAAACACTGGTTACTTTTGGATTCCCTGCTTCTCTCGATCTTTTTGCCACTGATCCAGTACGACATTTCTTATTTTTATATTTTTCTTTGTTGTTCACATTGTATTTTAAATAATGTTTAAAGTGATTTTTGATATGTTTCCTGAAATGCTAGCTATTGCTTTTACTAATATGTTGTTAAGGTGAGGACTTGTTGACGAGAAATTCGAGTGAGCTAAGTGAAGTTAACTGATCTAATTCTGATAGTGATAGCTGAATAATACAACTGATAAAACTGAAAGATGTTTATCTTCAACTGTCTTCCTTTTTTAAGCAAATAACATCCTAAATGATTCAAATGATTTTGAGTTCTAACATTAAATATGTAACTGGTTTGCGCCATTTGATGTAACACCATTTGATATCATCCTAATTTTAATTTGTGCATTATGATCGTTATAGTAGTTGATCAATTAATATGTTGAAAGGATGTCATATTTGAATGGTTTCCTATTCATAATATCGAAAATTGAAAGTTAGGATGAAACCTGTTTCATTCAAAACCACTTTAAGGAAACAAGGGCTTTATGAGAAACTCTTAAGTTGTCTTAAATTCTTAATAATATTCATACTGGAACCTCTAATAATATTGGATGATGCTAAAGTTAAACATTGTGAGATGTATAGAAAATGTCAACTATATTTTGGGATGTACTGAGTTTTGCCTATATGTTTAGTATCTAACTGATTTATCATTTGGTAGGTTTCTATTGCAAGGACTTGCAATTGCGTATATGCACTATTGCAGCAGAGGCAGAGGGATATTGAGTACAGGGAGTCTGCAAATGAGCAGAGACAGCGGTACTGTAGACTTCTGAAGTAGTTCTGTTGGGCTTGGTGGAAGATGATCTTGTAGTGACAAACTCTGTTATGCTTGCTTAGGTTTTCCTTTATTTGTTGGATATTACGTGTCTAAACTTTGAGCTGATTAGAGTGCTAACAAAAGATAGGAGCTGTCTCTCTCTTAAATGATTGTCACAACGGGAGAACAAAAGCCATTTTAGAAATTGATATTAGTTTTAAAGTATTTTACAGTTATTAATGTAAGTTCTTTTAGAAGTTCTTTGCAATATTGAAGTGGAAAATAGTAGATTATAGATTCCTTCAAATAGATTTATAGGTTTCTCAACTTTCTTTGGTTTTTTCTACCTTTCCTGTTGTCTCGGTAAAAACTCGTCCTGTTATCTCACTAGCAAGGCTTTGGTGTCCTTTACAAATTTTGTAAATGCAACTTGCCTTGATTTCAGAGCTGTATTGTTTTTGTTTACTGAATAAATTAAAGATTATTTCTTTCCTTATCCAGCCCTGGATAGAATGCATTTGCGCTCTCAAGTGGAACATTTTGAGTGTTGCATGGACTTCTGATAATGAACTAGGGTATATAAAATGATCAATTCAATTGGTAGACATATAAGCACATTTCACAAGGATCCAGTTACTTCCTATTATTAGGAACATTTCTGACCTTAAATTACAAGAATATGCCTAATGTTTTCCTGTGTTATACCTTGTAAGTATTATATCTTGAAACAAAAAAAAAAGTGCCAAAACCTGGTCATTAATTTTGTGGCAATTGGTCAACTTGTGGTTTTGTCTACCTTGATGTTTTTTGACTGAGCAAGATGTCCTTTAATTGTTATTTTTTCTTCTTTGAAAGGCTTTTATCAGATATATCAAGATTAGAGGCCAAAGTGGAGAGGCTGGAATCTCAACTACAAGCCAAAGATAGAGAGATAGCTACAATTACTAGAGAGGTCTGGAAGTTACTCTTTTCTAAAACCAAGGAGTCTAGATGTACGTCTTTTTGACCTTCAAGAAATTTATGTGTAGGAAGCTAAAGCTACTGCAGCTTTGAAGGCACAAATTGACAAGTTGCAGAAGGAAAGAGATGAGTTTCAGAGGATGGTTCTTGGTAATCAGGTCGACCACTATATTTATTTATTTATACTGCTTGTAGTGATATGGTGTTTCTCCTAACTGTCTCACCTATGCTAAATTTATATTGTTGAAATAGCAAGTCAGAACTCAGCAAGTACATGAAATGAAGAAAAAAGAAAAAGAGTATATAAAGTTGCAGGTAAGATATTTCCCATCTTTGATTTCTTTCATTATTTAGGTAGAACTATATTATGGTCATCTCCAACTTATTGAGGAGTATTATAATTTATGGATGGGTTGTGCTATTTCCAGGAGAGGCTAAACCAAGTGTTGATGGAGAAAAAGAAGGAATCCAGATCAGGCATGGAAATAATGAATTTACTTCAGGTAGCATCACGTGATTTGTAGTCCGTACCCATAATTTTCTGATGTATAACAGTTTCCTTCATGTTTCTACAGAAAGAAGGGCGTCAACGCGGTACATGGAATGGGAAGAAGGCTGACAATGACTTCTACAAGAAGATTGTAAGTGTTTGATGGACTTTGTTAAACTCTTTCGGCTTCGCCTAGCTAAACTGATTTTTGTGTCTATTCATAGGTGGATGCCTATGAAGCAAAAAATCAAGAACTAGCCGCAGAAAATGCTGATTTGAGGGCATTATTGCGATCAATGCAGGTACTAGAAATAGTCATGGCAATGATTCAGTGTTTAGACTGACATCTAGTTTTCAAAATTATTTAGGAAAAGTTTTGGGAAAACAAATTTGAGAGTAAAGTTTGTCTAGAAGAAAAGTGTGTTTATATTTTTTGAAATGTTAAGAGTGTTAAGTAGCGGAAGAAATTTTTTCAGTTAACAAGTGCCTCCAGGCACTTCTCCACCAAAAAAAAAAAAAAATGTTTTTGAAAAAAGTTCTTCAAAAAACTCCGATCAAACAACTTTCATCAAAGTTCTTTTTAATTTATAAAAAAACACTTCTGCATGCCTCCTAAATTTCTTTAAGGATAAACAGACAAAATATCAAGGAAGTATAGCCTCCCTTAGCTTTCGCTTGGCATATTTGGTTAGAAGTGAGTGCAGTGAAATCTGATAATAACCCTCTAGTTCATCTTCATTAATGGATTCTAGTGCATTTCTTTTTCTTAGTTATTGTTGAACATATATATTCTTGCAAATCCCAAAAGAATTTAAAAATAAGTAGATAAATAATTAATGAAAAGGAAGGGAGTAAAGACTCCTCCCACTTTATGTGAATGCCTGTGCCATGTATAGTGTCTGTGGAGGTTTTTTTCAGACTTTACTGCATACTTACTGTTTGTTCACTTAAAATATGGAATCATTTTCATTCTGATTCTTCTTGTCTTATTCCCAGACTCCCAGTTATTTATTCTGTCAACTTTTTGGGGGAAAAAGCAAAAAGAGTTGGGACTGTACAAGCATGGCAGTACAGAATAAATATGTTTGTAGCACAACCTTGTGCGTTGACTATAGAAATTTTATCACGAGTGTTACATACTTTTAAAGCAATGTTTTTATTGAGCATGTGGCTGACCTTCATATTGGCTATAGGGCGACATGCGTGAGTTCTTAAATGCCCCAAATGGGTCTTCTAGGCAGTCAGCTCCAAACAATGAGCGGCTAGACTCAGATCACTTGCAGTCACCATTGGGTGGCAGAACGGTATGGCTTGTTTTTTAACGAGGCAAATTGAATTTGTTTATTTTTTATAGGATGTCATACCTTTTCAATGGCATGAATTGAGAGCTAAGAGTTTGTAATCCTTCAGGATGTTTTTGATTTGCCTCTCCACATGGCTAGGGATCAAATTGAAGAAAGTCTTCGTAACAAGATGGCCTCTATCAAGGTAAACTAGATGATTATGCGTTGATATATTTTTCTTTGTGCTCCTATCTTTGTTTAGATGAGAAAGATCATGAGCTACACGTACCCACAATAATCCCTGTGTGTCTTTGTTGAAATTTGAAGGAGCGTTTGGGTCAGCTGCAAGATGCGCAGAAGGGTGCAGAAGTAACCTCAGAAGCAACAGAGAGAGAGCTTGAGCTAGAAGCTCAACTTGTTGAGGCCAGGAGCATAATCCAAGAGCAGGTACTCTTTTATATACCATTGGAGGGTAGGAGTTCCATTAGAATTTGAAAGCTGTTCGTTACCGCTGGTTTCACGAACGTCGCTGCTAGCACTTGAAAACTCTTTGTTTTGCCACCATACTTACTCGAATCTTATGGCCTCAATAAGAGGCAAGTTGTAGGCTGTGTTGTGATTCCAGTGCTTTTCAGTTTGTAATGGAGTTGGATTGATGTTTTAGCTTGTATACGAACCTAGCAATCTTAAAATTCTTAATGGTGCCGAAATTTCTTTATTAAATAAAAATGGAGGTGGTGCTGGATTACCTGTGATCTAGCTGTCTAAAATGATGCTTTTGTATGCTAACCTGGATAAAAAACTGAGATGGAAATGTTTTTCCTGAGTTACTCGTTGGTTGAGAAATTTAATCACAAAGCAGAATTAAGGTCAAGAAGCGGTGATTGACGTCCCAATTGCCTTTACTTATTTACCTTTTTTTTTTTTGGAAGCCCTTGATCTTTTCTTTTCTTTCCATCTAGCAACATAAGTATCTTTTAGCTGCTTCTTTCTGTTCATCACTATTTTTTGAATTCTGTTCAACTATATTTCTGATAACTTTAACTTTAGTTATTCTTAATGGGAAAAGAGAGAATCCATCTGTGGCTTTAGCTATAATTGTTTGATAATTCAAATTTAGCATGCAACAGTCACATGCTATATATTTTAGTGGCACAATTGTTCAAAATAATTGTTGTGGGATGGAATTCTGAACAATAAAACCTGAAGACCCTGGAGTAAGCTGTAAAAAAGAAAAAACCAAAAAGATGCAAAATAAAATTTGGAATGAAATCTTTAAAGAATTGTTAAATTCCTGAAAATTGTCAGATTATTGCTACGAGTATAAAATTTATGTCCTTAAACTAAGCATCTTTGCTGTTATGCTTCCGTATGCTCTTGCCTGTTCTATTTGAAGAATCTTGCTGATCTTTGGAAATGTGACACTTAATTTGCAGGCATCAATTATGTCCAAACATCTTACCAAGTCTGAGAAGCCAAGGTACTTTATATTTGGGCAAATCTCACCTCCCTGCACTCAAAAATAGGGAACAGGGGAAATAGAAGAAAAAAACTCGATATCTTAGGGGATGGGGTGGCATAATTGGATATGATGGAATTGCTAATGTTTGAACCTTTATCTCATGTGTGTCTAAATGCAGGCGATTGAGTATGAATTCCGAGAGGGACCTACTCAATCCATCCCCAACTGAGGTATCAACTGTGAAATTTAGTTTTAGCTTGTCATGTCAATTAATACTTAAGTAATGCAATTGATTCAAATCTTGTTTGTGTTTGTGGATTGCTGACTTGAATTGAACATGGTGATTGTGATTGTTACAATGAAACTAGAGACAGAAAATGAAATCATATATGTTAGAGAGAAAGAGATCATGCTTAAGAACTTCGGACGTATGAAATTGAAATTTGTTTAAAAAAAACCTTTTTAGCATAATACTAGGGCGGAATTTCGGGGCATGTCAGTTGCATCTCATGGGGTCATTTTGTTCCCAAGAAGATTGGCAATGGAAGGCCATTGCCGCCCCAAGAAAAAAAAAGATGCCATTGGAAATCCAGGAACTCTTTGACGCAGTTTATGATGAGACATGAAATCATAACGTCCTATGCAACTCTGGCATATTTCGATGGATGGAGGTTTGGTTTGGGCTTATTGTTAACAAAAGTTTATTTTGTTAATTTAAGATTGTGTCATTTGGCTAGCATTAAGTATCAGGTTTTATATTATAATTAAAACAAATTAATGTGACGATACACAATAGAACTTAACTCTTTACATACTATATATGAAAAATATTTTTTTACTAAGTAGAGTAATAAACAATAAATGCAATTCCTACTCCATCTCATTTTTTAGCCATTTCCCCCTTCATCCCTCTCACTTACTAAATGTGACGTTCACACGTTGATGAGAACGAAAAGTTCCAAGTGGTCTATTTACTTACAAGGAATGCAGAATGAAACAGTATAGTGGATCTTAGAAGGGGCAAGAACAAAGTAAATACCTTAAAGCTGGACCCTGAATTTGAGCTTTATGGGTGCGGGAAGCCACTGAAATCGCTGACCATTTGAGTTACTTGGTTCGGAATAAATATTTTTACAGATTTAATAGATTTCTTAACATATATGAACCAAAGCTACTGGGTTCAGCTAAACCTGTAGCTATAACTTAGAATCTGCCTTAACCTTTACTGTGTTTTAGGAGCCTTACCTGGAAAAGTACATCATTTTCCCAGGGAAACTGAGCGATGGATTTCATCTAATAGTATTCTAAAATTAGGATTTTATTGACGATAACTAGCAAAAATGAGGAAAATCATTACTCTAAATTCATGTGTACTGTATTAGTGAAAGGTTTAGGAGAGGGAAGACAATTCTGGAAAGCTTTTACAATTGGACAAAAGCCTGTGATCTGCTGTGATCACTGTAATAACCCTTAGCAGCAATTGCCAGCGAGTATCTGTGGGAAGAAGCTCTCAGATGTATTTGATACCACAGGTTTTATTTCTACTCCAGAAAGTTTAGTGCAAAAGGAGTCAAATCTCGAAATACTTGCAATTATGCGGATAAGAAATTGATCTTGGTCGTAACTCAATCTCAAAAGCTAGTCTTGACGTGAGGATTGCCCAGAACTATTTAAGGAGACCAAATCCACATCTCATCAACCATGTGGAACAACTCAATACCCCCCTGCTGGAGTGGGGACCTAACATCGGTTAAACCAAAAATTTATGTCTGAATCTGATACCATGATAAGAAGTGGACCTTGTCAAAACTCAATCCAAGTGTAGCTCGTAAGTTGAGGATTGCTCAATAACATATAAGGAGACCAAATCCTTTTCCCATAACTGTTGTGGGACAACTCAACATATGCATTTGATTTAGATCGCTCTAAATGGAGTTTGTTCCATTACCTCTCTAGATTAGTGAAGTAATCTTTGAGAAAACTAATTGTCCATTATATGCAGTAGATTCATGGGACAGTAATGATATGGTAGAAAATCATTTATTGTAGTCTGATAATAACTGATTTGAAGCTGCGTTGTCTGCTAATCGCCGGAATATGTTACCATGCTTGTTTGCCATTTTCAAGTAGGCTTTTCTGCTAAAACATTTTCTATCTTTTTGTGAATTAGGTCCTGTGTAACTATGTTGAAAAGTGATGTGAAGATAGATAATGTTGAAGCATCATCTACTTTTGTAATTAGTTGGTAGTAACTGACTGTTTATTCTAATTCCTTTGCTTACAGGGGTTGTGAAGTTGCAACTTCGGATGAGCTCAAGTCTGTATGCTGACCTTAATCCTTCTTAATTTCGATGTAGGGGTAATATTTGCTGATATTAATGAACTGCTAGTCAAGGCAGGTAAATGCATGTCTACTTCATGATCATTATAAAGGATACTTTGATGGAGCAGTAGGATAATGTAATTTGTAGTGGCAAGTCGTCCTTGTAATATTGTATACACAACGTAGATGATTTTATTCTTTTTGTTTCCAGATGCTAATTCAACGTAGCTTATTTCTATATATGGTTCAATATCTAAGAGTAATTATCTTTAACTTCCTTTGTCTTCATAATTAGTTTCTTGACTACACTTTATTCTCCTAATTCAGCTCTTCATTTCGCATTTTTACATTTTTTATTTTGTTGAAGGAGCTCTTGATAGCTATTATATGTCGTTGTAAAGAAAGGAGGAGCTTTAAATATTTTCACTTCTTCGTTTTCCAAGCAAATGGAATGTATTTTATTCCTATAAAATGTAGTGTTGCCTTCCTTCCACTCTTTCAGAATATCCCATAACCAAAGGCACTTGAAAGAAAAGAGACACCCTCCAAAAGTCAACGCAAGCTTGTATCGCAAATAGAAGCAAAAATTCAATGGTTCTTGGCTCTGTAGTAGCTTAAGTTGGGGCTTAGCAATATATCAAGCGATTGAACATTACTCAATAGTATCAATAAAGTACAAACAATTAAGTCCTTATGGATCTGTAATATAATACGGTTTCGCATATTACATGTTTCGTCCAACTTCGTTTGAATGGTGCAACTCATAAATTATACTCCTAGTAGACAATTTCTTTTTGGTGTAAATTTGATCTCTTTCACAACTGAACCGGATATCCTACAATTATTTGGACGGGGAATTCGAGTTATTGCACATGCATATGATAATCTTCATATGGTGGGTGAGAGACTTACCAAACCTTACCTTGAGTATAAAGACTCTTTGCTTAGCTATGACAAAAAGGAGACCTACTCTGAAATAAACACAGTAAAGAAGAGAGGAAAACAATACTCCCTCATGATTTATGAACTTCTTTGAGTACTCTTTAAGGAAAAAATTGAATTTTGTTAGAATTTTAACTCTGGAAAATTATACAAGTGGAAGCATACTAATGCATATCATAAACTACATGCATGGTATATTTTAGAAATAAATTTGTTATTGCGTTAACAATCTGCATTTAGAATGAGCATTTTACAAACTCAGCCAATAATGTCCCCATTCTCCTACTACTCTCAATACAGATAACGTGGTATGCTAATGTATTTTTTTACGTGCACCCCACAATACAGTTTCACTCTTGTAGTCTAAGTTACATAAAATGTGTTTTTACAAATTGATCAATTAACAGAGAATGTCTAGTTCCAAGTCATGACTTTATAACATTGTGAAGTTAATGCTGATAATCTCACAGTTTAAAGTCAAAAGGCATGTGGTAGAGACCCTTCTATAAATGTCACTTAGAATTTGTTCAACCTCACAGTTTATGATAAAAAAATGTGAAAAATATCCAAGTATTCTTCATACACTCTAGTCTCTACAAAACAGGATCATGTGCATACTTGTCTTCTTTCGCCATTGAATGAGGAGAGTTACTCGTACTTACCTTTTCCTCAATTGTGTCCTTCCCTATATATATAATCGTGACTTAGCACAAAACTGGCATCCTTCCATCGCTTTTTCACTCATAAACGCATTATATTTCATCCTAACAAAACCCTATCAAAATATCATCATAAAACTTCATACTACAACTTTAGCAAAATGGATTCAAGAGATCATAAAGATGGATTCCAATTCAGTCGAGTACTTTCTCGAGAGTCATCGGCAGGACAGTCGTCGCGTATTTATTATAGAAGAGCTGAAGGGGTTCCATTTCAATGGGAAATGCAACCTGGAACCCCTAAAAATCCACCAAAAGAAGAAGATGTCATCCCACCACTTAGTCCTCCACCTTCATTGCAAAGTTTAGGGCTGCCCAAGCCTTGTTTTGATACTGATCATGAGCATCAAGAATCGAATCATTTGAAGGTTCGGATTTGGAAGAAAATCAAGAAACTGCATCAATTAAAAAATTTCGGAAAATCTCATCAAAATTCTGAAATAATGCATGGAAGTTTTGTTAATAGGCTTGGTGAATCTGATGGAGAATTTGTCGCCAATTCATTCAAGAACTCCAGTAGTTCGTTTTCGTCTTCATCTTCAACAGATTCATTTGCCTCAAGCAGGCAAGGGAGGGAGAATCCTGCTCGGATAAGATCAAGGGATATGATGGAGGACAAATATTCATGTTGCACCCCATGGAATGTCACAGCACTGGTTGGTATTATTGCAAGACGGTCCTAATATTATTTACTTTTGCGCTTTGTGTTAAGTGTGTTTGTAAGTAGACTGTTCATACATGAATTTAGTAAAAATTTAATTTACATAATTAGTTCACTTATAAGGTATTTACAAGTGAATATTTACGATATTACTAATCCGATAACTTTTAAGAAATTCGCAGAGAGGTTCTGTGGAATATTGATACAAATCTTCCATCACGTTATATGATGAGTAACAAAGAAGGGTGTATGTCTTGATCATCTTCAATGATAAAACTGAAGCCCTCCATTTTTCAAGTTTTGTGATATATCTCGAATGAATTAAACTAGCACAAAATGTCATTAAACTCATAGAATGTTTTTTTTCTTCACAGAAGGTAAAAGATGCCTAGCTATCTTCAATTGTGGCAAGTTTCTTTCCTAATTATGTATATGCACATTTTGAAAAATTGACCTTTCGTTGTGTGGTTTGCCTTAATACCAGTGGGCGATTCCTTAGTTTATATGCAACTTACTTGAATTGGTATACAATGAATATGATTAATCCCATTATTAATTTTTCTTTAATTAACTTGTTTTGCAGGAGAAAGATGATGCAAATCACAACTATAGCAAAATGAACAAGAAGGCTTTTAGTTCATCACAAGAAAGTGATCAATCATTCTTCCAAAGCAGAATTCTCTCAAGAATGTCTTCAGTAGACAAATCAGCTTCCCATTCATATTATCGAAGCACTGAAGGGATCCCCTTTAATTGGGAAATGCAGCCAGGAAAACCCTTAAATCCACCAGAAAATGGAGTCAATATTCCACCTCCTAGTCCTCCACCAATGGTACAAAGTTCGTTATTGCCTAAACCTTCTATTAATATTGACCAATTAGAGGAAACCAAGAGTTCTACGTGGGAGAGAATCTGGCATTTGATAAAGACCAAGAGAATGATAAAAAAAGAGAATACTATAATAAAGCAAAGGGAAAGGATTATTAACAGTAATGAACTCAGCTTTAGGCTAGAAAGTAATTTGGATCACTTTAACTGCAATGGTAAGTTGAGAGGCACTGATAACAGTCATGGAGATTCAGTTTTGTTGACATCTTCATCCTCTTCTATCTCAAAAAAGAAAGTGCTACCTTTATCCAAATTCAGAAAAGATGTCTTAGGGGGAAATGTTTGTTTCAATCCTTGGAAAATTAAAGCAAATCTTGCAGCTTCTTCTTCAAGACGTATATGAATTTATACATTATATTATGGATACCATCATATCAATGAGGCCGTGAAAGTGTTCAAAAATTGTATTCCGATTTTTTTATGCGTTTAATATTTTTCTACTTCCTGTGTAATTTTGCGACTCATATGTGGTGCTTATATTGAGACTTAATCTACAATCAGGACAAAACAACTACAGTAAAATGTCAACAAAGCAGCTGCAGAAAGAACATCATGTTGAGATTCCTTTTTTTTTTTAAAAAAAATAAATTGGCAAGAATGTTTTTTTGCCTGTTTTTATTTGTTGCAGTGATGGATGAATGAATACGGAGTATTTAAGGGGAGGTGTCATGGTGTATGTTATTTGCAGATGCTGTGACTGAGTAAATGATAAGCTGGAGGTTTGAATTTAGACTCTAGAGTTTAAAGGTTTCAGGCTGAGCAGAAATAAAAATTGAGTATATTGAGTGCAAGTTTAGTGATGTATCGCATGAGACAGATGTGGAAGTGACCTTTAATACACGAGGCAATAAAGGAAGCATCAAGTATTTCGGGTCAATACTCCAAGGATATAGAGAAATTGGCGATGATGTCACTCATCGTATATAAATGAATTAGATAAAATTGAAGCTCGCTTCCGGTGTCTTATGTCATAAGAAAATATTGCCTAGACTTAAAAGGTAAGTTCTATACAATGTGGCTAAACCAACTATGTTGTATGGAGCTGAGTGTTAGCCAATCAAGAATGCTCACGTTCAGAAGATGCAAATAGCCGAAATGAGGATGCTTAGATGGATGTGTGGGCATACTAGAAAAGATAAGATTAGGAATGAACGAAGTCGTAGATACGATGAGTGTGGCCTCAATGGTGGATAAGATGCGGGGAGCGAAACTGAGATGGTTTAGACATGTGAAAAAGAAAACCACATATGCTCCAGTGAGGAGGTGAGAGTGGTTGGCAATACTGGGTCTGTGGAGAAGTAAAGGTAGATCTACGAAGAATTGTGGCGAGGTGATTAGTCGCGACATTGCACAACTTCAGATCACCGAGGACTTGACGCTATATTGAGGAGTGTGGAGGTCGAGTATTAGGGTAATAGATTAGAAGGTAGATAAGTGATTTCTCCCCTTTCGTTGGGAGAACATGGTTCTAGTGTCGAGTGTTAAGAGTATCTTCTCAGTATTATTCTTATTGTTTTGTTTATTCTACGCTTTTATTAGTAAGTACTATTGGTGCATTTACTCTGGTTAAGTTTAGTACTTTGATGCCTTTGTTTTTCTTTATCTTGGTATTTCTATTTTCGTATTTTATTCTTGTATTTATTATCTTTTCTTTTCCAAACCCTTGCTTGAGTCAAGGGTCTATTTTGGAACCTCTTTAGCTCACTCGAGATAGGGGTAAGATGTGCCTATATCTCACTATCCTTAAAATCCACTAGTGAGATCATATCGAGTATGTCGTTGTTGTGGCAACAATGATTATAGTTGAACTCCCTAAACAATGATAAATATAATTTTAGAAACCTACTCTAAAATATGACTTTGTAACACTAACATTCCCTAATATTTAAATGACTAATGCAAAGTGATTATACTGTAACTAATTTGCCCTTTTAGAAAATAAGTACTAGTACTACAAATGTACTTAACAAAGCACTATCATACTTCACTTCTATAATTTAAATTTTGTATCAAAACAATAAGCAAAGGCCTAACCTCTGTTTTAAAAGACTCGCCTGAGGTCTCGCTCCGGGGCGGGGCACTAGTAAAACGCCTTGAGACTTTCGGATGGGGCTTAGATCCGTAAGACTTACGCCTCAAACGCCCGACGATGCGCCCAGAGTACGCCCAACGTCCAACGCTCGGAACTCGCCTTATTGAACCTATGCAAAGATCTGTCCAATTCCCTAATTAAGATTGTTCATCCACAATTTTCTTTAAAAATGAAGTTATATTCATCTATAGAAATTCAAAAATTGAGTATAACTCAATTAACGAGACATAATATTACATGTATTATAATTAAGAATATCATAAGGATGAATATCATCTGTATACTTAATCTAAAAAGGCATAGCCGCTGTTTATAGCATCACCACTTGTTGTTGGTCTTCATGTTTTATTTCAGTCACTCAAAATTCTTAGACTTCAATTATTTCAATTTAGTAGAAATTTTATATTTATCAATGAAGAATTAATGTTTTAAATTATAATAGTAATAAATTTTTATTGTTTATTCACTTTTTATAGTAACAAATTTTTATTTTTAATTGTTTAAAAGCTAAGGCTTTATGGTTTATTTGTATCTCATAAAAACTGTAACATTATTCAATTTCTTACCATTGTTAAAAATGTTAGATCTTTTGTTTCTATAATTTTTTTTCTTACTTTTAATTTTTTTGTACTTTTGATATTCTTTTGGCTCATTATGCTATTTTATTAATTTAAAATTAATTAAAAAATAAGATCCATGGGACCACGTCTCGGGACTTACGCCTCACCTCATTATAGGTAAAACGCATCGCCTTGTGCCACACATTTTAAAACATTGAGCCTAATATTTACTAAGTAGTATTTATTAAAAAAAGAAATCACGTAATAAATACATCAAGTTACACATTCGTACAATTTCTTCACCAAAAATTCTTCTTTCTTTTCTAATCAAAGGACTCACACTTTTACCATGCGTTGGTCCATGGGTTCATTAATTTTACATTTTTAGAATTTAGCGGGAAAGTGATGCTACAAATGGCGGGAACTTCCAATAGGGTTACATATACAATTTGCCCCCCAAAAAAACACCTCACATCAATTTACATTACTTATTTTTAGAGAGCAAACAAAATACATCCAAAAAACCAAAAAAAATGTACGGAGGAAGTCAATTAGATTCATTTTCTGGGGGAGGGTTTATGCCTTCTCAATCTTCTCAAGGTTCTGATCCTTCACGTACTTCCGCTAAGGTAACCCTTTTTTATTTTTTTTAATTTCCGTTTATTTTTCGGAAAATGTTTTTGGATCTAATTTTTGTTTGTGTTTTGAACAGAGTCGGGATAATCCACCACTGTTACCACTAACAGTGAAGCAGATAAGCGAAGCAGTTCAATCAAGTGATGAAAAATCTAACTTTGTTATCGATGGTGTCGATATCAACAATGTACGCCCTAGTCTTGATACTTATTAACATTTTGTACATGGAAAATACAAAAATCACTATTTGGCTTAGCTATTGTTCAGGCTGTGTAAAAATCTCAAGAATTTATTTGGGTTTTTGTTTTTGTGCTAAGTCTGTATTACAAGTATTGTTATGTGGATCATGTCTATTTGAAAAAAAATTTGAAATTCACTTACTTGGTAACTACATAGAAATATTTCAAACCACCACAGCAATTTGTTATTACTCCCTCCGTTCATGTCATAGTTCGACTTGGATCAAAGTTTAACAAAAGGAAGAAAGCTTTTGAAATTTGTGGTCGCTATAGGGCATCTCATTAAGGGTAAAATAGTAAGTTCGAAGTTAAATTGTTTATATATTTAGAGCTGTGCCATTCTTCTTTGAATGGACTAATAAGGAAATAGTGACATCTTTTTTGGAATGGACGGAGTACAAGAACTTGAGGAATGTTTGAAAATTGAATTAAAGAAAAATGCAGTTTTGATAGGTCATATAGTAGTAGTGTAATATGAAATGTGATGAAGTAATACTATGGATTATTTGATTTTAAGTTTAAGGATTAGTATTTTGTTTGGTTGTGGAAATTTTCACTTCATTTTACCCAATTTTGTTTTAGGTAAGATTGGTTGGGATGGCATTTAAGAAATCCGAGAGAGTGACTGATGTTGTGTTTGCAGTCGATGATGGCACTGGTCGAATTGAATGCACTAGATGGTAAATTTTCTTGCTTTTTCTTTTTCTTGACATTGCATTTTGTTATATTCAAGTTGACGATGATTTTCATAACCTTTACATAAATATGCATAATGGATCATTGCTGCATGAGCAGTTCATTTCTTGTAGTATTTCTATCAATTGGTTTGGATAGTTTTGCCCGTTCTGCTTTCAGTACTTTAAAATGAAGATTAACTTGTGTTATCCTCTTTATCTAATTGAAACAAAATAAGTTTGGCCAAACTTAACACACTAAAGGAGCTCAATGCAGTACTTGAAGCTTGATGTCCTCTACCCTTATGGGTCTAAGATTAATCTATTAATGTGTTTAGTTGGTTTTGGGGCACTCTACGCAACTAACATCGTTTGGAGAACCATGAATTTGCTCTACAAAAATCCTTTCTGCCTAATTTTGCATTTCCCTGGTTCACTATGTACTAAAGTTGTGCCTTTCTGTCCCTTTTGCAGGGTGAATGATGCCGTGGATACCAAGGAAGTAGAGGAAGTGTCGTAAGTCACACCTAAATAATCAATTTGAGAGCCAGCGATAACCTGCTCTTTACTTTTCTGAACCACATTTTCTTAAAAGCAGGGATGGGATGTATGTTCGGGTTCACGGACACTTGAAAGGCTTTCAGGGTAAAACTCAACTTGTTGTCTTTTCTATCAGGTTTGTAAAGTGTATGCTTTTATACTTGTATGATTTTAACTAGTCTATCATCAAATTTTCCTTATTGCAATTATGCTGTAGTTGTTCTTCATTAATATCTCCAAGGATAATATGCTTCGCGTCTCTAGAGTTACTCAGGATTATGACCTCATAATGTCTTCAAAGAATGAAACAACTATTACGCTGGAATGTTCAGACCCTTGATTTTTCTGCAATGATTTGTGAAAACGCTAATTCATAATTTGCGCAAAACCCTCTTCCCCTTTTTAGTTTTGATGGCAACGGATATCTCTGTAATAATTTATTCTTGCGCTCTTTGATAGGGGGATTAGCTTTCTCCTTTTTCATTTAAAGATGTTAGGACTATTTTTAACTTCAATAGACAAAAGCAAAGTCCTGAGAATCATAATGATTAACAGTGTCTGTCTTATGGTGTTTACTCGATTGAACATCATAATTTTATTAAAACTTTAGTATGTCCTGAGAATCATTTCAAGCATATAATGTCTGCGTTTTAGGTAGTATTATTAAACATTTTGACTCATCCAAAATTTATCAATTAGGTCACCACTCGCAATTGTACACTATAATCAAGTTTGTGATCCCAACCATTTGTTTTTGCCTAGAGAACGTAAAAGCCTGGAAGACAAACAGTTTAATATGGGAATATGGGACATGATTTGGAATTGAGTCAGTACAGCATAGTGTTTATTTGTTATATAAACCAACTTTCTTTGGACTTGTGTACGCTTGTTCGTGTTAAACGATGTCCGAGTTATTTCCAGATGGTGTGAGTTTTTGATCATTGATTTACAAATCTATTTGTCTAACTTTATATTTCTATGTGTAGCTTTCTTTGTTTTTTCCTTGCTTGATCACTTTTTGGATGTCTTTTGCAATATTGGGTGCTGAAAGCATCTTTAGATGGCTCCCGGGTTGAACTTTGCTGCATGTTTGATTACTCCAGAGACCACTCATGACAAAAACTTTTAGTTCACTGAGTACTTCTAATTTGCAGTTTTACTATTCTGAATTGTCTGTCCCTTATGGAGCTTAGTTTTAATTTGATGGAACTCTAGACTCACTTGTTAATTGATGAAGGGTGAAATTTTCACTTGGCCTCCCGTGTTTTCAAAATATGTGTAGCACGTTCTTACCTTTCTAAACCTGCATTTTATTTCTTAAGGCCTTCGTTGTGCTGCATGTGCAATAACTTTGAAAAAAGGTTGTTTCTTTAGCTTTTATTTTCCTCCGATATATAACTGTGGAAATATTTTACCCAAATCCTGCTTTTCAAGTCCTTACCTAAAGGTTTATCCCAAATTCCTATTGCCCTAGTAAAAACGTTTTGAGAAAAAAGTTTGTCATTGTTTTTTGATTTTTTTTGATAAGTTTGTTCACGTCATTGTATATTTGGATCTTTTATAAGCTTATCAATCAACACTCTAATTCGGTGTGTGACGATATTTCAGACCTATAACTGATTACAATGAGGTTGCTAGCCACTTCCTTGAATGCATCTATGTTCATCACTGCAATAGGAAGCCACAGGTATAAATCTAGCTTCTTAAAGCTAATTAGAGTCTGATACACATGCATCCTTTGCTATTCATGCTGTTACCCCATTTGGGGAATAACTATTATGCTACTTTCCATTTGAGATACAGAGCGGTCTCTCTGTTCCCACACCCGGACAAGTTGACGTGCCTGCAGCAGTTAGTACCCCTTCAAGTGGATACCAATCCAATCAAGTTAGTCTCCATTATGTAGTATTAGTAAATGATGATTCCAGATTGGTAGTCTACTAGTCATCATGCACTACTTGTTTTGTCTGCTTAACTGCTACATCCATTATTTATTTCAGTTCTCTGGACATTTGAGCATTGATGGGCTCAAGGGCATAGAAAAGATGGTGATCGATTATTTGGAACAGCCATCATCACTGTAAGTTGTTTGACATGCTGCTAATCACATCACCGATTCATTCTGTTCATAGTTTCCTTTGGATGATGAACTATTTCAGATGCTCCATTCATCTTCTTTTGAGTTGATCATTTGTCTGACAAAATAGATTGCAAACACTGACAATCTTTCCATGTTCAGTGCACAGGAGAAAGGGATACACCGGAATGAAATTGCTCAACATCTCAAAGTTCCTTTAGAGAAAATCTTGTACAACCTCTCTTTACCTATCAAACAAGAAGGCTAATTTTCTCTTTGTTGTTTGAATGCTGATTGTAACAAGTACCTAGTTTATAACCGTAAATCTTTTTTGAATCCTGATAGGGAAGCAATGACATCTCTTGAATCAGAAGGGCTGGTTTACTCAACCATTGATGAATGTCACTACAAGTCCACAAGTGCTTGAAGCTTTGGTTACATGTCAAGGAAGCAGAAGAAAGGTCATGGCAATATGGTTAGCTTGCCTCGGCAAATATATATGTCAAGTTTTAGGAAACAAATATCTGTATCTTCATAGTCCAGTTTCAAATTTGTCTCGATCTAAAGATGAACCTGAGCCTGTGAGCTGAAGTTTCTTTTTGGTCTTTGTCAAGGGTCGTAGTCTTGTAGATCCATTGCTATCATGTTTTTATGTAAAGAACGTCTCCGTTGATAGTGTTAAGTAGGACTTTTAGTCTTTCAAGTATCTTCACAACGGCAGTTGTGTTTTCACATGCCAAATAGTGTCAATGCAGTTGCATCGCCTTTGGAGTGCAATTGTTTTTTCGTTCCTTAATCTAAGGATAACCGTGTCTTTTAATTGAGTGCATTGGTCGACTGACCTACATCCCTAGAAGACTACAAATCCAAACTGGATGATGTGCCTAAGAGGCAGAAATATTTCGTATTTGCACCAAAACCATTTAATGCAAGATTAGCACCTCTTATAAATTTTATCATTTTAACTATAGTTAAAGTGATTATATGTATTTACTTTGGTGCGCGACGCTTAAGGTTTTAACTAAGCGACTACCAAACCAAGCAGATATCAAACTTAGCCAGAGAATGGCTAGTTAAATTAAATTCATTGATGAGATTGGTTTCACTTTATATAAAAAGCTTTTGCTAAATATTCTCGCAAGTTGTTCGATACTTTTGCCTCAATTAGTCGGGCGATCCTTGTCTCTCAATTGATCATTCTCCTTGGGCTTTCTGGCTTTTGGGCTCCTTCCGAGAAATTTTGATCACTGGCCATTTTTGGACGCGCTTATTAGGGACTATCCACCATTTCAAAATTCATTGAAGAATAGCAAAAAATTCGCGCACACACTTAAGCTCCATTAGCGTTGTAAAAACACCCCAGAGTGTAGTTCCATAACCTAATACTGGGGTTTTAAACAAGTTTTGTTTAAAGCCCCAGTATTTTGTTATGGGACTGAAGCTTTATACAAAGTCCCATAACAAAATGATGGGACCTTGAACTAATATGTTCAAAGATCCCATTATTTTGTTATGTGAATTTATCCCATAACAAAATAATGAGATTTATCCCATAACAAAAGTCCCATCAAAGGGATAAATTCTATTATTTTTTTATGAGACTTTATATATAAAGCTTCAGTCCCATAACAAAATGTTGGGGCCTTGAACAAAACTTGTTCAAAGCCCCAGTATTTTATACTGGGGTTAGTTTACTGAAGCTTCCCAGTATAAATACTGGGGTTTGAATAAAATTTGTTCAAAACCTCAATATTTATACTGAGATTTGTCTGAAGATGGCTATTTCTCAAATTTCTTTTTGACGGCTACAAATCAATTAGCGCACGCCAAACAATTCCCTACACGAAATTTTTACGCTCCTTCCTGCCTTAGATTGGTCTTGCTCTACATAGACACACACATACATCAGTACAAGAATTGAATAGCAGTGTCCTGTTAAAAAGAGTATCCCTGAAAAGGATAACTTGCATTTCTTGTTAATTGGGTTTACACAGATACTCGTATAATTGCAGAAAAATCATTAAGCTAAATTCTTGTAATCACAAAATCATTTCATTTTGCAAAACCTTCACAGACTTTTTTCCCTAAAATGATACGAGAATATTTTCTAGCAATTATACTGTATGAATGACTCCTATGTAATTGTCTCATTGATAAATTGCGAGAAAGAGATTTCTCTTATCATAAGCAAGTAAAATATCACAAGACCTAAACAAGTGTGATGATTTTCTAACAAATGAAGGATATAACTATAACAAGGATTTGACACTTTGGAGTAATTTGAAGGCATGAAATTTCTACTACTAGCAGTGTTGCTTATAAACGTTCTTACGATAGTTTTGTAGTCTTTATTCTTTATTTCAATGTGCCCAAAGAAAACTAATACTGTATCTCCTAATTAGTATTCTTTCCGTTCCAAAATAGTTGTCATAGTTTTCTTATTAGTCTGTTTAAAAAAGAATGACACAATTTTAAATTTGGAAACATTTTTGAGTTAAAACTGCTACTTTAGCCTTTATGAAATGCTTTATAGCCACATATTTATGTATGACTTATTTTGGACCACAATTTCTAAAAAATTTTACCACATTTCTTAAACTCCGCTCCTAGTCAAATTATAAGTACATAAGTTCCAAAAGTCTTACCACATTGGAACGAAGGGAATATATAAGTATTTTTCTCTACCTAAACATCGTAAAATTTTCACCCACATGCCACTTTTGTCACTGATATGTAGTTTGAAGCCACTTTTTTTATTAATCTTACATGAGAGGCCACCTTTTGGAACTTCAATCTTTGTGGGGCTGAACTTCATGTCTAAATTATGAAGTTTCTACTTCAATCTGTAAGGGCTGAACTTTTAGGTATAGATGCATAAACTTCAATCTTTGTGGGCTAAAGTTGAACTTCAATCCTTGTAGGCTGAACTTGTGTGAAGTTCAATCCAAAAGAATTGAAGTTCCAAAAAGTGACATCTCATATAAAATTAATAAAAAAAGTGACCACAAACCAAAAACCACCGTTAAAAATAGCCTTTGGTTCACTTCACCCCTAAACATCTCGTAGATATAACCAGATTGAATTTCCCTATTCCTTTTCGTAATACCTTTGTACTCCTCCATCTTATTTACTCCTTCCTCAATGAATATGTACACATTAAATTAATCAAAATGGACACGCGTAAAATAGAGGGACAAAATGAAATCATTTACTACATGTCCTTAGGGTCTGTGGTGTCCCCTTCTCCTCCCTCTTGCTTCCCCACATAGACGCAATTTCTTTTACACAAATTCTCTCTCATCCCATTATTATTCTTTTTCCCTTTATCTTTATTTCTCTTTTTGTCTCAAAACTCTTTTTTTCCCTCATAATAAAGTTTTTTGCTTTCTTCAGTCAAGCGAGACAGACAAGAAAGACCGCCCAGTCATTCCATAATATCCCTCCACTTGCTTTCCTCTGCATTATTTGTTTACACATTCATGCACTGTAAAGTCTGCAACACTGCTTTAACAAATGAGGAAAAAAAATATGAAAACAGATTATTCTATTTTGAAATGTCACACTGAACTTGGGTTTATTACTCTAAGATTAAGATTAGTTTGTCATGTAATCAACATGCACAATATAGTCGATTCAACTAAACTGCAGGTTATTGTTAATACGAGGATAGATTAGGGTTCCAACTATCATTTTATATATACCATCTTTTGACAGCTTACTCCAATTTTATGTAACACGCTTTGCAGTACTAAAACCAATTTTAGAATACTTAGGTAAAAAGTACAAGTCAACAATCCAAAATATTATGTAAGAAGTACATAATTGAAAATTATGTTAAATAAAATTCGAGACTCTTTAAATAGTTATCGCACCACATACAGTGGAACGAAATTGAACAATAATTAATTTCATTAACATTTTCCCTCAAACGTTGAGTACTGCCAGTAATTGATTATCGAAAACTGATAGTACTCTAGCTTTTTTATCAATAAATTTCTTTAAGGACTTAGCTTATAGGCACAGCATTTAAAAGAAAATTTTCTACTAATATGTTATAATGTCTAGCTTTTTACTTGTTAAACAGATAGCTAATCTGCTTTTTTTTTTTTCAACTTACTAATTTCATATAATTTTATAAACAATTGTAGGTACTATGTTAAAAATCTTAATTATTATTTGGATAATATGATTGTGATGAAGCATACTTTATAGATCATTGTACTTTACTTTTTTCTTATAGTATATGTTATCTAAAATACTAGTCGTAGTAATGCTCCTCACTCTCATGTATATATCTCGACTAATTATTCATGCAGAGAATCTTCTCTCCATAAAATGTTCGATAGTGTCCATTGTATTACTTTCTCGTTCAACATTAATCATTGTGAAAAAGGCTTTTCTAATCTCACCTTAACAAATTATAAAAAATGAACAGAAATTATTATCTATACGAAAAAAGAAAAGAAAAACCATTTCTATCCCCACAAGAGAGACGCCTCGTTTCTCGTGCATAGTTATCTCTCTCTCTCTAAAATACATAACTCTATATTAATGTCTTACACATTCACATACATTTAAGAGTGTAATTTTCCAGACTAAGTTAAATCTTGAATCAGTTCCTTGGGAAAACTTAAATAAGTAAAGAGCAGGCATAGCGCTGTTTCCCAAAGAAAGAAAAAGAAAGTCTGATTTCACGGTCATCGACGATAATGGATAATATGGATTCTTCATCTAATTCAGAGAATTGGCTTGGCTTCTCACTTTCCAATATCAACCACAACAGCAGCAGCTCCAGCAGCAACTTGCCTTCTAACTCTTCAGAACTTTGCCTCTTTCAAGCTGCAGCTTTCAATTCCAACCCTAATACTAGTATTATTATTCTCCTTCTCTCTTCTTTTCTCTTTCATTTTCACACAGATCCTGCACGAACTAAAAGATTACGTGTATAATCTCTTTCTGTATGGCTGGTTACGTGCATAGAGATCCTATATATATATATATATAAAAGATACTTATAAGTGGAGTTGGGAACGGATTCATGATTTAAACTTGATGGTTGATTCAGTTGTTATAGCATGTACTAGTGCATGTACTTGTTGTACTTTAAATTATAGGTCCAGATTTAATATTAATTAACGGTTACACAATTTTAACAAAAATATATACCACCATATGTAAATATTTTACAACAGTTGAACTCATTACTTTCAGTATGAAAATTTCAAAAAACTTTTAGTATAAATATAAGGCTTTGAACTTACAATTTTAAAGAACTAAGGTACTTCAACTCATTAAATTTAAATATTTAATTCGTACATGTTTAGTCCATATGTTAGTTAATATATTGATGTGTGCATGTGTTGCAAATTGACACTGATCCACAAACATGGTTGCGATTGTGTACGTAGATAGAGTGGTGAGGCCAGAAGAAACTGGAGTTAGTGGCGGTGCTGAGCCAAAGCTTGAAGATTTCTTGGGTGGTTCTGTCCCTTCTGGTAGCACTGCATCTGCTGAAGTGTGTTTGTTCGCTGGAGAAATTACACCATCACCAACTACTACTACTACTAGTTGTGAATATGGATCAGAGCTTAAGACTATAGCAGCTAGTTTTCTACGTAGTTTTGCTGCTGATCATCAAAATGATTCTCAGAAGCAGCTGGCGGTGGTGGCGCTGCCGCCAGAGACTCCGACTAAGAAGGCGGTAGACACCTTTGGACAACGTACCTCTATCTACAGAGGTGTTACTAGGTGAATATATATTTTTTAGAATAATTTGAGGGTGGTATTTTCTTTGGAGTTGAATGGCCTTAGATATTACCCTAATTCATATAATAATTTTTGTGCTTTTTATTAGACATAGGTGGACAGGAAGATATGAAGCTCATTTGTGGGATAATAGCTGCAGAAGAGAAGGACAAAGTAGAAAAGGAAGGCAAGGTCTGGATTATTATCATTTGGTTTTCTTGTTTCGTTTCTGCACTTGAATCTAATTAAGCATCTACTAAAACTTTTCATTTTACCGAAGTTTTGAAAAATTTACAATGTTTTTAAGGCAGTCTAAATATTTTATGAAGAATTCAAGATTTTATTTACTTCAACATGGAAGTATATGTTGTAACACATACCTATGCTGAAAAATGCTCTCCTTTTGTTACTTTAGGTTATTAATATTATCAGATCTCTAGCTCGAATGACAGAATTTTTCTCCGCAAGTTGTAAAACGTGATTGTAAAGTTTGCAGAAGAGACGATATTCTCTATACATATTTGAAATGTATCTTATGATAATGCATAATGAACAATATATGGGCTAATTTTGTTTTTTTTTTTCTGTCTCATTGTACCACCAAATGATTGTGGCCCTGGACGATTAAACTCATCATTGCAAAATTCCAGTTTACTTAGGTGAGTACTACTGATATCTCAATTATCCAAAATCATTCATCATTTAGAATTACTGTGTTACAGAAGATTCTTTTTTGCAATGAATATGTACGTTTCAAGAAGCTTAGATTCTCTTCGGATTCTTATTTTTTAGAACTTCCTCCTGTAAGAATTTATAACTTCTCATTCTTTTACCTCTTTTTATTATTAGGTGGTTATGATAAAGAAGATAAAGCGGCTAGAGCTTATGATCTTGCTGCTCTCAAGTATTGGGGTCCGACCACCACCACTAATTTCCCGGTAAATAGTGTAGAACCAATTTACAAAAATGAAAAAAAGGAAAAAGAATATAAAAAACAGAAATTTCTTACTATCGTTTGTCTTATTAATTTCTCTTATCTCCTCCTCTTTCCTTGATCATCTTTTGTGTTACATTGCGATTTACATAGTTAAGTTTTATTGTATTTGAAGGTATCAAACTATGAGAAGGAGCTAGTAGAAATGAAGAACATGTCAAGGCAGGAATTTGTTGCTTCACTTAGAAGGTTAGAACTCTCAATTTTTTCTACCAAAAAGTAGATACAAATCCACTTTATTTTTTTAACAAGGATTTTTTTTTTATATATTTATATATCATTATTTTATTGTCATATGAAGTTCGAAGTAATCCAATATTATCTTTTTGTACGTTAATGTAGGAAAAGTAGTGGGTTTTCAAGAGGAGCGTCCATCTACAGAGGTGTCACAAGGTTCAACTTTTATATGCTAGTAGTACATAAAATATGGACTTACTACTAATTATTTTTGTATGGCCATTGTGTTTAATCTTTGTAATTTAATTTTTATTTTTTTAGGCACCACCAACATGGTAGATGGCAAGCAAGAATCGGAAGAGTAGCAGGAAACAAAGATCTCTATCTTGGAACATTTAGTGAGTTTTCCTTATCGTTTAAAATTTGTTTTAAATTTGTGAGGACATTAATTGATTGAACATTTATCTAGAGCTATTCTCTAATACTCTTACAACCATTCTTGGTAGTTTATATTATCCATGAGTTGGGTTTATTCCACCAAATCAATTAAACATGGAAAATGGCAGAGCCAAAATAAAACATATGCACGTCACTCAACAGAACTGCTTTACTCCCATTCGATACCACTGGCGGTGGATGCCTTAAAAAATATCTGTCTCTGCCTTAAGGTAAGGTTGACAATAAATGACATACGTGGCTACTTTTATTTGGTCTCTTGGGCGGCAACACAAAACAAGTTTTGTTTTTCTATTTTTATTTTTGGCTGGTTCTCCTAGTCGCCCATGGATTTTGTTGGTGGAATTTATCATAAATGCTTTTGCATTGTGTGTCCCTTTCGTCTTGACAGTAGATTTGGAATATGTTTTCACAGGATCAGGACTCCCTTAATTTGCTGGTAAAGAGACATAAATAAAACCAATTAGGGTGCCAACTTAAACGGACAGTGTACAAGGAACTTGTTTTATTACAGTGTCACCTAGAATTTAACTAAAGGTAATACTTAATTTGATTAAAACTGAGATTACTAACCTGAAATATATTATATCTTGTCTATCTATGCACAAATTAAAAGTAAAAAAATACAAATGCCTAAATTTCTTGATTTAAAAGTAAAAAAATCAAGAAATTCTTTTATCATCTTCTGTCGTTCATTATTGGATTGAGATGATCGTTTTGCAACAATGTTAATTAAGGTCTTCTTATTACTTGCCTCGTAATCAAACATTTTTACGGTAAGCATGATGATTTATGTTAATGCAAAAAAACAGGTACCCAAGAAGAAGCAGCAGAGGCCTATGATATAGCTGCAATCAAGTTCAGAGGATTAAACGCTGTGACAAATTTTGACATTAGCCGTTACGACGTCAAAAGTATTGCCAGTAGCAATCTCCCTGTTGGAGGGATGAACAACAAATCCAAAACTTCTTCAGAATCTGCATCTGAAAGTAGTAAAAATGCTGAAGGTAACCGAACGGACGATCGAGATCTTTCCTCTGCTACCTCTGCTCCATTTTCCTTGCAAGCTCCAACTATGGTCAACCTAGGATTCGGATTGCCTATTAAACAAGACGCCTCTGATTTCTGGTCTATGCTTGGTTACACTAATGATCAAAACAACAATGGGAAAAATTCTAGCGCAAATGGTATGTTCTATAATGGTTCGCCGACTGGTACTACTAGTCATGCACAAGGTACAACACTCGTCAGCATGAATGAAGTCAACAATAGTAATGTCATGTTCAATGAAGAAGGTTACTATCAGCAGCAAGAAGGTGCTTGTTGTAGCACAATAAGTTCAGTTCCTAGTGAAATAAGCATGGGTTTAAATAGCAATAATGCAACTACTACACTTGATGGCTCCAGTACATTTGGTAATTGGATACCAAATCCTCTTCTTTCATTCCAGAGTACTACAAAGAGTAGCCTAGCACCATTTCAGACACCAATTTTTGGCATGGAGTAATTTCAAACGGAGGGAATTAAATGAAAGGACAAGAGAAATGATTAAACTGGTGTTTCCTTTTTGTTTTTGAAATATGGAGTTTTGTCACTTGCCAAAGAAGTGGATTGGTCAAAAAAGTGGTTATTGGGTGAAATTTTGCTTTTTGCATGGGTAAGAAAAAATGGGACGTACAATCATTTCATCACAGCAACTAAAGCAGAGAGATGGCAGGGTACCAACTGAATCTTTTTGATTAGTGACTCTTTAATTCCTTGCCTTTTTTGCTTGTTTCACTGACATGATTTATCTAGTTTGCTTTTAACTAGAAATTCCCTTTTGTACATTCTCATCAAGTACTGGCTAGTAATTTCATTTCAATCAAAACTTTGGCGCCTCATTCTCCTTCAATTTTTTCCCTTCCCTTTGGCGCGCCTTCTCCCTTTTGATAGGTGTATAAATAGTACTAAGTGATGAAAGTATATTCTGCTAATTTGTTGGAACTGCGAACTCGAACCCTTTACTTAGCTTTAACCTGATAGTACGTGTTTGGGCACGATAGGTGTGCAAAAGTTAAAATCTTCAAATCATGCTTGGAAGTTGAAGTGCTTAATTCGGCGTTGCAATGACTGACTTTCCAGGTTTCTGACTATTCCCCCTATTAGATTAGAGCTAGGCAATGGAGCAACATAAAATATTATTGTTATCTAAAAGTTTTAAGCTAGTTGACTAGAAGAACAATAAATGGAGCGACGACGTGATTGTTCAAACGTAAATGAATTGCACCTTGAGTCTACTCTTTTGAATATCTACTCTTTTGTTTGGGTTAGGGAAAACAAAAACATTTAAGTATCCATTATAGAATTGATGAAGAGCGACATTAATCTGTTTTAGCTTCAAATAATAAAATATAATGACTTAAGAGTACTATCAATACTATCTCGATTGGAATAATATTTAATAGTTCAATCTTTTTATTTGCGAGTAGATTATGCATTTGACGACTGGTGTAGAGTGTAGACATTAGTGCTAGTCAGTGATCGCAGGACCACACAAATTGCAAGCCAAGTTATAGATGCCTTTGTGGTTTTTGCGTCCAGTGCTTTTGTTTTAAATAAATAAACTGAAAAATGTGAGTGTTGCTTTTATCATGAATGAGTAGGTGGTTTGACTGAGAATTTTGAAGGAAAGAATCATGGTGTAAAAAAGGGTAGCCGTACCCTTTACTAATGATGAAAGTATTAGGGTTGCTGGCAACAAAAATACTGTCAGTTACGGCAGCAAAAGCTATTTCTACCCAATTTTTCCTTTCTTTTTCCACTAATCTCTTTCCAAAAGAATTTCAAATTATATATCCAAATTTGGAAATGTCCTTTTACCTCTCGTTTGTTTTGACATCACGTATAGTCGGATTTTTTATACTATATACCCATAAAATTTAAAATATTTTCAAGTCATATCCATTAAAAATTATACTACCCATGAAATTAAAAGTATTTACCAACCTACCCATTTATTACTGTATACCTTTGTTATACCTTATGAGTGTATACCTTTAAAATATACTGTATAAATAATAGTATACAAGTTTAGATAGGTAGAACATGTAAATAGTTTATGAATAGGACTTGTAAATTAAATATAAAACTAATAGGTAGAGGTGCGCAAATATTTTAATTTTGACGGGTATTTTCGTAAACCTCCCTATATAGTACTATGCAACAGTGCGAAAATAAATGACACGACCCGGAATCCGGTTAGGCCGTGCGGGCACCCGACATCCTCCCCTAGACCCGTCGGACGAACCCTTACCAATTAAATTAAAAAATAAATATAATAGTTCACAAATAAGGACAAGACTAAAAAAAACACATAGACATATTGACACTTCTAAGCTGTACGAAAGAAAATTACAGCTAACTACCCAACATAATAAGTTTAGGGCTATCCAGACTAGACATCTAAGAGTACAAAAGAAGACATATACCTCCTGAAGGGAGCAAATTGCAACTGAAATATGATGCAATGGAGCGGAATCCTCCTGCTCCGAGGGCGGAATCCTCCTACCCTCAATATGATGCAATGGAGCGGAATCCTCCTGCTCCGAGGGCGGAATCCTCCTACCCGCAATATGATGCAATGTGCATACGAATGCAACATGATGCAATAATAATCCATCACCAGCGCGGGACTCTCATCGACAGCTGGAAAGTATATACCAACTCACAACCAAAGTACAATACTCAGATTCTCAATGCAATACCAATAACAGGACATAATATATAATATAGAATATAAATCCAAAGCTAAGGCGTAATGAGTACGCCTATCGGCAGCTACACACGTAAGGAACACGTGGTAGAAAATCCACGAGGCCAGGTGCCTCCAAAGAAATGGATATAAACACTTACCTCGTTCCAAAGTTAACACTGCTACCCAACAATCGCTTTATTCTTTGAATTCATTGCCAAACGATCCCACTGTGTTAAATAAGCAGAAAAATATATCACATTAGGCTAAAGACTTTATTCCTCACATCTTAGGGTAATCCGGTTAGGAACCTGATACCCTATTCGCATACGCAATACGCAGGCCAGACCTATATACAGGGTTTAAGGTCACATAACCAAATTCCAAATAAATTATATTTATATGTTGCCGATAACTCACTGAGTGCGAATATATAATCAATTCCACTATCGGGGTCCAATTGACCCTTCAAATTATAAGTTGAACTTATTAAAACGATGTCTAATATTCCAAGTTTTACCGTTAAAACACATTCAAACACACATAATAAACTCAAATAATATATTAGAATCATTACCTGAATGTTTCAGGCTGAAAATTCTACTATTTTCCCGACTCTTTTCTCATTTTCTGGTATTTTTTCCATTGCGTCATTTGATTTTTTTCTGTTTCGATGTTTCTGTTCTCGTTTCACTTTTAAAGATTTCCATGTTTGTAATGTTTTGCTGGTCCTTAGCCCACCGCCATCTTTAAATTTTTGTCCTTTTTCCTTTTTTTTTTTTGTTTTCTTTTATTTTATTTTCTTTTCTCAACGAAAATTAAGATAGTACCCTACGATATTCGAAATAATTCCAACTTTTGCATACAAGTTACATAAAATATATGTAACATACTCACTATAGCAGACCTCAAATCGGACTCCCGGAACTCAAGATGCGAATATAAATGGAAAAGGTCAAATTAGTTAACTTTCGGTATTTTAGCGGAACTAGCCGAACAACATCGAAATTCACTTTCGAAAGTTCACAAAAGTCACAAATAATCATACGAACCTAACGGCGCTTTCGGATTTCGAATCGGAGCTCATTCGGAAAAACCGAGCTCGAAAATCTCTTTTTAATATTTATCGCCAATAAAAACTGAGACCTTCTTCCGATGCCTACCAAACGAGGTCTGATTTAGCTCAAATTTTACAGACAGGTCCTAATGGACATTACGAATATTTTAAAATTATCGGCACGCCAATCGGAGTCCTAAATTCCGAAACGACTGACCGAGGTCGTTTCATTCTCCTCCACTTAAACTCTCGTTCGCGTTCGTACAGATAACAAAAGAACTTGCACAACCTTCATAAGCTACTCCACAGACCTTATCTCTTGATTACAGGATCAGAATTATATTACGCACATCGTACTTTTGGAATAAAATATATCTGGATAATATGATAATACCATTGCACAGCTTATTCTGACTAAGCTGATCCTTCCTCGATCACGAGAAGAGAGTTCTACTTTTTTGAAGCAAAGATACACGGAACTTTGAATGGGTTAACATGATTCAGCCGATAATCCCTCTTCGATATACCCTTCGATATAAAACAGGTCGATGGAACTAAGAATTAGCTCACACTTGATACAATAGGGGAAGCTTTTGAAGTACCTTGTCACTACACACTCTAGAAGATTTGATGCAAGCTATATTATTTTTTTACGAACGCACTATGCAATATCTCAGTTGATGTTAGTGTTGTTCCGCAAGCTCCTTGTGGGAATGTAGTTACTCATATCCTAATGTATGTCAAAGGTTCATCTGAACAGGGTATTGTCTTTGAATTGGAATTATTACGACTTGAGAAAGTAAATATAAAAGAGACATGTAGTTGGACCATGAACTGAGGCAGAATACTAGCACAAAGTTGATTACATGTGCACTTATAACGCTAAAGTAACTTCTCAAAGAGTTGAGACGTGAAGAAAATATGCCAATGATGGATAGACGATAAGTTGCACTAGACCTTTAACTCTAAATTTCCATAAAGTAAAACAGCGTCAGTATGAGGATCTAGTTCTAGTTGAATACAGACAGATAGCCAGAAGAAAATTGGAGTCACCATACAGGGTTACTACTGACGGTGTTTCCATATATAAAGATAGACTTTGTGTTCCTGATGTTGCAGATTTACGTGGACAGATTATGATAGAGGCAAATTATTTCAAATACACTGTTCATCCAGGTTCGACTAAGATGTACCATGATCTTAAGCAGATTTATTAGTGGGATGGAATGAAGTGTGACATAGCAGAATTTGTGGCTCAATGTTCTAATTGCCAGCAAGTTAAAGTCGTGTCATCTTTCCAGACTTTATGTAACGACCTCAAATAGTCGTTTCGAGAATCGGGACCTCGATTTGCATGTCGATAATCCCAAAAGCTCCGTAAGGTCCATTATGACATGCCTGAAATTTTTTAGCTAAAACGAACTTTGTTAGATAGGTATCGGAGAAAGACATCCGTTTCGGATATTCGTTAAGGCTAAAAGAGGTTTCGGAGCTCGATTTGAGCAAATGAGCTCTGATAAGAAATATGAAAGTTGCGTTAGGTTCGTATGGTAATTTATGACCTGTAGCAACCTTCAGAAGTGAAAACGGACCTCGTTTGATAGGACTTTTGATAAAGTCTCCGTTGCGGAAGTTTAAAAAGGTTAAAAGAGGTTTTCGAGCTCGATTTGAGTAAACGAACTCCGATGAGAGATCTGAGGGTTCCGTTAGGTTCGTATCGTCATTTTTGACTTATAGCAACTTTCGAATTTGGATTCCGGGGTCGTTTGATTAAAATTCGCTATTTTGGCGAAAGTCGAAATTTGACCCTTTCCCGTGGGACCCACTTTTTGAGTTCTAGAGATCCGAATTGAGTTCCGTCTTGACGAGCATGTCACACAAGTCTTGTATGACTTGTGTACAAAATTTTGGGTCATTCCGAGCTTCGTAGGGTCCCGTTTGGACCAAAAAACAGTGGCTGATCTGGTGCAAAGCCAAAAGATGCTAAATCTATTTTTTTTTTTACTGTTCAGCCGGAAATAAATTAATTTTTCAGATCAATCCATAAGGAATTGGAAAAAAGTCAAAACATGAAAGTTGTAGCTCTTTGAGTTGTGGTTCTAATGCCACCAATTTCGTATCATTTGGACATTTGTACGAAAAGTTGTGTGTATTTTATCAAAAGCTGTCCAGTGAGGTACAATTCAGACAGCATGTGGTACAACTCTTTAAAGCTGCGGGCTGCTATATATTCTAGGGCGGGCACATTTTTATTTTCATGTTTTGAGCTTCTAAAAGTGATTCTAAGGGGAATTTGAAGTACCAAAATCATTCCTAAACACAAGGTAACTATTCTTACCCATTTTTAACGCTTTAATCCGAGGATCAAAGTGACGATCCTTGGAAAGAGGGTTTGAACCCTAGATTTGTGAAATGGGAAAAATGATCGAGTTGGACTCGGGTATGTACAATAATGGTACTTTTGGACTCGTGGGAGTATGGGGAGTCCGGAAACATAAATTTTACGGGTTTTTGGGTACGTCCGACCCGGGGGTATTTTGGTAAATTGTCTCTTAAATTGCGTAAGGGCTTAGAATCCTTTCCTCACATGCTTACGAATGCGACACTATTTCTTTGGCTCAGAGAGGAGTCTTACGGAGGCACATCGTTTGGGAAAGGAGGTCGTTCCTTAGCCACTTGAGCCGATTTTGAGGTAAGTGAGACTTGACCTCTATTTTGCTTGCGGATAAGATTTGATCTTGCTAAGTAAGATGTCGAGTACTTAATTGACTAGCATTGTCTAGTAGATAGTATTATGTACTACTCGTTATATTTACACAAAAAGGAGAAAGCACAAACGTGACTTGTATATAGTCGATGTTGTGTGCCGGTGTATTATTGATATGCTCTAGGGACAGAGGCCGGTGGTGCGTTATGACCTAGCAGCGAAATTACATCTAGGGACAGAGGCCGGTGGTGCGTTATGACCTAGATGTGGAGACTTATAGGGACAGAGGCTTGTGGTGCGTTATGACCTATAAGTAAAGTTGTTAATAGGGACAGAGGCCTGTGGTGCGTTATGACCTATAAACAAAGCCGCACAGGGTGTGTGCTTATGCTATGTGCTAGGTATATCATTACCTATGTGGTATGCGAGATATATCATCGCCATGCTGTGTGTTAATTATATTACTGCTTATGCCATAGTATCAATATAATATTGTATATGTTGCCTATATTATGTATCTTTATATTATTGACTATGTTATGTATTCGCGTATTATTGCTTGTGTTGTTGTATAATTATATTATCGTATGTAATGTTTATGGGTTACTGTAAAGGTGTGGATTGTACTTCCGTTATCTGCTTATGCATTATCAAAGACTTGTCCTGAAAGGGTAATTTAGCGGGCCTGTCGATGATCTTACTGGGCTTTGGCTCATAACTTACTGTTTAAATGTGCAGATCCTTCTACTAGTCAGACAGCTGGACTTATCTGATCCGTTCGAGGCTGTGGCTATTTTTGCTTGAGGTGAGCCAACCGCATGGTTCGCGGTGGCATACCGTCTGATCCACCTTAGTGTTTAGTCGCTTCCTACATTTAGTCGCGGTGGCATATCGGATGTCAGAATTCGTAGATGATCTATTGACACTGTATTTCGGGTGGATGTCTACACCTACACTTTATTGAAATATTTCTATCTAAATTATCATTTTGAGTCAGTTTAATTATTCGTGGTTCGCCTAAGGATGTAACACTTAGGTGCCATCACGGCCCCGAAAATTGGGTCGTGACACTTTATACTTTCAGCAGATAGGTACGTATATATGATCAGGTTGCCACCTTATCTCTGTTGTTAATAGATTATAAGTGGGTTTAGCAATGATCGACACTCATTGTAGATTTCTGCCGTGGCCTTACTTTGGGTCGTGAGAAAAGTGGTGTCAATACCTCAGAGATTTAATATTACCATTCAGTATTTGGAGGAAGACTCCTCCACTTAAAGCACAAACTCATGCAGCCATTTGAATAGGAATAACCATCCTTGCACAGTCTGCTGGACTAAAGAAGATTTAGCTAAAAGCTGAACGTAGGCAGACCTAAGCTACCAACTACCCTTTCGAGTTGCCAAACAGCTGCAACTCTCAAGTTCACAACTCCATACCTTTGCCGTAAACACCACCGCCTGATGGATGGTACTTCTATATAAAAATTTCGGCAGAGTTTCTTCTGAAACTGGATGATCCGCAAAAACAGAACCAGCACTATACTATACATGGGAATGGATACCCGGATAAACTGATATCCAAAACAATAGTATGCTTACCCGGCTATAATAACACGTACTCTGGCTCAACACAGGGAACGTCACAAGCGGCTACCAATTGCCCAAGCTTACTAGTGCCGGACGAAGAAGAAATGGAAATGGATCGAGGATAGAAATAATTAGAGCTTTAGGAAGCTCATCTTCTTATTTGCTTGGCTACCAAAGCTAGACTACTTCCGAGTCTGGCGAGCCAAAGAATCACAATTGAAGAGATAGACATTAAATAAGCTTTATGGAAAAACATCCATACCAATTTAACCTCCCAATAAGAAGCAAACTCTGACAATTTACCAGAATACCCTTTTATAACTAAGACAAGCTCATAAAATAACATGACTCTACTAGAATCTCGAACCAAGAGGAGACACATAGATCGAGCATTACTTACCAGCCACTTTACACCGGAAGAAACAACGACACTTCCTGATGGTGACGAATAAGAATCCCATCATCCTACCAACACTGATTTCCGAGGAGAGAGGTAAAATGACTTGACATAATAAGACAAGGTGGCATAACAGGATGCCAAGCAGGCAATAGCAATACTCACCATCAAATCTCTCATATTTAGATCAGATAAACTAGTAGGGTCTCATAAATGCCAAGAATAAAACGTATCAGAAACTCACCCCTCTACCGCAACCGATTCTTAATAGAAACAATATCCAAGGAAATCATGAAAACATAGTAAGACAAATGAAATCTAGACGGATCGGAAGAATCAGATCTTATTCGCATATAATGGAAGAAAAAATACATGGGTGTACTACATCGGATACCTCAACATCCTGCCAGACTATAGTTCTTAGAACTGCCTCTGCGGCTGAGCCGAGCCGCTACCCTGATAATTACTTCTAGAAGAACCACTACCACCACGTTCTCGACCTCTATCGAATGAGGGCATCTCTGGTTGATTAAGATCTATATAAAATTCCCTACGACAGTGCAGGTGCCTGATGACGAGAGAAAAGACGACTGCCTGTTTGCCGGAGTAAGGAAAAACTCCTCAAAGGATAACCAGACTCATGACAATGATAACACCCTTTTTGTTAAAAATGGAAGCTGGACAGATTGTTAATAGCTGTAAAGAAAAGACTGATTCTGATCTTGACGAGCTACTGGCGCACTCTGAGAATCACTCTCTATAAGCTGAGATAACCTGGAAGGTGACTTCCAAAAATAATCAGAACTTTTACCTCCAAATGAGGTACCATGGTTACCCACCAGGGCCGTGGGATCTCTTACTTTCCCGCTCTAACTCTTCCCGCTCTAACTTATGGTATGCCTTGAACCTTCGAGCAATATCAACAACAATATCAAATGAAATCCCGACCTCAATCTCTCGAGCCATCTGGGATCTCAAGGAAAAAGAAAGGTCATCAATAAATCTTTGAATCTCTCGAAAGACTCATGAACTAGTTCAAATGCATATTCGGCCATTTTATAGAATTCAATCTTATATTCTGAAACCAACAGGCTAACCGACAGGCTACCCTGTCAAATCCACTAAACTGGCAACACTTTTCATCTCGCTCGCTACTCGAAAGGAATTTTTCCACGAATCTAGAAGAAAAATCGAACCAAGTTAGCTAAAAGGAGAGCGGCCCACCAATTCAAGGCTGGACCCCTGAAACTGAAAAGCAGAATAATCAACACCATACTGCTCGATATAAGTAAGAGCATGAAGGATACGCTGACATCATTTTATTTTAAAAAAGCTTACACAGGGATTATCTAATGCATTGCTTGAGAATATCGTGATGTTCAACCACGTAAAATAATGCAACCTCTTTGAGCACTCAGATCCAATAATTACCTCAGTTACCTAACCAGCCAGAACAACTGGAGGCACAACACATGCTGCCTCCGGAACATACTTTACTGCGGCACTATTAAGAACTGGAACAGGAGCTCCCTGAGACCGAACATCTGCATCTGCGGCAACCTGATAGCGAATAATAGGTTATTGCTGTATATGCGTTGCCAAGATCCTCGTAAAAACATCGTAGAGAGCCTAGGGAACCGCAAGGCCCTGCTACCTTGCCCATCGCGAGCTCGTACAGCTGGGACCTCCGTAACTAGATCGTCAGCACGATTAAAAAAAAAAAAAAAAACTCTCGGGGCTTCGTCAGTGCTAGCCCAGGCTAGACTCCTTCCGTTTGCTGATTTGTCGTACGAGGGTTCACAATTACCACGAATGAATTAACAAAAATACTTTTGCATCCTAGACCGACGCATGATCAGAAAAGAAGGAAGTGAAACTTCCTAAATGCCATCATAGCCTCTCGTAGATAAGTACGGACGTCTATGTACCCCTCAGCGAGACCCTACTAGACACTGTCTTAGTCTGGATAGACTCTAAATCAGGCTCTGATACCAACTGACACGACCCGAAATCCGGTTAGGCCGTGCGGGCACCCGACATCCTCCCCTAGACCCGTCGGGCGAACCCTTACCAATTAAATTAGAAAAATAAATATAATAGTTCATAAATAAGGACAAGACTAAAAAAACACACACAGACGTATTGACACTTCTAAGCTGTACGAAAGAAAATTACAGCTAACTACCCAACATAATAAGTTTAGGGCTATCCAGACTAGACATCTAAGAGTACAAAAGAAGACATATACCTCCTGAAGGGAGCAAAATGCAACTGAAATAATAACCAATAAACTGGTGGCCATCCGGAATAAAAGCTGGCTCACCCTGACAGCTGAAGTCGTCTTCGCTCCTTCACAACGTGGCAAACTCAATCCTGGAGCGAACCTACCGAAACGAAATAGATAGACAAGAAACAAACAACAAACAAGGGTGAGTCAAAAGGACTCAATAAGTGGGGCAGACTAGCCACCTCAAAGAATAGGATAGCTAGCCAGGGAGAAGAAAAATAGATAAACTAAATCCATCTTATTTGAACTATAAACAAGCAAAGCCAAATAATAACTGAAAACACGTATGGAATCATAAACAGCCAGGTACATAAGGTAGACAGAACATATAGATATCCTGAACATGTCGACAATCAGAAATACATCCTGTTGCGGCGTGCAACCCGATATACGAGCCAGAAATATATAGGCAAACTGAGATACGGTATACATACCGCATATATAAAACACAACACGATAGTCATACAATAGTCAGCACGCGGTGCAATGAAATGGGATTAATGCAGTATGATACAATGGTGTCACATGTGCCAAATAGATGGAGCGGAATCCTCCTACCCTCAATATGATGCAATGGAGCGGAATCCTCCTGCTCCGAGGGCAGAATCCTCCTACCCTCAATATGATGCAATGTGCATACGAATGCAACATGATGCAATAATAATCCATCACCAGCGCGGGGCTCTCATCGACAGCTGGAAAGTATATACCAACTCACAACCAAAGTACAATACTCGGATTCTCAATGCAATACCAATAAAGGGACATAATATATAATATAGAATATAAATCCAAGCTAAGGCGTAATGAGTACGCCTATCGGCAGCTACACACGTAAGGAACACGTGGTAGAAAATCCACGAGGCCAGGTGCCTCCAAAGAAATGGATATAAACACTTACCTCGTTCCAAAGTTAACACTGCTACCCAACAACCGCTTTATTCTTTGAATTCATTGCCAAACGATCCCACTGTGTTCAATAAGCAGAAAAATATATCACATTAGGCTAAAGGCTTTATTCCTCACATCTTAGGGCAATCCGGTTAGGAACCTGATACCCTATTCGCATACGCAATACGCAGGCCAGGCCTATATACAGGGTTTAAGGTCACATAACCAAACCCCAAATAAATTATATTTATATGTTACCCATAACTCACTGAGTGCGAATATATAATCAATTCCACTATCGGGGTCCAATTGACCCTTCAAATTATAAGTTGAACTTATTAAAACGATGTCTAATATTCCAAGTTTTACCGTTAAAACACATTCAAACACACATAATAAACTCAAATAATATATTAGAATCATTACCTGAATGTTTCAGGCTGAAAATTCTACTATTTTCCCGACTCTTTTCTCATTTTCTGGTATTTTTTCCATTGCGTCATTTGATTTTTTTCTGTTTCGATGTTTCTGTTCTCGTTTCACTTTTAAAGATTTCCATGTTTGTAATGTTTTGCTGGTCCTTAGCCCACCGCCATCTTTAAATTTTTGTCCTTTTTCCTTTTTTTTTTGTTTTCTTTTATTTTATTTTCTTTTCTCAACGAAAATTAAGATAGTACCCTACGATATTCGAAATAATTCCAACTTTTGCATACAAGTTACATAAAATATATGTAACATACTCACTATAGCAGACCTCAAATCGGACTCCCGGAACTCAAGATGCGAATATAAATGGAAAAGGTCAAATTAGTTAACTTTCGGCATTTTAGCGGAACTAGCCGAACAACATCGAAATTCACTTTCGAAAGTTCACAAAAGTCACAAATAATCATACGAACCTAACGGCGCTTTCGGATTTCGAATCGGAGCTCATTCGGCAAAACCGAGCTCGAAAATCTCTTTTTAATATTTATCGCCAATAAAAACTGAGACCTTCTTCCGATGCCTACCAAACGAGGTGTGATTTAGCTCAAATTTTACAGACATGTCCTAATGGACATTACGAATATTTTAAAATTATAGGCACGCCAATCGGAGTCCTAACTTTCGAAACGACTGACCGAGGTCGTTTCAACAAATGTAATGTTCAGAGACCCTTGATTTTTAGCAAAAAAAAAAAATGAAAAAGAAATACTATATATTAAGGAGGGTAAATTATGGTGGGAATTAGACATTGAGCCAGACCCATACATTAGAATTCAAAAGTGAAATACATAAAAGAAGGGAACAAAAAGTCTTACTTCCTCATATTTTATACTAGAATTGGACAACTTCAATTCTCTACATTTTGTTGAATACCAAAAATTACACCTAGCATAAGTTATAAACATCACCTCGACTAATAATGAAAGCACTACTCTCATGAACTTTGAGATTTACAAAAAAGAGGACTAAGTATACCTAAAAAATACATAAAATTTTTATTTGTTAGTTCTAATCCTAAAGCTAAGAAATTGCACCTTGTCAACTTCCATGACTTGCTAGGCGATTTGCCTCTCGAAAGCAATGTGTAACAGTGCAACACCCAAGGCCCTTCAACCTCAATATTTCCTTCAAAAAAGACAAGACAAACATTGCAATGATATTTAATCCTTCTTGTTCACTGCATTAGCAAGCAGAAAGAGAGCACCTATATATCAACTTCAAGGAAATTGTGCTCAAAGCACCACTGCAGCCCTAAAGCTAGTGTCTTGGTCTTAGCCAAATTAGTACTACAAGGCCCAAAAAAACAAAAAAAAAAAAAAGAAAGTAAATGCCATCACAAGATTACTTTGTTCATTTCTCAAACACCTTACCCCGCTGCCAGACCTGTGCTACCCTTATAACAACCATCAGTGTTGAGTTTAAGTCTACCTGGTGGTGGACTTAACCATCTAACTGGTATGATATGCATGATATATGTCTCAAAAGTTAACTTTTTTAACAATGTCAACCTAGGTACCATTCTATGAAATTTCTTGAAAAGCAACTTTCAAGAGTAGGATATACTTTGAGACTTTTTTTTGTCTAAATCTAAACTGTCTCATCTTCTATGTTTAAGAACACCATTTAGTATCTATTTTCGATTTAAATTGGGTTCTTTATATATATATCCGTCCATCAAGAAATAATTACTTTTAGGTGTCCATAATTTTTTGTATCCAAAAATTTAATATATATTAAATATATTTCTTAATATTAATATTAATTTTTAAAAGTATGATATTTAACTTCCTTAATTAAAGGAAACAATCAATGGTAAAAAAAATAGATTATCATTAAATATGGTAGTTGCACGATTTTAGGCTTAATGATAGAGTCCTATCAATATAATAATATTTAAAATATTAAATATATATATATATATATATATATATATATATATATATATATATATATATATATATATATATATATATATATTTAAAATATTAAATATATATATCAAATAATATTTAAAATAATAAATATATTAAATATATATATTTAAAATATTAAATATATTAAATAAAATATGAAATATCAATAATATTAAATATCAGTAATATTAATATATTAAATATATATTTAAAATATTAAATATATATATCAATAATATTTAAAATATATTTAAAAAAGGTAAAATGTATATGGAAAGAAAGAAACAAGAAAATGTGTACAGAAAAAATAATTATTCTTGGTCAACGTTCATGGGGCGTAAATTTCCCATTTAAATTTACCTATGAAGTTTCTCAAGGTCTAGGAGTCTGTTTGCCCAAGCTTCTGAAAATTGCTTATTTTAAAAAGCGCTTTTGTGTAAAAACGAAGTTTTATAAAAGTACTTTGGGAGAATAGCAGTTTAATTTGTGTTTGGCTAGCTAATTAGAGAAGCACTTTTGTCGATAGTTAAATAGTAATTTGTGTTTTGCCAAACTTTTAAAAAAGTACTTTTGAGTTAAATTACAAGTAAAACCATGTAAAGATTCACTTTGCAGTTATCTAACTAGATGAATAATTTTAAATATTTTTTATCAAAGAATACATTTAATTTTGTTTATTTAATTTTTTTAAAAGAATACGGCATATATAATTGAATATTCTAAATTAATACCTTAAAAATGATGTAATTTGATTCAAAGCTTCCAACACTAATGTTGTTGGTGTGCGTAGAGAAACAAAGAGGAAAAAATGTACTTTATATATTATGATAATTAGGTTATATAAATATGGGTAATTAGTCATATAAATATTTTTGATTAGGATAATTTTGGAACGATCAAAACTAAAAACAACTTCTTCTTTTTTAGGGAAAAATTATTTTTTCCAGTTTGTTCCTCACAATAGATCCTAAAAATAGCTTTTGCTGCCACTCAAAAATACTTATTTCCTCTTAGAAGCTTGGCCAAATACATCAGTTTTTAAAATACACATATTTTTTTTTTAAAAAAATAAGCATTTCTGGCTTCTCAGTAGCTTGGCCAAACAGACTATGAGCCCATTTGGATGAGCTTAAAAGTAGATTATAGCTCATTACTAAATGTTTGTTAACTTAAAAAATTAATGTGCTTATAACCCCATGTATGCTTAAAAAAGTCAAAAATAAAAAGTTAGGAAATCAAAACTTTTCAATAAATGACTTATAAGCTGCTTAAAATAAGCCCACACAAACGGTTCTATAAGTTTCTCAACATTAGATATTTTGTAATTCTCACCCTATTTTGTGGATTGTAATAAATTGTTTTCTGAAACTCTTAGGGAAATCTCTTTTTACTTCACTTACTATTCATTTGGTAGGTTATTCATTATACTACGTGTGTAATAATTGTGCTCATGTGAAGATGAAGTTGCACGAGCTATGCACCGTACTTGAGACTGCTTTCAATGATTCAGTCTTTGCTTTGGATGAAGGAAGGAAATGCCCTAGAAAAGACAGCTGATACTATAAAGTACTTATAAATAGCATTTTTGGCATTATGATGTTGTCCAATATCCACTTTGACCACCAAAAGTGCCATTTTTAGTCAAAAAGTTTGGAATCTTTTTGTCCAAATAAAAGTAAAATCCATAAAATTAAGTGTTACGATTGTCTAGTTCGTTTAACTTTCAGCCCAAGAACTGGCGGGAAAATTGAAGACAGATAAATACTCTAAAGAATACCGGTGAGCTTTTTGATTATTATCATTTGGAAATTATAAGTTATAGTAGTACATTTTAAGTAGTTTCTGAATATATAGGTAAATTTTGGAATTCTTATGTTCAAGTATTCAGTAAAGACAAAACAAAATTTGTCTTGTGTGTCAATTTTCAGATAAAGAGAAACCTCTTTATGAAGAGAAGGACGCTCTCTCTCTTCGCTTCTTTCGACTTGATCTCCCACAAAAACCAATATAAATATAGAAATGGGGAATAAATATTTATCTGAAATCCACTCTAAAAATTATTAGAAATGGCCATATCCTCTTTTCATTTTTTCTTTCTGAATGAGAGGAGTATGAGATTGGGATACATTATGTTGGCCACTAAGAAGGTCCCACTCTAGACCAAATATCCCACCAAAGGTACTACTGTATCACCTTTGCTGTTGAACACTCAAATAACTGCTAAACAACTGCTTCTCTAGCAGCCAAAGATTTGTCCACTTTAACTGAAAAATTCCGTAAAACAAGATCAATGCATCACCTAATTGTAAGGGTGCATTTGATAATGGAATGCTTTGAAGTATTGTAACACCATTCTGCGATCACAACAATTCAGTTCACAAATATACTCATCGTCTTGTTCTTGACATGCAAACTAATGATTAACAAATCAAGTAAGATTTCTACTAAATATGAATAAAATTTTATTTCCAATAAGCTTACAGCAATGATCCCTTTCATTCCCACACCAAGGTCATAACATATATATTGCATCAGACAGAAATGTGGGTGAATGGGGTAAAAGCAACCTATGAGGAAAAAAAAAAAGAAAAGATGGTCTAACTGTTTACATCATAAATATGAATCGACTAGCAATCTTACAGGACAAATTGGGAATCAAAGAATTACTTTTAGTTAAACAAATCCCATGGATTTGCAATAATGAATCATGAAGCAGAGGGAAGAGGATCCATTTTGAATCCTCTAATGCCAAAGCTTTAGGCAAAAGCCTGCAGAAACTACAGAAGACCTCTTGCTTGAAATAACATCAGAGAAAGTATCAACCAGCTGCCCAGCAAGTGATGCTGGGTCTTCAATAAGGGTATCAACAAATGCCTTGACAATCCTAACATCTTGTGGTGTAGCTCTCAAGCTATACCAGGTCAAAAACTTCTGCCTGAATGTCTTATCAATGTGGCCACCACACTCTAACCATCTAATTACTTTGACATAATACTCGAAGTCTTTATCTCCAGTTCCAGTACATTCTTCTTGCCATTCTCCAGTTCTCTTCTTCGAAGAGCTGCCGACTTGTGGTCCATCCTCCTTCCCTGATCCATTATCAAGATCCTTACTGCAAGGTACCATTTTTCCTTTCCGACCAAGGGTACCCTTGAGATTTTCCAATTTGCAGGGTGTAATGGGCAAGCCAGCTTGCACACTACCCACAAATGGTGTAAATTCCTCGGCAGTCTGAAGAGGTGCAGTTGATCCATTATCAGTGCTCGTCTCTGTTTGAACATCTGAAGACTGCTTGTTCTCAAGATTTATAGCAACAGTACTTGGCAAGGAGCTTGGTTTCACCATGCTATCTTCCTCATCACCTACAGATACCATTTCTCCTGCATTTCCTTTTTGACTTTTACCAGTGGGGGCAATTGTGGTGCAACACAAGTTTGCAGAAATCGTTTTACCAGCATTATCACAAGAAGAAAGACAATTATCCCCTCTGTTCTCATCCTCACTGCCGCAGAGCACAACGTTATTAGTTTCATCCTCCACCGAAGAAGGATTTGAAAGGCTGCTACAATTCGTCGGTGGACTTAGACTTCTTTCAGTTTCTAAGCTTTTCAAGTTCAGGTTAGACACTTCATTTCCAGCTTTACCAGTGCAGAATTGAACTTCAAACATTCCCAGCTCTTTTTTGCTATCAAGGGACACAACCTTGAGAACATAATCTGTAGCTGGAGTCAGACCTGAGAGCACAAACCTAGTGCTAGGGGAAAACAATGTCCGAGTTGGTTCTACTGGATATTCCGTTTCATCAGCTTTGCGGTGCCACAAAGTGTAACCAACAACATTCTCCATAGATGACCCTTCAGAACTCAAAACAACAGTCACAGATGAGGCAAGGACATCTTCAAATCTGACAAGTTCTGATGCCATCAAATTGCACTCTGCAAAATATAGTCCCAAATATATCTTAATTACTTCTCTGACTTAAATGAGCACCAAGATTAGACAAATAAAAGAAAAGGACAGTGTCTATGTACTCCACAAACAAAGCACAAATGAGAATTGAGTATTACCTCTGAAAACGTTAGACGGCACTTCAGACGATCTCTCAGAGAGCAGAGAGTCTATGCACTCAATAGCCAAGCCACAAAGTTGCTGAACAGCTGGGCCAAATGAGAGCCTGTTCACAATACCTCTAGCCATCTTCACAGGCAAACCAGTTAAAGGGCCTACTTCTGCTTCAAGCTTCTTCACTGCTTCATCAAGAATTTCCCACAGCTTTTGGTAATTTTTGGCACCCCCAGAAATTTTTTGGCTCAACGAAAGCCTATAACATAATATGTCTACGCGCCTTGTATCCCTTGCTGTAATAAGTTGTTTCTTCAAAACACTACATGAATTGGGAAAAGAACACCTTTAGTATCCATACTAACCACAGCTTGCATTCTAATCATACATGCTTACAATTCACAATAAATTAAAGATTCTCTAAAAGTCATTAGACCTTTGGCATTAATAGCTCATGATTTTAAAACCATCTCAACAAACAACTGAGCCTCCCCTGACAAATGGTTAACTAGTTCACTGTAATTCAATAGTACAATTGAATATCAATTTCACAAGAGAAATTTTTTTCATTATTTTGTAGCACTCGAAGGAAGTGGATATGATAATTAGGTCAATTGCTAACTAAGATAAAGAGATGTATAAAGATGAGCTTCCTCAGGGTACACAGTGATATACAAAAAAACATCAAGAATCTACAGAATTGAAAGAGGGTACACCAGAAACCAGTTAGGATTGTACAAGGTCTTTACTCCCATCTGCAAGAACTTACTGCAAAAGTAGGAGTTGTCCTCGAGAAAACCAAATTTCAGTTTACAAACCAGCTCAACAGATATTCAAATATCTACTAAATCAATCCTTCCATTGGATCCAGAAGAGGAATGAGGAAGAAGATATCTATGTCAGATTGTTGCACCAGTTTTAAGCAACAATGAAGGCTTACGCTAAATAAGCAATATGCATCTAACATCGAATAACCTGGAAAATAAGCAAATATCTTGGAACAAATGTAAATTTTGGATAACATAATAGTACTAACTATTAACAATAGATCGGATACGCAAATTTAAGTTCAAACGTGCGGAGAAGTAATACACCCTCCAACCCCAGAATTAACGCAGGGTCGCAAGAGGGTCAACGCATCTAATTTTCCTACTGTTCGGGTTGGATCTAAACGATTATTAGATAATTTTTTCTGTTGCTACCTCAACAGTAAAGTACTAGTCTCTTTTACACATATGAACAAAGTACGGACTAGTCATACTCTGTAAAGTTTAAAATACCACCGTTAACCCTTAAAGATAATGATTAACAAATATTGCATGTCGGATCAACAGAAATTCTGATAATATTTCATTGTTCCTATATCACATAAAGCATGAAACTGTGTTTGGTTTTGGAACAGAACAAGATAAAGTTGGGTTGAATGAATACGTCCAGCATTGACTTAATTTGATAGCATGAAGAGTGTACACTTATGTGCATTATAGATGACACTTGGCATGGTCCCTCTCCTTTCTATTTCGAGCCCTTAAGGCAAAGAAAGACCCATTTCGGGTAATCAGTCGACTCTGGTTAACACAGTAAATCAAAGTGCACTTTCATTCAGGCTACTAAAATTTTGCACATGAGTACAGATTTTCCGATGTTCATGCCAACAGGCTACTAAAAAGGGAAATTGAGAAAACTGTGTCCAAACTCTCTCTACAATTAGGCCTTTTCTGATGCAGATTTCGGCATTTTTTGTGAGAAATGGTTCACAGTTCTACTACAAATCTGATGTCTATGGAGCTACCAATCCCCCAAACAACTATATCAATCCCGAGAGGAAACATGGAGCAGCCAAACATTAACGTTTATAGAAATATTTTTATTAGAAAGAGCTACAATACACATAATTTCATAAAAGAGGGAAAGAAAAAAAATAGGGATGTACCCAAATATTGGTGCCATGTGAAAAAGAAATTCTTTCTTATTGTAGTCTCATAAAAATACAAGATAAGATGAAGCTGTTAGAAGGTAATATGAAGAGTTACCTGAGTAGATCATTAGCTTTTCCACAGGATACACAATAAAAGGTTCCATTGTCACTCTTGTCTAATTTATCAGTTGCTATACCAGATTTTCCGTGCTTAATGGCACACTCAAGGTGGCATGACATCCCGCATGAATCCCCTTGAAAAGGAGGTTCTGAGCTGCAAATAACCCATAGACTAGGGTCCTTGTTGTCATCATAGTTACGGCAAATACAACATGAACACCTTTTGCAGAATGCATCTTCGCTACTTAAAATAGCTCTGCATGCCAAATTTTTGCAGTACACAACATTGCCTAAATTATCAATTATATTTGTTGTTGAAGCATTACTAGCCGCAAAAGGAAAGCGACTTGGATGCTCGGCTTTCCTCTGCCTTTTGGAACTCCTCTGACAACTATCTGATGAAGGTTGCATTTCAAGATTAGATGTACTTCCATGCTCCAATGATTTCTTCTCAGATACAATTTTCAGAAGGTTTTCTATTATTTTTAATTTTGTCAGTCCAGTATACTTCCTTTCCTTTCCCATCTCTGCACATAGTATCTGCAAAATCTCCTGACGGCTCCAAGATTGCAGCATTTCAGGAGCACCATGCGACCGCTTTGATAATTCATAAACTAATTCCCTCTTTTCTTCCATACTCAATTTACTGCACTTTGATGGATCAAGTGCAAAACCTAGAACAAGAAAGCAGGAAGGAAAACTTCAATGAAACAGCTTCAACTTCAATTTACTTGCACCCTCCATCACATATGATCATCTCAAACTCTCCACACCCACAAAAATAAAGGATTTTCCCCCTATGGTTAACTACTTAAGACGAAAATATTTTCACCAAAAATAATTTGGACAAATGTATAAGATTTGGACAAAGTTCCCGTCGACATGAACTTATTTCCTTTTTAGTTCATTCTAACAAAGAATGATCACAGATCACTTTCTAAATCTGGAAACAATTTATCTCCAAACTTCCCTTTTACCATTAACTAGATAATTTATAATCACACAAAAATACATGACTTATCGTATACCAAAAATTTCAAAAAGTTTTTATTTTTTTATTTAACTTCGTGTCAAGTCAAATTGGTTCACATAAATTAAAACGGAGGGAATAATAACTAACCCAGAAAAGTAGGTAAGTAGCTAACCACCAATCCTAACACCCATTTCAATAATATGAAAAAAAAATCTCAAAGTGAGGGAAAAAACAAGAACTAATTATTTTATACGTATAGAACAGTAATTAAAATTCATACTATACAAAGCTACAGAGAAAATAAATTAACAGAATTCACAATATCAGTAACGCATTAATAAACTAACAGATCAGAAACAGATTCATTATAGCTTAATTTAACCAAATTCTGTTAACTTGATTTGACTTTCCAACAGTTAATTATAATTAACTAAATTTGGAGGGAGCAATTATTGTTGCAAAAAATAAAAAAATTACCGTCAAAGGAGGAATTATTATCCATGATTGGTCGTAAAACAAATCAGGGTTGTAACCTCAGCACCTGTTAGCTGAATCACATATAATTATATGTACACAACAACATTGGTAACGTATTAGCTGTAGAATAACACACACACACACACACACACACACACACACAGTGGAGAATATAAGAAAAGTATAGAATAATAATAATAATAAAAATTATTAGAAGAAAAGGAGGGGATTGGGAATAGGAGTCACAAGCGAGGAATCCATGAAGAAAGGGTGATTCAACGTGGGCAATTTGGGTACCCGATGCACTAGTTGTTGATAGAGAGAGGAAAAAGGTGGGGTCCTCCTCCTACTGTGGGTGCAGATTTGGAGGACTAAAATAAAATAATTTGTACTATAATATATCGTGTAGTAATTAATATACTACGTAAGCTATGGAGTAGGACAAAAATAATGAGGGAGGAAATTGCACAAAATATAATAAAGATGCTTTGCCATGGTTATATATAAAGAAGATAACATTATTTAGTGTAAAGTAGTAGTAGCTCGTTAAATTATACTTTCTCTGTCTCAATTTATATATTCGTTTTAGCTTTTTGATGTTCATTAAAAAAATTAATAAGTACATGTATATTAATTAAAATTGTCCCTTTAAATGCTTTTTGAAAATTGTGCAATACTAAAAAGAACTAGTACTTCTTTAATGATTAATGTCAGTATAATTGAAACAATAAACAAATTTAGTCATGAATTTCTAAAAAAACTAGTTTAGGACAGATTTTTTGATCAATAAACAACTAAATGGGACTGAAGGAGTAGTTCAAATTGGGAATAATTAATTCTATTAACAATGTAAAGAAGCATAAGCATTTATTAAAAAGAAGGAGCTTCAAATTGTTTTATGATACAACCTAAAATAATACTCCCTCTGTTCCAAAATGGTTGTCATAGTTCGGATTTCGAGAGTCAAACGAGTTCATTTTGACCGTGAATTTAAACATATAATCTTTAAGTTTTTTGTAACGATGTTTATATATTTAGAGACTACATAAAAAGTATTATAAGTCACAATAATTAATAATTCAAAATATCTAAAAGACGTATGAAAATATTACGGTCAAAGTTAAACTCGTTTGACTTTCGAAATTCGAACTATGACAACCATTTTGGAACGGATGGAGTACTACTCATTCTGTCTCATTTTATTTGCGTCTTTACCGAAGAAAAATTAGCACCTTACTTTTTATTATATTTAGAAACGTTTAATATTAAACTTTATATGTTAAATGATATACTTTATAGCCGTAGATAATCGTGCATGTTAAAGATTTATGTTTTTCCTTTTCTAAACTTATGCTCGACCAATACCTATACTAACATGTAAACTAATTAAACGGAGAATATAACATTGAAAGATAACAATAAGTGGGCAATTTGTTTGCAACAACTCAGAAACTAATTATGATAATTCATTGGATTGATTTATATGATGAATAGCTGCCGTTAAAAAAAGCGGCTGCATATCATCATACTGTTGTGCACGTCAAATCACTCGCATCCACTAGTTGCTTATCAATTTATTTTTCTGCTTTTTTCTATTCCCTCTGTTGTTTAGTAAACAACCAAATATGGCCTATAGCCGACGTTTGATTTGTTTATAGTAAGATTACCTAATTTTCTTTGGGCACAGGCCAATGGTTTTATCTGCATGTGTCACATCTTGAACAACTACTTATAACTTATTGGCCAAATATGTCCTTGAGTCCATATCAACATTTGATTCATCTCAATTGCTAGTGTTTAATTTTTCAAAGTTAAAGGAACGACTAAATTAACCATGAATATGCACGTATAAAGAGATTACTTCTTCGGATCAATTGGATTTAAGGAAAATGCTCAGAAGAAAAGTAGAGGTGAGGTTGAGTAGTAGTTCTTTGGTTTTAGATTGATTTAGATCGAGCAAAATGAAGAGAGAAATAAACTATACCATATTTGAGAGGGAATTGCATGCAATATAAATAAAAGCATAACTGCGTTGTTTTTAGTAACACTGTACACGGAAAAGGAAATGAGATTTATGGATGCTAAATTTCGACCTATTAATTTAAAAGGACATGACATCGTGTAGCAAGATAAATGCAATGATAAATTAACAATATCGAGGATGATGTATCATGGCAAAACGTTGAAATATAAGGGTAGGAGGTAAATCCAATTTGTACATTGTTTAACTGGATGAAGGGGAGGTTCCATGATGTATGTTTTGGTTGATGAGACTTGAGGTGGAGTTAATGATAAGCGGGAGGTTTGAAGACATATCTTAGAGTCTAAAGGTTTCAGGCTGAGCAGAACAAAGAAAGAATACATAGAGTGCAAGTTAAGTGATGCGTCTCAGGAGTCAGAGGTGGAAGTGATGCTTGATTCTCAGGTCATTCCCCAAAAGAGAATCTTCAAGTACATTGGCTCAATCATTCAAGGTGATGGAGAAATTGATGATGATGTCACTCATTGTATAGTGGTAGGCTGGATAAAGTGGATACTCGCATCTGGTGTCCTACGCGATAAGAAAGTGGTACCTAGATTTAAAGGTAAGTTCTACAAAGTGGTCGTTAGATCAACTATGTTGTACGACGCAGAGTGTTGGCCAATCAAGACCACACACATTTAGAAGATGAGTGTAGCAGATATGAGAATGCTTAGACGGATGTGTGGGCATACGAGGTTGGATAAGATTAGGAATGAGGTCATTCGTGACAACGCAGGAGTGATCTCAATGGTAGACAAGATGCGAGAAGTAAGACTGTGATGGTTCAGCCATGTGAAGAGAAGGAGCACAGATTCTCCAGTGAGGAGGTGCGAGAGGGTGGTTGTGCTGGGTATTCGGATAGGTAGACCAAAGAAAGAGGTGATTCGACAGGACATGACTCACCTCCAGATCATCAAGGACATGAGCCTTAATAGGAAAATATGAAGGTCGAGGATTAGAGTAGAAGGTTAGGTAGAAGGCGATTGGTTGTTGACATTCTAGCTTTATTATTCTTATGCATAGTAGTTTTATCTTGTCCTACGCCTTTTTTGCTATTGGTGTCTTCTGTTTGCTCTGGTTGTTGTAGTTTATATATGAGTACTTGAGATATCACGGTATTTCTTACCTTGTTTATTTTTTATCATGTTTTCAAAATGTTCTTCAAATATTTTTTTCTTAGCCGAGGGTCTATCGGAAACAGCTTTTCCACCCTAGTGGGGTAAGGTATGCGTACATCTCACTCTTTCCAGACACCATTAGTGGGATTACACTAGGTATGTTGTTGTTGTAACTGGATGAAGTGCGGTGCATTAGAACTTCTCAAGTAAGTAGATATGTAATATAACTCTCACGAGCTATGTTGTAGCAGAAGGTGATGTTGACCACCCATGGTTTGATGTTGAATGTGCCTCACTGCCTGACTAAAAAAGAGGAGATGGTATAGGAGTGAACCAATCTCATCTCCAGATTTTAGGGGTCTATTTTGGTTGTGCCTTCTTATAGATGGTGTTTAACTTGGTCTATGACATAAGTTAGTTAAATTTGATGGTAACTCGTGATGTACGCCACCTTAGTGGATCGGTTTGTAAATAAAGAAGTAGCATGCCATGCATGCTTTATTCTTCGAGGTACGATATTGAAATGTTGATAGAGTTAGCTTAACATGACTACTACAATCATCACTCCACTTTGTAGGCCAATAGTTTCTGATAAGTAAAGTGATGAAAATTTTTATTACATATTTCACATGTCACGTCATATTTATGTGAAACTCTTAATTAATTAACAAATGGACTCATGGGTCCTATCTTACTCAAGGAAAAAACTTAAAAATAGTAATCTTTTACTTCATGTTTATTGCTATTAAGATTCTTAATAGAAAAATTAAAATTAGCAATAATTACAAGAAATTATGGTATGAAAATATCATTGAGACCAGAGGTAGAAAATTATTTGACTGACATTGATTCGTCGGCTTTAATCATTTTCTCCAGCTTTGGTTCTGCCTTCTGACCATGACCAAAGGTCTCTACTAATTTGTAAGCCTAATATGCACGTAATTTTTTCGAATACTAGACATGCATATATGTTCAAGTGATATATTTTAGTTAATGGTACAAGATAATAACTAGCTAGAGCTAATTCATTCCGTCATTTTGAGAAATATTGGCCTGCTGATTGTTGTGATCTTATTCTTAATACAGCTTTCATTGTTTTAACAACTTTGTAAAAGTTAAAAAATTTAAGTAGGAGTATTTCTTCAAATTCTCAATAATATTTTCTTACCGTAATTTCTTATTATTATTACTAATTTTAGTCTTTCCATTAATAATCTTAATAGCAATAAATGTGGAGTAAAAGATTACCATTTTTAAATTTTTTGTTCTTGAATAAAATGGGACCCATGAGTCTACTTGTCAAATGATTAAGAGTCTCATACAAATATGACGTGGCGTGTGGGATATATAATAAAATTTCTCGTAAAGTGATAACCATCGAAAGGCCAAGTTGCAAAGTACACTCTTAGACTTCGCGTGAAGTTAAGTAGTTGATTCTGATTTAGCATATATTGCTCATCTTTCCTTTGCCAGGCCATTAATATTGAGATAAACCTATTAGTAGTTAGATATCTTTACACTTCTTTTAATTGTTATCTATAAATTGTAGTACTTGTATATTATTCGTATTGGTTTGTAAATTTGATCTTATCATACTTCTAACTTACCTTTCAAGTTACATAAACTTGTATTTATAGGAGCTCTTTTGATTAATAATATCATCTTTATGTGTTCCATTCTTAACCTCTTTTTCATATCAGAGCCTTTGTAAACTCTCACGAATCAAATCCAACTTTTTTTTGATGTTCATTTTCATTAATGGCTCTAGTCCTTGCTATCGGCTACGTTCCAGCTGCAGTTTTACCAATCACTCACGTGGTACAGTTCAATCGAATTGCCCAGTTACCTATCAAGCTACAAGGTAACCTGAAAAGACGCAATTTATGATGCTTCTGAATGAACACAAGTTTATAGAATATCTTAATGGAACCAAATCAGCTCTACCGAGAACTATCACCGACAAAGATAGTACTGTCTCAAATCCTGAATTTGAGACATGTTTTTTTTCAAGATCAGCTAATCCAACAAGCAATGATGGTGTCTATGATGCCACCATTGCTCCAGCCATTCCCACTGCTTCATCGGCTAAGATGGCTTTGGAACTACTCCATACGACTTGTGTCAATATAAATCATACTTTTATCTTTAGCCTAGGAGATCGGTTGCAAAACCTAAAGAAGTTTGTCAAATAGTTATTGATCCCATATAGGCAAGGAGATCAGATCTATCGTTGATACCCTCAATGCAGCATGTTCACCAATTGATGTTGATGAAGTTGTTGTTAAGATCTTGAGTGGACTGGCCCTTGAGTATTGTGAATTCTTAGTTCTTATACGGGCATGAGAATCTCCTCTAACTTTCAAGGAACTCTTTCACAAACTCACGAACTTTGAATTTTTTTCTCAAACATCAAAATCTTGACAAAGTAACTATTGTTATCACTATGGCAACTGCACTAAAGACGACCTTTTTAGATGCAGCCTTATAGAAATAATCGTGGCAATAAAAACTCACAGTGATAGTCATTCCCTAACGAAACAATGCTCTGGCACCCAACAATGACAATTCAGATAGGTTATAAATTGCCAGTTATGCTAAAGAATGGGACACACGACATATCTGTGTCGCTCTAAGTTCCACAACTGTTTTGAGGCAAGGGCTAACTTTACGGCCAGTGCTCACTCTAGTGACGATCCATGGGTTGTTGACCTGGTGCCACTTATCATGTAACTACAGATCCCAAAAATCTTCAAGTATACTCAGACCAAAATCGATTTTCATAGGTGAAGTAAAACTATTCTTATTTGTCATACTGGTTTAACTCATATAAAGGCATCCAACTTTGCTTTTAAGCTTTCTGACACTCTCTATACACCATCCATCAAACAACACTTTATTTTTCTTGCAAAAGTTTCCTGTGGCAATCTAATGTGTATTGAACTTTTTCCATCCTATTTTCTTATGAAGAATTTACGCACCCGAAAATTGTTCGTACAAGGTCGAAATAAGAATATACTCTACGAGTGGCTACCCACACCGTATCAACTTCACCACTACCAAAACCTCACTTCAGTTGAATTATGTAATTCTTGTTTCTCAAATAAAGCATACAGTTTGGCATTTCAACTACTCACTTTATTCAGTAATACTACTCTGCAAAATTTGTTCACTGATTTATGAGGTCCATCTCCTGAATTATCTATAGAAAAAAAAAACATTATATTACTGTTTTTTTATCTATACATCATATATTCTTGGTTGTACACAATTAAAATTAAAGTAAAGTCGCATCCAGTTTTGAACAATTTCATCCTCTAGTGAAAATTATTTCAACATAAAAATAGCTTCGGTCTTTACGGATGGAGGGTATGAGTTCATTGGACTTCGGCGCCATATAAATAAAAATGGCATTGAACACTTCGCTTCTCCGCCGTACACACCTCAAAGAGTCGTTATGGCTGAGTACCGACACCAACACATTATTAAAACGACAAAACATTCTTACACGAGACGTCTCTATCGCTGGAACTATAGTTTTTGCTTGTCATCTTACTAATTATTTAATAAATAGACTACCCAATAGTGTGGTCTACATGGTGACTCTCCGTTTGAAAAATTATTTAGTCATGCGCCTAAATACTCCTCTTTGAATTTTTTTTTCTCTCTGTTATTTGTGGCTCGACCCATATGCCCAGCATAAACTACAACATAAATCTGCCCCCTCTGTTGATTTAGGAATATCCAACAACATCATGCACACATTTGTTACGACCCAGTCAAATTCAAAATATTTTGTTAGACGTGATGTCCAGTTATATGAAAAATATTTTTCTTTAAAAAAAAAAAAATTCTACGCTCTAAAGAAAATTATTTCATCGCTTAAATGCACCTTAAATCCAGCTCCAATACGGACACTACAATTGTAGACATTGAACTTGACTCTAAATTTATTGGTAAAGTTACCCTCTATGTCAATTTAGGGAACTTTTTTTTAAAAAAAACATAGCAATATTTTTGTCATTTTTCTAGACATGTCAATATTTTTTTGGATGCTACCAAACATAAGAATAATAGGCAAAACCCTAATTTTGCTTCCCTCTTTCTCTTCTCTCTCAACCTCACCCACTTTCCGACGTTATCACCACCAGTTCTGTCGCCATCACCACCATCTCCGCCGGTGATGGCTTTGTTTCCTCGCTTTTGCGCTCGTCGGCGCTGCTCCGTTTATTACTGCTCTGAGTTCTCACTGATGCAGCCATCGCCAGCGGATCTGCTTTCCTCCGTCGGCGATGGCGTTGACAGAGCAGGTCGCCGGTGATGCTCTGCTTCGATTTTTTTAAAGTTTTCTGGTGACTAGGCGGATATGCGGTGGTTATGGTTTTTTCTTGATGGTTGTTGGTTGTGGGACTTGTATGGCATGTGTATAGGCTTTTTATGTTTGTTGTATGTCATGTATATACAATGGACATACAACATACATACAAAGTATATACATTTATATATGAAATTCCAAATATTTTATGTTCGTTGTATATATGATGTATGTCTGATGTATGAACATTCATACAATGAAAATACATCAAGCATAAAAAATATATACGAAGAACATACAAAAATATACTTAAAAAGAATGAAAAAAATTCTGGCGACTGGCGGTGGTCGCCGGCCGCCGGCGCTGGAAGGGAAGAAAGGGGGGCAGCTAGACTGGTTGGCAGGTGAGTGCAGGGAGTGAATTTTAGGATTTTATCTACTCTTTTATATGTTTGCTATGTTTTTTAAAAAAATGTTATGTTTTGAAAATAGAATAGTGTTGACATTTTTGTGTAAAGTAAAATGTTATGATGTATAGTTTTGTAAATCAGCCAAATTTATTTCTAATCTTTCACCGCCAATGATCTCTTTTTCCAACAAGAACTCGATCTAATTCCACTGTTATGTTGGCCTAAATCGGGATGGGGCAACAAATCGAATTTGTATTGGGTTCAACTGGTAATTTGCTTGTATCAAAGTGATGTTCGAGCAAAGATTAAGTTTGAACTAGATGAAAGGCTTGAAAAAATAAACGAGACTTTGAACAGTGAATAAAAGTATAAGTTGAATATCGTATTTTCCATATCCCATTTGTTTACAAATGAATCATATTTATAATCAGAGAAAAAATGATGTTATAGATATCATAACAATGCCTTTATGGCCATTACTCGACGTTTGATCATGGTTGACTTGCGATCTTCCCCTTAAATGTTAGAGAAACAGTCGACAGTTACAAAGACCAGGCCTCATTTAACGAGGCGTTGCATCCGCTCAGGATCACGTTGTTATGTCGTTCTCTCTGAGTTTGACACTTTGAGCTCGATTCTCCTTATTTCCTAAGATAATTTCTCGAGGCGAAGAATCATGCAACCTCTCCTCTAGGGTTTACCTCGTAGAGTGGACTTCGTGTTATGCTTTGGGGCCCTGCTCGAGACCTCGGTGATTTTTCATCCAATACAGATAGTCCCCCCACTCATCGAGTGGTTGCAAAATCTGTCGAGGAGTGGAATGAATTTTAGGCGGGCGATTGTTGTGGTTGTTTTTGCGCCATGAATTTTGAAAACAGCGGTTGTCACTCCATATTTCCATCAATCATGCGTGGCGATTACTGATTGGGCGCATTTTTCTGTTTTGTCTTCTTCTTTTTCTCACTTCTTCTTGCCTTTAACAGTAAAATCCTTGAATCTTCTCCCCTTTATAGCTCAAAAACTCCTAAGAAGAATGTTTCAACAGAATTCGGCAAGTTCTTCACCTCCTTTCATTAACACCATGATCGTTGGCGGGGAACTAGTTAATATTCCTGAACCGTTGGATGTAGTCATTCCTCCTGACTTTAACATGGAGGATCTTTCTTGCTCCGGTGGTATGGATCGAGAACAACGTCCAGCTATGGTAAAGACAACCGAAACAGTTGTGGTGGAGGATGAGGAGGTTACCATGAAGGATGTTTGTGATGATGGACCTCTCTCAGACGACTTGGAACTTAAGCCTTACCACGTTATCCCCTCAAAAATCGATATTCTGAAGGATTTTGTTATGCAGCTTCAAACCGGATCGGAGATTAGGAGGAAAAGGAATATTCCTATAGGGGATACGCCGAGTTTGATCACTCAGGCGAATATTCATCTGGTTTGTTCAGATTGCAATTGGGGTCCCGAGGTGAGGGTTGGTCTCCTTGTTCCCGAGAGCCGAGTGTGCGATCGAGTTGAAGGGCGTTCCTTCGTTTTCACTTACCCCTTTACAATTGGTTTTTCTCTTCTTATTCTCGAGATGTTGGACACCTATTGTCGTACCTACCAGTTATGTATAGCCCAGATTGGCCCTGGGGTGTGAACATGCCTCAAATTTTCGAGAAAATTAATCGGGGTCCCATTCGTCCTTGATCACATTTTATACCTCTTCTCCCTCACCCTTCATAAGGACAGAGTTGTTCAGCTTAACAAGCATGGATCGTACTCATTGGTCACGAAAGGTGAGGATCTTGAGGACCGTGGGTGGAACGAGCGCTTCGTCCTCCTGCCTACTGACCTTCTTTTTTCGAAGCCCGATTTTCCCGAACGGTAGAATCGAGCACATAAGTGTTTCTCTCTTTGTTTATTTTTTTCTCCACTTTCTCCTTCTTCTTTTTTTGACTCTTCGTTCCTGTCTTTTTAGCCGAGATGGTCTCAATTATTCATCCGAAGAATTTGACTCAATGGGTTCAGGCTATTATTGATGCAAAACCTAGGCCAGAGAGGTCGTGGATGGTTTTGTCCGCTTTGGATGAGAATCAATGGGCATGCAAATGGCATGGTGAGTTATTCTTTCAACCAATCTGGTTTGGTTTTTTTGAGGCCCCGTGTCTCGGTGTTTCATTATCTCTTCTTTGTTGTAGGACTCCCCAAGAGGGCGATAACTGCACCGAATGAGAGAAAATGAAAGAAGGAAAGAAAGGATAAGAAAGAGGAAGTTCCCGAGGTTGGAGATGCCTTAAGTGCCCTTTAAGATTTGATTGGGAACCTCTCGAAGGGAAAAGGCGGAAAAGGAAAAGAAGAGGAGAAGAAAAGGACAGCTCCCGAGGGGTCACCGGACCTTTCTCTTTCTCTTTCAGTTTTGAAAAAGAAGGAGTTATCCTTAGGGAAGACTCCGGAAGCGAAACGGGCTAGATTAGAGCCTGCCCTTTTCCCCGAGCTTACTCCTGCTGATGAGGCAGAGAGAAGTCGGAAAGAAGTTGTGGTTCTCTCTACTCGTGAGCCTGAACTAGTTCAAGTTGCTGATAAAGACACGAGGGGCATTCGACTTCCGTCTACGGCGACAATGGAAGTGGATGATGCTCGGCCATCTCGAGTGGGAGACAAGACTCCTTGAGCTACTTCCGAGCCTTCTCCTGATGCATTTTCTTGGAGACAGTTCCGTTACATTGAGATTCCTTTTGGGCTCTGTCTCCTAGATGGCAATGTCCAGGTCTCGATCAGCCTCCGTGGACTCTTTCGCCCTAAGGAACGCGATCACCTTAAGAAGTCCCACATTTCTGATTTAATTGCTGATGCTGCTCAGCACGCCATTCATGTACGCTCCCTTCAATTTTTCTCCTTTTAGCTTTGCGTTTATTTCCTTTCCTGACTTTTTGGATTTTTCCTTTGCAGTGTTACATCAATTCTATCAGTGCTGCCGAGATTAAATACAGTCGAGATGAAAATCTTCGGCAGTTGAAGGCAGGATGGAAGCGAGAGCGAGCGGGTCTCGAGGCCCAAGTGAGTGGTCTTGAGAAGGAGCTATTGAATGCGAGACTCGAGTTGGACGAAGCTAGAAATGCTGCCAACAAGTCTGACCTCGAGATGATCAAAGCCCTCGAGGCTAAATCTGTCGTTGAGGAGAGGATGGTCTGTTTGAAGGAACTTTGTTCCTCCGAACTGAAGAGGGTGAGAGCTGAAGCTCAGTCAGTTATTAACGAGAGGGCCAAATAATTCCATGCTGACTTGAAGCAAAAAATGCTTAAGATGAATGAAATGGCTGGGGAGAAAGAGCAGCTATCCATTGAGAAAGATCAGCTCGAAAACGAGATTAAGTTTTTGAGGGGCAAGGTTGATTCTTTCTCCTCGAGGCATGGAATGAGGAGGACTCGGGCCAAAGTTGATAAGAACTGGGCCGTTATTCAAATGAGGCTGAAGACTCTGAAGGAGTGCCGTGGCGGGGTCGATCTTAATGCTGAGATCGCCAAGGCCGAAAGCGATTCTGTCGCGGCCTAGAAGCTGATGGAAAATCTCCCTTCAAGCAGCGAAAGCTCGGACGAGGGAGGTGATGTCTCGCGGAGGCTTAGAGTAGTGCTTTTACTTCTTTTTTGTTTACGTTTGGTTAAGGCCTTCCTGCCACTTATTTTGTAAATACTTGGGCCTCTGAGCCTTTTTATTAATGTAAATTCCCTCTGTGGAAATATTTGAGTTTGCTTGCAAGACTTTTTAGTACTTTTTATTGTTTCGAGCTAGCTTAGGACGACGTCTCACCCTCGAGCCGTAGGCTTAACTTACGATTGGCTATGCATATCAAATGAGAATAAAAAGATGTTGAATCAAAGTCTATTTCATTAATCAGATACGTTTGCATGCCTTTATTACAATAAATGCCTGGTTATAACAGGACTTAGATGAAGAAGCTATAAGATCAGAATAATATGAACTTATTCGAGCAAGTCCCCAAGGGTGATCCTTGGCGAGGTAATTGCTTGTTCCCCGAGGGCTTTGCCTGGTGAATTCTCCGGTTGTCGAGCCTTCATTTCTCATTATTTTCTTGGCCCAGTCGGGGCGACTGTACTCTTTATTGCGATCGAATAATATCCCGTGCAATTCGTTGCTCTCCTTAGATGGCTCTTACTCCCCATGGAGTTGGAAACTTGATCACTTGATGCAGGGTTGATGGCACAACCTCCATTTCGTGGATCCATGGCCTTCCAGGAATGACGTTGTAGACCATGTCCTCGGCCATCACTTGGAAGGTGGTTTGCTTATTTACCCCCTCTGCAGTAGTTGTGAGGGTTATTTCTCCCAAAGTCTTTTCAGTGGAATTGTTAAATCCTGTCAATATGGTTGCCTTTGGGACGACTAGGTCCTTCAACCACATCTTCTTCATTACTCCATAGTTGATAATGTCCACCGAGCTGCCAGGATCAACTAGAGCTTGTTTGACATCACAGTCATTGATCCTGAGCGTGATCACTAGCACGTCATGATGAGGGAACATCATCCCATCACAATCTTCTTTGCTGAACACCATCTATTTGCTTGACTCACCACCTCTTGTTCTCTTCTCTCCGGTACTCGATGATTTAGAAATTTTCTTTGCAGCGGCAAAATTTATTCCATTTACCTCTGAACCCCTAGTGATGACATTCATTATCCTCTTCGGTGGCTGTGCTCGGGGTGGTTTCTCTTGTCTTTTATTCTTCGAGTAGTTGTGTTTTCCTGTGTTAGTCAGATACTCTGCTAGCACCCCTTCTTGAGCAGATGAGCCACCTCAAGACGCAACGCTTTACAATCTTTAGTTGTGTGCCCGTAGTCCATGTGAAATTTACAATACTGAGTTTGGTCTCTTTTGCTCGGGGGTGTTCTCATGTCTTTGGGTAATCTCACACCTTGGTCAGTCATCCCTTTGATCACATTCACCAGCTCGGAGGTTGATATGTTTAAATTGTACTTAGAAATTCGAGGCAAATCTTTCTTCTTAGATACCAGAGACGGGCCCGAGGATTTTTTATTGGATGATGATCCAGATTTTCCTCCGAGCCTCTGGCTCACGTGTTGATGCCCTCCGAGGCGTTGACTTACGTGCTGCTTTTGAGCTCCGTGGTATGGTTCGTATCGATTTTTTAAATTTCCTCGTGGCGCATCTGTCACGCCCTAAAAATTAACTAATTAACTGCGAGTTGCGAGGTTTATTATTTAAAGGCTCATGACTGGTGTTCAAAAGGTACACAATTATTTAGAGAACTCGGAGTCGCCACTTGACATAGTTTAAGGTGTGCCAAGTCACCAGAAGGTACCTTGGAACACCTTTGACTCGTCTAATGGTCTGCGTTAGAGATTCGGGTAAGGTTCTCACTTGACTCTCGGGAAGGTAGTAGGCACCCTCGAGTCCTGTGCCAAGCACAGTTGCTTTATTGTCGCAATTTTTATTTATTAAATATGGTTGTTATATTAATGCCGTTGATTTGAATTTAAACTTTGATTAAGAAAATTAAAAGCGTATCATTCTTTTCCAACCTCACGGAGGACTGGACGAATTTATACTTTTGATTCATAGCAAATAAATAAAGTGTATAGTGCATTTCCAACCTCACAAATGACTGGTCTATTTTTTAAAAGGATTTATTTAACTTCGAAATGACTAGTTTAGAATTGATTTAACTCAATTAGGTTTTCCTTTTAGCCTAATAAGTAGATCACAAATCATACTTATAATATTACCTAATTGGTTTTGAAAACCATATTTTATCACAAGATTCATCATTGATTTCTCTTAATTTAATTTGGCTCGTCTCAATTTGATTTTTCCTTTTGCCTAATAAGTAGATCACAGATCATACTTATCAATTTGCCTAATCGTATTATATTTTGTTATTAAATAGTAACATTGGTTTTGAAATAAAGTGACCAAAGAAAAGAAATGATATGGAAACCAACATAACTCTATAAAACTTGGTGATTATATATCAAAATAATGGTTGTCTATCCAAGACTTACTAAATAATAGGCTGTTTTTACAAAATTTTCGGCCCAGAAGCTTTCTAAAAAAATGATACGTTAAACTTTGTGCAGAAACGATCCACTAATGTTATTTCCTTTAGATTTTGGCCACTTTACAATTTTATATTTTTAAGAAAAGTATACTTTGCGCAAATAGATTGTTTTTGTTTTACATTTCTATTTTTTCAACAGTGGCTATTTCTGCAAGTTTGTGCAGCAGCAGAAAAAAAAACGTGGCTGCTTTCTGCAAATTTGTTTTCGCGCTCAGTTTTCTTTACATACAAGTTTCAGTCTATTTTCCTTCAATTAGATTATATGCAATAGTTTGCCTAAATGTCCGGGTTTAGAGGTTTGCATTTGCAGTCCTCTTTTGCCTAAGTATTCAGATTTGAGACAATTTCCACAATGATATACAATTGCAAATTTATTTGTATACATAGCTAATATCTAAATAAGTCATGAAAATGTGCTAACTTGATAAACTCATATGCTAGCTGCTCTGAACTCAACGTGACATTTCTTTCCACTTTCTGTTACTTTTTAAATCTTCCTTATTTCATTTCAACGTGACGATAAGAATAGCTAATGCACATACAAGTAAGCAAATAAAATACTTTCTTTCTTCATACCAACAACTAGCTAGAATAGCAAGGCAAAGTTGGCATTTTTTCACAGTATCAAACCTTAAAATAGACACAGAACACAATGCATAAAAGAGTTGAAGAAAAAAAATACCAAATGAGTTGATACCTCTTTAGCAAAAACGACAATAAAATTCCCTAGAACAACAATAAGCCTCCAATAAAATGCAGCAAGCAACAGCGCCTTTATGCCTCTATTCAACCTTTAAAACCTTAAGATTTATGCTCCAAAAGGCCTTAGATGTAAAGGCTTTTGTTTCTAAATCTAATTCTCAAACTTACTTTCTTTCTCTCTATTTTTTTTTCTCAAGCGTTTTTGCTTTCCTTAATTGAGAATTTTAGCAGATTGTTCTTGTCAAAAAGGGCAATAAATGACCCTATTTATGGCTGAAAAATTATCAAAGGGTGGAGTATTTGGTTGGCTAAAAGTACAAGCCCATCCCCACTTGAGTACCTTTGTCAAGTCCCACATTTTAAGGCTTTTTGACACTATTTCCTCACTATTTCAGCCACCCTATTTGTCTCCTAAAACTGAAATGATAAGTTGTCCTAATTGACTCAAACTTATTACAAGTTGAAGCCTTAAAGACCCCTATATTCTAAGCTAACAAAAATCTGAAAAATCTATACTAAAGTAGCCTAAAACTAACTTAACACTAAACTAGATAGACCAGATCCTAAATTCTATCTAACAAAGTCCCAGAACTCAATTTTAACAAATCTAATAACTGAAAAAGCAAATCAGCCCCTATAAACAGATTTTAGGCTCACATACTGCACATACACACTGCACACACATATCTTCTTTTAAAGCTAAATAATTAATTAATAAAACTAAGCGAAAGTACACATACATCTTAAAGATGAAATTTACACAGATTCCATGCTTAATTCAGACGTATCCAGAGCTTCTAAACAAGTAGTTTCACACTCACAGTAATACCGATTCATGAATCTCAAATCCATCACACAATTACACACACACAAGCGATCCATTAATTTCAATTAACAGTAAAGCACATGATATGAACGTAGCCATTTGTATTAACTCAAGTCTCAAACCAATGAACATGTTCGAACACAAAATAGATTCATACTAACTCAAGCCCAATGTATACACGATACTTTGCCGAAAACTAAGTACATGGAATCAACACTAAGCTATGGCTACACAAACTGAAACAAAGATTGATAGAGAGAAAAATAAAGGAAGGACAGGGGGGTCGGGTTCCGATTTCGCTCACCCGTCAAAGCTATCACAAACACCACCACTGCCTCGGCTTTGCTGCGTCATCCACTGCCTCGCCTTCGTCAAGAACACAGCTAGGGGCAGCCACGAACCAATCCTCGCGAGCCAAAACCGCTGCCTCGCCATTGTTTTACCGTAGCTGAACCACCACTGAGTCGTCGTCACAGCTCCCTCGTCATCTCCACAACATCATCGCTGCCTCCATTCAATGACTGAAACAGTCCCCTCCCATCGTCAACAAAACAGCCACCAATCATAACCCCAACCAAAATATCATCATCACAGCCCCAAAAACGAAATCAACCTCACACTACAACAAAAAAACAGAAACGAAAAGAAAAATAAGAAGAAGAAGAAAGGAAACAGAAATGGGGAAACGGGGGACGGGGTATTGGGAGATGATGGTGAAGGGGAGAGTGGAGAGGAAGAGGGAAACAAAAAACTTACCCCAAAAAATCAAAGGTTGCCGGAGTTGAATTTTAGCCGAACTTTAGAACCCGATCTACGCCAAACCGTTCGGAATTTGGCAAAACAAATAGTGAAAATGGAACGGTGGGGGGGGGGGGGTGAAAAGCTTTCGAATGATATTTTTGTATTTTTTCCGGCCACCGGAGGTGGTGGCTGGCGGCGGCACAGCGGCGGAGGATGACAGAGCAGAGGCGGTGCTGCGGTGGTCAGCGGAGGTGGGAGATTTTCGGTAGTGGAGGAAAATTTTGGCAGGAGTTTGGCTAAGTCTCATGGGACTTGTGAGGGAATGAAGAAAATGAGTAAAATTGGTAATTATATAGTCAAAAGGAGAAGGGAGGAGAGCCCTTGGATCAAAAACATCTCAACGGCTGAGATTGATTCTCATTTGGGTGGGTCAGGGGTGAGTTGGGCTAAGGTGGTGGGCTGATTGGGCTAATAATTCTTGCATAAATGGCCATTAAACGAGCCTATACCAATCAAAACATACACAATTAATCATAATTTAAACCACATAAATTCACGATACTATCACAATTTAAACGTAGAATCACAATTAAACACATAACCAGTAGCTAATATTTTTTTTCAAATTTTACATCCTAATTAAAGACAATTTTAGTTAGAACAAACACTAGAAGTCCAGAAAAATTGACGAAATGTCCAAAGAATCTAATTGGAATATTTTGAGCATTTTATGAATTTTGGTGCCAAAATTAGGTGATTACAACTGCCCCTCTTTGTTCGGGAACACGAAGAGTTTTCGGACAAAGATAACGACAACTAATTTTGGCTTTTCGGTTCTAGCCGAGAGCATGCTTTTCAAAATGGTGACCGTACCCTGATTCTTCGGTTCCAACCAAGAACAAGGCTACCTACATATCCCTGGACTAAGGAATCAGGTCAGTGTAGTTCCTCACGTGCGGTAGCTGGGACTACCGCATTCAAACAGACACTAGACTCTTCTAGACTCACTTAGATAAACTAGAGACTCTTCTAGACACACTTGGGGCTGATACTAGACACTCTTAGGCATACAAGGGCTATCGTTGCTGGTCACTGGTTGCTTGCTGATTGGCGGTCATTGGTTTACAGAGAAAATGAAAGTACAACATTAAAAATGTAAAGTTACAATTCCTATTCTAAGTCTTCATGCTTCCCGAGATGAGCTTCTTGGTTCTTGCTCCCCTCACTTGTTGAAAATAAGACCACCGCTCTTGGTTCGGGTGGGTCTTGCTCTTTGTAGAAAAGATAAACCCCCGATCTTGGTTCAGGTGGGTCTTCCCTCTTTACAGAATGAATTCCCTCGTTCTTCAGGTGGGCGCCTGGACTTCTTCAAATGTATTCCCTCGTTCTTCAGGTGGGCGCCTGGACTTCTTCCAATGTATTCCCTCGTTCTTCAGGTGGGCGCCTCGACTTCTTCAAATGTATTCCCTCGTTCTTCAGGTGGGCGCCTGCACTTCTTTAAATGTATTCCCTCGTTCTTCAGGTGGGCGCCTGGCTTCTAAAATAAATTCCCTCATTCTCCAGGCGGGTGCCCTGACTTCTAAAATAAAATCCCCCATTCTCCAGGTGGGTGCCCTGACTTTCTCTAAACTACTCCCTCATTCTTCATTCTTTTGCTTTCTTGTATTTCAAATGGCCTTCGACACAGAGCATCATGCGGCCCAAATGTTCCAACTAGTTGTTAGTCAAACTTTGTTAGGAACGGTATATTTTTCATGATAGTCTCTCCTGTGGTGCAAACCTTGGCATGTCACTCCAGATGCCAAACTACCTCATAGGCATTCCATTATCCAGGCAGGTCCTGACTGTGCTCTGCTACAACTGCAAAACAGGTGAACAATTTTTGCGAAACTTTCTTTTGCTCGTTTCGATATTATTGTGAATGAAAAGCAGAAGTGGAAGGAATTTCAGATAAAGGACTCTGAATGAGAGATGCCCTTTAGGAAAGTAAAAGGACTTATCTGGAGGTGAAAGCGATGACCTCAATAATATGACGTGCATCTTGGCCTCGAACCCTGATCCATTCACAACAGTTGTCCATCGACTCTTTCTCCAATAGAAACATTCAAAGCAATACTCGTCAAGCCCCACTTGATGACAGTTACCAAGGCCCTCATTCGGTTAGCGGCGCCCCTTTCAGGGTTTTCACTGACTAACCTCTCTCTTTGTTCTTTTGCCTGACTGTTTGTCATGTGGCGCCCTTTCAGGTTTTCACCAACAAGACTTCATTCTTTTTTTTTTTTTGGTTTCTTTCTTTTTTTTTCTTTCCTCCCATGGACCTCTTTAGTTCCACCCATTGATGATGATTTTTAGCTAACTCTTGCTCGTTTCTCATTCTCAAGATTGGCCAAAATGGTCTATTGGACATTTATCTGAGTTTGGAAGCAATGTTTGGCCTGTAATTTAGGGTGCCTTGAGCATCTTCCCCCCTTTCAAGAATGAATGAATGGTACAACAAAATAGAAGTTTGTTTTTATTTTATTTTATTGATAAAATAAAAATAAAATAAAAACAAACTTCTGCCCCAGTTTAGCAGAAACTGCGGATTTTGGACTTTCTTTGACTTTGGCCGCAAACTTAGAGGCAAGCTTTGCGTCGATGTGAGATAGAGAAAAGGATGAAATATCCCCTGATATGAAACTAGGGAATTTAAAACTTCCTCAGATATGAAACTAGGGAACTTTAAAACTTCCTCAGATATGAAACTAGGGAACTTTTAGATCTTTCCTTGATATGACCGCACCTGAATGGTTGCCTACGTATCCTTTTGAGAGGAATCAGGTCAGACGTAGCTCTAGCAACTTAATGCCAACTTTGTTTTGGATCTTTCTTTCTTCATTTCATCGCAATTACAAAGATTCCCAATAAAGGTTTACAAAAGTAATACAAAGCCAAAGGCTAACAAGAGGGGTACATTATCTGGGTAAGGGAAACAAAGACTTTCGTTACTCCACCCGAGAACATCAAATGTAGTACCTCTTCACTGCATCAGCATTAACAATCATTTCAGCCATCGTGCCCTCGATGTCTGTCAGGAATAGAGCACCATTGGGCAGCACCTTCTTCACCACGTACGGTCCTTGCCAATTTGGGGCAAACTTGCCCTTTGATTCTTCCTGATGTGGAAATATGCGCTTCAAGACTAACTGCCTTTCGATGAACTTGAGTTGGCGCACTTTCTTGTTGTATGCTTTAGCCATTCTCTTCTGATATAGTTGACCATAACATACTGCATTTAGCCTCTTTTCGTCAATCAAAGCCAATTGTTCCAAGCGGGATTTGACCCATTCGGTATCCTCGATCTCAGCTTCAACAATGATTCTCAAGGATGGTATTTCGACTTCTGCCGGAATGACTGCTTCAGTCCCATACACCAATTCATATTGAGTTGTGCCTATTGAGGTGCGCACAGTCGTACGATAACCCAGAAGAGCGAATGACAACTTCTCATGCCATTCTTGTGATCCTTGCACCATTTTCCAAAGGATCTTCTTAATATTCTTGTTTGCTGCTTCGACCGCCCCATTTGCTTTTGGACGGTAAGGTGTGGAATGCCTATGCACAATTTTGAATCTTTCACATACCTCATTTATCAAATGACTGTTGAGGTTGGCCCCATTGTCGGTGATAATGGTATTAGGGATACCAAATCGACAGATAATATTCAAATGGACAAAGTCGACCACAACTTTCTTGGTTACCGACTTGAATGTCACTGCTTCCACCCACTTGGTAAAATAGTCAATGGCGACCAAGATGAATCTATGCCCGTTCGACGCCTTCGGTTCTATCGGGCCAATGACATCCATTCCCTATGCTGCAAAAGGCCAAGGAGCAGACATTGTATGAAGCTCCAAGGGAGGTGAATGTATCAGATCACCGTGCACTTGACATTGGTGGCATCTTCGCACAAACCCTATGCAATCTCTCTCCATAGTGAGCCAGAAATAACCTGCCCTTAAGATCTTCTTGGCTAGCACATAGCCATTCATGTGTGGCCCACAGATTCCAGAATGTACCTCGTTAAGAATTCTTGAGGCTTCTTGTGCGTCCACACATCTCAACAGTCCCAGATCTGGGGTTCTCTTATACAACACCCCTCCACTTAGAAAGAAACTATTTTCAAGACGGCGGAGGGTTCTTTTCTGATTGCTCTCGGCTAGTGCTGGCTATTCACAATTCTTGATGTAATTTTTGATGTCTAAGTACCACGGCTCACCATCAAGTTCTTCTTCAACCATGTTGCAGTATGCATGTTGATCCCGAACTTGAATCTCGAGAGGATCAATGTGAGTTTGATCAGGATGACTGATCATTGATGCTAATGTAGCCAAAGCATCGGTCAACTCATTGTGCATTCTTGGGATGTGCCTGAATTCAATAGAATCAAATCTTTGGTAAAGATCTTCCAGACACTGCTTATGATGAGCTTCCCATCTCGAGTTTCCCATTCACCCTTGATTTGATGTACTAGAAGGTCAGAATCTCCGAGCACCAATAATTCTTTGATGTCCATGTCTATCGCCATGCGTAGACCCAGGATGCAAGCTTCATATTCTACCGTGTTATTGGTACACCAGAAACGAAGCTGTGCAGCCGTCGGATAGTAATGACCTGTCGGGGATATGAGAACGGCCCCGATACCATCACCTTTGGAGTTAGAGGCCCCATCAAAATAGAGCTTCCAATAATGTTCGTCGTCAGAAGGCAATTCCTCAATTGTGTCTACCTATTCCTCAGGAAAGTATGTCTTGAGAGGTTCATATTCATCATCCACTGGATTCTCGGCCAAATGATTGGCCAAAGCCTGGGCTTTCATTGCAGTTCTGGTGACATAAACTATGTCAAACTCTATGAGTAACATTTTCCATTTGGCGAGCCTTCCTGTTGGCATGGGCTTCTGGAAGATGTACTTCAATGGGTCCATCCGGGATATGAGGTAAGTAGTGTATGACAGCAAATAATGTCTCAACTTCTGCGCTACCCAAGTGAGGGCACAACATGTTCTTTCCAACAAAGTGTACTTGACCTCATAATCCGTGAACTTCTTGCTCATGGAGTAGATGGCTTGCTCTTTCTTGCCTGTGGCATCATGCTGCCCCAGTACACATCCAAATAAATTATCCATCACCGACAAATAGAGGAACAAAGGTCGGCCTGGCTCCGGTGGGACCAACACAGGTGGATTTGACAAGTATCGCTTGATTTGGTCAAAAGCCGCTTGTCATTCCTCGGTCCACTTGACTGTAGCATCTTTCTTTAGCAGCTTGAAGATTGGCTCACAAGTTGTAGTGAGTTGAGCGATGAACCTATTGATGTAGTTCAATCTTTTGAGGAAACTCATGACTTCTTTCTTGTTCTTTGGCGGAGGCAACTCTTGTATAGCTTTGATCTTTGTAGGGTCTAACTTAATGCCCCGTCTGCTGACAATGAAACCCAACAACTTTCCAGCTGGAACGCCGAATGCACATTTAGCCGGATTCAACTTCAAATTGTATCTTCTAAGCCTTTCAAAGTATTTCCTGAGGTCTTTAACATGATCCTCCGCCGTTCTCGATTTGATTATTACATCATCCACATATACCTAAATTTCTTTGTGTATCATGTCATGGAAGATGGTTGTCATGGCTCTCATGTATGTTGCCCCAGCATTCTTTAATCTAAATGGCATGACCCTGTAACAAAATGTTCCCCAAGGTGTGGTGAACGCCGTCTTTTCTGCATCGTCTTCATCCATCAGGATCTGGTGATATCCGGCATAGCAATCCACGAAAGACTGAATCTCATGTTTGGCACAATTGTCTATGAGAATGTGAATATTAGGCAAAGGGAAATAATCCTTGGGACTGGCCTTGTTCAAATCTCGATAGTCAACACAAATTCTTGTCTTTCCATCTTTCTTGGGTACTGGCACGACATTGGCTAACCAGGTAGAATATTGAAGTGATTGAATCACCTTTGCTGATAGTTGCTTCATAATTTCATCATGAATTTTCTTGCTCACATCTGTCTTGAACTTCCTCCGAAGTTGTTTGATTGGAGAAAAACCAGGATTGATTGGTAACTTTTGAACAACCAAATATGTGCTCAAACCGGGCATGTCATCTTACGACCAGGCAAACACGTCTCTATAGTCAAACAAGACTTGGACTATGTCGTCTTTCACTTTCGGTTCAGCGTGCATGCTTATCTTGGTTTCCTTAATATCATCGGCACTTCCCAGATTTATATTTTCTGTGTCATCCAGATTGGGCTTAGGCTTATTTTCAAATTGTTCTAATTCACCATTTATTTCACTCTCGGCTCTCTCCTCATCATATTCTTCCTCAAAGATTTCTTCCGTATCAGCCTCTTCCATGTCATCTACCTCCTCAACTGTCATTTCATACTCACTCCACCTCTCAACATTAAATTCCTTTATTTCTGGTTGGTTCAATGAGACCAAGTTAAACTGTGTGTTTAGATCAGGGCGTGTTTTCAGCATGCATGTCATGTTATTAAGTCCATCAGAAACATAGCTACAGAAAGAAATAAAAAACAAAATCAGGAAAATAAAGAGATAGAATAAGGAGACAAGAAGCAATGTCTTGCTTTTCATTGAATTTGAAAGATAAAAGGGTTTGACATCATAACGAGCAAAATAAATACACTTGGATTACAACCCTTAGAATAACCAAGTATACAGAAAGGATAACAAAACTTGCTACCAATAGCCCCTCCTAGTGGGGAGAGGCGTGGATTCCCAGTTGTTCAGCTTCACATCAGGGCCAATGTTTTGGATTTCTGCATTGCTAGGTCCTTCGCCAGTTTGCACCATGTTGATGCCAAAGACGTGCCTCAGGTCTGATAGCAGCTTCCTTTGTTCTTCAGTCTCCTCAGTATTCTTAGAAGCGGCCTTGCCTCCACTAGGCCTTGTGAAAGATTGAGCGAGGCAAGGGACAGGCTTCTCGAGAGACCATTCTTGTTTCTTCATCTTCCTAGCTCTTGCTCTGTCTACAGTTGTGGGCTTGTATCCCAGACCCCAGGTACCTCGAATGCCAAGTGGACTAATTGGACGCGACATTCCTTGTAGCACTGCCCCGAGACCTTTCCCGGGCTGGAAACCATGCTTCAACATTTCCGTAGCCATCATGACTGCTGCTTCTGACAATCTTGCTTGGGGTAAAGGCTTGCCTTCAGGAACCTCCTCCACATGGACCGCTTCAAATGCTTGATACATCAGAGTTGGGCTATCATTAGTGACCTCAATAACTGGAATAGATGGATCCTTGTAGATTGACAAACTCCCTCTCCATATACCATGATCATCTCACGATTCCATTCAAACTTGACAGTCTGGTGTAAGGTTGATGGTACCGCGCCTGCCATATGGATCCAGGGTCTTCCCAACAACAGGTTGTAAGACGAGTCCATATCAAGAACTTGGAAATCGATAGCAAAATCCGCGGGCACGATTGTTAGTATCAATTCTATCTCACCAATCGATTGTCGTTTCTCTCCATCAAAAGCACAGATACTCATGGTGTTTGTCCGAATTTTGTCCATATTGACTTTCAATCTCTTTAAGGTAGACAATGGACAGATGTTCAAACCGGACCCACCATCAACCAGTACCCTTGTGACATAAGAATTGTCACACTTGACAGTCAGATGCAGTGCTTTGTTGTGACCAGTGCCTTCCATTGGCAGTTCCTCATCAGTGAAAGTGATCCTGTTTACCTCAAAGATACGACTTGCGACTTCTTCAAGATTGCTGACGGTTATCTTCTCGGAGACATGAGCCTCATTCAGTATTTTCAATAGGGCATGGCGGTGTGCCTCAGAATGCATCAACAAGGACAACAAAGAAATTTGAGCAGGGGTCTTCCTCAGCTGCTCCACAATGGAGTAATCTTGCACTTTCATCTTCTTAAGGAATTCCTCCGCCTCTTTCTCGGTGACAGGTTCCTTGACGGGGCCTTGATTGTCTCTAGCCTGCTTTGCTTTTCTTAACTCTTCCCGGGTAAAGCACCGCCCAGAACGAGTAAGACCGCCAACTTGTGTTGTTTCCGCCACAACCTCTTTTCCTTTGTATGTTACCAATGCCTTGTCATAATTCCATGGGACAGCACTAGTGTTTCTCATAGGAATCTGAGGTGCACTCTTTATGACAACAGGCTCACACAGCTTGTTTTGATCCTCTTCACATGGTGCTCTTCTTATAACCAACTTTTGTTTGGCCACACAATCCGCCTCCTCTCCATTTTTGTTGGTCCTTTGGATCACCAATTTTGGTTTTTCAACCACCTCTTCCTTTCGCTCAACGGCTCTTCTCAATGTCAATACTGGCTTGTTTGGCTGGATAGGATGCCCCACTTTCCCCGGCACAACCGAAAGAATTGGTTGCATCCTTTCCACTCCAATTGTTATAGCATCGACTGACACTATTGGCCTTGCAGATTCGTCTTCAAATTCCCCTTCACATATACCCACCATGTGTACATCATGGACCGACAAAGGATTGCGATTAATGTTTGGCGTTTCTGCATCTTCGATCACTATTTGGTTATTGTCCATCAGATCTTGCACTGCCTTATTGAGATAATAACAATATTCTGTATCATGTCCTGGTGCGCCCGAATGGTATTGACGAGTCACTAGTGTATATGAATTTTAACTCGAATTTCGTCAAATAGTAGTATAGAAAGATGTCGATCCCACAGAGATTGGTTTATCTAGTCTACAGACGTTTCTTGTTTTTAGTTACTATTTGAGAAGATCAGAAAAGAGGAATAGTGAGTTGGTAAGTAAAGCAGTAAAGGAATAGTAAAAGATAATATATTTTCTTTCGATATGACAAAAGGTGTTGGGATCCTGACTTCACTTGATAGTTATATTATAAAGTAAAACCTTACTCTTCTATTTTATTTCTTATAAATGTATAGATGTTTATCACTAATCCATCTATATATTATTACTCAAGTTGAAATTTTAATTGCACTCCTTTCGGTTATGCAGGATAATTATCAATATGGTAATATTAAAGTCTTGGAAACATATGCTTGAATTGAAACGTGCTCCTAATTTTAGTAAGTCCCTTTCGGTTACCTTACTGGTTAAGATTTAGTGTTACACAATTAATTTTCCTCTATCGATTACACATTGGTATAGAATTTAATTTAACACAAAATAGATAGATATGACTCAATAATTATTTAATACCTATCGATACCACAATTAGATGTATTACTTTTTCTGCCTCCTTCGATTACAGAATTAGTAAAACGTTAACTTGTAGTATAAAAGAGATAGGTGCTAACAATTTAACATCTAACTATAAAAGCTGATAAATATAAATATAAAGTTTCAAATCAAGCACGTAAATTTTAAAGAGTAAGATTTACTATATTATATCGAAATATCAAGATCTGTCATTTCCCCAACACAAGAAAAGTTACTCCATAACGGAGCTAGTATTGCTAACGGAAATATTCTTGTCCATTAAATAAGAAAATAGAAAGAATTATTCAAGAGGAATAATTTCTTCTATTTAATTAAAAGCAGGAGTTAAAATAATTTCCAACATCGAACAACTAAGAAAACGCCAAAAAGAAACTTCTGAAAGAGAAAGGATTTTGATGTAGTCTGTCGCCTCCCTCTCTTAAGCAGCTCAAAACTCATGTATTTATAGTTTTTTTAGTAAACTCGTATGCACCATATTGTAGGCTGCTAGCAAAGCTTGGCTCCTGAAAGTAAAGCTTTTGTAAAAGCTTCTTGTGAGCAAATAGTATGATTTGCTTTTTAGTAAGCATTTGCTTCCTGCGTTTTTCTCCTTTCTTTCTTTTCTTCTTATTTTGTTTTACTTTCACTTTACATATAGTTTTGACTTTCATTGTTTCATTTAGCATTTGATTTTCTCCGTTGTCCAGATCCCGCATTTGTTGAGCTTTTTCATCTATTTTCTTATTTCCTGCAAAGAAAGTAAATATATTAATATTAAAATTATAATTATAGACTCACTTTATGCATGATAATTTTGTCTTATCAGGTATTCACAATGCCGAGAGTGATCCACTTTCCCAATGGGCTGCATGTTTCCTTGAATTGGCTTTATCATATCCAAGGCTCTCAATTTCTCGAAGATACTGGTGTAAGATTCTCCGATTGGTGTAAATTTGACACGATCCGAAATCCGGTTAGGTCGTGCGGGCACCCGACATCCTCCCCTAGACCCGTCGGGCGAACCCTTAATAATTAAATTAGGAAAATAAATATAACAATTCATAAATAAGGACAAGACTAAAAATAAAAACACAGACATACTAATACCTTTAAGCTGTACAAAAGAAATTACAGCTGACTACCCAACATACTAGGTTTAGGGCTATCCAGACTAGGCATCTAAGAGTACAAAAGAAGATAGATACCTCCTGAAGGGAGCAGAATGCAACTAAAATAATAAACAATAAACTGGTGGCCATCCGGAATAAAGCTGGCTCGCCCTGACAGCTGGAGTCGTCTTCGCTCCCGAACAATGTGGCGAACTCAATCCTGGAGCGAACCTGCCGAAACGAAATAGATAGACAAGAAACAAACAACAAACAAGGGTGAGTCAAAAGGACTCAATAAGTGGGGCAGACTAGCCACCTCAAGGAATAGGATAGCTAGCCAGGGAGAAGAAACATATAAATCAAATTCCTCTTATTTAAATTATAAAAAGGCATAGCCAGATAATAACTAGAAGCACGTATGGAATCACAAACTCATTAACAACCATTAACATAAAATAGCCAGAACATATAGGTATCCCGAACATATCAACAATTAGAATTACATCCTGTTGCGGCGTGCAACCCGATCCATATAATTATCCTGTTGCGGCGTGCAACCCGATCCATATATTTATACTGTTGCGGCGTGCAACCCGATCCCCGCAACCCAGAATACGAGCCAGAAATGTATAGGTAAACTGAGATATGTCCACGACATAGTGTACAAACCGCATACATAAAACACACACAATACACACAATAGTCAGTATGCGGTGCAATGAGATGGGATGAATGCGGTACAATGCAATGCAGTCACATATGCCTGATATCTATCTCCGGCGCGGGACTCTCATCGTCTACCAGGAGATATATGCAATAATGACCCTTCACCGGCTCGGGACTCTCATCGATTACCGGGAAGTATATGCAATGATGACCCTTCACCGGCTCAGGACTCTCATCGATTACCGGGAAGTATATGCAATGATGACCCTTCACCGGCTCGGGACTCTCATCGATTACCGGGAAGTATATGCAATAATGACCCTTCACCGGTGCGGGACTCTCATCGCCAACCGGGAAGTATATGCAACCGGTGCAGAATTCTCATCGCCAACCGGGATGTATATGCAATGCTCAAAACCAGAGTGCAATGCTCATATGCTCCATGCAATACCAACAACAGGGCATAAAATGTAATATACAATGTAAATTCAAAGCTAAGGCGTAATGAGTACGCCTATCGGCAGCTACACACGTAAGGAACACGTGGTAGATTATCCACGAGGCCAAGGGCCTCCAAAGAAATGGATACAAACACTTACCTTGTTACAAAGTTAGTACATCCACTCAATAACCGCTTGTCCTTTGGTTTCATTGCCAAACGATCCCACTCTATTCAATAAGCAGAAAAATATATCAAATTAGGCTAAAGGCTTCATTCCTCACATCTTAGGGCAATCCAGGTAGGAACCTGATACCCTATTCGCATACGCAATACGCAGGCCAGGCCTATATACAGGGTTCAAAGTTCCATAACCAAACCCTAAATAAATTATATTTATATGTTGCCCATAACTCACTGAGTACGAATATATAATCATTTCCATCATCGGGGTCCAATTGACCCTTTAAACTATCAATTTACGTCATTAGGGCGATGTCTAATATCCCTATCTTTACCGTAAAAATATATTCAAACACACATAATAAGCTAAGATAATGAGTTAACATCATTACCTGAAAATTTGGGGTAGAAATTCCACTATTTTTCCACTCCTTTTTCCCTTTTTTCCCCTCTCTTTTCTAATTTTTGCTCTCTCTGCGTTTTGGAAATGTTTCCGATGCATATCGATCTGATTGTGCTAGGGGATTAAATCCCCTAAGCCACCGACCTTTGTGCCAATTTTTTTAGTTATTATTATTTTTTAAATTCGATACGACGATTAAAATTGAAATGGAACCCTAGAGAAGTCGAAATGATCCCAAATTTTTCAAGTAAGCTATACAAAATATATGTAGCATACTCGCGAAGACGGATCTTAAATCAGACTTCCGAAACTCAAGATGCGAATTTAAAGAAAAAAGGTCAAATTATTTAACTTTCGGCATTTTTGCGGAACTAGCCGAACAACATCAAAATTCACTTTCGAAAAATCATAAAAATCACAAATAATCATACGAACCTAACGGCGCTTTCGGATTTCGAATCGGAGCTCATTCGCCCAAACCGAGATCAAAAATCTCTTTTTAATATTTATTGACAATAAAAACTGAAACTTTCTTCCGATGCCTACTAAACGAGGTCTGATTTAGCTCAAATTTTACAGACAGGTCCTAATGGACCTTACGAATATTTTAAAATTATCAGCACGCTAATCGGAGTCCTAACTTCCGAAACGACTGACCGAGGTCGTTTCAAAATTCTCTCTTTTTTTCCTCTCGGGCTTTCCTGAATTCAGCTCTTGGACGGAAGCCCGCAGGACCTCTTGGTCGGTAGGTAGGGTTTGGCGGAGCCTGATAATGATTAGGGGGAGCTTGGTGCGTGTGATATGTAGGCTGTAGGGCTGGGGCACGCCATTGCGGATAGGATGTTGGAGCATATGGTTGTGCTACATGTACAGAGTATTGGGGTGGAGGCATGGAGTATTATGCATTTTGTGGTGGGTAATAGTGTTGTAAAGGGGGTGTTTGTGGAGCTTGGTATGAATCATGTTGATTGTATCGCTCCTCGTTCCACTTTCGCAGACCTGACCCTACCATGGATACATCCTCTTTCTTCTTCTTACCAAACTCTGCTGCCCCAGTTTGCACAGCCTGTGTACTCGTCTTTAGTGCAGTCTGACTCACAATCTTGCCAGCTTTGACTCCCCTCTCAATCATTTCTCCCATCTTGACGACTTCACTAAATGGTTTCCCAAAGGCGGCGATCAATGCACCGTAGAACGCTTCATATTGCGCCTCAATGAACAAACGAACCATGTCATCGTCTGGTATTGCGGGGCTCACTCGAGCGGCCTGCTCGCGCCATCTGAGGGCGTACTCCCTAAAGCTTTCATTTAGCTTCTTTTTTATCGCATCCAAGGAGGATCGGTCTGGCAAAACTTCGATGTGGTACTTGTACTGGTCGTAGAATGCCTGCTCCATATCCTCAAATGACAACCATTTAGTTAAATCCTGCCTCATGAACCATTCGGCAGCTGCGCCCCCCAAGCTTTCAGAAAAATATGCTATCAACAGTTTGTCTTTCTTGACCCCTCTCATTTTACTGCAGTAGGTTTTCATATGAACCCTTGGATCTCCTTGCTCGGTGTATAGATCAAACTGCGGCACTATGAACCCATCTGGCAATTGCAATTCAGGGTATGGACAAAGATCCCTGAAAGAGATGTTAGTATGATCTCCATATCCTTGAATGGTCCTTACTGCTTGTTCTAGGCCTTTCATTTTTCGCAGAACCTCGCTCTCATCCAGCTTCCCCGATCGATCAACCTCAACCTGAGACTCGCGATGGAACCCCTGATCATATGAGTCACTGTGTCGGAAATGGAGTTCATGGTGCTGATCATAATGATGATCCCCAGCCTGGAGATGTGGTTCACTGTTGGATCTGGCCATGGCAGGCCTAACTGGGCCCCGAAAAACTGGAACCTGTGGGGGAGGTGGTCCATATTGTCCCTGTGGTGGATGTTGTCCATACTGCCCTTGTGGTGGAGGTGGTGGTTGTGGCGCATGAGGGCGCACTTCAGCTTCTTTCGTTGCACCATGGTTAGGGCCAAAACCAGGGGGATAGTTCGGATCCTCGACCGCCGTAGATGTGCCTGGTGCTCGCTGGCTAGCTGTTGGCACAAGCCCATCTAGGAGGTTTGGCATGGGAGGAGGTGCCCATCTCGTGGTTATCGCATGATGCATGCCTATCAGGAATTGCTTCAGAGTCAGGGCCTCTTCTGTCGTCCTATCATTTTCTTCGGAACCGGCATCGATTTGTCTCCTTCAGTGGCCATGTTACCAAATGGAATTTCAGATCTTTTTTAGAGTGGGGTAATGGCAGAGTGCTGCACCGAATCACTGGTAATCTATACTTGTCTGCAAACAAAACAGGTTAGGAAACACAATTTTTACAAGTCAATCGTGCCTACAAGCCTAAGGTCGTCATGCGTCATCCCGAAACAGTTTAGATTAGATTCCCAAGTGTATTGTTTGAGTCTTCTTTCTTTTCCTCCTTTTTTTTTTTCAAAGAGAGGCCAGAGGGTGAAATAAATTGATACATAAAAAACAAACAAAAGATTTCCATTACTAAGATAATGCAAGACATACAGTGCTCTAAGGCACAAACTTAGAAACGTACAAATGACTGAAAAATAGAAATAAATTACTACTACTAAAAGTAACATAAAATACAATATGCCGAGATGTTAAATGAGTGACAAAATAAAACAATAAGCTGCATCATCTCGGACTGATATATCTGCTAAGGCAACCCTGGCTCAGCGTCAAATGGCTCCTCTAGGTCAGACTCATGCGGCTCCACGGGATCTTCTTCTGCTGGTGGCAAAGGCTGGCTCAAAACATCATGCAATAGGTGCACCCGCTGAGATATATTCCTGGCATAATCTGGAGCCTCAATGAGGATAACACTGTTGGACGAGTTCCTATGATCTTGGCACATCCTAGCTACATAGTCGGCCAGTTTCCGCACGTGTTCCTGACATCGATCAATGGCTCTCTTGACATGGCTATCTGCTGAAGCTGGCTCGTGGCTAATCTCAATGTATCATTTTTCAAAATCACTGTCTCATCAAGTTGTTTATGAAGCCGATCGATGTTCCCCACGCACTTATCTGCAAATCTGTCGCTCTCAGCCTGGGCGGCTAGAGCGGTGTCCTTCTCGGTCAAAGCTTTACGGTGCAAGTCATGTAGTCGCCTAATAGTATCTGAGTATTGATGTGTCAAGTCCTCGCTTTCAGACTGAGCGGCTCTAGCAGCATCTCTCTCTGCAACTAAACCATGTATGGTAGCACGGTACTCCTGTTCAATCTCACGCCTGGCCATCCGAACCTGCATCTCCAATTGAGCCTCAAGGTCGACCATGCCTATACTCGACCTAGCTGGCATCTCTCTAGGTATGGGCTGGTGGCGATACCATGACTCGTACTCCTGAGTGACCTCTCCTATGAGTCCATTCTGAACCTGAGTCTCTTTCGTGAGGTGACGCCTAGTGTCCCACAAGTTCAAGATCTTTCCCCTGTGGGTAAACAGTCCTGGAGGATAGACTAAGACATAAGAACTCATATCCTCAACTATCAGGACCACCTGTCGTCGCCCCAACTGCCTGAGTACCCGCAGAGGGGCATAAGGCTGGGCTGCTTCAAGACCCATCAGAACTAAAAAGGGGCGCTCGATGCATCGGTGCACAACCTTCTCCATAGAAAGCCATTTATACTGCCACAATATCTTATCTGCTGTAAGGGAGTCCAAGCACGACCTCCAAGCACGCTCGCCATTTGTAAACTTAAACTTCTCAATATGTTCGAAATGATAACCGAGATAGCCAAAGTCAAAGCAAACAGCAATAGTATGAGAAGGGCGGGGGCGTATGTACTCCAAAAACCATACTTGCAATAGGAAGTTACACCCCTCGAAGAACTCATTTTCGCCTTTGCAGCATCGAGTCAAAGCATGAAAGATACTTCCCAGAATTGTCGGAACGATCGTGGGATTTGGTGCTTTTTCAAATAGGGCCACCAGAATCCAACTAACTCTAATGGATATCCTTTCATGCGGCAATGGAAAGACCAATAACCCTAGAAGAGCAAACACAAAAACCTTCGGACAAAGTTGCACCCATTCATTATATGTTAACTTGTCATGAAACTCGAAGCTATACCGTTTGAAACCACTATCACACCCGAATCGAGCATAGAGGTAGTCAAATGAAACCCAACCATGACTAGTACTAGCAATAGAGGTATCTACTCGCATCCGGATGTTTTGAAAGAAATCATGGGCATTGACATTTTTTGGGGCAATCATTCTCTTTTCATGTAAATCTAGCTTAATGAGCCCGGCTATTTCCTCGAGTGTAGGCGTCATCTCAAAGCCTTTGAAACAGAAGGTATTACTGTTTGGGTTCCAGAGTCCGACTAGTGCACTAACCAGATCTCGGTGCGGCACAATATCTTTAGTCACAAGGTCAGTCAGAAAGCCAATCTTCTTTTGGACTGAACCTTGCTGCATCTCGCTCATACTCTTCCACCAAGACCTCAACAATTCGGGTGGGCCGTCAGTCATCATGATAGATGGTGGGGTGGCATCAGTAGGGTACTTTCTCTTGCTAGACCTAGAAGACGATGCAGCCATGGTACCTAAAAACATATGTCACTTAATTTTGACAAAACGAAAAGTACCTCGAAACATTGACAGACAAAACAAACCGATGTTTGAAACCTCCTCAAAATCTAACATGTGTTTACCATTTGAGACTCAGATTTTCAACAAAGTTTGGCCATTACAACGGCATAAAATTGACCCAAAAAGACTTTCGGCCAACCGAGGCACTTGCTAACTGTTGGAAAAATCACCATTCCAGAGACGCGGATAAATTGACTCAAAATACTGTCGCCAACACGAAACAGACTCTTGCACTTTCCATGAAATTGGGCATATGGCGGTCGCCACAATGGAACTCAGCTAATTTTCAAAAAATTTACCATTATAACGGCATAAAATTGAACCAAAAGAATCCTTCGACCAACCAGGGCATTTGAAAACTTAAAATATTTTGCCATTATAACGGTATCAAGACTATCTCCAAAAAAGTTGACAACTTTGGTATGAAAATTCTTTTCCTTTTCCTTTCTCTTTTTCTTTTCTTTTCTTTTTTTTTTTTTTTGAAAAATTTCGCCATTATGACGACGTAAAAACATACTCAAAATTTTTTCGACACATAAATCTTTGCAAAATTTCTGTTTCCACAGCATGACCTCAAACAGGAAATGTATTAAAACAACAAAATCTACAAACTGAAATTCACCCTACTTCCTCTCTTTCTTTCATTTTTTTTTTCTTCTCTTCTTTTCATTTTCTTTTGAAATCCGCCCTTTCCCGATTCGGTCAGCATGACGACCCTTCCTTCTAAATGCAACACAGAAAATGCTTCGGACGTATCTCGACGCCAAGGAGTCATCCTAGACAAGTGCGGTACCGGTGTGCCGCACCTCACTAAGTCAAATATGATGCAGATAATTGGGCCTAAAGGTTTAATTCTAGGTGACACAACTGACTCGGTGTCTAGACTGGCTCATAACCCGGTGGACAAACCGAGCGGAAAGAGCATCAGAGCCGTCCGGAAACAGTGTGTCCAGCCTAAACCCTGTCACGCCTTCCTCCTAAATCATGGGTAATTTAGTAAGAAGGCCCAGATGCCACAAGCAATCTGGTAAGTGTACGTGTGCAAGTGTTCCAGAGACTCAGAGGTGTACGTGGAGAAGACAGTTTATATACAATTCAACAAAATCAAAGCGGTAACATTCAACTTTCCATGTGATAACGGCAAACATATAACAACCAGATATTTAATAAATTAAAACATGCGACAATTTTATCAAAGCCGGAGATACTAGTTTTCACAAATGTCCCCAGCGGAGTCGCCAAGCTGTCACGTCCTAAAAATTAACTAATTAACTGCGAGTTGCGAGGTTTATTATTTAAAGGCTCGTGACTGGTGTTCAAAAGGTACAAAATTATTTAGAGAACTCGAAGTCCCCACTTGACATAGTTTAAGGTGTGCCAAGTCACCAAAAGATACCTTAGAACACCTCTGACTCGTCTAATGGTCTGCGTTAGAGATTCGGGTAAGGTTCTCAGTTGACTCTCGGGAAGGTATTAGGCACCCTCGAGTCCTGTGCCAAGCACAGTTGCTTTATTGTCGCAATTTTTATTTATTAAATATGGTTGTTATATTAATGCCGTTGATTTGAATTTAAACTTTGATTAAGAAAATTAAAAGCGTATCATTCTTTTCCAACCTCACGGAGGACTGGACGAATTTATACTTTTGATTCATAGCAAATAAATAAAGTGTATAGTGCATTTCCAACCTCACAAATGACTGGTCTATTTTTTAAAAGGATTTATTTAACTTCGAAATGACTAGTTTAGAATTGATTTAACTCAATTAGGTTTTCCTTTTAGCCTAATAAGTAGATCACAAATCATACTTATAATATTACCTAATTGGTTTTGAAAACCATATTTTATCACAAGATTCATCATTGATTTCTCTTAATTTAATTTGGCTCGTCTCAATTTGATTTTTCCTTTTGCCTAATAAGTAGATCACAGATCATACTTATCAATTTGCCTAATCGTATTATATTTTGTTATTAAATAGTAACATTGGTTTTGAAATAAAGTGACCAAAGAAAAAAAATGATATGGAAACCAACATAACTCTATAAAACTTGGTGATTATATATCAAAATAATGGTTGTCTATCCAAGACTTACTAAATAATAGGCTGTTTTTACAAAATTTTCGGCCCAGAAGCTTTCTAAAAAAATGATACGTTAAACTTTGTGCAGAAACAACCCACTAATGTTATTTCCTTTAGATTTTGGCCACTTTACAATTTTATTTTTTTTTAAAAGTATACTTTGCGCAGATAGATTGTTTTTATTTTACATTTCTATTTTTTCAACAGTGGCTGTTTCTGCAAGTTTGTGCAGCAGCAGAAAAAAAACGTGGCTGCTTTCTGCAAATTTGTTTTCGCGCTCAGTTTTCTTTACATACAAGTTTCAGTCTATTTTCCTTCAATTAGATTATATGCAATAGTTTGCCTAAATGTCCGGGTTTAGAGGATTGTATTTGCAGTCCTCTTTTGCCTAAGTATTAAGATTTGAAACAATTTCCACAATGATATACAATTGCAAATTTATTTATATACATAGCTAATATCTAAATAAGTCATGAAAATGTGCTAACTTGATAAAATCATATGCTAGCTGCTATGAACTCAACGTGACATTTCTTTCCACTTTCTGTTACTTTTTAAATCTTCCTTATTTCATTTCAACGTGACGATAAGAATAGCTAATGCACATACAAGTAAGCAAATAAAATACTTTTTTTCTTCATACCAACAACTAGCTAGAATAGCAAGGCAAAGTTGGCATTTTTTCACAGTATCAAACCTTAAAATAGACGCAGAACACAATGCATAAAAGAGTTGAAGAACAAATACCAAATGAGTTGATACCTCTTTAGCAAAAACGAAAATAAAATTCCCTAGAACAGCAATAAGCCTCCAATAAAATGCAGCAAGCAACAACGCCTTTATGCCTCTATTCAACCTTTAAAACCTTAAGATTTATGCTCCAAAAGGCCTTAGATGTAAAGGCTTTTGGTTCTAAATCTAACTCTCAAACTTACTTTCTTTCTCTCTATTTTTTTTTTCTCAAGTGTTTTTGCCCTCCTTAATTGAGAATTTCAGCAGGTTGTTCTTGTCAAATAGGGCAATAAATGGCCCTATTTATAGCTGAAAAATTATCAAAGGGTGGAGTGTTTGGTTGGCTAAAAGTACAAACCCATCCCCACTTGAGTACCTTTGTCAAGTCCCACATTTTAAGGCTTTTTGGCACTATTTCCTCACTATTTCAGCCACCCTATTTGTCCTCTAAAACTGAAATGATAAGTTGTCCTAATTGACTCAAACTTATTACAAGTTGAAGCCTTAAAGACCCCTATATTCTAAGCTAACAAAAATCTGAAAAATCTATACTAAAGCAGCCTAAAACTAACTTAACACTAAACTAAATAGACCAGATCCTAAATTCTATCTAACAAAGTCCCAGAACTCAACTTTAACAAATCTAATAACTGAAAAAGCAAACCAGCCCCTATACACAGATTTTAGGCTCACATACTGCACATACACACTGCACACACATATCTTATTTTAAAGCTAAACAATTAATTAATAAAACTAAGCGAAAGCACACATATATCTTAAAGATGAAATTTACACGATTCCATGCTTAATTCAGACGTATCCAGAGCTTCTAAACAAGTAGTTTCACACTCACAGTAATACCGATTCATGAATCTCAAATCCATCACACAATTACACACACACAAGTGATCTCCATTAATTTCAATTAACAGTAAAGCACATGATATGAACGTAGCCGTTTGTATTAACTCAAGTCTCAAACCAATGAACATGTTCGAACACAAAATAGATTCATACTAACTCAAGCCCAATGTATACACGATACTTTGCCGAAAACTAAGTACATGGAATCAACACTAAGCTATGGCTACACAAACTGAAACAAAGATTGATAGAGAGGAAAATAAAGGAAGGACAGGGGGGTCGGGTTCCGATTTCGCTAACCCGTCAAAGCTATCACAAACACCACCACTGCCTTGGCTTTGCTGCGTCATCCACTGCCTCGCAATCGTCAAGAACACAGCTAGGGTCAGCCACGAACCCATCCTCGCGAGCCAAAACCGCTGCCTCGCCATTGTTTTACCGTAGCTGAACCACCACTGAGTCGTCGTCACAGCTCCCTCGTCATCTCCACAACATCATCACTGCCTCCATTCAATGACTGAAACAGTCCCCTCCCATCGTCAACAAAACAGCCACCAATCATAATCCCAACCAAAATATCATCATCACAGCCCCAAAAACGAAATCAACCTCACACCACAACAAAAAAACAGAAACGAAAAGAAAAATAAGAAGAAGAAGAAAGGAAACGGAAATGGGGAAGCGGGGGATGGGGTATTGGGAGATGAGGGTGAAGGGGAGAGTGGAGAGGAAGAGGGAAACAAAGAACTTACCCCCAAAAAATCAAAGGTTGCCGGAGTTGAATTTTGGCCGAACTTTAGAACCCGATCTATGCCAAACCGTTCGGAATTTGGCAAAACAAATAGTGAAATTGGAACGGGGGGGGGGGGGTGAAAAGCTTTTGAATGATATATTTTTGTATTTTTTCCGGCCACCGGAGGTGGTGGCCGGCGGCGGTGCAGCGGCGGAGGACGACAGAGCAGAGGCGGCGCTGCGGTGGTCAGCGGAGGTGGGAGATTTCCGGTAGTGGAGGAAAATTTTGGCAAGAGTTTGGCTAAGTCTCATGGGACTTCTGAGGGAATGAAGAAAATGAGTAAAAATGGTAATTATATAGTCAAAAGGAGAAGGGAGGAGAGCCCTTGGATCAAAAACATCTCAATGGCTGAGATTGATTCTCATTTGGGCGGGTCAGGGGTGAGTTGGGCTAAGGTGGTGGGCTGATTGGGGTAATAATTCTTGCATAAATGGCCATTAAACGAGCCTATACCAATCAAAACATACACAATTAATCATAATTTAAACCACATAAATTCACGATACTATCACAATTTAAACGTAGAATCATAATTAAACACATAACCAGTAGCTAATATTTTTTTTCAAATTTTACATCCTAATTAAAGACTATTTTAGTTAGAACAAACACTAGAAGTCCAGAAAAATTGACGAAACGTCCTAAGAATCTAATACGACTATTTTGAGGATTTTATGAATTTTGGTGCCAAAATTAGGTGATTACAGCATCGGCGTGTCGAGAGGATTTAGATCGAGCACGGTAGGAATGGCCTCCTCCTGTCCTTCTCCACTCTGCTTCATCGAGCCTGATCTTTGTTGTGACTCGGTCGTGTAATTCATCCCAAGTTCGAGCTTGCCACTGCTGAAGCTCTTTCTTTAACTCAGTCGCAGCCTCTGAATTACCCATATTAAGGTTCTTTTCGAAAGTCATGACTACCAAACTGTCATCCATCTTTGGCAGGTCCATTCTCTCAGCCTGAAAGCGCTCGAGGAAGTCTTTGATGGGCTCGAGGTACCCTTGTTTTACGTCGAAGATATCCTCCTTTCTCTTGAGGATCTTTTGGGGCCCAGCGTGAGCTTTGATGAACATGTCAGCCAATTCGTCGAAGCTGGAAATGGACTCGGAGGAGAGGAGCATGTACCATTGTAACACCCATTTTTCCAAGGAGTCGGCGAATTTCTTTAGGGTTGAATCGTTTCTTTTAACAGCCAATTGGGGTTGAATTGTTGCTTTTAACCATGGCCATATATTCAGTGATATAGTCAACTGGATTTTTCGTCCCATCGTATTTCTTCAGAATTTGTAATTTGAAATATTTTGGAACGGGCGCTGGAGCAGCTTCAGGCTTGAAGACATTTTTCGATGTCCAGTGCTCGTTGAGGTTTGCGGACCCCTAGCACGTTTTCAAGCCCTTTTTCCATGTTAGCCTCGAACTCTTTCTTCCATTTTTCGAAGTCGGATGCGACGCTTGTTTGAGACATTGTGGGGGCTGCAGTCCCCGAGACCCCAGACGCGATCCCATTTGGGAGACCTCCCGTGTTGGTTCCGATGGGAGTGGCGTTGGGATTTCCTCTACTGAACATCATGAAGGGAATATCACCGAGGTTGGAATGGACTCTTCCATTCCCGGTGAGAGCTTGCAAGGAGCTTCGAAATTGCTCATTAAATTGAGCATGCGTGGCTGCTTGAGCGGCTGCCTATTCTCGCATTTGTTGTAGCGAGTTTACTATGAACTGTTGGAAGGGGTCGCTAGAATTCGAGGAAGTTGGATCGACTGAAAATGCTCCTAGGGGAGGTATGGGACCGATTGGCGGAGTGGATCCATTTGGAGGCGTTAACCCAATTAATAAATTTGAATTGTTCGTTGGATTCCACCATTGGTCTCGGTGGCACCCACTGTCTGATCTGGCACTTGGATAGAAATGTTATCATTGACAGTATCTGACATTTTTATTTTTGGTAGAAAGTTGAAACTGCAGACTTTGGAATAAACGTTATTACCAGATCCCGACAGATGACCCCAATTTGTGTTGGCCTAAATCGGGATAGGACAACAAATCGAATTTATATTGGGTTCAACTGGTAATTTGCTTGTATCAAAGCGATGTTCGAGCTAAGATTAAGTTTGAACTAGATGAAAGGCTTGGAAAAATAAACGAGACAATGAACAGTGAATAAAAGTATAAGTTGAATATCGTATTTTCCATATCCCGTTTGTTTACAAATGAATCCTATTTATAATCAGTGAAAAAATGACGTTATAGATATCATAACAGTGCCTTTATGGTCATCACTCCACGTTTGATCATGGTTGACTTACGATCTTCCCCTTAAATGATAGAGCAACGGTCAATGGTTACAAAGACCAGGCCTCGTTTAACGAGGCGTTGCATCCGCTCGGGGTCACGTTGCAATGTCGTTCTCTCCGAGCTCGACACTTTGAGCTCGCTTCTCCTCATTTCCTGAGACGATTTCTCGAGGCGAAGAATCATGCGACCTCTCTTCGTGGATTTACTTCGTGGAGTTGACTTCGTGTTACACTTCGGAGCCTTGCTTGAGACCTCGGTGATTTTTCATCTAATAAAACGGTAGAATCCATGCTTCCACGCCAAGTACCAGCTGCTTCCACTGTGCCAGGTAAGAGTATGTGTCCTGCTCTTACTCATTCTAATAATTCCTCTCCTACTAAAACTCTTAACCCCTCACAGCAACGTCCAAACTTCCCCTTCTTCTACTAAACCTCTACCTGCTCAGCCGCACGTTCAGCCCACCCCTTTAAATACAGCCGTGTCCCGTAGTTCTTGCATGTCTAGGCTCTGTAGTCACCTCTCTTAAACGACAGCGCTACCTCTCCAACAGACCAACAGTAAGCATTATTTTTCCTTAATTTGTCCCATATTGCATAAACAGTTTTGTGTATTTTAATTATCTTCTCCACATAATTAATATATGTAAATCAAACCAGTCACAAGTCTGTTGACCAAAGTGAGCGGAGAACATGATCTTCTAACTCTCAAGTCATATGATATTTGAGCGCTTAAAACGTGTCTACATTTTTCTTGTTGGACTTTGATTGTTTTAATTTGTTACCATATACTCCAAAAATTGGAGTATATTCTATCGTAGAACAGTAAGATTCTATATTTATTTATTGTGGTGATACTTAAATTAGCAAACCAAAAATTAGGATATAGATTCTTAATTATGATACCTTGAGATAGTAATGGGCATGCTTCTACAACACTATATTCACATATATACATAAAATTGAAAAAAGGAATCCGATTATTTGGAATTTGGAAACTAGACCGACCTAACTACTAGATTTTAATTTCTCATCTTAATTGTGGTTTAATTACGAATTCAATTCACAAGCATGAAATATCAACTTCTTTTCTGCTCAACTTGCACCCAACCTAGTAGTCTATCATGACGGTTGACGTACGGCGTATAGAGTAGCTTATTGATAATGCATCAACGTCTCTTGATTATGGGTGTCACCTATCCGTCAAAACCTGAACCCGGACCTATTAAAACCCGATTCCATTCGGACCCGCAAAAATCCAGACCCATAAACCCCTTAAATTACCCCTATCCAAACGAGTATTTTTTTCATAATGAATACCCGTGTCCGTTAAGACTCGTCAAAATTATTGAGTATTAATAAATATATCCGTACCCGTTAAAATAAAATGAGTAATAAAACTTGTACGTGGCATGCAAAGGAAAGGTGTGAAGGAGAATGAAAAGTAATATCTGATTCTTGCAGCAATGACTCGAAATGTTTTTGTATTACCAGTTTCAAAAGTTGCATAAGAAAGTGCATTTAGCCAAGAAAGACAAATAATAGGCGATACCCGCCACTCTTTGGGTAATAATGCTTTGGATGTAGTTTGTTTATGAGACTGGATAATGCTTTGGATGTAGTTTGTTTATGAGACTGGATTAGATCGGAGCGAAGAAACCAAGGAATTAAAGATTCACTAGAACAAGATGATAATCTTAGAGAAATTCTATTAAGTGACTACAGTCAAGCACCATCAATGGCACCTACACCGGAGCATGAGGAAGATGACATGGAAGAAATTACACAAAGAATTAGGTATATATAAATTTGTAATTTAAATTTTCATTATCTAGTTTTGATGTTGCACTTTTTAAATTTGGAAGTTTAATGTTCAGAACTTTAATAGTTAAAGTATCTTCAATAAAGTAAGTCTTTGAGTTTTTCCTATTATTCATTTTTCTTTTCTTTTTTTAATTTGTTTTAAGCATTTAAACTAATATTATTAAAAAATAAAATTAAAATCCGGACCCAGACCCGATTTGTTAAGATCCGAACCCATACCCGTATCGCTAAGACCCGAATCTGCACGGTAATTTTTTCCTACTCGAAATTCGGACCCGTTAAAAACCCGTATCTAAATTCCTAATCCGTAGAATTACAATTTTATAATCCAAACCCGGACCCGTATGCCCCTTTGACACCCATACTCTTGATACTCTAATATCAAATGAATATGCAATACTACTGCATTAGTATGTCTTGAGCTTTTTGCCAACCACCTCTACAATTTAATAACTGGGAAACAAAAATAAGAAATTAATCACTGAGAGGCATCAAGTGGATGGTGGAAATGAATCTCCCAAAATTGTTGCAGTGCTTTTATGTTGAATACATGATTTAATTAATCTTAGGAGGAGTATTAGCCATAAGTCAAGCGATTTAAGTTTGTTTTATTTTGTCCCCCTAATCATGTATCCTTGCAATAAATTTGAAGAGCAATCTTTAATATTTGAGATTTATTGTTTTTCGTATTTTATTTTCTTATATATTTTTCATTGACATATTAATCAGTCATTTTATAAGAACTTCTGTTAAAAAAATGAAACCTATATAGAGAGATGTATATACTCTATTGTTTTAGTAAATGCTTAAAGCATCAAGTGCAAGCCAACTTTTTCGGTGCTTTATGCGTAATTAATAATTGCTGCTGCGACGTTCCTATTAGAGTGGTCAAGAAGCTGCTAAGGTTCACCCTATGATCATTTTCCATAAATGATTTCATGCAAATACAAAATTACTATGAGTTGGAAAATGTGGAGAAGACGTATAAGATTGAACTGAAAACATTTTTACAAGAGACAGGAATATTTGAACAAGTATACTCCACCCACTTTACATTGAGCTAGGAATCGTTTGGTAGAGAAATAAGTTATACGTGGATTAACAATACATGGATTAATAATACAGGGATTAGTAATGCATGTATTAATAATACATTGAGGGGTCGTTCGGTTTGGCTTGGGTTTTACGCGGGTATTAACTATTAATGCGGGTATTAGTAATGTGGGTATTAATAATGTGTGTGTTAATAATGTGGGTATTGGTAATGCGGGTATTAGTTATGTGGGGTTTAATAATGTGGGTATTAGCCACGCATATATTATAGCGTATGGATTATTTGTTGAATCACTGATATATTACAAATTAACAAAAAATATTATAATTTAAAATATTTATTTACTCCTTAAATAAAATTTTAAAATATCCTTATTATTATGAGGGTTAATTTTGTCATTTTAAATTTTAATACCTGCATTATTAATACCCACATTATTAATACCACCTTCTACCCCGCATAAAATAATACATAGATTCCCGCATTAATAATGCGGGTATTAATAATGCGAAATACACAAAAACGCAACCAAACGTTGCACTAATTTTATGCGGGTATTAAAATTTTACAAAAACCAACCGAACGCTGCGCTAAATTAACGCTGAGTTTTATACAGGTATTAATATATAATGCTGTCAACCGAACGACCCCTGATTGTTTTAAGTCATGTGTTTGGTTCATTGTATTAAAATTGAGATAAACATTGTATAACTTAAACTTGTGTTTGGTCTAAAAGTGCATAAAATTTTATTTCCAATTATACCCTTGAATTCTTATCCATGTATTAAAAACAAGGGTTTGAGGGTAGGTATTTTAGTCATTTTATTGTTTATCCATGTATTAGTAAACATGGTATTACTAATACCATGGTGAGTTAGGTATTAGATAGTACTTGAATTGGTGTATTAATTAATACATGTATTAGTTATCCCAACTTAAAAAAACCTACCAAACAGTGGATAACATTGAAAAAAAGTACTAATACATATATTAACTAAGCAATACACCATATCAAACGACCCCTTAATGTAAGGACAAGTATGAAAACGGATTGGTAACGCCAGTAGTATGAATGAACTAAACCAAGATCCTCGTTGAAACACAACTTTAACTTTTAAATACTCTTTTTAATTTCAATTAGAAATAATCTTGTTTTTTTCCTTTTTAGCTTCTATCAACGCTTTGCTACGCAAATTTTTGTGATTAACCGTTCTAAAAGGTTAACAATGAAAGTTGCTCGCATTAGGGATTTGACAATATAATCTAAGTTGTTTATCCTAGAAGTACATCAACTTAAAATTTAAGTTGGCATCCTTGCATCAATGCAATGATGACATGAATTGCGGAAATTCCAAAGTATAGAACTCTATATAAGATATCCACTTCCTAAATTGGTTTGTCAGATAGAGAAATCCATTTAGACTTGAAGTCCAATACTACACTATTCGTCTCCATGAACATGCATTCTCTTTATTCCAGCATCCATTACTGGCTTGTTGAGCACCCAACCATCAGCCAATTCGAGTGGAAACAGGGCCAAACTTTTGGTTCCTCCCTTCTTTTCATCACACTTACTGTTACCATCTACTTGTCCCTCACTCTATTAGCTATCCCCTTCTCAAAACACATCCCTATCCTCTCTACCACCGCAAGGCACCGCATTACAGCAATCCACAGCCTCAATCTCTGTCTCCTTTCTCTCGTCATGGTCATTGGCTGCAGCCTCTCTATCCTCTACCAAATGCCTCGCAATGATTGGAAGTGGATCGTCTGCATGCCAGCCAATACTCTTTCCAATGGACCAGTGTTCTTCTGGATTCATATCTGCTACCTTTCCAAGATTCTTGAATTCATAGATACCCTTCTAATCATCCTCAGTAGCTCTCGCTCGCGACGCCTCTCATTCCTCCACATCTATCACCATGCAGTGGTGACTGCTCTCGCTTATATCGGGCTCTGTGCTTCACAGTCTATGATTGGTCTTGCGGTCATCATCAATTCTTCGATTCATGTTCTAATGTACGCCTATTATTTCCTGTCTGCAATAGGGAAAAGGCCATGGTGGAAGAGGATTGTCACTAACTCTCAAATCATCCAATTCCTTGTTGGCTTTCCAATTTCAGCTATGATGCTGCATTATCACTTTACTTCTGAGTTTGGATGCTCTGGGATTGTGGCTTGGTGCTTCGGTATTTTTTTTAATGGCTCACTTTTGGTGCTCTTTCTTGACTTTCATTCCAAGAACTATGCCAACAACATCAAGAACGAGCGTAAGGATCAACTGGACAAACATAAATAACTCTGCTCTCCTATTAATTTGTACTTCCATATCCTTTTGTTGTAGTACAACAACCTAATTGCATTATCACTTTACTTCTGAGTTTGGATGCTCTGGAAAAAACCTTTTGTTGTAGTACAAATCATGAAGAATTGGGCCAAAGTCCCTACGGATTCCATGAGAATTGAAAAAGAGAAGTCATTATTTTCTTGTATGTTGATTTCTTAGATTAAACTAAATTGATTGAGTAATAGAAAGAGATACAGAGTACCGGTTTCTCCTTGTTTTCACTATTCTACAAGAACCAACTAGCTATCATTTTTTTCTATTGCTTAATGAAGATTCAAAGATCAAGTTTTGACTTGTTTGTCCTCAATTAGATTTGCCAAATAGCCACACGTGAATATCGAGTCTATACTACACAATCTTATAAAATAATATAAGCTTTAAAATTAACAGAATTTTGAATTAATAATTATATATGAAACAACAAATCAAAGTACAAGTAGAGTATATAATCAATATGATATATCCTCATCTGGTGACTTGTCTGTTGAAGCTAAGATGATTAGATAGTGCTATTACTTATATTTTTAAAACGGAAAAGGGTCAAAAATACCCCTCTACTATCAGAAATAAGTTAAAACTACCCTCCGTTTGAGTTTTCGGCCATCCATACCCCTAACGTTATACTTTGAATCAGAAATACCCTTAATTTGGACGGCGAGACACGTGGCATTCCAAGAGCACAAATATACATAACCGGTTCATTTTAAGCACCCAGCCCGACCCACCTTTCAGCTTTCACCTTTATTAAAGAATGAGTTCTTTTTAGGAGGAAAAAAAGAAAAGAAAATTAAAATAGCCTGATCTTTCATGTCTTTTTCGGCCAAAGACGCCTTTCTCTTTCATCCCCATTTTCATTTATCTTCTCTAACCAACAACATTCAACAGTCCATCTTGATTAAAAATCAATATTTCTCAATTTAAAATTAAGCAATAACAATGTATCTACAATTTAAATATACACATCTCCAAAAAAAAAAAAAAAACACAACTCCAAACTTAAAAAAAAAAACTCAAAATAAAGTAAACAGCTCCAAGAACACGGTCAGAATTTAAAATACTCGTCTCAATAAAGGAAGATATATGTTTAAAAAATTTCTAGCACACCTAAAAAATAAGAAGAGATCAAATTAATTGATCCCATTTGTATAATCACCCATAATCTGATATAACAGTGTTTAGAAACCCAAATATTTGGAGAATTTCAAGCACGGTTTAAAATTAAAAATTAAAACTTTATTACAAATCAAACGTTCTCCATTCTTCCATGCAACATCTATTCTCTATAAAATGTAACCAACAAAACTCAATGATCCCATCAAGCCACTGTCCCTCACTAGCCACCGTACTTCCCCGTGAAGTAACTCAAATTTTTATTTTTTTCTTTATTTCAAAATCTTCAATCAATTCACTAAAATAGTGAAAAATTGTACCTGGGACTTCCGATTTTCCAGCGATTCCAATATTTACATCTCTAATTACGGCTTTCCTCTTGATAAATTGATATAGACCCTACGCTTGTGCTTGGCTATGAGATCAGCGCATCAATTTTTTTTTAAACATGATCGATTGTTCTTGCACTGATTGTGACATGGAAGAGGATGAGTATTTTGTTATGTATATTCAAGATTGGTGTTCAATAATGATAAGGAGAAAGTGAAGTTTGGGTAAAAAGGTGAGGTAGGTTGGTGAAAGGGAATGTGTGTGTGTTTAATTCATGAAGGGTATGTTTTAAGTGGGATGGCGGGTATGGGTAAAAATTGGGGATAGGTTATAATTAGGTTTGAGTTTTAGCTCTCTGAACGCCACGTGTCTCGCCGTCCAAATTAAGGGTATTTCTGATTCAAAGTATAACGTTAGGGGTATGGATGGCTGAAAACTCAAACGGAGGGTAGTTTTAACTTATTTCTGATAGTAGAGGGGTATTTTTGACCCTTTTCCGTTTTTAAAACTTCTACAAAGTATTATTTTGAAAAAAATCTATGAGAAAAGCTTTTCTGAAAAGATATGTTCGACTCAATATATTATTTCGAGAATGAAATAAAGTTTGTGAAATTTTGATTTGAAGATAATTTGATTTAATATTCCTAAATCATCCTTTATCTTTTGATCCTTTCTGAAAATATATTTACCTTTATTCAGACAGCTTCAGCCCTATAGGAGACAAAGGTTTTCCTAAATATTACGAATTGAGTTTACAGAAATTCCGGATTCACATCAATCGCATTTCTCATTCAAGCATAATACACATAGTAGTAAAAAATTACGCTTATCTAACTAAGAGACACTAAATTAAAGTTATGCAAGTATGTCAATACTTTTAACACAATTTGATATCTAAACAAAATATACAGTATATCATTTTATTACGAAATATATCATTTTATTTTCATGGTATAACAGTAATTTTAACTATAGACGTCATCCATCCAATTAAATACCTTTATATTGTTTCACAACTTATCATTTAAATAAACTCCACATGATCTTAATGTAACATAGTTATGTCTGTATTTCCCAAAAATGTATCAGGTTTTACAATTAAATTTATATTTAGTTGAGTCTAAGGCGACCGTTGTCTAAGGATGCAAACTCGATGTCAGATATAATTTTAACGATGTCAAGTCCAAATAGGTAGTTCGAAGGCAAGTATGAACATGCTGATTCGAAATAAATAGCAAATAGACAAATTACGATAAGTTGATTCCATCTTGATTAGATGCACGGTTTCGATTAATTACGATGACAACAATAGATTCAACGATGATGATGAATACGATGACGATCGAACGTAATATGATAGCAAACGAAAGCAATACGAATTTACTTGATCGACTAATATGATAAAGTAAACGACCACAATATATTCGAGGTTAGTTAACAATTAGCAGATTGACGAACTAAATTATGCGATCGGAATGACGGCAACAAATCGATAAGATTGAGAATAGTGAAGTATTGAATGAATCAAACGACAAATAAAGCAAATATCAACTTAAAACAAGCAATTGACAGAAATAATTAAAGCGGTAAAAGCTTATTGTATTGAAGAGCCGGAGGATGGTGCTTCAAATGAAAGAGATGATCCTTCTTCCACGTTTGAACCAAGCCACGGCTGAATTTGATACAAGGATTGTGTTAATGACGATAATAATTCTATGCTGAAAGAACAAAGCAAAAATGATTGGATGGCTGAATAAGGATTTGAGAATGGTGCTGCTTTTGATGTGTCAATAATCGCCTTTCAAATCAGAGCACAAAGACCTATTTATAGGTTGAAATGATGAAGAGTTTCAACTCTAGAAGAATTTCACACTCTCACGTTTCTCTTCCAATAGTTGCACGTTTCAACCCACTTCCTCTGAATCCGCTAAATTCGTTCCGATAAATTTGGGATAAGGACAACTGCGTTATCCATTGGAAAGCTGTCTTCGAAAATATCCGATCGCGATGAGCACATAATCGATCATGGAATTGAACGAAACCATTTCTTTCCCGATCACAACGACTCCGAAGTCAACTAATGTTTCTTCATAAAACCAAAACCGATGACTGTGATCGAACAGAAATCGACCAGTACAATGTCATTTTAGGACTCTTCGTATTTGGCATGGAACAACAAATCATTGTGTGCATATATGTGATACCAACACCTAACATACATTTCAAAATCCGTGATCACTTATCAATATTTATAGATATAAGATTTCATAAATCATAGAAAAGATAGATAATTAAATAATTAACTGAGTAAAGAAAGCAAACCTGATTTTTGTCATTCAATCGTTCCATTGTCAAATTAAGGCTGCACCATTGTGAATTTTGGCAGCGTGGGATCTGAAATAACTCGTCACCACAATCCTTTCGAATGTTCTGCCTTTTCCGTCCGAACTCATTGCTGCCATTTTATTTATTGTGCGGCAAGTATGGCACTCACTTTGCTTATAATTATTTGCATTTCATTCTCCGATGACATTGGGAAATATCTAATTCGAACAAATGAATCACAATAACAAATATTAAAGTTTTATTACTCTTAATCTTAACATCTATCAAATGCAAATACAAATGCAACGTACCATCTCGTTCGGGCAAATTCACCATATTTGAGGACACCAGATAAATTCTTAGATTAATAAATCGTTTCTTTCCTGAAGCATCTGATATGGCTCCGATTGTATCTTTTCACTATCATTGTTGTGGTGTAAAAAGAGCATCATAATTGGATTTGATTTAGAAAATCTGTTATGGAGTCATTTTTATTCACGGAATCTCTTGTTACTACCCAAAGAACACATCCTTTAGGAGAGCACATTTTCCCATTCAATTTTTTATTTGTATATTTGCAATATATAAGGTATTTAGGTTATTCGAAAGGGTAGTTAGGTAAACTTTTCAAGTTTAGGAGTCCGTGCTTTTATATCCATATATATACACAAAGAGAGAGAGAGAGAGAGAGTGTGTGTGTTCGGCGTTAGAGTCGTCTTCATCAACAAGCCAGTTGTGTCACCATACACTCCCATGCTATTCCATAACCTAGGGTTGAGTTACTCCTGTCAACGCTAGGTGCAAAGAAACGAGGGGGGCTTAAATGTCTCAAGAAAGCATAGATCATTATTTCACGGTAAACACAGCTATATTTCACTTGGTTCCTTGACAATATACTCTACCGACGTTGTCACTATACCCATTCTCACTTCATCTGCCATCTTTTGTTATGTTAATAATATCAGCTCTGCTAATTTATACACACTACTACAATAACAACAACAACATACTCAATGTTATCGCTGAGGAATTTATACACACTATATAAGCATAAAGCTACTCATCCTACAAATAGTCCACTTAAGAACAACGTTTTCGGTAAATGATTTGTTTCAAATATATATCAATGGGAAATGTGGACAAGATGTATTTAAGCTAAACTAAGAAAATGGGAGGATTATAAAATGTGCCTCCTTAACTCCGGTTTAGGTGACAACTGCCTTACATCCCTATCTCTAATCCTTACTGATATTTGAAAGCGAAAGGAAGTAAATAATCAAATAACTAATGCTCCATAAATATGAGTTGAATTTAGCTTATTCCAAAGTTTATTCAAATTACTAAATAAATACGCCTCTCTTTCTAGGGTAAATGTGTTATCAATCTTAAATATCCTTCAGATGGAAATACTTTCTACTATCATATTAGCCAACATTGCGAGTTTTGATCCATGATCGAATCTCAATGATATATGTTTAAACCAATTCTAACATTTATCACTCTTCGATTACCTGAACTGTCTGAGAATTATATTGAGGAACTTTGTTGTGATTGATGTTTGTCTAATATTAGCCCTACCGTTAGGATAAACATTAGCTTTTGCCTTTGGCCCCTACCACAATGATAGCTTTAGACCATAATCACAATTTGAAGGATACATCTGGATATTTTTTTTATCGAAGATATCTGGGCATATGGATTTCCCGTCATTGCATGCTAAAGCTCTGTTAATGGAAGGGGAAAATACGAAACAAATTGGTAACGCCAAAGATGTGAATAGACCAAAGTTTATATTCATGTTGAAGTTTGAACAACTTCAACATCCTAAGACTCATTTCTAACATCAATTTCGAACAATTTCTCCAGCTTCAGTCAACACGTCCTACGCTAAGTTATGTAATTAACCATTTTTATAACTTTAACAATAAAGGTTGCTCGCATTCGGCATGTTAGGGTCTAGGGATTGGCAATCTAATCTAAGTTGCTTACCTTAGAAGTACATCAACTTAGCATATAAATTACCATCCTTGCATCACATGCACATGAATCGCGGGAATTCCTATGTAAATGGAAACTCTATATAGTACTCCGTATATCCACACTGTCAAATGTTTGACAGATAGTAAAATCCATTTAGACTCAGCTCTCTAACAAGTCCAAAACAACACTTTTTCATCTCCATAAACATGGAGGCTGTTTACTCCAGCATCCATTACTGGCTTGTTGAGCACCCAATCATCAGCCAATTCGAGTGGAACCAGGGCCAAACTTTTGGTTCCTCCCTACTTTTCATCACACTTTCAGTTTCTATCTACTTGTTCCTCACTCTATTAGCTATCCCCTTCTCCACACACCTCCCTAGCCTCTCTACCACCACAAGGCACCACATTACAGCAATCCACAGCCTCAATCTCTGTCTCCTCTCTCTCGTCATGGTCATTGGCTGCAGCCTCTCTATCCTCTACCAAATGCCTCTCAATGATTGGAAGTGGATCGTCTGCTTCCCCGCCAATCATACTTCTTCCAATGGACCAGTGTTCTTCTGGATTCATATTTGTTACCTGTCCAAGATTATTGAATTCATAGATACCCTTCTAATCATCCTCAGTAGCTCACGCTCGCGACGCCTCTCGTTCCTCCATGTCTATCACCATGCAATGGTGACTGTTCTTGCTTATATCGGGCTCTCTGCTGCGGAGTCGATGCTCGGTTTTGCGGTCATTCTCAATTCTTTAGTTCATGTTCTAATGTACGCCTATTATTTCCTCTCTGCAATAGGGAAAAGGCCATGGTGGAAAAGGATCGTCACAGACTGTCAGATTGTCCAATTCATTTTTGGCTTCCTAGGTTCAGCTGTGATGTTGTATTATCACTTTACTACTGAGTTTGGGTGCTCTGGAATTGGGGCCTGGTGCTACGGTATTGCATTTAATGCCTCACTTTTGGTGCTCTTTCTTGACTTTCATTCCAAGAACTACAGCAAGAAGATAAAAGAAGAGCCTGAATATCTACTAGACAAACATAAATAACCCTGTCGTAGCGTCGAGCTACTCTACTGAACTATGCATCTATTGCTTCTTTCTTCTCGCGTAGTTTGTACTGCCATATCCTTTATTTTTTTTTTTTTTCCATATATATCAACTTAAAGGTGGTTGACTTTATTGAAAATAGACAAAACTACAAATCATGGGAATTAAGCCAAAGTCCAGATCATGGATTCTACGAAAATTGTGTAACACGTAAGAAAATAGAGAAGTTTTTATTCCTTCACGTTAATTTCTTAGTTTATACTTAACTACAACTGAGTAGATCTAATAAAATTCACTCGATTTTATTACTATTCAACAGGGACCAACTTGCTATCCTTGTTTCTTGCTTTTTCAGAAGTCTAAGTCCAAAATTTGACACATCTTTCTTTTTCTTCTTTGGACTTCTCTGTCCTCAATTAACTTGCCAATTAGCCATATTCATAGATCATCAACATTTACAATTTCTAAGCACGAAACCTTGGGCTAAAGGAGGGGGGATAATTATCCAACAGCGGAAGTTCTGCCCAGAGATTCCCCTGAATCAAACCTTACAACCATCACGTTGGATCTACCAAGACTTCGTTGTATTAAAAAATATAGTCTATCACAGTCAGTCTACTTAAAAAATAAGGGGAACATCACAAAATACACTAAGCTACATGTAAGTAGTGGTAACCTCAATGTTGAAGTGCACGCAAAAACAAAAACAAAAAAAAAAAAAAAACAGTTAATAATACCAGATACAACTAGATGTATATAATATCTGTCGGAATCAGTACAAACTGTGAAATATCAGAGGCAGAACAAAGACTATCAACAAAATTTCATATGGTAATCAAAATGTCCACAACATTATATTCCTACTTGAATGTAAGTTTATCAGCTTCATGCTTCTTTTATACGATAGGCATGTCAGACATCAATCAATCGCAATAATGAGAAATCCAACAGATACATACATGAGAACTACAGGATACAGGGCAAGAGCTTTTCTCCTAGGGTTAACAGCTGTACTCATGAAGGGGTATGCAGCCCAAGAGCTCCAAGCTAGTGCAACACATACCACAACCACCTTCAATATGACGTTGTCCTTCAGCATGCAAATAAGGGCACCAACATCAAGTGGGAATAGACAGTACCCCAGCAGACTGAGACTTTGGAAGAAGATTATGTGACCACCCTGCAGTTCAAAATTGTTAATCCATCTGAAAGTAATAGAGGCATCATTTACATTAATTCTGTTCTCCTTTAGAACTGTAAAAAAGGAAATCTGCAAGTTTCTATTTATACAAGACTTTGAAATGGGTTCTTTTCCTCACAAGTCCCAATAAAATGGTTTTCATTTTCTGACAAGTGCCTCTAAACTGGGTTCCTTGGGTACTAACGCGCTCCCCCCCCCCCCCCCCCCAAGTAAAATATCTTTGCATCTTTATTATATGTCTAGTAACTGCCTAAATATCTTCAAGCACACACATCTTTAGGGTGTTTCTTTTTCTTTTTTTTAAAATGAAATAAGAAGAAATTTCATTAATAGCATCAAGCATATGCAAAGATCACAAAAGAGAGATTATTGCCAGCTCAAATACTTTAACTATTGACAAGGAGCTGACAAAATCCAAAAAATGATCTATGCTATTGCTAGTTACATGAGATAGCTTGGTTCAGCTTATACCCTTGTTTCCCTTATTATTTTTATAGGAGATAGGTAGAGAAACTGTCATTACCAGTAACAGGACATTCAATGTCAGGATGACAGCACCGGCAGCCAGCAGAGCAAATGCAACAGCGAAAACCTCAGACTGGAATAAGATGTAAAGAACGAAGAAAGAAAAATGAATCCATTAGTCAGGAATCCACATGCTAATCATTGTGAGTCTGTAAGCCACTCAAACCACAGGCACATCAACCAATGAATCAATCACATAAGTCTTGATCCAAGCAGTTCTTTTTCATAAGGTATGACAAAAGAGAAAAACCCAATCTAGTTTGTCTCGGCTATATAACAGGCCATGCTATACACACACACACGCACACACAGAGAGGCAACTAAATGAAGTACAATAGATAAAGTAAAATAGAGATTTGGTAGTCTTTTCAAAAGAAAGAACCGACCACATCGAAAATTGATGCAAGGTCTTCGAAAGGTTAAGAAAACATCAATTGAAGATGAACCCGAAAAAATATGCATTCGGGATTGGGCGGAGGCCTTAAATCACAACTTGGTTTTGGAAGATATGGCACTAAAAGTTGTAGAGCTGGTCGACCTGGTTAAAGAACAAGCCAACATGTCATGCAGCCTGATCTGAGAAAAACTACAGTATCTAGACAAGCAACATTTCCACTTGACAACCTCCTCATGGTTTGTCCTTGCGTCACAGAAACATTGTTGTCAAACTAGATAGATAACTTCTCTACTTATTGAGAAAAAAGAGAGTTAACTTCTCACGCCATGTCAGATAGATGCAAAAACAACTGCAAAAGGTCCATTTAGACATGAATAAAAACTGTATACATAGGTGCATGGAAACTGAACAATTTTGAGGATAGGACTCTATTTTATACCCGATATGCACTCTAAAGTGTAGGTTCTTCTCTACCCTGTAGATTTAAATGAACCAGAAGAGTTCGAGGTTCTTTTTTCAACAGGAAAAGTTCAAGTTTCTTTCCACATGATAAAAGAGTTCTTACTGAACCCTCTTCCTAACTTACATTTGCCTTTGTTGTTCCTAACTGTAAGACCGCATTACCATTTAAGCATTATACAATTTTCTTTAAGATTTGTCAAAGGATCAGTGGCTCATAAAAAATTTAGGATGTTGAAATGCATAACTTAACTAGTGCGGCTTTTTCGTGTAAGGAACCCAACAAGTGGTTTTAATGGCACAATGAGTTAACTCAATTGGTTTAGCTGGAGGATAGTAACTTTGAGAACCAAGCTTATGGGTTCAAATCCAAGATGAATTAAGAAGTTGACTAGAGTAATTCATATTATCATATGGGGCCCTAGACAGGAACTGCATGCAACAGTGCGTTAGCACTTTGCAAGAATCAGAACCTGAAGTAACCTAAAGAAGCAAAAGGAAAGGTTTGAAAAACATACTCGTTTGAGTGCTCTGAGTGTGAAAGAGAAAAATCGATGCAGCATATAGCTCGAAGAAGAGTAACGATCTTGATTGGAGTTGCTCCAAGAGATAGTAACAACAGCTGCCTAACTGAGTATTAAAACAACGGATTATATGTACTCAAAGGCACTACTATTAATTATTTCATGAGCTTTAGTGTCAATTATTTAACGGTATTTTGATGATTTTTGACACGTTCCTTGATTCATTTTGTCCCGGTAATACAATTTCTAATTCTTGCCGCAATAAGGATATCAAGGGTTTCCTCTTAAAATTAGTCATTTACCTACGAAAGTATAACTATGTACTTGTCAACCGTGGAATAAGCTGAATCAGGTAAGATGGTGACGCTCAGACTTTCATTGGAAAACAAAGTGAGGCGCGTATATCTGTTGGTTGTCAAAATTATTTTAGGTCCTAAAGGCACATCAACAATGGATATCTTTTATTTCCTTCCACAAGATATTATATTTATCTATTACTTATCTCCTGCAAACTGGTGCATATAAGATCAGTAACAAGTTCTTTGTTGCTGGTGGAGTATGGAGATTTTGTTCTATGGAAGCGATACTAACACCTCAATTGGGAATCATTTAACAACATATATTCAGCCAACACTTCATTGAAGTAATTAAACTTCATAGGTGGATCTACGATTTGAACAGTATAAGTTCAACTTCCAACTCTGCCACAGCCCATTGGTTTATACTTGGTTCGAAATCTAATATTCATTCTAATCTAGTGGAATTTTTAACACAAATAGAGCTAAAGCTACTTGGTCCAGATGAACCTGTAAGTATTACCCTACATCCGCCCCTATTGAGCTTCATATTTGGTTAATCACCATCATACGAGATACAACAGAGCAACTACTTACATTATAAATTTAAATTCTGTGCACCAACAGTGTGCATAGTTTACTACACCATCAAGTCACATATACATGTTATAATAGGTAGCCTACCTTATTTTTCCAGATCTCAATTCCCACTTTTCGTGAAGGGTTACCGATAAATACCACTTGGTTGACTATACAGTGTAAAACATCAGTGTACAAAACTTAAAACTCATTACATTATAAGTATTAGTGTTTAGCTCGACTTCAATATTTACAGCCATTAAAACATTACAATTTGAACACATTTCTATAGAACTCAAAATTGCTAATGTAAGATATAATACACAAGTTAGTTTAACATATTAAACTTGAAAGGCGGATCTAGAATTTAAACTGCCCAACACTATGATCCAACAGTGTAAATATACGACACCGACTAAATAGAAATGTACCTTCTTAACAGAGGCAGACCAAGACAAAGTGAGACCAAGGAAAACAATGAAGAAGAAAGGGCCCCACAGATCCCAATCCCTTAACGCTTTCCCAGGATCTTCTCTATACGGGTTAGGGAAAACAACAAGCTTCAAATTACTAACAATTCTGGACAGATCTCTTTTAATGGTATCCCAAACGGGCTCCGTAAGCGTATTGGGCGGGGATCCGAACCCGGTAGCAGAAATGTTGGGTTGACCCGATGAAGGGGGTAATGGAGGGGGAGGAGCGGAAACGGAAGGGACGACAGGTGTCGGTTTGTGATTGGAGGGTTTGGTGAGAGGGGGAGGGGGTGGGCGGAGATTGGAAGGCATGAAGGGGGAAGAGGAAACGGGGATTGTAGCAGCGGCACGTGGTGGGGAGGGAGGACGAGCTGGGAGAACTGTAGAAGGATTGGAATAGATGAGGTTTTCGATCTCGTCGATGTCCGATTGGGATGTGGAGTGAAGAGGTATTGTGTCTCCGTGCGACATTTTTGCCGGCTGGTTTTCAGAGGGAAAGGGGGAAAACGGTGATCGGAGATGGGGGAGCAGAGGTTGGGGGGTGAGGTGTGTAATTTGCAGGGAAATGTGCAAGTCGTGTTGTAAGAAAATTTTTGGATTTATACAAGATGGATACGTGCAGTGTATGTGTTGTACAATATGCTTTGCCGTGTATACTTTTTGAATTGGGTTGGGGGATAATAGCTTCTTTTTTTTTTCCCATTGGGGAGATAATAGCATTGGTATGTTTATTTCTTGGTCGTTAACATAATTGTGTAATGTTAGAGACTACTTTACATAAATAAAATAGAATTATTCAAACTTTATGTAATTGTGTAATAGAGGAGCTGTTTCAAGACTCGGCTTAAAAAAATTTATCTTGAAAACAAGATTGAAAAATACAAAAATAAATAGCTAAGATGAAAATATTGGAGGAAGGAAAGTATTGACAACAAAAATAGTAAAAATAGCTAAATAAAAATAATAATAATAATAATAATAATAGTCATAAAATAGAACAATAAGATAATAAAAGAACAATAACACTGATGAGGATAAAAGTAAGCATGTACTCTAAAAGTCATTGAATAGAAGACTCTAAATACTAAGAAAGCTTTCACACTGAATAGAGAGAAATCGTTCAACTAACTAACCTTCAACCCTAATCTTCGATCTTCATGCTCTCTTATCTAAGCTTATGTCATTGGTGAGCTATAGATGTATCATGTCTTGTGTAACCACCTCTATCCAATTCTACTTTAGTATATGTCTACCTTTCCTAAGACCAATTACTATCAACCTCCCGCACCTCCTTACTAGGGCATATGTGCTCATCATTTTCACATGCCTCAATCATCTCAGCCTCAATTTCCGCCTCTTGTCCACCACATAGACTACTCCTACCTTGCCCCGTATATTCAATATGTATTTTATCTCTCCTAATATGCCCACAAATCTATCTAAACATCCTTATTTTGCTACTTTCATCTTCTGAAAGTGGTATTCTTGATTGGTCACTTTGCCCATACAACATAGCCGGTCTAACAACCACTTTATAATTAAAACTTATGTTTAAGTTTTGGTAGCACATTCTTATCGCATAAGACACCAGATGTGAGCCTCCATTTCATCAATGTGCTCCAATACGATGTGTAACATCATCATCAATTTCTCAATTTTCTTGGATTATTGACCCATGATACTTCAAGCTTCCTCTCTTAGAGATGACTTGTGAATCAATCCTCACTTTCATATCATATGATGTGTCACTAAACTTGTTCTCCATATACTATGTTTTAGTCATGCTCAACCTGAAACTTTTCGACTTTGGGGTCTGTCTCCAAATATACATAAAAGGTGAAAAAAATTCTACATCCCCCAGCTACCCCTTGCCACCCCCTGTCGTATGCCACGTCTGGCCACCGTCATCGGCTGCCGCTAATCACCGATCACCAACAACGTTTTACTTCCATTACCTTTATACATTAATATATATGTATATTGTACTGTATATGTAATTATATAACTTGTATTTCTTGTTTATCTCATTTGTTTGTACGGTGATTCATAGGGCAATACACTGTACATACTATGAAGATTCGATGAACATACAATCCTTCCACCTTTAAACCACCACCAAAATACAATAACCACCATAAAAAGAAAGAAAAAATAAGGAGAAGAAGAAGGCTTTATACATATACACAAAAGAGATACAATTACTGTACATGTGATTTTAATGAGATACAATTCATATATGCATGACATATATTTCATATACACGTGGAATGCAGTTGAGATACATTTCGTATCTCTTTATATTTGGAGCAGATCGACACTTAATCTTCATAGTCGGAGCAGATCTAAAACGGCAGAGCTCTGTCATTGTCCTCAACATTTGTCTCATTAGAAAAAAGCACGGTGTTGCCTCACCTAAGAAAAGGAAAAGTGCAATGAGTACAGTTGTCTTCTTGCCTGAATGAAAGAAGCAACGAGCACCAATACACGATATAAGACCTGATAGCATCTTCCTTCTACCAGAAGAAGAATGCTGGAGCAGATTTACTACAATGACGAGGTTGGCAGTTGGAGCAGATTTACTACTAGTAGAAGAATGCAGTAGCATCGGGCAAGGTTCTCGGCGACAGTGGTGGTAAAAAAGCTATGGTTTTGGTAGAAAGATGAGGGATAGGATGGAAAAGACAGTTTTGTTTACCCTTTTTTTCTTTTTTAGATTATGTTTTGTAGTATATTTGAAAAATATTGCAATGTATCATAAAGTATGAAAAATATCTCTATATTTTGCAATTAAGATACTTAAAAGTCATACATCGTAACTTTTTCTTATTTCTTCGCCTATCACGTATCCATGAAATACTAGCTTAACTAACTGAGATTAGATCCGGAAGATCATTCAGAATAGGGTAAAACGCTCATGACAAAAAGTACTTCGTCTTAGAGATCGAGTACGAGAGCTGAGTTAAGGATGATGGGATCACAGCTATCTACCATAGTACTTATAATCTACTCAAACAAGTACCAATTTCCTTCTCATGCATCTAAGTTTAATTTTTCCCTTTGGGAAACTACTCTTAACATCCATAATAATGGCTAAATAAATGATAAATATCTACATTTCAAAACTAAACATTTATCCTTCGATATAATAGAAATCACACAAAATATATGTTTATTAATCTAAGTAAGTAAATTGCAAGAAAAATTATTATAAAAAAGTTTTAGCGATAAGTACTAAAACAACCAGTCAACCCACTCTCTTTATTTTTCAATATCCCTAACATTTTATAGCAAGTATACACAAAACTAATACACTGTGTATACAAATAATTTCATAGCATATACAAACGGTCTCCTCACGTATACATAGTGTTTATATTCAAATTTATTGTGTATATAGTTATTTTTCTCAGTTATACACAATGTATACACTAACTTTTCCTATTATTCAATATATACACACTTTTTTTATGGTGTATACACATTTTAATGTAATAAAATTGTGTATACAATTTCCAACAAAAATTTTAAAAAAAAAAGAAAAAGAGTAAATCGCAGCGGCGGAGCAGCATGCAATAGCACTCCGACGGAGCACCAACGATTCGGTGGAGCGACGAAGTAGATCTGCAACGAAGCAGACGAGCAGCAAGGTGGACGGAGCAATGAGGTGGTCGGAGCTTGCTGCATCAGATAAAGGCAGAAGGTGGCCGGAGAGAAGAGGGGCGGCGGCGGGAAGAAGAAGAAGAAGAAGAAGAAGAAGAAGAAGAAGAAGAAGAAGAGGAGGAGGAAACCATAAACCCTAGAAAGGGGATAACCACCAAAAGTTAGGGGATGCGGTTGGGTGTTTATTTTAGGTATTTTTTTTAGAAAAAAAAAGAGTTAAAAATATATATAGGTGGTTAGATGGTTATGTAGTATTATTTTACCAAAATATTAAGATTTATATCCACAAGGATTTTTTAAAGAGATTTTTATATAAAAGTACAAGTTTTAGAAATTATTTACAAACATAGCAATATTTTAGTAAAATTACCCATTATAGAGGAAAGGAAAAGTTAATTACAAAACATAGCAAAAATATAGCAATATTTTCTCATAACATAGCAAACCCTTATATTCTTCCTTCTATTTCCCCCAATATCACTTTTCCTCCTCCCATTTTCCCCAATTTCAATTTTTCTCCCACCATTTCCCCCAATTTCACTTTTAATCCTTCCATTTCCCCAATTTCACTATATCTAACTGTTTCTATATCGTTTCAACACTGTATATGCGATGTTTCAAACTGTTTCTGCATCATTTCATCATTGAATCTGTGTTGTTTCTTCATCGTTTCAGTACTGTATCTGCGTTGTTTCTGCATCGTTTCAGCATTGTATCTGCGATGTTTCAAACTGTTTCTGCATCTTTTCAGCACTGTATCTGTGCTGTTTCAAACTGTTTCTGCATCGTTTCAGCATTGCATCTGTGTTATTTCTGTATCGCTTCAGAACTGTCTCTGCGGTGTTTCAAACTGTTTCTGCATTATTTCAGCATTGTATCTGTGATGTTTCTGCATTGTTTTAGCACTGTATCTGCGCTGTTTCAAATTGTTTCTGCATAGTTTCAGTACTGTATCTGTGTTGTTTCAAACTGTTTCTGTATCGTTTCAACACTGTATCTGCATCGTTTCAGCACTGTATCTGTGTTGGGACTGCAGTGTTTCGGCACTGTATCGAAATTACAATAGAATTTTTTTTATTGAGATGGTACCAAACAGCAGAAAATAAGTTAATACATTACTTGAGAGCACGTTAAGGTCTGTTATTAACTTATAAGGGATTAGGGGTTATTGGGAAAAGCAAACCAAATGATAGTTACAAAATAAAGAATAACAATCACCCGAACATATACTAAAAATGACAAACAATATTATTTCATCTTTTTATTATTTATAATAAAACTACCAAGTAAATCCAACACAAAGAAGATAAAATATACTTAAAAATGTGAAGCCACTTCAGATTTTCCTCATCTTCCTCATTCGGTAGGTGCATGTAAGCTCCAGATCTATGGAGGGCTGCCAGATTAAATAGAAATTCCATCAACATTCAGACGGTTAAATCTCGTTTAATGAAATCATTCCAAAAAAATTCTAGCGTCTTGAACCTATAGTTTTTTTGGGGGCCTTACCATAAAATAAATGGTATCTAATGATGAAAAGACCAGCTGATGAAAATGTTGTTCTTAAAGTCAGTCTTCAGTTTACACTTTAATGAGTCACCCCCATATTTTATTGCAAAACTAAATGCAAGTCCCGACGATGGCAACAAAACAAGTAAACAGAAACCAAACCAATAGCGCTCAATCCAATTAGGATATACGATGCATAGTGAAGTAAGAAGCGGTGGAGCATTGGTGGTAGACGGCGAAGCATCTCGTAAATTACAATCATATATCGAAACAGTATCTCAGCTAGTAGCGGGTGCAGTGAGTAAGACATGTATTGCTCCACTTGCACGGTTAACTATAATGTTTCAGTTGCAAGGAATGCAGGTGGGTGGCGTCGGTTGAGGGGTGGGCAGGGTTGTATCTTAGTTTTGGGAGGAAGAGAGAGTAAATGAGAGATTGTAATTTGGGGGAAATGAAATTGAAATGTTGATTATAAAAAATGAAAATATGCTAAAAAGATATTGCTATGCCTTGTAATTTGAAAATTATTGCTATTTTTTTTTTTTTTGTAATTAAGGGGGTCAAATTTGTATATATATATGTAAAAAACTCTTTTTTTAAATAATAAACGTGCACCTAACTAAACCAAGAAAACAGTGTACTAGGAGATCTACGAACAACTAATGATGCTCTTTTGAAGTTTCCTATCGGAATTTCTAATTTTATATTGCATAACTACAAGTATATCTTTTCAGCCTCTAAAAATTATAAGGAGGCAAAGTTTTATATCCCAAAATATTATGTGGATTAGTTTAATAGCAAACATGATCAAACCAAATTTGGACCTTCAAGGCCTACAGTTCAGCTAAACAACAAGAATGGGCTAGACAAAAAGGACTAAATGGATCTAATTTATGTTGAGAAAAGGAAAGGAACAACCAGGTCCAAAGCCCTTAATCAGAGAACCAGACTTGCGAGTTGATCACGTCCAACTACGCGCTATAAAAGGGACTAAGTGGTCGCGTCAAATATAGCTCGGTATTTAAAGTCCCGAGGTCGAAACCCACAAAGAACACTCGAAATCTTGTTGCTAATCTAACTAACTTATCTAATCAATTAACTTCGAAAGTTTATATTTTTATGATTGTTTTAATGTAACAACTAATTGACGATAAAGTAAATAGCAAAGTAGTAAGAAATAGATTAATTCAAAGGTCTAGAAGTCTAGGATTGATCTACCCAACTCCTACTCATGTGTTAGAGCAATGCATTAATGAATTCCACTTGCTTCTTCCTATTGAACACTTGCTACAAATTCACAACTATTCACTCCCGTGTAAATAATTGTAACTTTCACTAACTAATTTTCTAATTAATTAATGAAGATACGTATGACTACAAGTATGGTTCACAATCGGGATCAATGGTCACAAATCACCTTTTTGACAACCTAAGTAATGCCTTTATTTTTTTGGTTGAAATATTGCTAAGTGTTTAACCCTAACTCATGAATCTATCCCTATATGCACAAGAATAAAGGGCACAATCAATTGGGAGCTCTACCAATCAATAACATACAAATCATAAACACTTAGATAGGAAGGTTAACAAGTTTCATACATTAAAGCAATAATTCGTAACACATAAGTATTGGAGTGGTTCAATCAACCCTAGAATGGGTAATTTAGCCACTCATGTTCATAACAATCATGTCAAGATAATTCATGAATGAATAAATTACAAAAAGGGAAGGAAGAATTTAAGAAAAACTCTTGTGTTCTTGAAGTATCCCAAGCTCCAGCCTCCTTTTGCTCTTCTCCAGGTCAAAAGTTGTGTTTTGGGACTTGTTTTAGGCCTTTTATACCGGCCCCATAGACCCACACAAATCGGGAATCCAAAACAAAGTCGGAATTAAAACATCAGGATTTTAAACCTACGGCGCCGCACAACGCATTGCGCAGTGCGGTGCCGTAGGGTCGATTTACTGAGAGTTCTTTTTTTTTTTTTACTTTTGCAGAAATTGGCCTACTGCAGCACATAATGCATTGCACAGTGCGTTGCCGTTAGCCAATTTTCCTGGGACTTCAATTTTTCTTTGTTTTTCCTCCACGCCTTGGTTCGATCGACCCTCGGGCTTCTACTCAGACTTCAAAACCCTTGTTTTCACTAAACTTTGCTCCACGAACACTTCATGTTATCAACATAATTCCTACAACGTGAAACACACCAAATAAGAGCAATTACATTCAAACTACCAACAAATATCACAAGTCGAAGCATGAAAACGAGGCGAAAGTATAGAAACTATTGCAATATCTAGCCTCGTATCAACACCCCACACTTAAATCTTTGCTCGTCCTCGAGCAACTTATACTTTGAACTCAAGACATATCAAAACCACTCACACAATGACTTGGGTTTATATAGGCACTTAACAAGTTGCATATGCACTCATTATGCTTTATTCACACGAAATCCATGCCAAGAATATTTAAAAACCATCAAGTGCACCAAATCAACCTCCCAACCCCATATCAACTCCAAACTCACGCAATAAGTCATGAAAGTACTCACTCTATTCAAGAGACTAATAAAAGAGCTCGCTTCTTGTAAATCATGTGCCCTCACAATCAATTAAAATATTAGAGAAGGAATTCACACAAGAGAATGGTCATGAACAAAAAGTTCACATATAGATAAAACACTCACTCTAAAAAAAGAACTCACATGCAACACAAAATGTACCATAAGCTTGCCCTTAGTGTAGGACTCGACTAATGTCCACCTACTCGGCTAAGATCAATTAGGACTTCTTTATGTTGTAATGTAGGCAATGGGATGGGTATGATATATTTAGGTAATAGTGACTAACAACCCCAAGCAATTTAATACACCACAATTTATTCAAATATTTTTCCTCCCAACCAATCTTTCTTTTATCATCACAGAGTCAACTTTCACCGACCTTTTTCTTTAAGCAAAGGTAGGAGCTAATAATAAGGACTGCTTTTTTTTTCCTAACTCAATTTTTTTCCCTCATATTTCAATAATTGCACAATATCTCAAACAATCATTTTTTTTCCTTTTCTTTTTCTAGTAAATCCCTCCAAATAGTATCCTCCTAAGCACCTTTTGTCTTCCTCCAACAACCACAATTTCTTTCACTTTATTAACTAGCCTTTCAGGCTCATAACACCACAAGTAAAACTCGCAATTATTTAGCACAAGAAACAGGAATCCCAATGGCTATCAAAGAAAAGGCTACAGGCTCGAAAAGGGTTAGCTAGGGTCAAAGTTTTACCGGTAAACATCTAATTCTGAAGCTTCAAATAAATTGGCTATGAAGGAAATGACTATATCACTTCCTAACCGAGCAAACTTCTCATTTTGCTTTGCACACACACCGGACAAGTTCTAGACATCGAGTATTAAACATAGAGAAAACGAAATCCTCACTCACACATGGCACATAACCTACTCAAAACGGCTCGATTCGCGCTCTTAAAAAAAAACAAACACAAGCAAACTCTCAAGAAAATCTAGAGTCAACATCATGATCATAGGTATCAAATAATACACTCAGTGTTTCTCAAGGCAAGTTAATTATGATAGAATATATGCATGAAGTTCACATACCCCAAATTAAGTATCTATATAAAACTAGTCAAAGTGGAGCCAAGACTATCTCATCCAGTTACTACACTCCAATCCTAACAAAAAAATCTACCTATACCCGGTTCAAACTACTTCCTTTGGAAAAGAACCGATGCACAAAGAAAAACCAAAGGTGATTATTAATACAAATAAGAAGACTCCCATCCCATACTTAAAATCATGCATTGCCCTCAATGCATTAAAAATAAAACTAAGGGTGATAGAGAAACTCACTGGGGCTCTAAGCCCGAAGAACATCATTGTAAGCTTCCTTAGGGCACAAGGTACTCATAATTCCCTCAAGCAGGACATCCTCAACCAATTGTACGAGGTTTCAAGCACCCCACACTAGGACTTCAAACCAGTCAAAACCTGCAAAACCAAGAAACTCACCATGTAATATCCTTCAAAAAATAAGATTTTTTTAAATATTTTTTTTGTTTTATTTTTTTTAATACAATTACGGGTTGCCTCCCGAGAAGCGGCTTAGTTATAGTCGTGGCACGACTTCAATCAACTCAACCCATGGCTCATCCAAGCTCGCATGTATGCACCCACGAACAATTCACATCATCACAATGTCCCTTCAGCATTTTTCCAATGTCAACATCTATTTCTTCATCATACAACTTCAAGGTCATATTTTCCTTATCAACATCAATCACTGCTCTATCAGTAGCCAATAATGGACGGCCTAAGATAATTGGAACATCTTTATCAACGGGGCAGTCAAGAACCACAAAATCTAATGGAAACATGAAACTACCCACATGCACAAGTACATCCTCAACTATTCCAACGGGGTGCTTTTGTCTTCTATCTACCAGCTGGATTCGCATTGAAGTCTCTCTCATGCCGGTCAAACCCAACTTATTGTATACTTCCAGCGACATCAGATTAATTCTTGCACTAGAATCACACAAGGCCTTACCAATTGTGAGATCACCAATCGAGCACTGGACTGTAAAACTACCAGGATCTTGCTTCTTTTTAGCAACAGGCTTTGTGATGACAACACTACACACCTTATTCAACTCGACCATCTCTACCTCATTAAAGTTAACCTTCTTAGACAAAAGGTCTTTTAACAATTTAGCGTATCCAGGGACCTCTCGCATAACTTCCATGAAAGGCATAGTAAGCTTCAATTGTTTTAACAAATCAAAAAGCTTATTAAATTTCAAACCTTTTTGTTGCTTTGCCAACCTTTGAGGAAAAGGAGGTGGTGGTGTTTTTGCCTTGGAATTCTGCTCCCTTGGCACTTTACCTTGTTCAACCACCCTATCGGATTCTATATTAGGTTCTTTAGCAATTACCTTCTCAGTACCAGGGACAGGTTTTGAAGTGATCTCTTTCTCAGCATGATCATTGACAGCCAGTTTGGTAGAGTCGTCAGCAGGCCCAATATTTGGCATGGTAGGTAGTGCTCCTTTAGCTAATTCTTGCTCCTTGTCTAAGACTCTGTCATTCCTCAAAGTGTCTGCCATCAATTGATAAGGATTTGGATCCTTAGGATTCACTAGAGTGTCGCACAACAAAGCACCTTGAGGTCTATTATTTAAAGCATAGGACAATTGTCCCAACTTGGTCTCCATACCCTTTATAGCAGTGTCATGTGTTGCAACTTAGTCTTGAAGATTCTTATTAAATCCCATCATAGCCTGCACCATAGTCTTAATCTCAACTATATCATTCGCCTACTGCAGGGGTAAAGTTGCTTGTTGTTGCACTCGCCTAAATTGACCCTATTGATTGTATTGCTGGCAATGCCCATAATTGACGAATTTCACATCTTCAGTATCAGCAAGCAAATCAGCATCAGAAAAATTACCAGGATCGAGGACTTGAGTCTGAGCCCATGAGTCCACTTGGTTAACAGGTTTCAGCATCTTCTCGTTTAGTTGCTATGACACAACATCAAGTGTAGTATGCAACTTTGACATCTGTTCTTCCATTGCAGAAGTAGTACCAATAACTAAAGCACTCGTACCTAGGCTAGCAGATGCATCTCTTCTAAGCCAACCTGAGTTTTGAGCCATCACATCAAGCATGGCCTTCGCTTCAGCAAATGTTTTACTACAAAATGCTCCACCAGCTGCTGCATCTAAAGTACCCTTAATTTGATCTCTCATGCCCATGTAGTTCCTTTGCCCCAGCATTTGGTCAGGAATATCATGATGAGGACACTTTCTCAAATAACTTTTAAATCTCTCCCAAGCTTCTGGCAAAGTCTCTAGGCGGGGTTTGCCTGAACATAAGTATCTCATCAACAAGCTTGGCAGTCTTATTGGGTGGAAAGAACTACTTCATGAACATTATCACCAAGTCATCCCATGACGTAATAAAATTAACTGGCAACGAGTCCAACCAATCAGTGGCATCTTCCATTAGCGAGAACGGGAACAACATCAATTTCACAACCTCTGCTGGCACTCGAGCCTGTTTTTGAGTTTCACAAATTCTTACGAACTTTTTCAAGTGCTTTTGAGGATCATCAGTAGTTCTACCTGCAAATAAACCAGCATTAGCAAGCAAAGCCACCATCGTCTGGGTAATGTAAAAATTTTATGCCTCGAATGTTGGAAGCTGAATAGCAGACGCCAAATTCCCAGCCACAGGTTGCGCGAACGCATTAAGAGCCAAATCTTGAGCCATCCTGAATTCTTCGGGATCTGAACTTTCAATTGTAAACACCAAAGAAACGAGATCAAGATGATAAGAGTGAAGTTAATAGAAAAATAAACTAGATATCTTAACAACTAAATAACACCGTGTTCCCCCGGCAACACAACGCCAAAATTTGATCACGCCCAAATACGCCCTATAAAAGGGACTAAGCGGTCGCGTCAAATATAGCTCGGTATTTAAAGTCCCGAGGTCGAATCCCACAGAGAACACTCGAAATCTTGTTGCTAATCTAACTAACCTATCTAATCAATTAACTTCGAAAGTTTATATTTTTATGATTGTTTTAATGTAATAACTTATTGATGATAAAGTAAATAGCAAAGTAGTAAGAAATAGATTAATTCAAAGGTCTAGAAGCCTAGAATTGATCTACCCAACTCCTACTCATGTGTTAGAGCAATACATTAATGGATTCCACTTGTTTCTTCCTATTGAACACTTGCTCCAAATTCACAACTATTCATTCTCGTGTAAATCATTGTAACTTTCACTAACTAATTTTTCAATTAATTAATGAAGATACGTAGGACTACAAGTATGGTTCACAATCGGGGTCAATGGTCACAAATCACCTTTTTGACAACCTAAGTAATGCCTTTGTTTTAGGTTGAAATATTGCTAAGTGTTTAACCCTAGCTCATGAATCTATCCCTAGATGCACAAGAATAGAGGGCACAATCAATTGGGAGCTCTACCAATCAATAGCATACAAATCATAAACACTTAGATAGGAAGGTTAACAAGTTTCATACATTAAAGCAATAATTCGTAACACATAAGTATTGGAGTGGTTCAATCAACCCTAGAATGGGTAATTTAGCCACTCATGTTCATAACAATCATGTCAAGATAATTCATGAATAAATAAATTATAAAAAGGGAAGGAAGAATTTAAGAAAACTCTTGTGTTCTTGAAGTATCCCAAGCTCCAGCCTCCTTTTGCTCTTCTCCAGGTCAAAAGTTGTGTTTTGGGACGTGTTTTAGACCTTTTATACCGGTCCCATAGACCCACACAAATTGGAAATCCAAAATAATCAGGATTCTAAACCTACGGCGCCGCACAGCGCATTGCACAGTGCGGTGCCGTAGGGTCGATTTACTGAGAGTTCTTTTTTTTTTTTTACTTTTGCAGAAATTGGCCTACGGCGGCGCATAATGCATTGCACAGTGCGTTGCCATAAGCCAATTTCCCTGGGACTTCAATTTTTCTTTGTGTTTCCTCCACGCCTTGGTTCGATCGACCCTCGTGCTTCTACTCAGACTTCAAAACCCTTGTTTTCACTAAACTTTGCTCCACGAACACTTCATGTCATCAACATAATTCCTACAACGTGGAACACACCAAATAAGAACAATTTCATTCAAACTACCAACAAATATCACAAGTCGAAGCATAAAAACGAGGCGAAAGTATAGAAATTATTGCAATATCTAGCCTCGTATCACTAGTTACTATGGGTAGGAAGAGTTCTCACATTTGACTAAATCAACACAACATTGCTATAGTATATTCTTGCTGATGAGTGAGTACTTCTCTCCAATTGACTCCAGATGTTCTAAACTAAATCAGAGTTTTCCCTTTGAATTACCACTGAATTGTGATATTTAGATATATAATAGCATCTAAAAAGAGGTAGAAATTAACTTCATAAAACTGATCAGCTCTTTGACTAGCTTAAGACAAATAAATTGTCAATATGGTGTGCGGTTATGCCTGACTAGCTATTTTCCGAGCCTAACAGCTATACACTGGTTATTAGTTTGGAACATGCACTTGATGCTATCTTGTTTATGTATGTTGAATAACACTCAGATAGATTTTCAGAATTGCATCTACATATTGCATTCCTCTAGCGAAGGAAATAATAAAGACAGAAAGGGATAAATATTCCCTGCACGTTTCAAATTCCGAAAGAAATTTTTTTTTCTTATTCTCGTTCCAACTAATTGCAACAATTCTGTATAGCCTGTATGACCATCATCATAAAATTCTCCAATAAAAAGAAAAAAAATTCAAACTAGGAAAAAGGAAGGACAAAAAAATATGTTTTTGTCTAAGGTATATGATACAATTTAGAAGGTTTAAGATCTCTAGTGACATTGAAATAATTGAGAGTCCGAATCCACTTTTCTTGGTTCTTCAACAGATGAACTGCAATTGTGTCCGGCCACAGCTCGTGAGTACATCTAGTTGGTGGCTCAGGGAAATTATACATAGACCATTTGGCATTGTATCGATGTCTTGCTCTGTGACCATCTCGTAGCCATTCTCCAAAAACTTTATCTTCAGGCCCTTCTAGATGAGTTTTAGGAATATCAGAAGTTCTAATCCATTCCGCTATATCCCAACTTACCAAATAACCCATGCCTGACATATAGTGCACAAACGGATCCATACTAGGACATGGAATAACATAACCATAGTATAAATCTTCTCTAGGCAATGGCCTTAAAGACTCTACAAAACTTTCGAGACGTATATATGTGTCATCGTCGGCTTTCATGACGTAATGATAAGGTGGATATGGTTGGTCAGAGTCTGAAAAAATTTCTGGCAAGCTTGAAAAATAGGTATATGTCTTACCTTTGTTCATATTTTCCTGGCAATTGAGGATGATGATATCGTCGTAACGCATTATTTCAAGTGCCACTAATACCTTTTGATCTTCTTTTGTTAGATTGCAGAACACAAACTTTACGTCAATTTTTGCACCCATTATTGGAGCTTGTGTGCCATAGATTAGCCTGAGGAAGTGTCTCTTTTGGTATTGATCGGGCAGTGTCAAGATTCCTATGAGAATTCGGATTTCGTTGGCTGGGGAATTGGTGGAATTTACACCAAGAAAATTTGTAGTAGAAGAATTATCATTTGTTGTTTGAGAAAAAGCGCATGTACTAAACTTCAGAAGGCTATCAAATCTAATTTCATTGAGTGAAGCTAGAATGCAAAGGAAAATAATGAAGAAAAATGAGGAAATGATGAAACGTCTGCCATTTGGTCTGTATGTCTTCATGGTAACATGTAAAGAAAAGATTTGTGAAGAAAAAAGGTTAAAGAGGGAAGCTTTGAGAGAACGAGGCTGGAGATTAAAGGGCATTTCAATATGCAAATTGGTCATCATAAAGTGCAGAAATTGCCTTGAGTTTAAAGATTTTGGGTTGGCTATATCGTGCTAGTGAGTCTACCACTTTGACTTTCATTATTTGGACTCAAAATCACGACATCAGAAAAATTAGGGTGTAACCCAATATGCTTCTATCTTTTAATTTTCCACTCCCCCTTACCCCTTAAAATAAAAAAAGCGAAAGACAATTTTGGTACACAAAATTTTCAAAATGTTCCATTTAGAAGTCAACTTTTAAAAGGAATACTTCTATCAACTTGAAAGTCACATTAAAACTTATCCCCCGACTATTTAAAGTAAAAAAGTACTAGTAATAAACAATATGTTTACCAAGAAAGCTAAAGTTTAAGAGAATTATCAAGGCTTATAGTCCAATTGTACTGTTAAGTCTCTCACGCACAATAGAATAGGTGTAAGCAATTATCACTATTTTCAGGGAAACGAGTAATTTGGTTCTTAAAATCTCTCCTCCAATTATTTTATTTTTCCTTACTTCTTTAATGATGATGAGATGATTATATTAGTGGCCCTTTCCGTGGGGTGCAATTTAGAGGTGGTTGCCTTTATGCAGTCACATGCATGCATTTTACTACTAGTATTCTATCTTGGCGGAAATAAGGTTATGGAAATGAGCCTAACTTTAGCCTCACTCAGGGTTTGATTTCTGGTTGCTTGCATATTTGGTCAAATTGCGATCAAACGTATTACAGTACTAATTAGGTATTTTTGCATGAGATATGGGCATGGCTTTCAGTAACGTACTCTCCACCATTCTTGAAGTTCAAGTGGTTGACTATTAATTACAAATCCATTCACATCGATCGAGAGAGAGAAAATAAAAATATTTTGGCAACATGCATGTTAAAGTGCTCACCCAGATTTGGTTATAATTAGGCCTGGGCATCGAGCGAGCGAGCCGAGCCCGAGCCGAGCCCAACCGAGCTTACTATGTTACCGAGTCGAGCCGAGCCTGAGCCGAGCCGAACCAAGCTTTAAACTATACCGAGCCGAGCCGAGCCGAGCTCGAGCCGAGCTCAACCGAGCTTTGCTAGAGTTTGACCGAGCCCGAGCCGAGCCCGAGCTGACTCTTTTTCTTTTGTGTCCTCATACTTAATAATATAAAAAATAATATTTATTTTTGCCATGGTAGACAAAATTGGATATGATTTTTGCCAATTTTTCCACCAGTCCAAAATATCAAAATTGTCTGCATCATACACTTGTTCACTGTTTAAAAATAAATTTAATTCTGTATTTATAGCCATATCACTTGAAGCAGCAGCTCTCTTTTTATTACTAATAATTTGTGCTAGAGGATCATTATTTGCACTGGAAACAATAGAAGATACACTTGAAGTAGAGGATCTTTCTAATTTATTATTTATTGTACTATTATAATTGGAGATTTTCTTTCACCAACAATATTGCGTTAGTAAATATTTTCATGACTTTTTTAAGCTTGTGTGATTAATTTAATACACATTTTTTTCTGCATCATACACTTGTTCACTGTTTAAAAATAAATTTAATTCTGTATTTATAGCCATATCACTTGAAGCAGCAGCTCTCTTTTTATTACTAATAATTTGTGCTAGAGGATCATTATTTGCACTGGAAACAATAGAAGATACACTTGAAGTAGAGGATCTTTCTAATTTATTATTTATTGTACTATTATAATTGGAGATTTTCTTTCACCAACAATATTGCGTTAGTAAATATTTTCATGACTTTTTTAAGCTTGTGTGATTAATTTAATACACATTTTTTTCTATGATTATTTTAGATCCTATTAATATATATTTTATTTTTGGTGAGAAATTCAATATTATGGTTATAATTTTACCATGTTAATAATTAAATGGTTAAATTAAAAATATGAATTGCATTTGATTTTTAGTATCAGCTATTTAGTAGGCTTAACCTTTACATTATGAGAAAATAAATTTGCTTATGTCAAATAAATAAGGATAAGAGTACAAGTTTATCAATTGTTAATTATATTAAATATTAAGTAGACTTCAAATTAGTAATTGAGACTAATGAATGAAAGTTATATTTTAAAGAGAAAATTACATAATAAATCAAGTTAACCGAGCTGAGCCGAGCCAGCTCTGTCGAGCCGAGCTTTGACCGAGCCGAGCTTGACCGAGCTTTGACCGAGCCGAGCCGAACCGAGCCAAACATTGAATAAAACCGAGCCGAGCCCGAGCCGAGCCTCTTTTCAAAATGAGCCGAGCCGAGCCGAGCTAAAGGCAATCGAGCCGAGCCGAGTTCCGAGCTGGCTCAGCTCTATGCCCAGGCCTAGTTATAATTTTTTAAACTTTCTCTGGTAGTCGGGTTCTCTGATTAGTGGTTCGATTTTGGTTTATTGAACACCGATCACAAAGGTGAAATACATGCCGCAACCCCTAGTCGTTTGGTTATAACTGGCCAGGATTATATTAGGACCAAAATGCTGGTGTTAAAATTGGTGTTATATTAATGCGTTTGTTGATATTTTACATTTAGAGAAGGATTATGATGAATCCCATTGCTACAAATGATATTGTACTTGGAAAATGAGTGATGAATTTTAAGTTATAGTTTATATTACTTTGTCCTTAGAACTATTCAAGTTCATTTTATTTTGCTCCACTTGCAAATCAGTTCGATTTTATGATCAATTGGAGGCCCTTAGTTTGACTAGTATTTTTATCATAAAGACCATTCGCTAACTTCGCTCTCACTATAATCCTCTTCATTTTATCTGATTATCTTATAAGTAGTAAGACAATAAAAATCTTGCTAATAAATACTTGACAAGTGTACGTCTTTTACGTTAATTACTTTAGCACTTTATGGACATCTTCGAATTAGTCGGACACCAAAAGTGTTTACACCGAGTTGGAATAGAAAAACTAATTTGTATATCTACTTTGATTTAAGCTTATTTTTATAAATTAAGCTTACAATGTTAATAAGTAAGATTAAGTAAGCTTACAAAAAATTTTAAAGGAAAAAAAAAAAAAATGGGCCGGGGCTGGGCGGGGCGGGGCGGATTTTATACCAAAAAAGTGCTCTGTGGGGCGGGTTAACCAGTTCGCGGGTTCAGGTCGAACCCGCCCCGCACCCGTCCCGCTGCCATCCCTAAGCGTATAAGCAATATCTGTATAACCTTATACAATATCGATATTATTTGATACAAGAGCTAGCATGGAGTTACAAGAAATTAGCTTTATAGGGATAAAAGACCAGTATAACCTTTATTCTATATTGAAATTTTTAGGTTAATTGATGTTTTAGTGATCTTTATTATTACAAAACATACTAATATTTTTAAAAAATTTACTAAAAGTACCGCCACCTTCAAATTTATTACAAAATATAGTATTTTAATCAAAACAAACAAAAATTGTATATACATGTATGTATAATTGTATACCCACATGAATATACAAACATATGTATAACATATAAGTACATACAATGATATACAAAATTGTATATACACAATTGTTGAGAAAAATATTGTTATGTTTTGTAAAGTGCGATAGTATCGATATGCAAAGCATGTGATTGTATATCATTGTATGTACTTATATGTTATAACTTAAAGTGTTGGCAAGTGTTGCCTTTTACCAACACTTTAGGGGCAAGTGTTGGTAAATAGAGACGGGTCAAAGGCAAGTCTTGGCCTCGTGTCAACAGATTGACATGGGTATTTCTGTTCAGAATTTTTTCATTAAACTTATCGGGGGCATTTTTTGTAAAACCCTGTTAAACACGGGCAAAAAGGTAAACTATTCCTTATGGTTAGCATCCAAAAAATTTCACATAGTACCCTTAATAAGAGGTGGTCTTACCTAATTGCCCCAACTTAGAAATGTTTTAACTAAATGCCCTCCACCTCATAGCCCTCCATGTGAAAGTACTATTTTGCACCCATTCTAACATAATTCACGTTTCTCCCCTGAAAGAGTTTCTCTCTCTCTCGATCGACGTTCCTGGTATGTTTCCTTCTTTCTTCATTTTGTGCTGGAGATTTATAGTTCGTATTCTCTATTTTCCTGTATTTGTTGTATTATTTTTTGTTTAAATTGTTATTTTTACTAAGCCTAATCATTTATCTGCAAATTTTTTCACCTACAATTTTATTTGTATACTTATTGGGGCTGTTTATATATTTATTTGTCAGTTATTTCCATTTAGATTTATGTTTTGAGGTTTTTGTAGATTTTTTTGGTTGTGTTTGTTTCATTCCGGTCATTTGAAGCTTCAAATTTCATATAGTGTACAGTCTTGGCTATTGCCAAGAGTTGTATAGACTTTTTCTAAATTGGCTATTGCAGTAGAGTTTACTAGAGATTTTTCAGTGTAAGGTCTCATTTTCAGCAGATCGTAACGTCTTGGCTATTGCCAATAGTTGCATAGATTTTTTCTAAACTGGTTATTGCAATAGAGTTTAAAGTCTTGGCTATTGCCAATATGTTTAGATATTTTTCAGTGAATGTGTTCCCTTTGCACCAGAACTGAAAGTCTTGGTTAGATTTTCTCCAGAAGTGTGTTACTGCAGTAAAGTTTAAAGTCTTGGCTATTGCCAATACTTTTAGAGATTTTTAGTGTAACTTCCGCTTTGCATCAGAAATTAAAGTCTTGGGTATAGGCAATACTTGCGGAGACTATGTGTACAATTTGCCCTTTCTGGTAGAGTTTAAAGTGTTGGTTATTGGCAGTAGTTGTAGTTAATTTGCTTGTTCTGTAGGTGTTTTGTATTTTTTTTTAGTTGTTTTTGGTTTTGGTGGCAGGAATTTTTCTGCATACTCATTGTGAGTTCATGATGGTATATCATAACGTATGTTCCCTTGTCTGTTGCTTTCTGTTTTGTTATCATATTTATAATAGTGTTGTTGAATATGCATATTTTATCTTTTGTTCCTATAGGAAGGAAATCAAAATTTTAAGTTTGAGCACTGGTTTGATGCCAAAGGTTCTTGGGGTGGTGATGTGAAGTATAGTAGTTTGGTTAGTGAATTTTTGACGGAGCGGCAATTGACGTTGTTGAAAGTTGGAGTTTTCGGCAAATTTATGGAGTGTTTTTATATATGGACTTTTCATTATTGTTTCATTATTTTGTTATTATGTGTTGTCATTGTTATTTTTTTAAATTTTGCAAGTAATGGATATTGAATCTTCTGATCATGATCATGTACATTTAGATGTGGTGGATGATTTTATAAGTCAACCAAGATTTTCTGATGAAGGTGCCAGGAAGAGACAAAAATGTGATGTGGGCGATGAATTTCCAAATTTTCGTTTGTTACCTCCGTCGCAAGATGATCTGTGTAGTAGTCCAAATAAGACTTTAGTACTGCAAAAGAGTTAGAGAAAGCTGATGAGTAGTTTTAATTACATGTGTTTCATATTTACTGTGTTTTTTTATGTTTATGTAAACAAGTACACTTGGATGTTTGATATTTTTGTTATTTTAAAGACTGGAGTTGTTTTGAATTGGATAAGATGGAAGTGTTAGCAATTGCAAGACTTCAAGGCTTTTTAGTTGTTGTGGGTGAATGGGTTAGATGGAAAGTCTTACCAATAGGCAAGACTTAAATTCTAGTTAATTAATTCTAAATCTGATATTATATAATTAATTTAAAATTGATAAATAATTCATGGAGGGTTGTGCTGGTAATGTTTTTGCCAAGACTTGGTGGAAATTTAGTTGTCAGTACTATTGCCTATGGCAAGACTTCAGGGCAACTTAATTATTTCTAATATTAAAGTCGATAAATAAGTTTCGGTAGGTTTAATAGAAGCAGGATCATCGGTAAAAGTGTTGCCCTTTTTTGAGCTTAAGGTCTTGCAAAGAAGTCTCTCTGAGGTGCCTATTGCGCCAGAGCTGCAACTCTTGGCAATAACCAAGACTCGGAGAGACTTTGTCTGCAAGCTCCCTATAGTAATAGTCTTTAAGTGTTGGCAATAGACAAGAATTCTCTCCTAGGTGCTTATTGCACCAGAGCTGCAACTCTTGGCAATAGCCAAGACTTGCAGAGATTTTGTGTGCATGCCCCTCATAGCAACAGTCTGAAAGTCTTGGCAATAGCCAAGAAGTTTCTCCTAGGTGCTTATTCCACCAGAGTTGCAACTCTTGGCAATAGCCAAGACTTGCAGAGACTTTATCTGTAAGTCCCTCATAGCAACAGGTCTGAAAGTATTGGCAATAGCCAAGAAGTCTCTGCTTTGTGCTTATTGCACCAGAGCTGCAAGTCTTGGCTATTAGCCAAGACTTGCAGAGAATTTGTCTGCAAGTACCCCATTGCAACAAGTCTGAAAGTCTTGGCAATAGGGAAGAAGTGTCTACAAGGACCCCAATGCATCAGAGCTGCAAGTCTTGGCTATAACCCCTCCTTGCAATAGGGTTGAAAGTCTTGGCAGTAGGCAATAACTTTGTACAAACCTCCCATTGCACCAGAGCTTAAACTATTGTCAATAAGCCAAGACTTTTCCAGAATTGATAGATTTTGTTTTTTTTTTTTTTTTATGAAAGTGCATATTACAATTACTGTAATCAATCTAATGTCATGTATTTTTTTATTATTATGAATAAAAACCATATCTCGTTTGGTTTATATAGAATTTTAACCAAAGTTAAGCATAATATAAATGAAACTATAAAGAAATTAATCAAAATGTTAGTAAAATTCAATAGCAATTTGAAGAAATCTTACAGTGAACCTTTGCTTGAACGGAGCAATCTCTGAAAGAAATGGGTCTTTAGGGTTGCTGTGATCGCGTGAGTACTGAAAAGGAAGGGGATGGACTGTGCGTGTCTTTTTATTGGTTTGTAAGGGTATTTTGGTCTGAAAAAAGTTTCATTAAACTAATGAGGGCTTTTGTGTTAAACATCTGTTAGTGAGGGCAATTTGGCAAACCATGGCTTCCGGTAGCATATTTTTGCAATTCAGCCGTTAACATCACTTTTTGGACCAGAGCACTAGCTGTAAAAAAAATTTCTCAACAGCCTATGTTAATCGCAGTGTTTCGGATTTAATTCTAGCAGAAAAAATATTTAAATTTTTGCGGCTATGTCAATTTGAATTTTTTAAACAAAATTCATGGTGATCTATCAAAAAGTGCTCCAACTTCTTGCTATAAGGGCTAAAAGTTGAACACTTTTTAAGGATGGCCAAAAGTTAAACCTTGGCACTAAACTATCTATTTCTATAAATCTCTCATTATCCATTCGTTCCACATCTTTGGCCAGTTGATTACCATTGGCATCTTATTATTTTCATTTTTTTTCTTGTTTAGGTCCAATAGTTATGGCGTGCACCCCTTCTAGGTAGGCCACCACTCCGAATAACGTCCTCAAATGTTGATCGGTATGCTCCGGTTGGAATTGTTACTGTACTATGAAAATGAAAGTCCAATTCAAAAGATTAGCATATTAGGCAAGATAGCACATTGAACGTATAAATACAACACTCTGTTTTCATTCCATGAGTGACAATTGATCCACAGACAGTAATCAAGTGATCAATAATTCACATATTACAATCCTGCAAATCAGGCAAACTCAACTAGAGAATTAGAACAAATAGACCTTTTATAACCTTACACTTTTCTTGTATGTCTGAGTCTTTCTTTTTGCTGGAAACTGCTGAAAATCAAGGACAACTATCTATTATGTGGTGTGAGTATTTACTGCAGGACCTGCTGTCTCACATCTCATTATTTTTTTCCTTTCACGAGATTGATTCCTGTATTACACATGATGAGAGCTTTAATAGTTCGTGAACAGTGTTAAAGACTGGTGGTGCAAGTAGATCTCGTCATTTTAAGCAAAACTGTGCTGAACATGAATGCATGTTTTTGTAGGTTTGTACACAAGCATGCAATGTACCTGGGACTAGCCTCCTCCAGTGGTATGTAGATCCAAGAAGAGTTTGCTTTCATATTGTTATGTATTAAAGACAGAGTGACAACAATCTAAAAGCTACAATGATAAATTTCTTACTTTGGCTGAATTAAATAGAAACAGTAGCTGTATAAGGAAAAAGTAGTTGTTGTAGTAGCTTATGCTATGTTAGAAAAATAGGCAAGGGGTTTGACATGAATACCACTGTCCTTAAAGAGATACTGCCCTTAGTATCTTTAGGGGGTTACAAGTAATCCAACTAAGGCTCAATTATACTGTGAACTATTTTAGGTTACTTCAGTAGAGTTGACCTCCAAATATTTACAATTTAATCCAACATGTTAAATCAGATTGTAACACCTGTTGAGGTTGATTTTGCATTTTGATAAGCTAGGATGTTATGCTGTTAAATAAGATTATAGGACTGCTAAATGTAGGTTACTGGAGAATGGTAGATTTTGTAGGAATGTTAGCTCTAGTTTCTCATGCTTTCCAGCAATCTTTGTGGTCCTCTCTGTGGTCCATCAACAGAGAATAAACAAGTTGATTCAATGACCTTAATTGCTTGTTCCAAACACTTGAGTTGGCGCTAGTAGGAGTTATTGCCTACTTGCTGAAATGTAATGAAAGAACTGCAATGACCACGACTATGAGGATTCAGGACCATATTCGGCAGAGCAACATCTAATTTTGAAGCAAACAAATCGGACACAGATAAAGATGTTTTAGTGCATCCATGTTTGTAGTTGTACTGCTGCTCTTTCCAAATCTAATTTTAGCATTGTATGAAGTAGGAGGAGAAGGCGATAACAGTCATAAGGAAGAAAGAACAAAATGAAGAGCAGGGAAGAATGCCGAAGACATTAAGATTATATTGTGTTCTGGTAGCTAGGAATTTAGTACCTGATCCAAGACTTAAAACACTCGTTTGAGGAACATTTTCAGTCATCAGATGAGCCCGTGCTTATCATTATCAATATACAAAATCATCTGACAACTAAATTGCTTTGAAATATTAATCATAAACCTTGACACAACTACACAAAGAATGAAATAACTGAACAGTATGCACCAACTAAATTAAATCTCCATCTGAAGTTCTGATTCTTGCATTAGCTTTTCCCAGTATCTTTATTTCAGTTATTCATTCACATTGGTAGGTGTAACTGCAGCCATGCAATTGACCATACTAAATCTTTTGTGCTGGTACGTTGCATAAATGCTTTTGTGAAATAAGCGCTACATATTCTCTTTGCTTCACTTCACGTCTAAGGAAATATTGTACTTCATACATCTATTTTTTTCTCTCTCGGCAATTCTCACTTGCCAATAGGCAATAGCCTGTCTTTCATTGATCTTAGTGAAAATTCTTGCACTAGTATAGTATTTCCTAAGTAATCTATCAAATCAAAGCGGTATGATACTTGTTTTAATAGTAGTAGGAATAATTTTGTTCAAAGCCCGATAGTCAACATAGAGTCTTAATTTTTTCGTCATGCTTCTTTTAGAAAAGCAGCACTGGTGACCTGTAACTCAAATTGTAGGGCATTGCGATTCCTAAATCAAGATCTATATTGGCAAAACAAAGAAAAAGATCTAGATACACAATGCCAATTAATTGGGATTAAATTTTAATACATGTTAGTATGTATAAATCCGATCCATATGCTTTCTAAGAGACTTCTAGCTAGTTCCATGAGAACTACATATCCAATAAAACATGCACAATACATCACATAACATAATTTTGGGAAACCTGAACATCAGATCTTTATGCTAAAACCGAGATGCTGGCGACCTACCAAGGCCCTTTGCAACAAAGATATGTCAAGATTTCAACTACTAAATCCTCATGTCGCTCAAATAAATTTTGGTAAAACCGATACTTATGGTATAAACAATTTTATAATAAAAATGTTATCTTTAATCTGAACAATTTACAAAAGCATGTCAACACATAATACCTAAAGCTGTGTGCATGGCAGAATTGGGACATGGCATATCGAGCCCTAAAGCAAGTACTCGAAGTTATCGAAAGGGGATTAAAAACTTCTAAACTAACTGCATAATTCCAATACAATATCTCTAAACTGACAAACCTACCTGTCCAACTGTCCCCCGTGAACCTAAAAAGTCCAAATGAGAGCTCACCAATCAGATTTCTTTCTACATTGTTTAACTTATATTTTTTTCCCAAAACATTTTGCTGATATTTATTTGTGAAGAATTTGTACTTTTGTCAAGTGAAACCTCGATTGCAAGCAAAATTAAAAGTAAAAATACTACTACTACTATCATTTGGTGATGAAAAGTTAATATACTCTTTCTTTCTCAAATTGCACATCTTTTTTTACTTTTTCCGTCTCATTTAGTAGTAGGTTAAATTTGACGTTAGAGCTCATTTACTAGTAGTTTAAATCTTGACTTAATAGTATTTCTGACCTTGGATAATGCTATAAATTTTGGAAAGTAACATGCACTTCTTAAACTATCATACGATTCCTATCAAACTATAAACCTTTTCTTCCAAAAGATTAAAAACATTATGTTAAATTGTTAATTCAAGCTAACTCTTTTCCTAATTCTTCTATATTTAATAAATTAGTCGACACCTGTCAAAATAGTTATTTTAATAAGATGGAGATATAATAATGACACACGTATACAATTCAAAGAACAGAACATGAAACTTTAATGGTTATTTGTTGGAATCTTTGTCTGGGCGTGGAAGTTCAATAATACCAGTACTCAAACCTGACTCTCTACTGGCTTTATTGGAATTGAGTTCAAAACCATGCAACAACTCTACCAATCATGTCATGTTGGATTAAAAACATAAGGAGTCTTACCCTTAAAGATAATAAGAAAAAGTACATGCCAACCCCAATGAACCACTCCACATAAGGTTAGTGAGATAAATTATCTTTTACAAGGATATTTCAGCCCAATATGTAAACAGTTCAAAGTAGTTAAAATATCAAAAATAAAATAAAATAGAAGTAAAAAAGTAGCTTGCGAGTTGTGTGAAAAAGTTGTAAAATGCCTCTAAATTTTGAAGTACTAGCCTAGCTAATTCTATTTTACCCATAATATTTCGATTTTGAATGGATTATTTCTTCTTAAACATAGTTCTTTTTTCCTTTCCTATTGATTGTTTGATATCTGCACTCGATCTGAATTCATGACGGGAAGTCCTAACTTATAAACATGTGCTACCAAACGTGATTCCATTTATAATATTCGAATTAATGATCTTTGGTTAACAATTGAAGAATTTTTACCACACCACCGGTAGCAACTTTTGATGTTTAATAGGAGGGAAAATAGGCACTAACTAGACAATATTCCTAATAAAATTAATAAATTTGAAGATGTAAATACTACATCCCGATCTGTCCATATTATCTGAACTACGCTCAATAGGCTTAATTATAAAAGTAATTGACAGCATAACCATTTATCTCTATTTAAGCATACTAATTAACTAAACCTTTACCTATTGGCTATTGGAACACGAAGAGATTAGAAAAATAATAAGAAATAGTACTACTGAGTTGTTATTCTGAAATTTGTCAATATGACCAAAATATTAGTACTACTTTGAATTGTGATCATTTGGCCGTCGTGCAGGGGAATGGTAAAGAGTTAGAAATTGAATTTCGTGTCATACAATAAAAACATCATGTATTATGAGAGAACATATATATTGAGTGGTCCCAGTGATGAAGTGAAAAGAGCCAAACTTCACGCCCCTCGTCTTTAAATATGCAACAAGAAACAGATAAAAAGGGCCATCCTATCTCAAAGAGACAATATATATCTAGTATAGAGAGAAGAAACCCAGCAGGGATGTGGGGTGCTTGTTCTCAGGAACGACTCTACTCTACTACTCATTCATCATAATATAAACACACACTTGTTGCATTTATAATCATACATATATTGTCATGTTCTAAGGTTCAAGTGTCTCTCATCTGTACTTGTCTCCCTTTCAATTCTCTGCAGACACACACTTCAGTTTTCTAAAACATGAGATATGTTCGTACAAGTAGTCTTAAGAGGCTCTTCTCATTTAGTAGAAGACAGAGTTTTGATGGAGATTTTCCAAAAAGTTGTGATTTTAACGTCCAAGAAAATAATAATAATACAAGTACCACTGGTCTTGTTGATGCACCTACCCCCACTACACAGAGACCTACATGGAAATGCTTCTCTTATCAAGAAATATTTCAAGCCACCAATGGTTTCAACTCAGGTAATTTACTAAAAAATTCTTGTACCTTTATCATAGCCATTGGTGAATGAGTGCGATCATATTACGTACATGTATGCATTTTAAGTTTTTCGTACATGTATACATAGTTCAGGTCGAAATTAATGGATGTACATTCTAATTAATGGTTCAATGTCCAGAAAATGTGGTTGGGAGAGGAGGGTATGCAGAGGTGTATAGAGGAGTATTAGAAGATGGACAAGCAATAGCTATAAAAATGCTGACAAAAGCCACCGATGATGAGAGAAAAGAAAAGGAGTTTTTGACAGAAATTGGGACACTTGGTCACGTTTGTCATCCTAATGTGACATCATTGCTTGGTTGTTGTATTGAAAATGGTCTTTATCTCATTTTTCAGTTCTCTGTTAAAGGCTCTGTTGCGTCAATTCTCCATGGTAAGTAATCTTTGTCCTTTCTTGAATAACTCCAAATTTTCAAACTACTAGAAACATCGCTTCTTTTTTACCATATGGTTATCGATGCTCACTTTTCTTTTACGTCAGATGAGAAATTGCCCACAATGGACTGGGAAACAAGGTGCAAGATTGTAGTTGGAACTGCAAAAGGTTTACATTACTTGCATAAAACTTGTCCTAGAAGAATAATTCACAGGGATATCAAGTCTTCAAACATTTTGTTGAGTGAGGAATATGAACCACAGGTATCTTTCAGATATTATTTCCAACTTCCCTACACATTTCAATGTTTAAGTTAGGCCACTTATGACTTAAGAGCTGGTGACAATGATAGAGCAATAGTTTTTCACGGGTGTTGCACTGTATGCCTAAATGGCTGTACCATACTGGATAGTACTCCGTAGGAGTTAGTGCCTGTTGGTTCATTAATTATTTGTTGGTTGAAATGACAGATATCAGATTTTGGACTAGCAAAATGGCTTCCATCACAATGGACTCATCATTCCATTGTTCCAATTGAAGGGACTTTTGGGTAATGCAGTCCTTAAATTCTTATGCTTAATGATCAGCTGTTTCACTAAAAATGTAACAGAGGGCTCCATTTTAAATGTCCAAAATAAAATTTTAATCTTATATATGGTATTTCTCCAGGCACTTAGCACCAGAATATTTCATGCATGGAGTAGTTGATGAAAAGACAGATGTTTTTGCATTTGGAGTGTTCTGCTTGGAGCTCATTTCTGGGAAAAAGCCAGTTGATAATTCCCATCAAAGCTTACATAGCTGGGTAATTAAGTGCAATTTCTTGAATTTTTGCACTAGTCTCTAGAGTCTTAACTTTCAACTCGAAATAGTGGCAGATCCAAATGCGGGTTCGTGGGTTTAATAGAACTCAAGCCGAACTCATTACATATATGTGTGAATAGAAAGTAGATTTTGAGTTAAATATACTTACCATAAGGCACTAAAAGAACACATAACGTTTAAATTTTGGATTCGCCACATTTATGTAACATCTAGCTACATTTATTTAGTACTTACATAAGCTTTGATTTGTATTGGACAGGCAAAACCTCTATTGAGCAGAGGAGATATAGAAGAAGTAGTAGATCCTAGGCTAGAAGGGAAATTTGATCCTACACAACTTCATAAACTTGCCTTTGCTGCTTCTCTTTGCATTCGTGCTTCTTCTATATGGAGGCCTACAATGAGTGAGGTAAAATATTGGGCTTTTTTTTAATCTTTTCCTTTTATCTTATGCAGTTAATTACACAAGAGAACTATTTTCATTTCCCAAAATTAAAAATCTATTGATTGGTATACTACAAGGTCTTATAAATTTAGCAGAATGAAAGCATTAGAGTCTTGTCATTTGTTGATGTTATATCATAATCTAACAACTAGCTAAATAATGTGTAATTATCAAAAAGAATAACTTAATATAATTCTTTTCAAACGACACCAAGTGATTATTCCTTTTAAGTATGATTTGTTATGAATAATGGGTAACTCCAATTATTATTACTTCATAGGATTCTCTTTAATGATTTTGGAATATCCCTTCCAACTTGCATAAAGGAAAATATTTGGTAGTATTATTTCTATTTTTCATTTGTCCTGTTCTCCTAGATTAGCCAACTGAATCAATTCCAAGTTGTCTCAATCTTCTCATAGCATATACAATAATTCTTTCAAGTTTACATTATCCCGTGTCTATAAATCTACCCACCTTTTTATAATTTTGTGATATCAAGGGAATTCTTGTGACAGATAGATTTTGAATTAATAAGATGCACATTATTTTCTTGTATGAGTGTAGGCTAAGCATTCTTGTCATTTTTATTAGGCAATTCCCTGAAACACTGCAACCTTTCTCACCTGCTTGGGCGTTCGTGATAAGGACACTTCCTCTATCTTAAACAAAATTTTCAATTCTTTTTCTTTTATATAGCTATTTATCTAAATATTAACACCAAAATTTTAGATAACCAAATTTTACAGCTCGCTTTTTGTAAATATATTTTATAGTCTATAGAGAAATTTTAGAAAAGCTGACAGTAATCTTACTCTAATATTGACAAATTTTTAACAACTTAGGAAGGAAAAAAAAATATTAGAAGGAAATAAAGTTTTAACTTGCAGCATGTTTCATATTATTATTTAATAAATGGCAAAACTCTTTCACAAGTGTGTCGACCTATTATGAAATTCACCTTATATTTAGGTTTAATTTGAACCTGGTCGCATAAATCCTTAGAAATTTCATAAAATTAGTCGTCCTAGTAGGATGCATAGAATATACATACTTATTATACTCATCTTATACTAAAATATACAATAAATAATTATTTAAGAGGTCTACATAAGGCTTTACTTCATGTTGCAAACTGACATTTTTTTTAATACATTATTCTCAAGTAGTATATTATGTTATTTCAAATATACATTAATAATTAGGAAATAAGGTTTAATTATAGTTATGAAATAAAGTTTAATTAAATATATATGCAATGAATCTCTCGACAATACAGTATCTAATAACACACATCTTACATAAGGGTGTCTCCTCCATTATTTTGCACATCCGATTTTATTATAAGAATTATTCAAGTTATTATTCAAAGTAAAGTGAAAATACATGTGAGATCAGTTCATGCACTTAACAGAAACTGTCAAAGTTGACCGCGCCGAATGCATATTGAATTACTACTCCTAATATTTTAAGGGCTTGATGACATCTGTGTGCAGTTCAATACAGAAACCGTCAATTTCTTTTAATAATTTTTAGTAATCACTTTCCAGAGGCGTGCTACAATTAAATTGACATATTTTGTCTTTTATTGTGGTGTTGATGTGAAACATTTGGATTTCTTCTACAACAATTTTGATTGTTTAATTTCTTCTTACCAAACTCAAGTCTTTTATACTTTAATTAAGAAGTTATCTATGGACCTTGACAATTGATTAGAAAGAGCATCTAGAGTTATGACAAAGAAGTGGCCAAAATCATGTTTAGTGTGGGTCCTTAAAATTTTCACTAAATCACTAGCAGCTCTCTTTATCATAAAGATTAAACGTCGTAATATTACTTATTGGTCTGTTCTTCGCATCTTATTGGTTAAAAGCTGTAATTTTTCTTTATTTTTTCTTTCTTTTCATAAATCAGCACATTGACTGTCGAGGAAGAGTATTACTCCATTATTGTTGGTTATGTCTTACTTTATATGACAAAATTTGACTTATTTCTTTGGCTTAAAATTATGAATAAACAATAAAGTTAATCATTAATTAAAATACTAAAGATGAAGCTGCAAAATGTACAAAACAACAAGAAGAACTTGAATTCAGCAATAATTGGATTTTACTTGAATATCATGAACAAAAACTTTTTTCGAAATTATAAAATTCAAGTTATAAGATAAGTAAAATTCAAGTTATGTACATAATATACATGAAATATACTTTTGTTTAAGTGGTCTAGATAGTATGCACTTATAATGGATCACTAGCTTGATCGCAACTATCAATTTTCTTAAATAGGATATGTTATTTTCCACTGGTGCTTGTTCTGATCTTAATTCTTTTTGGTATCAATTTAATTGCTGCATTAATGCGTATACTGATGTTGTCCTTCTGTTATTTACAGATTTTGGAGATAATAATGGGAGGTGAAGAAGTTGATAAAAACAAATGGAAAATGCCAGAAGAAGAAGAGGATGAGCAAGAAGAGTTTTGGGGGTTTGAGGATCTTGAATGTGAATGTGATAGTTCCTTCTCAACTTCCCCACATGATACATTCTCAACCAGAAGCTCATAATTCCAAAATCCACAACATATTCAACGTCAATTATTTAGTCGATATGAGTACCAGTACACTACATATGTTAGTGTTAGACATTTATAGAGAACACTTAGGGGGATAGGTTACTAGTCATATTTAGAAATCCTTTTTTTGTTTCTGGAGGTTAAATTTCCATGTATTGTAACCTCGATCGGATATATGTTTGTAGTATTTTACAAGAACCACATCGTTATCATCCACATGTAAATAAGACAATTAGAATAATGTCATGGAAAGAGATTAAGTACTTTACTATTAAATCCTTTTGCTGTTTCATTGAAGTTAAGGCTGGCTTTCGTAGGTTATTTTTCATTTTTAGTAACAAGCCAATCAATATGTGTATATCAAAGGTTAAAATGGCATATATGATATAAGATGCATTGATACTTCTAACGGATTAACCATGCAGATCTTAGCAAAAGTCGAGTAAAACACCAATGTTTCCCAAAATCCCTTTGACACGTCCCTTGTTCCCCAAAAAGAAAAAGAAAAGATAGGAAAAAAAAACAATGAAATATTAAGTTTGTTCGACCTTCTAATCCACAGAGAAATAGGCAAACATTTGATATAGAATTGCGAGAAAGTCCAACATGTTTTCTCTTTAATTTTCTCAATAAAAAATGTTTTATTCATGTCCAACTTCCAAGCGATCGATATCTCTACTATATATACAGTATACACTAGTATTAGAGCTAGCGCCACAGAGTGTAAATGCTTATCATTTATGTTTGTACGAGTTCAAATTTTGCTAAAACAGCAAATGTTTAGCAAAATGCTTCTTTTGCCAGCTTTGTTCGTGATCTCATATATCACACCAACTGGGCGTACTTTGACCCCATTTGTCTATATATATATATTTCAAGGACCATTACTTAAATCATTATCCTATTGATGAGGTTCAGTTGTTGGTAACATATGAAATCTTAAGTGGACAAATGTGGTTAGTTGCATGAAAGCAGTAGTAGTAGTTAAGTAACAGTTAAGAGCACTGGCCAATATTCATTGTCTAAATCACTAATGCACCAAATGCCACTACCAGGTTGTTTTAGGGAATGAGTTAGTTGAACCCATAATGCCAAGAACCAAAATACAAAAGGTCAGGCTTTTCTTATTTTTTATTAAGTTGGCGAATGTGTTAAGCTTTTACTACACGATGGTATCAGCTAAATGACAACACATTGTTAGTTCAAAAGTACTTACCTAAAAGTATATGAAAAGTTTAGAGCTAGGTGCTTTAATTAAAAGTTGCATGAAACAGGAACTTCATGTATACATTTTTAAATGAGTAGTTATATTGTTATTCCGCAAGCACACTGGTTAAATTGTTTAATATCAAATGAGTAGTTAACCCAATTACTGTTGTCTAAAACATGAGCGTGGCTTTTTGATAGCCTTCAGTTCTAGGCAGAAGCTATTGGTGTCGAGTAAGGTGAACTACTACAGACAAAAAGGAGGACCATATATATATATTTTTAGTGCCTAGGTAGGCTGAGTGTCCTATCTGTATGTTTCTTTTTGAACATTAATTAATCAAGAACCCCATGAGGAAATTAGATTAGTTAACATACTGGTAATGAGAAAAATAATTTGCCCAGGTTTTTAACACAATATTGATTCACATCTTTACTCCTCCTTTTGTGATGTACTAGTTTATTTCACATTTCATTTTTTAAAATAACAGATAATCCACAATCCATAATTTGGCATAGACAAATTTGTGATAATTCCACAAAATATCACTATTCCCCGTGGGATCAATTTGATACTCATCATTCAGATTATACCAGCGTCAAATTTTTCTTTTATAAGATTTAGTTGGGCGTGCAGATTATCACTCGTTGACCAAGTTGGGGTCTCCCTTGTGATTTTTAATTTCCATCTTGAGAGGGGCGATGAAAAAATTGAGTTTTTGCTCATGCAATTACTCAACTAAACTAGCTCAGCATATTACTGCTCAGCTGTGCGAGTCCAGGGCGAAGGTAGGCTTTTCACGTATGGGTTCGATAAAATCCAATAGTTAAGGTAAATCTCCTTTTTAGAAAAATTAATTTAAATAGTTGCACACCCGAGCTCTTAAACACCATGTAGCCGAATATTTAAAATATTTGTATAATTAATGTATATTATATGTATAATCATGATAGTAATCGTATATTCTGTGTATACTAGCTGGGGAACGTAAACACTAAGTCGGTCAACTATTTATGTAAAGATACCAGTTGAGGCCATTGTCCTAAAATTTAAAATCCATAAAGTTTCAATTCTGGATCCGTTCCTACTGCTGGTAGCTCGTTGCTCGATTTAGTTACCAATATAGTAGCCCTAGTCTTTGCTTTAGTGAATTGTATGTTTATCTTTACCATGAAGGTGCCACTCTCGCAGAGACGTTAATCTCATATGTTTGAGACTTCTCGTAATTTACTATTACTTTATTAATTCTACTTTATATGTTATAATTCCGACTTCTGAGTATATGGGTCACCTGTTAAAATAGTTGATTTTGACTAGAATTCTTCATGTTTAAATAAAATTTACGAACTTAGAAATAATATAAAAAGTACTAGAAGTCAGGAGAAAAACCATTATAACTCTTTAAATAAAGATGTGACATTCTTTATGAACCGGATAAATACTTTTTCCCATAAAGAAACCAAATAGAATGAGTAAGTTCAATCGATCGAGTGAAAGTTAAAACAAGTGCCAAATGGTTGGCCCTGTTGATATCGTCGTCCTAAGTAATTCTTTTTTTCTGTTGTTAGTTCGAATAAACACGGGTTACATGACAAGAGCTTGCCGTATCACTTTGCAGGCTAAAATTTGGACTTATAGATCAAAGAAACACTAAAATTTATAAAATACTAATAAACTTTCAACATTAGCCAAAAACATTATGATAAGATTAACCATAGGATTGAGAATAAAATTTATAGGACCAAGGTTGCTCATTGGAACAAAAATGAAAAGTTCTTGTAGTAGTAATTTTTATAATTATGTGCTGCTATATCATAAGAAGTTTGTAACTTTGCCATCTGTTGAATTTTTCAATTGAGGTTCCTCAATTTAACAATCCGAGAGCTGTCACCTTATTTTAATTTGTAATTCGTTCATCACTGTTGCCAGTAGAACGAATCCCCAGTATATATTCTTTTCATTTTTGCCAATGTAACTGTTTTGCTAACAGTAATTTTGGGCAAGTAGTGTTAACATTTCCTATTATGAATATTAAAGATGTGCCTCATAAACTGAACTAAAAGTAAGCAAGAAAGTGATGTTAGAAGAGAAATTACTACAAAAATTAAGAGAACTAATAAAGAACGGGAAAAAGGATAAATTGAAAAAGATCTGTCTCGTCTCTTCCCATTTTGCCCAAAGAACAGGAGGATTTTGACAAAAATCAATTGACCAGAAAAAATTTAAGTAAATGGAATGGAAAGAGTGCGTACTTAACCTATCCGACCAGTAATAATAGATATAATCAAGTTTATGATGTAAACAAAATATAGTACAACCTCTAGTAAATGTTTGATTGAAACTTCTAGTTCTGGCGATGATACACATGATGTTTCGAACGTGGCCTGCTTTTAACGGTATACAATTACTAAAGGGTTTCTCTTCTTGATCATCAGTTAACAAAGTTGGCAAAACTTGTAAAGTAGACAAAAGGAATTTATGAAACAAACAAAAGAATAAATCAAGAACTGCTTATTATTTATACAATTACTAACATTTCATGTAGGAGAGTTTCTTCTATTTCCTGGATTACAATTCCATGAAATGGGAGGCAAAAACGGTCTTTTCAGGTATGCAGATGGAATAGACAAGTTATTAATGTTTGCTGGGACGGTAGGATCCATTGGAGATGGACTAATGACTCCTCTCAATATGCTTATCCTTAGTACTCTCATTGATGATTTTGGAAATGCTGATGATTCTTTCTCTAATAAAATTGTGGACCAGGTATATTTGAATATCTGTAAGCTTTTGCATGAATCTGACTTATTATATCTCGTTTAAGTCTTAGTACATCACTGAGTTCACACATGACAAAGCATGGGTTTATTTACTTGATTTAGTACTAACTTTGTTGACATCTTATCGAGAATTCTAATTATCTTCCTCTCAACAGTACGCATTGAAGCTGCTTTATGTTGCAGTTGGAGTTGGAACCTCTGCCTTCATTGGTTTGCCTACCTTAATTATGCTCTCATACATACTTTAGCATTCTATGATATTCTTAATTAAGGCAGGTTATCTGCTACGACAGGTTAACATATGCTAGTAGTGTAAAGTTTCACACAATTGTAACTGTATATAAATTGAATCCTATATATAATTTGGAATATGGTGATCAGAGCTAGTACTACTTGTTATAACATACTTTGGTTTCTACAGAAGGATTTTGTTGGACAAGAACTGCAGAGAGACAAACATCTAGGATCAGGAAGGAATACTTAAAGTCAGTACTGAGGCAAGAAGTTGGTTTCTTTGAGAGACAAGATGCTTCATCCTCTACATTTCACGTAATCTCAACCATTTCTACTGACACTCATATAATCCAAGATGTCATTGCAGAGAAGGTATTCCACTTCTTTCTCAGTTTTTACTTTGAAATTGATGCCTGTTTAAATTTACAACTAGTATTAATCACTGGCAATATGTGTTTCTGTCCCGTTGTTTCTTTTTTTTCTGTTTCTGTTTGGATTAAAATATGTAAGTTCTTTCCTTTTTCATTGTTTTTCTACCTTGCTGCAGATTCCCACTTGCCTGGCTCACCTCTCATCATTCATTTTTGGCCTGATACTGGCCTTCCTTCTTTCATGGAGATTAGCACTGGCTTCTTTTCCATTCTCTCTTGGTTTCATTGTTCCAGGGGTAGCATTCGGAAGTTTGCTAATGAAATTGGCAATGAAGATGAAGGATACTTATGGGATAGCAGGCAGCATTGCAGAACAAGCAATCTCATCGATTCGAACAGTTTATTCATATGTCGGAGAAGTCCAAACAGTGAGTAGATTCAGCCATGCTCTTGAGGAAAGCATGAACCTTGGCCTCAAACAAGGATTCACGAAAGGATTGCTCATTGGAAGCATGGGAATGGTTTACGTGGCTTGGAGTTTTAACTCTTGGGCAGGGAGTCTTCTTGTGGCTGATAGAGGAGAAAGTGGCGGACGTGTTTTTATATCAGCTGTCTCTTTGGCACTTGGAGGACTGTAAGGCACTTCATTGATTTTTTTCTTCCTTTCTTTTGCATGAACTTGTTTAATGTTTAGTAAAAGGACTTATATTATATGTACGTTGACAAAGTAAAAAAAAAGTTTAAAATTGACACTAATAGTACCTTTTCTTTTGTGATGTTAGATCTTGTATGGCTGCACTTTAAAATTGACACTAATAGTACCTTTTCTTTTGTGATGTTAGATCTTGCATGGCTGCACTTCCAAATCTCTCGATCATGATAGAGGCGACCACTGCTGCCTCCAAAATTTTCGAGCAGATTGATCGAAAACCTGAGATAGATTCTGAAGATTCCAAAGGGAGAGCGTTAGCCTATGTAAGAGGAGATATCGAGTTTAAGGAGGTCAGTTTCAGTTATCCATCAAGACCAGATGTCCAAGTTCTCCAAAACTTTAATTTGAAAGTGAAATCAGGGAAGACTGTTGGTATGGTGGGAGGTAGTGGTTCTGGCAAGTCCACAATCATTTCTTTGCTCGAACGGTTCTATGATCCAGTTAAAGGAGATATCTTGCTTGATGGACAAAAGATTAGAAAACTGAAACTACAATGGTTAAGATCTCAGATGGGGCTGGTAAATCAAGAACCTGTTCTTTTTGCCACATCCATAAAGGAAAATATCTTATTTGGAAATGAAGCAGCTTCGATGGAAATGGTTACTGAAGCTGCTAAGGCTGCAAATGCTCATGAATTCATAGTTAGCTTACCAAATGGTTATGATACTCATGTAAGGAAAAATCTTATCTAATTGATATTATGTGTGCTTAGTTCTTTAAAGTTTGATACCATATGCTTTCATTTGGATTTCAGGTCGGACAATTTGGATTTCAATTGTCTGGAGGTCAGAAGCAAAGAATTGCTATAGCAAGGGCATTAATAAAAGACCCTAGAATTCTTCTACTTGATGAAGCTACAAGTGCTTTGGATGCACAATCTGAAAGACTAGTACAAGAGGCCATTGACCACGCTTCACAAGGACGGACAACTATTGTCATAGCCCATCGGCTCACTACAATCCGCAAAGCTGATAACATAGTAGTATTACAATCGGGGATAATTGTTGAAACAGGTTCTCATGATAAGCTGATGCAGATTAATGAAGGAGAAGGTGGAGTTTACTTTAACATGGTAAAGCTACAGCAATCAGCATCCAACAATTACACAGATAATCCATATCAAGCTAAGGAGACAACGAGCTACCTAAGGAGGAACTATGCCAATACTCCAAAGTCTCCTTTCATTGCTAGATCAAGTTGGCAAAATAGCCCTGCCACTCCTTTAAGCCCAGCAATAAGCACAAGTTATGCTCCATCAATCCAAGCATACTCTTTCTATGATAGTGATGATGAGTGCTCAGAGATGACTAGTGCCACTCAGCAAAGACCTTCAACCTGGCGTTTGCTCCGAATGAATGCACCTGAGTGGAATAACGCCTTACTGGGATGTCTAGGAGCTGCTACATTTGGTGCATTGCAACCAGCTTTCGCCTTTTGCTTGGGATCTGTTGTCTCGACATATTTAATAAATGACACTTCAAAACTGAAGTCAGATGCCAAATTTTACAGTATAATGTTTCTAACTATAGGTGTTATCAGCTTCTTCGCCAATCTAATACAACATTACAATTTTGCTGTGATGGGAGAGCGGTTAATAAAGAGACTGCGGAAAAAAATGCTATCTAGCTTGCTTACCTTCGAGGTTGGATGGTTTGATCGAGATGAGAATACTAGTGCAGTCATCTGTTCAAGGCTATCTACAGACGCTAGCATGGTACGATCCCTTATTGGAGATCGAATGTCCTTGCTCATTCAGGTTTTTGTTAGTGCTTCCATTGCTTTTGGACTAGGATTGTTTATCGCCTGGAGGGTTGCAATTGTACAAATTTCTGTACAACCTTTCACTATCACAAGCTTTTGTTTACGAAGTGCTGTGATGAAAAGAATGTCAGAGACATCTCAAAAGGCGCAGAATGAAGGAAACCAACTAGCAAGTGAAGCAGTGATCAACCACAGAACTATCACAGCATTCTCATCTCAAGATAAAATGCTAGCGCTTTATGCAGAAACACAAACGGGCCCAAAGAGGGAAAATGTTAAGCAATCATGGTTATCAGGCGTTGTCTTATTTTTCTCTTTGTTTCTGACTGCTGCCTCTATTTCATTGATATTTTGGTATGGTGGGAGACTAATGAACAAAAATTTAGTGAGTGCAAGACATCTATTCCAAGTTTTCTTCATTTTGATGACTAGTGCTAAGGACATAGCAGATGCTGGGAGTATGAGTTCTGATATAGCTAGAGGTGACAAAGCGATTTCATCAGTGTTCAAAATATTAGATAGGAAAAGTGAGATTCCACCTGAGGATCCTCAAGGGACTGAGGTAAAAAAGCAAATAAACGGCAAAATAGAGCTTAAGCATGTCTACTTTTCTTATCCATCAAGGCCTGAACAGGTGATATTCCACGACATGAACCTCAAGATTAAAGCTGGAAAGACCGTGGCACTTGTTGGACACAGTGGCTCAGGAAAGTCCACCATTATTGGATTACTCGAAAGATTCTATGATCCAACGAAAGGATTAGTACTGATAGATGACAAAGATATCAAAAGCTACAACCTGAGAAGTTTAAGATCACAAATTGCTCTAGTGAGTCAAGAACCAACCCTCTTTGCTGAAACAATCCGCCACAACATTGTTTATGGTAAAGAGGAAGCTACAGAGTCAGAAATCAAGAAAGCTGCAACTCTTGCTAATGCCCATCAATTTATCAGGTATCAAACTACAAAACTGAACTCACCTTATTTCTTGCTATTAGGTAACTCTAAATTGTACTCATAAACTTTTCCAACATGAAAATTACGTTTACATTTATCGTGCAAGATACTTGAAAGGAAATAATATGACCTTTAATGAAGCATGTTGGTGAATGTATACTTGAAAAGACAGTTTATCATAAAAATTGTGAAAATAACAGCTGTTGCAGTACTAAAGCTTGTAATCTTATAATACAGTGCAATGAAAGATGGATATGAAACTTATTGTGGAGAAAGAGGAGTACAACTTTCAGGAGGGCAAAAGCAAAGGATAGCACTAGCTCGAGCAATACTAAGGAATCCAGCTATACTTCTGTTGGACGAGGCGACAAGTGCACTTGACAGTGTCTCTGAGAATTTAGTGCAAGAAGCCTTGGAAAAGATGATGGTTGGTAGAACATGTGTAGTTGTAGCTCATCGTTTATCAACAATACAAAAGGCAGATACCATTGCTGTGATAAAGAATGGAAAGTTTGTGGAGCAAGGATCACATTCAGAGTTAATTAGCCTTGGGCATAATGGAGCTTATTTCTCCTTGATGAAGCTGCAATATGGGCACTCTCCTTAGCTTTATTTAGAAGAAAGTACCAAAAAATGCTTATTAATTGATGTAAACTTTCAGATTTTTCTTTCCCTTTGTTTGTTATGGAATATAACAACATCGAAATAGAAAGCGAGAAAGGGAGTAACAAATATTTTGTCCATGAATCTATCTTGTTTTTGGTTCTTCACTCTATCTTTATCTTACTTGATCTCTTGTAATTAGATAAAGCTGAAAATTAGGATCTTGCTCCTAGGATGGGTTTTAAAATTAGCGTTGAATTTCAAATATATTTTTCATATAGTTTCTGATTGCCCGGGACAACAAATAATGAACAGACTCGCATTATAATATCAAATGCACTAATTTTAACCTTTTAAGTAATCCGTAATGACTAAGTTTGGAATATATTCAATTTCAACAACGACAACTGTATTAATTAGGTTCTTATTTAACTGCTGCTACAGGTGGCAATCATTTCAAAATTAAAAGTTGAACTTCAAATTCATTCACAGTTTCTAAATGATGAGAACAAAGTATTAAGCAGGCCGGCATTATACATAATTTGATCACTTGCTAGAGAACTTAATTAGCAAGCGAGCATTTGATATTGCATTTTCAGGCCTTACCCAACCATAAAAGTAGTTTAGGAATGGCCAGAAACATGAGTACCATATTTATTCTCACGATACTAATGTTTTCTTCTTTTACCACCTAGCTTTAGAACAAACTATACTATTGTTGGATTAAACAGCTTCACAATATTGGACTGAAACAACAAAAAGCTCTACTGATGAAGAAAAGCAGCTTTTTCACTCACCTGATCCTTTCCACATGGCAATATTTTGTAAGCTACTATACAGGAGAGTTTGCAAGCTACAATAAAGTAGAGAAGGAGGAAGGCTTCAATGACATGCTTAATCAAACTAGTGAAAAAGATGGAAAAGAAGTAGAGAATCAGTTCCTGTAGCTAGTATAAACATGCAAAATGAGTCGTCCACTAGTGGAGTGAAAAAAGATGATATCAGCCCAGTTGACAATGTTCCAGTTAGGAAGACTAAGAAATATAAACATAAGGAAAATAGAAAGATTGAGAAGAAAGGTAGAAACCATTCAAAGGAATATGAAGAAAAAAGTAAGAATTGCACATCAGGCAAGAGGGGGCTAAGATTTGGTGGATGATGTTGATGCAGCAACAGGTACCAAAGATAGAGGAGCACTAAATCAAGAAGACTCTATAAAGGGAAAGAAGAATAAGATAGTAGAAGCCATCTCTCAAGAGGCTTCAACTAGAGAGCAAGACATGATAAGAACTCAAAATAACTTTAATGTGTTAACTGAACAGGAGGAAGACTAGCTGGAACCAAATGAGATAGCTGGTTTTTTAAGTCCTAATCAAAGCTGCACCCAGAGGAAGACAATAATGGAAAGGCATGGTGAGGAAGAAAGTGATCCAATATCAGACAGTGTAGAAGAAAGAGAAGAATTAAGTTAGATTTAGAAGAAAGAAGGTCATCAAAAGAAAGGCAAAACAGTGTCCTTTGATGTTGATTCAGTAGAAGTAGTTGCAGATAGCCTAGATTTGGTAGTCAGAGCTACCACTGAAAACTCTGAAGAGGCAATCATCCAGGAGGAGTTTAAAAAGACAGCATAAAAATAAGCGTTATCTCCAAGGCCTCATCCTCAAACAAAGAAGAATATTATCAAACCAAAAAGACAATCAATTGGAATATTGGGGGTGGGTTCTAAAGGGGGCTTTTGATAGGCTCAAGAAGTTGGTAAGAGTACATAAGGTCTCCTTCATTTCTATTCAGGAGCCTTTTGTAGATAAAGATCAATTGGAGAGGTATAGAAAGTGCATTGGCTTTCGGAATGCCATTGCAAACTGTAATGGCACGGTGTGGTGTTTTTGGGATGCAGACATCAGCTGTGTTGCAGTCAAGGATCACAGACAGCATCTGACTCTTCAAATAAATCACAGAACTTCATCTGAGGTTTTTTTGGGTATCTATTGTGTATGATAAGACAAAGGCTCATAAAAGAACTTACCTGTAGAATAGTTTGAGGGATATTAACAACAGAATTGATGGCCCATAGGCCATTATGGAAGATGTCAATATTATAATTCAAGCTGAAGAGAAGAAATGAGGAAGGGCTCACAGAATAAGTAAGAGTTTTGATTTTGTTTCATGCATGGGAGATTATGGGATGATGGATGCTGGATTTTCAGGCATTCTATTTACATGGTCAAATGGCAGGAAGAAGAGAAAGAAGATAAGTTAGAGGCTGGATAGAATGATGTATAATGATGCCTGGTCTGAAGTTTTCAATATAGTAACAAGGTCAGATCACAATCCATTACTAGTACATTGTGAAGAGAAGGTTCAACCACCAGTTAAATATTTTAGATTTCTCAATTGCTGGACTGATCAAAAGGATTTCCAAGAAGTGGTAAACAAGAGCTAAGAAAGAGAAGTTCATGAAAATTCGTTATGGATCATGCAGCAAAAGTTGAAGACATTGGAAAATAGCTTAAGCATTTGGTCCAAAGGTATAGGTAATATTTTTGATAAAGTCAAGGAATGGGAAAAGAAGGTGGAATATCATGAATTGAAATATAAAGAGGAGGAAAGTGATGCTAACAGAATTCTACTTTATTCCTCCTACGCTCAGCATACAATGTGGTTGAAACTCCAGGATTCCTTTTTGAAGCAGAAAGCTAGAGTAAAGTGGGATCTAGAAGGGGATGAAAACTCTAAGTACTTTTACAGTGTGCTGAGACATAGATAAAAAAAGTCATATATTCACAGAATCAAAGATGAAGAGGAGAAGTGGGTGAAAGGCACAAAAGATATTTCATAAAGGGCAGTTTGTCATTTTGAAAAGTTGTTCACCCAGTCACCTCAGGTTCTTGATACTAAGTTCATAAGGAGAATAGAGAAGGCAGTAAATCCTGAGGAGAACTAAGCCTTAATAGCCTTTCCAAGTCAGGAAGATGTTAGAAAGGCAATATGGGCTCTTGATCCAAATAGTGTTACAGGTCCCGATGGCTTCAATGGAAGTTTTTATCAAGCATGTTGGGATATTATTGGTCACCTGTGTAGAATGGTGAATCATTACTTTGGAGGTGACAGGCTAACAAAGTTTTTTACTCATACATGTCTGGTCCTTATTCCAAAAGTTGAGAATCCTTGTTCTTTCTCACAGTTGAGGCCAATAAACCTGAGTAACTTCTCAAGCAAGATTATCTCTCAGATTTTGTCTGGAAGATTGGCTTCTATCATCCCAAAGCTGGTATCAGAAAATCAGTCGGGGTTCATCCAAGGTAGATTAATCACAGAGAATATTCTTTTAGCACAAGAGATTGTTTATGGCATAAATAACAAAAACAAAGGTAGGAATGCAGTTTTGAAATTGGATGTGTTAAAAGGATATGACATGGTATTCTGGCTCTTTCTAACTTTTGTTCTCAGAAAGATGGGCTTCTCAGAAATATGGGCTTCATAGATATGGTATATAGAATAGTATCAGATGTTTGGTATTCCGTTCTTATCAATGGAGCTGGACATGGTTTCTTCCATTCATCAAGAGGGCTTAGACAAGGAGACTCTATGTCGCCAAGTCAGTTCATCCTAGCTGCAGAGGCACTGTCTAAAGCCTTGAACCAACTTCATGAGAAAGAAGGATATATAGGATTTTCTAAGAATCAGAAAGGTCCTAAGATTAACCATATTTATTATGCAGCTGATATTTTGATATTCACTTCAAGAGACAAGAAGTCAATCAAGTTGATAATGAAAAGACTGAATCAATATGAAAAGGCTTCAGGGCAGGAGATCAATGCAGAGAAAAGTGTGTTTCTGACAGTTGCTGACACCCCTGAACACAGAAGAAATAGAATTCAAAGGCTTACAGACTTCAAGCACCAACATTTTCCTTTTAAGTACCTGGGAGCTCCAATCTTCTATGGAAGAAAGAAGATAAATCATTTCTCTGAGTTAACATCTAAAGCGGTCAACAAAATTGGTTCATGGCAAGGTAAACTCATGTTTTCAGGTGGGAGAGCAATACTAATAAACCATGTGTTACAGTCCCAGACAATGTACATTCTATCAGCATTAACTCCTCCAAAATCTGTTTTTAAACAAATAGAGATGTTCTTTGATGACTTTTTTTTTTTTTTTTGGAGTAGCTGAGTCCAAGAAAAAGTGTCATTAGAGCTCCTAGGCAAAAATGTAATTTCCAGTAAAAGAAGGTGGAGCAGGTTTTAAAAGGCTTGCTGATATTAGCAAGGCATTTGCAGCTAAGAGATGGTGGAAGTTCAGGGCTAAAGATAATCTCGGGTCTCAGTTTATAATGGCTAAATATTTGTCAAAGAGCTCATTGTGTAGTAAGAAAGCCAACTAGAAATCAGTCTAGCATTTGGGCAAATTTGATGAAGGTTAGACCTCTGGTAGAGCCTAGTATCCTCTGGAAAGTCAATGAAGCTAATATTGATTTTTGGTGGGATACTAGGCTTGAGTCAGGACAACTTGCTGAGACTTACCCAGAGCATCAACTTGGAAGACTTAGTCTGGGAGATTGCATTCATGAAGATAGATGGGACACGGAGTTCATAAGAGATTGGTGCCTGATGAACTTGTCAGAGAGATAGAGTTAACACGGATAGGGAATAGAGAGATGAAAGATAAAATCATATGGAAACCTAGCAGTAATGGTCAGTTTTCTTGTGCTTCAGCTTATTATCTGATGACACAAAGAAGAGTTCAGCATACATGTTGGAACAAAATTTGGACGAAATGAGTCCCCTTCAAGATGTCTTTTCTAGTGTGGAGAGCTATCAAAAGAAAGATTCCAATGGATAAGGTGGTGAGAAAATTTGGGCAAATAATTGTTTCTGGTTGTTCTTCTCACTGTAAGGAAACAATAGATCACCTGTTTGCCCACAGTCAGATAGCAGCTCGTATCTAGAGTAAATTTGAAGATCTTCTTGGTATTCAAATGAATGGTAGTTCATTGCTATCTATGCTCCACTCATGGTTGGATTAATGATTTCTAAGCAAGCCAAAAAGGATAGCCAGCCAAGCAATTCCAATATTTATATGCTGGGAATTATGGAAGTCCAGGTGTGGTTCTAGGTATGGCAAAGGAAAGTCCACAATTTTCCAAATTAGCAAAAAGATCTAGCATCACCTGAATTTCTGCTATGCAAAAATAAAATTGAGTTGACGGAGAAGTGGTCTTGGCACCTGATGTGTACAGAAATGGAGCAGACTAGACCAAGACTCAGTCTAATGCCAGTCAAATGAACTGCTCCAGAGGAAGGATGGGTAAAGCTGAACACAGATGGAAGCATCAATATCAGTAGCAGGAGAGCAGGCATAGGGGTTGTTGTTAGAAGTAGGGGAGGAAATGTTATAATGCATTTGCAGCCTTTTCCAATTCTGCTCTAACAACAAATCAGAAGTGCAAGCAGGTCTTTTTGACTTGAGATGGTGATCACAAAATATAGCATCAAAGGTTATCTTAGAAATGGACTCTATGCTGGTTTTACACATGCTTTCAGGTGTATATGCAACTAGCTGGGAAGTGCAGGACTAGGTCTCTAAAATGAAGCAAATAATTTAAGAAAAGCAATACAAAGTAGTTCATGCTTACAGAAAAGCAAACATGATGGCTGACTCCTTAGCTAAGCATGATAGATCTTTGCAAGAACATCAAATATACCTGGTCAGCAACCAAATGACATCTCATACTCTTGGAGCATACAAAATGGACAAAGTAGGAGTGCATAACTTCAGAATCAGAGTATGCAAAACTAGAATTTGGAAATGCTGGGGATAAGGAGTAGGAAGAATGTCAATGCAGTCCTAGTAGTGCTAATGCTACTTGGGAAAAATGGTCATATTTTTTGTATTATAACTTGGTGTAAAGAGTTAGTTAACTCTAATTCTAACTTGAATAGCCAGGAGGTAAGATACCATGCTCCCCTCCTACGGATGTGTAGTTTATGGTTAGTAATATACAACGTAGTGGTCAATGCCAAACCCCATGATTAATTAAAAAAAATCAAGAAAAAAATGAAAGTGTTTGTATACCTTTCTAAGGCAAGCCTAGTTGCACAAGTTAAATAAAGAATACCATTGGGGTATACTGTATACTAGAAAGGTATACTAAAGAAAATCTAAATCGAAATTTAAAGAAAAGATTTATTCAGTATACATTTCTAGTATCCAGTATACACCGATGGTATACTCCTTTAATTTGTCCCACTAGCCTTGGCTCATCTCACTTAAAAAAATATTGAAAGACTAACATATGTCAACAATATAATGTAATGAATAAGCAAGTCAACACTACTCAAATATCAAGAAATGTGTGACTGAAAATAATTCTAGAAAAAGCTCAAAGTGTTTGTATATCTTTCTAGCAGGCAAGCCCAGTGGCACAAATTAAATATGTACACCATAGGAGTATATTGTATACTAGAAAGATATACAGAAGAAAATCAACAAAGAAACAAGTAAAGTAGGACATGGATCAAAGTGTGTGATGCTATCGAGCAAATAAATATTTCACTTTTGTTGTTTTGAACAAAGTATACCTTTTTGTTACACTGTATACTCTTTTGGTATAACTTCTTATATTCGATTCGAGATGAGATGTTACAGAACACATAGATACTTCCATTTTTATTATTTTTAACGAAGTATACCTTTTTGATATACCTTGTTATGTTCGGACCGAAGTGCGAGATGTTACATAACACATAGATATTTTAATTTTTATTATTGTTAATGAAGTATATCTTTTTGATATATTGTATACTCTTTTGGTATAACCTTTTGTGTTTAGATGAAAGTGTGTGATGCTATCAAGAAGATAAATATATCAATTTTCGTTGTTTTGAACAAAGTATACCTTTCTGGTATACTATGTGCTTTTTCTTGTATACCTTGTTATGTTCGGATCGAAGTGCGAAATGTTACGGAACATACAGATATTTTAAATTTTATTATTTTTAGAGAAGTATACCTTTTTGGTATATTGTATACTCTTTTATTATACCCTTTTATGTTCTGATCAAATTGTGCAATGCTATCAAGCAAATAAATATTTCAATTTTTATTGCTTCCAACAAAGTATACCTTTTTGGTATATTGTATACTCTTTTGGTATATCTTGTTATGTTCGAATCTAAGTGTGAGATATTACATAACACATAGATATTTTAATTTTTTTTATTTTTAAAGAAGTATACCTTTTGGTATATTGCATACTCTTTTGGTACATCCTTTTGTGTTTGGATCAAAGTGTGTGATGCTATCGAGCAAATAAATATTTCAGTTTTTGTTGTTTTGAACAAAGTATACCTTTTTGGTATATTGTATACTCTTTTGCTATATTGTATACTCTTTTGGCATACCTTGTTATGTTCGGATCGAAGTGCAAGATGTTACAGAACACATAGATGTAAGAAGTATACCTTTATGGTATATCGTATACTCTTCTGGTATATCCTTTTGTGTTTGGATCAAAGTATGCTATGCTATCAAGCAAATTAATATTTAAGTTTTTGTTGTTTTGAACAAAGTATACCTTTTTGGTATACTGTATGCTCTTTTGGTATACCTTGTTATGTTCGGATCGAAGTGTGAGATGTTACAGAACACATAGATATTTCAATTTTTATTATTTTTAATTAAGTATATCTTTTTGGTATATTGTATATTCTTTTGGTATCCCCTTTTGTGTTTGGATCAAAGTGTGTGAAGCTATCGAGCAAATAAGTATTTCAGCTTTTGTTGTTTTGGACAAAGTATACCTTTTTGGTATACTGCATGCTCTTTTGATATACCTTGTTATGTTCGGATCGAAGTACGAGATGTTACAGAACACATAGATATTTTAATTTTTATTGTTGTTAATGAAGTATACCTTTTTGGTATATTGTATACTCTTTTGGTATAACCTTTTGTGTTTGGATCAAAGTGTGTGATGCTATCGAGCAAATAAGTATTTCAGCTTTTGTTGTTTTGGACAAAGTATACATTTTTGGTATATTGTGTGCTCTTTTGGTATACCTTCATATGTTTGGAGCGAAGTGTGAGATGTTACAGAATACATAGATATTTTAATTTTTATTATTTTTGATGAAGTATATATACCCTTTTGGTATATTATATACTCTTTTGGTATACCCTATTGTGTTTGGATCAAGGTGTGTGATGTCACCGAGCAAATAAATATTTTAATTTTGTTATTTTGAACAAAGTATACCTTTTTGGTATATTGTATACTCTTTTGGTATACCTTGTTATGTTCGGATCGAAGTGCGAGATGTTACAGAACACATAGATATTTCAATATTTGTTGTTTTAAATAAATCATACTTTTTTTGTATACTTTGTTATGTTCAGATCGAAGTTTAAGATGTTATAGAATTTCAATTTTTTGTTGGTTTAAATGAAGTATACCTTTTTGGTATATCATATACTCGTTTGATATTCCATTTTGTATTTTTTAACAAAGTATACCTTTTTGGAGAACCAAAAAAATAAAGCAAAAAAAAAAAAAAAAAAAAAAAAGAGTATAAGAAGATTACGGCGAAAGAAAACAAATAAATAAAATAAAAAGCTGGGGAGTCATGAATAGTGCTAGAACAAGAGAAAGAAAAAAATAACAAAAGAAATTGAGAGAAAAAAATAATAAAAGATATTGAGAGAGAGTGAGTGACTTCATTTCCTTGTTTTATGCATTAAATTAGAAAGGTGATTAGCTAATGACTATAACATGTAAATAAGTTATGTACTTAATATAATGGGTAGAGTCGTATAAATAAAATAGTTAGTATGTGTATTTTTATAAATCTTCCATAATTAATTACCTGCATATCCGTCGTGCTCCATAATTGGGACGTATTTGATGAACAACCACAATTTAAGTCATTAAACAAGAAATAATTAGTAGTTACCAAGTTATTTAAAAGATAGCCATCACTTAAAAACATTGAAAGATTTTTAATAATAGCCACTAAAACCTCATAAAGTTTTCAGCTACCACTACCCCGGGCCAACCTCCCTCCCCCTGCTACCATTTTCCGCCAAACCCCTACCTCCTACATACCTCACCAACCCCACCCTCCAACAACCATCCTCACATCTTACCTCCATCCTACCCAACCCTACGCCCAACAAAACCCACCATACCTCACCCCCTACCTTCCTACCCCCTAACTTTATTACCCTCACTCTTACCCCCTATTTTAACCTAAACTCTACCCTCACACCATTCACACCCCTCACCCCCACCTTAACTCTCTACATCCTCATGCAAACTCACACCCTTACCCCCGATCTCCTACCTCCACACCAACCCCCATCCTCACCTCCTACCCCCGCACCACCACTTCCCACCCACCCCACACCTCCTACCTCCACCCCACCCAACCAGCCCAACGAAACTCACCTCACTCACTCCCCAACCTTTTTACCCACACCTCCGCCCACCCCTCTATTTTAACCCAACCCTGACCCTAATTCACACCCTTCCCCACCCCTAACTTCCCACCAACACCTTATAATACCCCCAACCCACCACCCCTACACTCTCTCGTACTAACTTATACCCCACCCCTACCGCCACCACCTCCCAAACCAACCTCACCACCTACCTCCACCCTCACCCATACACCCCGCCCCCACAACTTACTCCCTTCCCCCACCCTCCAAAACACCATCCCGACCCCAACACCCATCCAACCCCAAACTTCTTACCATTCCTCCACCCAACCCCTACCTGCACACCTTTCCACTTTCTGCCTATACAACCTCACCAACCCTCCAACCCAAACACCCACCCCCACCTCCTACAACCAGCCCCCACATTCCCTCGATTCCCAAACCCCACCTCTCTACCTTCTACCAACACATCTCACCAATCCCCACCTTCTAACCCCTAGCCTCTAACCTCCTTCTTCTCTACACCCCTATCTCACCCGCCACAAAACCCCGACCCCAACCTCCTACACCAACCATCTACTCCCAAACCCCCACTTACCCACATTTCTACCTTCTACCCACACACCTGCACCTACCTACATCTCAAACTACTACCCACACGCCCTACTCACACCAAGCTCCTAACCACCTTTCCCCCTTACCTAAATCCCTGAACCCTCCCTCCCCCACCCTCATCCCACTATCGGCCACAATATCTACCCACCCTCAACCTCCTAGCTAACCTGCATCCTCTAACACCTTCACTCCCACCTACTCACCTGTCCACCTTCTATCCGCACAACCTCACATACCCACCTCCTCCCCTGCTCCCTCGCTCCTTTCCCCTCTCTCCTCCCACCCACCAACCCCCTATCTCCACCCGACCTCATACCTCCCCCCCCCCCCACCCCCACTCCTTACTGTATACCTTTAGGGTATATTGTATATTTTTACAGTATAAAGTGTTATATTTTCTTTGAAGAATGCTATGTTTTGAAATAGTATACTCCAATTTTTTGTTATATTTGTATACCTTTTAGTAAACTACGTGCCATTTGAGTAAACTTTGTACCGTTAAAGCATACAAAATTAATTTTACCTTTGAAGAATGCTTTGCTTTGAAACAATATATTGCAATTTTTTATTAACAATGTATAACTTTAGAGCATGATATATACTTTTACAGTATACAATCTTATTTCTACTTTGCGGATTGCTACATTTTGAAATATTGTATTCTCCACGTTTTTGTTATTACTATATACGATTGGAGTATACTGTATACTAATATACTCCAATGGTATACGGTGATAAAAGAATAAGTAAGGGTATACAATATACTCTTACAGTATATAGTGATAACAATACAAAAATGAAGAATTGCTACAAGAAAACAGTTAATTTACGGCAGTTTTTCTGCGCCAATATTCATTTTACGGCAGTTTGTGCCGGCGACTCTAGAAATCGCAACAAGGAGAAAAATTTTGCGGCGGTTTTTTTCATTTAGCGGCGGTTCTGGAGGTACTTGGAGTTTAGCGTGCTTTATTTAGTATTTATCGGAATTTTTTTATTATTTATTTATTTATTTATTTATTTTTGAATAAATAAGTTAGAAAAGCTGTAAGAATAAATAATTTAAAAATATATATATCTTTGTCAAGTTGTGTGCAATTATAAAAGAAAAAATAAAATACAATTATAATATCACATATAATAAGTTGCATACTAATTACTTATAATTAAGTTGAACTAATCAAATGATATAAATAAATTTATTTAAAATAAGCAAATGACTAACGTTACCATCAACGAGTTGAAAACTAAATAGGAGCGAATATTAAAAAGGACATGCTAATTGGATGAAGAAATATTTGACAGAAAAAAAAAAGAATGAAAGAAAAGAAAACAGTGAAGGGAGACAAATATTAAAGATAAAGGAATATGTTTGGTGAACTCGGCGTCTCACATCGACACTGGTAATTGGGGTTTGATTTGTGAATTTTGTTATAGCAATTAAAACTGCTGGTAAATGTTTGCCAACCGCCGTAGGATACCCTCAATTATCCCTGGCGGTTTATTCCAGTGGTTGACAAAACCGCCGTAAAATGATCTCGCAGCGCCAGAAACTACAGCGGTTTAGGAAATCCCTGCGAGATGCATTTTACCGCGGTTAAAACCGCTGCTAAGCATCAAATTAACCGCCGCTAAATGTCTGTTTTTTAGTAGTGAATACTTTAGGATATACAAAGATAAAAATCTAAAAAAGAAGAATAAGTTAGGATATACATAATATACAGTACCAGCCTTATAATAAGGACGGGCTTTAGGCCCCAATGTTTGGAGAGGCCCCATATTTTTTACAATAACTAGGTATATGTTGTATTTTCCTTAGCAAAGTTTGAGCATTTTACGTAAAAGCTACGATTATTTAATAAGAGAGGAAAACAAAACTTTCTTGATTAATTATTAACGGTGGTATTTGACTGGTGAGACATGCTAATAGTATTTTTGGATAATGATAAATACATTTTTGGAATGTATCTAAGTAAATTTTTTATTGCCCACTCTAGATCATATTTGGACAAAGCAATAATGATATTGCTCATTTTATTTTTTCAATATCTTTATCAATTCTTTTACTCCTAATTTGTTAATTAAACGCAAGAGCCCATCGATTATAAAATTTTTACTCCGTTGTTGTAAAAAACAAGTCAAAAATTGAATAATATTTAGTAAAATAAATTTAAATCAGGTTCAGCTATTCTAAATTTTTAACTAAAACTTATTATCTTGATATGTTTACTTCATAGGTATATAGATTAATTCAGAATAATTTATTTGACTATAAATATGTCAACTAGTTGTTCTGTTCATAGGTCCAAGCTCTTCTTAGAAAGCCCTCTTCCTTCTCCTTGAGTTAAGAATAAAAGAATGTTGCTTGATTGAACGAACATTGTATGAACCTTTTTAAGTGACACCCCAGTCATAATGCCACCCATGTCTTTTATTCTTTCGAACAAGCCTTCTAAAATATTTTGTCATTTTATTTGAGCTTTCAGTATGATCCGATTATACCAACAACCAAAGAGAGAGAGAGAAGAAATTAAACTTTAATAAAATTTCAAAGATGAGCTCTTGAAATGTTTAGTAAACAATAAAAACTTTTATCAGTAAATATGAGATAATGTACTTTAGGCGAACAAAACACTAATATTGGTGAGTTAAAATATATTCTTGACATTATTCTGCTAAATATTATATTCAAAAAATTTCAAATGTGAAAAGGCATAAAAGAAAATGGTTAATTTAATTCAAAAATCTGGGCAAAGTGTTTTTTTTTCCCGCAAGTATTCAGTACAACTTTAGTATATGTAGAGTAAGCTAGTTAATGAAAGTAATAAGGATTGTAGAATAGTATTCAAACAAAAAAATATACAATCTTAACAAAAAATATATAAAGTCCTCTCATCAAATTTAACTTTAGGCCACTAATAAGGTTGGGACGTCCCTGAGAATATACTTACAGTGATAACAATCTAAAAGTAAAGGTGCAGTGGGTCTGAAATGGTGGTGGGGTGGGTGGGGAAAGTGGTATGCTGGGATGGGTGGAGGGTTGGGAGTTTGGGTAGAAGGTAGGGATGTGGGATGGGTATGTGGTAGGGGTGGATGTGGCATTAGGGCCAGGTGGGGGGTGAGGGGGTGGGGCTATAGGTAGAAGGTGGAGGAGGAGGCGGAGGGGCGGGGTAGGGAGGTGGTGTAGGAAGGCAACATCGATGGGGTTGAGGTAGGAGGTGGGGGTGGGTGGTATTTCAATCTAAAAATAAAAATATAGATGTGGGGCTAGAAGGTAATGACTGTGAGGGCAGGGTGAGGTGGGTTGAAGGTAAGGAGGTTGGGTTTGGGGTCGAAACAGGGGTGAGGGGAGAAAAGGTATGAGGGGGTAGAAGGTAGGATGATAGGAGATATGTCGGAGGCTGAAGGTAGATGAGGTGGTGAGAAATAGATATGGGTGGGTGTGGGGGTAGGAATATGGGGAAGGTGGGAGTGGAGGATAGGAGACAAGAATAGGGCATGGGGGATGGATGGGTGTTGGGGAGGAGGGTAGATAATGAGGGGTAGGATAAGAGGCCTATGGTGGGTGGGTGTTGAGGTCGGGGGTGGAGGTGGGTCATAGTGAGGGTAGGGGTAGAAAATAATGGTGGGTGGTGCGGTAAAGAAGGTGAAGTGGTGAGGTGGGAGGTCGGAAGGGGGTGGGGTAGGGTGGGTGGGTTGAAGGTACGAAGAGGGGTAGGGTGGAAAGGGCTCTAAGTTGTGGTGGTTGGTGGGGTGTTTGGGTAGAAAGTGGGGAGGTGGGGGTAGGGTGGGGGTTGAAGGGTGTTGGGGCTGAGGGTGGGTGAAAATAGTAGGAAAGTGGAGGTGGGCGGTGAGGATACCTGATAATAAGGAGGGAATTAGCTAATTGATATAGCAGGTAAATAAGTTGTGGGTGTACAAGTAGGGGGTAGGGCAATACAATAAACAACTAGTATACTACCCGCGCGGTCAATATGAAATTAATTGTACTACTAAATTATTTGTCAATATGAAATTATTTCATTTCTTTAATTTTTTTATCCTACTAATAAATTATTTGTACACTTGTATTAGAATTGGTTGGAACTTTTTGGTTGCTCAAATTTGTAAAATTACAATATCTAATTTATTTTTAAAAAAATTATTTCAAAGTACAAATAAACCCTTATATTGTCTTTATTTAACTCTTTATACTTATTTTTCGTGTAATTATACATGATAGAAAATAAAAAAATTTATCCCGTGTATGCAATATGAAGAAATAGAAAAATAATCTTACCATCATAGACCCCAATTGTAGGAAGGACAATACAAAATATTACAACAATTTGTATATAATGACTAGCCAAGGCAATTAGTAAATGACGAAGTAACATTAGGATCCCTTTATCACACTCCTCCTTATCTGTATGTATGTAAATTTGTAAATAAATTTGTCACGACCCAATTTTCGGGGCCGTGATGGCACCTAAGTGTTACATCCTTAAGCGAACCACGAATAATTAAACTGACTCATAATGATAATTTAGATAGACATATTTCAATAAAATGTAGGTGTAAACATCTACCCGAAATACAGTGTCAATAGAGCATCTACGAAATCTGACAACCGATATATATATATATATATATATATATATATATATATATATATATATATATATATATATATATATATATAATACAAGATGTAGGAAGCGTCTAAGCACTAAGGTGGATCAGACGGTATGCCACCGCGAACCATGCGGTTGGCTCACCTCAAGCAAAAATAGTCACAGCCTCGAACGGATCAGATAAGTCCAGCTGTCTGACTAGTAGAAGGATCTGCACATTTAAAACAGTAAGTTATGAGCCAAAGCCCAGTAAGATCATCGACAGGCCCGCTAAATTACCCTTTCGGGACAAGTCTTTGATAATGCATAAGCAGAAAACGGAAGTACAATCCACACCTTTACAGTAACCCATAAACATTACATACGATAATATAATTATACAACAACACAAGCAATAATACGCGAATACATAACATAGTCAATAATATAAAGATACATAATATAGGCAGCATATACAATATTATATTGATACTATGGCATAAGCAGTAATAAATTAACACACAGCATGGCGATGATATATCTCGCACACCACATAGGTAATGATATACCTAGCACATAGCATAAGCACCCACCCTGTGCGGCTTTATTTATAGGTCATAACGCGCCGCAGGCCTCTGTCCCTATAAACAACTTTACTTATAGGTCATAACACACCACAAGCCTCTGTCCCTATAAGTCTCCACATCTAGGTCATAACGCACCACCGGCCTCTGTCCCTTGATGGAATTTCGCTTCTAGGTCATAACGCACCACCGGCCTCTGTCCCTAGAGCATATCAATAACACACCGGCACACAACATCGACTATACACGAGTCACGTTTGTGCTTCACCTTTTTGTATAAATATAACGAGTAGTACATAATACTATCTACTAGACAATGCTAGTCTATTAAGTACTCGACATCTTACTTAGCAAGATCAAATCTTATCCGCAAGCAAAATAGATGTCAAGTCTCACTTACCTCAAAATCGGCTCAAGTGGCTAAGGAACGACCTCCTTTCCCAAACGATGTGCCTCCGAAAGACTCCTCTCTGAGCCAAAGAAATAGTGTCGCACTCGTAAGCATGTGAGGAAAGGATTCTAAGCCCTTACGCAATTTAAGAGGCAATTTACCAAAATACCCCCCGGGTCGGACGTACCCAAAACCCGTAAAATTTATGTTTCCGGACTCCCCATACTCCCACGAGTCCAAAAGTACCATTATTGTACATACCCGAGTCCAACTCGGTCATTTTTCCCATTTCACAAATCTAGGGTTCAAACACTCTTTCCAAGGATCGTCACCTTGATCCTCGGATTAAAGCATTAAAAATGGGTAAGAATAGTTACCTTGTGTTTATGAATGATTTTGGTACTTCAAATTCCCCTTGGAATCACTTTTAGAAGCTCAAAATCATGAAAATAAAAATAAATGCCCGCCCTAGAATATATAGCAGCCCGCAGCTTTAAAGAGTTGTACCACATGTTGTCCAAATTTTACCTCACTAGACAGCTTTCGGTAAAATACACATAACTTTTCGTAAAAATGTCCAAATGATACGAAATTGGTGGCATTAGAACCACAACTCAAAGATCTACAGCTTTCATGTTTTGACTTTTTTATAATTCCTTATGGATTGATCTGAAAAATTGATTTCTTTCCGGCTGAACAGTAAAAAAACAGATTTCAGCAGCTTTTTGGCTTCGCACCAGGTCAGCCACTGTTTTTGGGTCCAAACGGGACCCTACGAAGCTCGGAATGACCCCAAATTTTGTACACAAGTCATACAAGACTTGTGTGATATGTTCGTCAAGACGAAACTAAATTCGGATCTCTAGAACTCAAAAGTGGGTCCCACGGGAAAGGGTCAAATTTCGACTTTCGCCAAAATAGAGAATTTTAATGAAACGACCCCGGAATCCAAATTCGAAAGTTACTACAAGTCACAAATGACGATACGAACCTAACGGAATCCTCAGATCTCTCATCGGAGTTCATTTACTCAAATCGAGCTCGAAAACCTCTTTTAACCTTTTTAAACTTCCGCAACGGAGACTTTATCAGAAGTCCTATCAAACGAGGTCTGTTTTCACTTCTGAAGGTTGTTACAGGTCATAAATTACCATACGAACCTAACGCAACTTTCAGATTTCACATCAGAGCTCATTTGCTCAAATCGAGCTCCGGAACCTCTTTTAGCCTTAACGAATATCCGAAACGGATGTCTTTCTCCGATACCTATCTAACAAAGTTCGTTTTAGCTAAAAAATTTCAGGCATGTCATAATGGACCTTACGGAGCTTTTGGGATTGTCGATACGCAAATCGAGGTTCCGATTCCCGAAACGACTATTTGAGGTCGTTACAATCTCCCCCACTTAGACTCTCGTTCGTCCTCGGACAAGCCCGAGTCTAAGGTAAGATTCACATTTTCACGACAATAATTACGCGGATTTCGAGGACTCTTGCTACTATCCGAAATCATAAACAAAGACATAACTTTCTGGCTTTAGAGATTGAAATCAAACCTGAATTATCGAAAAGGCGAGGATACTTCTCCCGCATGTTGGACTCGAGTTCCCAAGTGGCCTCTTCCCTAGGACGATTCTTCCATAGCACTTTAACCAACGGGATCTCTTTCGACCTTAGCTTACGGATCTCTCTAGCTGCAATAGCAATCGGCTCCTCCAAATAAGCCAAGTCCTCGTTGATCTCGACAGAAGCCATATCAATCACATGGGATGGGTCATGAACATACTTTCGGAGCATAGATACGTGGAATACCGGATGAACTGACAGAGATGGAGGCAAAGCAAGCCTATATGCAACAGCGACAATGCGCTCCAAGACCTCAAAAGGACCAATGAACCTCGGACTAATCTTGCCCTTTTTTCCGAATCTCATAACACCCTTCATCGGCGATACTTTAAGAAACACCCGGTCACCTACCATAAACACCAAATCTCTCCTCCTCCGATCCGCATAAGATATCTGTTGACTCTGAGCTGTGCGGAGCCGATCCTGAATGATTCGGACCTTATCTAAGGTCTGCTGAACTAGATCCGGACCCAACACCTTCACCTCTCCAGGTTCAAACCAACCAACTGGAGAACGACATCGGCGGCCATATAATGCCTCAAACGGAGCCATCTGGATAGAAGACTGATAAATGTTATTATAGGCAATTTCCGCCAAAGGCAAATAACTGTCCCAATGGCCTCCAAAGTCAATAGCAGAAGCCCTCAGCATATCCTCAAGAATCTGGATGGTCCTCTCGGACTGACCATCAGTCTGAGGATGAAATGAGGTGCTAAGATCCACTCGGGTACCCAGCTCCTTCTGAAATGATCTCCAGAACTGAGCTGTGAACTGAGTACCGCGATCTGATATAATAGAGACTGGAGCACCATGCAATCTCACAATCTGCTCGATAAAGATACGAGCTAAGCGCTCCGATGAATAAGTAGTCCTCACGGGGATGAAATGAGCTGACTTGGTGAGACGATCCACCACTACCCATACTGAATCATGCTTGCCCAAGGTCAAAGGCAATCCAACCACAAAGTCCATAGTAATATGCTCCCATTTCCATTCCGGAATCGGCATGGACTGAGTCACCCCGGCTGGTCTTCTATGCTCATACTTTACCTGCTGACAATTTAAGCACCGAGACACATGATCAGCAACATCTCTCTTCATTCCCTTCCACCAATATAACTCTCGAAGATCTTGATACATCTTCGTAATACCAGGATGAATAGAATACCGAGAACTGTGTGCCTCTGCCAATATCAGCTGCCTCAACTCCCCAACATTCGGAACACACAACCGACCGTTGAGCAGCAGTACACCATCATCTCCGATCATAAATGAGGTCACTCCCCCACTTAAAACTCTATCTCGAATATCACGCAAATATGAATCATCAAATTGATTTTCCTTGATCTGGGAAGCTAGGGATGACTGAGTCCCTATATAAGCAAAAACTCGGTCTGGCACAGAGTCATCAAATCGCACTCCACTAATGGACAAGGCCTGCAACTCTCGAGCTAGTGGTCTCATATCAACATCAAGATAGGCAAGGCTACCCATAGACTTCCTGCTCAGAGCATCAGCCACAACATTAGCTTTCCCGGGATGATACCGAATAGCGATGTCATAATCCTTAAGCAACTCCAACCATCGGCGCTGTCTCCCGTTCAAGTCCTTCTGGGTGAACAGATACTGGAGACTCTTATGATCAGTGAAAATCTCACAAGGCTCACCATATAAATAATGCCTCCACAACTTCAATGCAAATACCACCGCCAATAACTCTAGATCATGGACAGGGTAGTTCTTCTCATGCACCTTCAGTTGTCTCGAGGCATAAGCTATCACCTTGCCATTCTGCATCAAAACACCACCTAAGCCAATACCAGAAGCATCACAATAGACTGTGAATCCCCCGGATCCACTAGGCAAGGCCAATACAGGTGCTGTAGTCAAGACAGTCTTGAGCCTCTGAAAGCTAGACTCACAAGCAGTAGACCATAGAAAAGGAACATTCTTCTGCATCAATTTAGTCAGTGGTGCCGATATAGAAGAAAATCCCTCCACGAAACGTCGATAATAGCCTGCCAAGCCTAAGAAACTCCGAATCTCTGTAGGAGAAGTAGGCCTAGGCCAATTCTGAACGGCCTCCACCTTCTTGGGATCAACACTAATACCGTCCTTGGTCACCACGTGCCCCAGGAATGACACGGTATCCAGCCAGAACTCACATTTAGAGAATTTAGCATACAATTCATAGTCTCTCAAGGTCTGAAGGATAATCTTCAAGTGATGCTCATGCTCCCCTCGGCTCCTTGAATATATAAGGATGTCATCAATGAACACAATAACAAAAGAATCAAGATATGGCTTGAACACACGGTTCATAATATCCATAAAGGCGGCCGGAGCATTTGTAAGCCCAAATGACATGACAAGAAACTCATAGTGCCCATATCTCGTACGGAAAGCAGTCTTAGAAATATCCTCAGACCGAATCCGCAACTGATGATACCCCGATCTCAAGTCAATCTTGGAAAAATGAGTAGCACCCTGAAGCTGATCAAATAAATCATCTATACGCGGTAAAGGATACCTGTTTTTGATAGTCACTTTGTTCAATTGCCGATAATCAATACACATGCGCATAGAACCATCCTTCTTCTTTACAAAAAGAACCGGAGCACCCCAAGGAGATACACTGGGTCTAATAAAATCCTTATCAAGCAAATCTTAAATTTGCTCTTTCAATTCCCTCAACTCAGCAGGAGCCATACGATATGGAGGAATAGATATAGGCTGAGTACCTGGCAATATATCAATACAGAACTCAATCTCCCGCATAGGAGGCAAACCCGGCAAGTCATCCGGAAAGACCTCCGGATACTCGCATACTACCGGTACTCGATCAATAGATACCTCCTCCACTCGAACATCTCGAATAGAAGCAATATACCCTCCGCACCCGCGAGCTATCATCTTCTGAGCCTTCATGAATGATATGATCCTGTTCCTCGGAGAAGACCTGCAACCCTTCCAAATAGCCTTAAGCTCACCTTCGGCACCTATAGTCACGGACTTGGCATGGCAATCCAACGTCGCGTGACAGGATGCCAACCAATCCATGCCCATGATCACATCAAATTCCACCATATCTAGCAACATCAAGTCTACTAGAGACTCAACACCACAAATAGAAATCACACACTCCCGATACCCTTTATCTACACATATAGGATCTCCAACAGGCATTGCCACCATAAATGGAGCATCAATAAAAACCAGATCCTTGCTCAAGCAAGGTGAAAATCCAGGAGACACATAAGAGAAAGTAGATCCCGGATCTATAAGGGCAAAGGCACTGCGGCCACAAATAGAAAGAGTACCTGCGATCACATCATTGGATGGCTCGGCATCCTGGCGTGTCATAGCAAAAACCTGAGCTGAACCTCCAGGACCAGGAGCTCTCTGAACCGGCTGCCTAGGAGGAACCTGAGTGACAGGCCTAGCTGCCTGAGGAGAAGACCGAACCATAGCAGCAGAACTCTGATGTCCCGCGGAGGTAGGTCCAGATGAAGTAACATAGGGGCAATCCCTAACAAAGTGCCTGGGATCCCCACACTGGTAACAAGCCTTACTACCGCCTCCTCCACGTCCACCTCCGGGCCTGCACCTCCCATAGTGCCTCTGACGGCATCTCCCACAAACAGGTGGAACAGACTGAGATGAATCCCCACGCCTCTGAGACGGCTGAGGCCTCTGAACACTCGACGAAGTACCCTGAGATGGTAAAGCAGCGGCCTGGGGAAGCCTAGGCTGAGTATGACCACGAAAACTCTGACCACCATGTGAGGGGCCACCAGAAGTACCAGAATATCGCACCCTCTTGCTCGCCCTCTCTGCATCTGCTCTAGCATGAATGTCCTCCATACGCCTCGCAATATCAACCACATCATAATAAGACTTGTTGCCAATATGTGAGGCAACAGACACCTGAAGACGAGGGTGAAGACCCTCAACAAATCTAAGAACCTTGTCTCTCTCCAGCATAACCATAGCAGGCGCATACTGAGATAACTCTAAAAATCTGGTATCATAAGCAGTCACGGACATGCCTCCCTGTCTCAACAACTCAAACTCGCGTCTCTGGGCATCAAGATGACTCTGAGGCACAAATCTACTCATAAACATAGCAACGAACTCGGTCCAAGTCAAGGGAGGAAGATCACTCGACCTCTGTCTCATCATAGAAGACCACCAAGTCTCGGCATCACCGGACAAACGGAAAGAAGCACATCTCACCCCAAGGGTGTCCCTAGTAGATGAGGTGGTGAGAGATAGGTATGGGTGGGTGTGGGGGTGGAGGATAGGACACAAGAATAGGGCATGGGGGATGGATGGGTGTTGGGGAGGAGGGTAGATAATGAGGGGTAGGATAGGAGGCCTATGGTGGGTGGGTGTTGAGGTCGGGGGTGGAGGTGGGTCATAGTGAGGGTAGGGGTAGAAAATAATGGTGGGTGGTGCGGTAAAGAAGGTGAAGTGGTGAGGTGGGAGGTCGGAAGGGGGTAGGGTGGGGTGGGTGGGTTGAAGGTACGAAGAGGGGTTGGGTGGAAGGGGCTCTAAGTTGTGGTGGTTGGTGGGGTGTTTGGGTAGAAAGTGGGGAGGTGGGGGTAGGGTGGGGGTTGAAGGGTGTTGGGGCTGAGGGTGGGTGAAAATAGTAGGAAAGTGGAGGTGGGCGGTGAGGATACCTAATAATAAGGATGGAATTAGCTAATTGATATAGCAGGTAAATAAGTTGTGGGTGTACAAGTAGGGGGTAGGGCAATACAATAAACAACTAGTATACTACCCGCGCGGTCAATATGAAATTAATTGTACTACTAAATTATTTGTCAATATGAAATTATTTCATTTCTTTAATTTTTTTTATCCTACTAATAAATTATTTGTACACTTGTATTAGAATTGGTTGGAACTTTTTGGTTGCTCAAATTTGTAAAATTACAATATCTAATTTATTTTTAAAAAAATTATTTCAAAGTACAAATAAACCCTTATATTGTCTTTATTTAACTCTTTATACTTATTTTTCGTGTAATTATACATGATAGAAAATAAAAAAATTTATCCCGTGTATGCAATATGAAGAAATAGAAAAATAATCTTACCATCATAGACCCCAATTGTAGGAAGGACAATACAAAATATTACAACAATTTGTATATAATGACTAGCCAAGGCAATTAGTAAATGACGAAGTAACATTAGGATCCCTTTATCACACTCCTCCTTATCTGTATGTATGTAAATTTGTAAATAAATTTGTCACGACCCAATTTTCGGGGCCGTGATGGCACCTAAGTGTTACATCCTTAAGCGAACCACGAATAATTAAACTGACTCATAATGATAATTTAGATAGACATATTTCAATAAAATGTAGGTGTAAACATCTACCCGAAATACAGTGTCAATAGAGCATCTACGAAATCTGACAACCGATATATATATATATATATATATATATATATATATAATACAAGATGTAGGAAGCGTCTAAGCACTAAGGTGGATCAGACGGTATGCCACCGCGAACCATGCGGTTGGCTCACCTCAAGCAAAAATAGTCACAGCCTCGAACGGATCAGATAAGTCCAGCTGTCTGACTAGTAGAAGGATCTGCACATTTAAAACAGTAAGTTATGAGCCAAAGCCCAGTAAGATCATCGACATGCCCGCTAAATTACCCTTTCGGGACAAGTCTTTGATAATGCATAAGCAGAAAACGGAAGTACAATCCACACCTTTACAGTAACCCATAAACATTACATACGATAATATAATTATACAACAACACAAGCAATAATACGCGAATACATAACATAGTCAATAATATAAAGATACATAATATAGGCAGCATATACAATATTATATTGATACTATGGCATAAGCAGTAATAAATTAACACACAGCATGGCGATGATATATCTCGCACACCACATAGGTAATGATATACCTAGCACATAGCATAAGCACCCACCCTGTGCGGCTTTATTTATAGGTCATAACGCGCCGCAGGCCTCTGTCCCTATAAACAACTTTACTTATAGGTCATAACACACCACAAGCCTCTGTCCCTATAAGTCTCCACATCTAGGTCATAACGCACCACCGGCCTCTGTCCCTTGATGGAATTTCGCTTCTAGGTCATAACGCACCACCGGCCTCTGTCCCTAGAGCATATCAATAACACACCGGCACACAACATCGACTATACACGAGTCACGTTTGTGCTTCACCTTTTTGTATAAATATAACGAGTAGTACATAATACTATCTACTAGACAATGCTAGTCTATTAAGTACTCGACATCTTACTTAGCAAGATCAAATCTTATCCGCAAGCAAAATAGAGGTCAAGTCTCACTTACCTCAAAATCGGCTCAAGTGGCTAAGGAACGACCTCCTTTCCCAAACGATGTGCCTCCGAAAGACTCCTCTCTGAGCCAAAGAAATAGTGTCGCACTCGTAAGCATGTGAGGAAAGGATTCTAAGCCCTTACGCAATTTAAGAGGCAATTTACCAAAATACCCCCCGGGTCGGACGTACCCAAAACCCGTAAAATTTATGTTTCCGGACTCCCCATACTCCCACGAGTCCAAAAGTACCATTATTGTACATACCCGAGTCCAACTCGGTCATTTTTCCCATTTCACAAATCTAGGGTTCAAACACTCTTTCCAAGGATCGTCACCTTGATCCTCGGATTAAAGCATTAAAAATGGGTAAGAATAGTTACCTTGTGTTTATGAATGATTTTGGTACTTCAAATTCCCCTTGGAATCACTTTTAGAAGCTCAAAATCATGAAAATAAAAATAAATGCCCGCCCTAGAATATATAGCAGCCCGTAGCTTTAAAGAGTTGTACCACATGTTGTCCAAATTTTACCTCACTAGACAGCTTTCGGTAAAATATACATAACTTTTCGTAAAAATGTCCAAATGATACGAAATTGGTGGCATTAGAACCACAACTCAAAGATCTACAGCTTTCATGTTTTGACTTTTTTATAATTCCTTATGGATTGATCTGAAAAATTGATTTCTTTCCGGCTGAACAGTAAAAAAACAGATTTCAGCAGCTTTTTGGCTTCGCACCAGGTCAGCCACTGTTTTTGGGTCCAAACGGGACCCTACGAAGCTCGGAATGACCCCAAATTTTGTACACAAGTCATACAAGACTTGTGTGATATGTTCGTCAAGACGAAACTAAATTCGAATCTCTAGAACTCAAAAGTGGGTCCCACGGGAAAGGGTCAAATTTCGACTTTCGCCAAAATAGAGAATTTTAATGAAACGACCCCGGAATCCAAATTCGAAAGTTGCTACAAGTCACAAATGACGATACGAACCTAACGGAATCCTCAGATCTCTCATCGGAGTTCATTTACTCAAATCGAGCTCGAAAACCTCTTTTAACCTTTTTAAACTTCCGCAACGGAGACTTTATCAGAAGTCCTATCAAACGAGGTCTGTTTTCACTTCTGAAGGTTGTTACAGGTCATAAATTACCATACGAACCTAACGCAACTTTCAGATTTCACATCAGAGCTCATTTGCTCAAATCGAGCTCCGGAACCTCTTTTAGCCTTAACGAATATCCGAAACGGATGTCTTTCTCCGATACCTATCTAACAAAGTTCGTTTTAGCTAAAAAATTTCAGGCATGTCATAATGGACCTTACGGAGCTTTTGGGATTGTTGATACGCAAATCGAGGTTCCGATTCCCGAAACGACTATTTGAGGTCGTTACAAAATTACCTACCAAGGCAATTAGTGAATGACGAAGTAACATTAGGATCCTTTTATATTTTCTCTCCTCCTTATTCTATATGTACGTAGATTCTTTATAAAGAAAAAAATAATGCTTCTATACACATAATTAATTAGTATACGACTTATATATATATATATATATATATATATATATATATATATATATATATATATATCATGCCTTTAAACATTACAATTACAACAGCCAACCCACGCATAAATTTGTGCATCACGTAATCAAACAGAATGTATTTAAAAGAAATTATTCAAAGAATATAAACCTAGTTAGATACTAATGGTGAATAAATATTTTTATTTGTCGGATTTATTATGTAAGAGTTCAAGTTAAGCATTTATCCCAAAAATTTTAGCATGTGTAATTAAGATTTATGTTCTCTTCTTAATTCCGCACATTCTAATCTTTTCAAATTCAAATAGGTTTTATATAGGATTTCAAATTTATTTATTAGCCAAGCTAATAAATTTTTTATTTGATTTCTTTTAATTGTTGTATCATTCTTTTAGTGTTATTTTGTGCCTTCTAATATTGTCAAAAATCGTATTTCCTAGAATTTTCCATATCAGCTTTTATTAACTTGACTACTTGGCATGGTCAATTACAAACTACTCTCGTTTTAGTATAATATATCCAATAAGAAAGCTACAAACAGTAGAATGCGATGTTATATTAATTATAGTTTTTATTCTTGTATATGAATAAAGTGGATTCTAATAAATATATTCAGGTTTAATTTATTCAACTTGTTCAAGTTATTTATATAGATTAAGGGATTATATGAAATTAACTGTAAAATAATGATAAAAGATATTGTAAACTAAAATGAGAAAACAAAACATCCAAAAATGAATGTATCCCGTAAACAACCAAATATGATACTCTCTTCTTTGTTTAACAACAATGCTACCCTATTGTCATGACCAGACTGTTGAAGCTTGTCCGAGTTTTTCTTATGTAAGCACAACTTTAAGAACAATTTATCCTCAAGCAAATAATTTGTATTACCAGTAACCAAATACTCGTAAACAAACAACTTATAATTGATATATCGAAGTTGCTGTCCTGACAAATAGTTATGGTGATTTCAAGAATCCGAATTTCACAAAAACTAAGAATGCAAGGAGTATAAACAACGTCAAAACTTACTCATTGTAAGTGCTGCATAAGATGTGATTTACGAACATCCTTTGTGAAAAGAATCATAGCTGATCAGCTTCTACTAAAACAATAATACAAAAGACAAAGAACAACACCCACTAGTATCACACTTGAATAAGTTATAGATTACATGCTGAGTACAAAGCTCTATAAAAAGATAAAAAAATTATTAATTTGTCAATAAATGTAATTGTGGGGGTATATATAAGAGGTTAAGAAGTTAAAAGTTCATTTCACCTGAAATTTCTTTTGATTCAAATTTCAAAATTCATACCTCTTTGTTAGGAATAAGACTCTTTTTTAAACCAACTAATAGTTGAAAAGATATTTATTTTGAAAAAATTGATCTGAGCTGAATTTGTAAAACAAAAATATATATGTTATCCTGTGTTAGTGGTTTAGCAAATAAGTTAGCCTAATTTTTCTAATTTTATTTTAAAAATTTGATAGGAGTATAAATCTTATAAAAGTTCTTTGTCAATTTTCTTTTATCAAATCACATATATGTGCATTACGTTACGTTAATGGTTATCTTTTGTTCTATAACAAACTTAATCGTTATCTAAACTTTCAAATCTTGGCATAATTATCTAATACAGAAGGGAAAGTAAAGTTCAACCACAGGTTATCTTTTGTTTTACAAAACATTGGTTGCTTCATTCATTATAAACATAGGTTGTTTTATTAGAAATTTCAGATTATAGTTTTACCTTTATTTTTCATTTGAAAAATAATAATAAAAATTCTATCGTTCTAGGTAGTATTTTAAATTTCATTCATGCTTATCTTACGCATTTCTTTCAACTGAACAGCCATATCTTTCAACTTTTTTATTATTTTTTTTATTTTTAGAAATTCCAAAACTTTATCATTTCATTATATTATATGAATTCTATTCAAGAGAACTACTTTCTCTTGTACAAGAACAAGATTTAACTTTGATTCTCCCTCCTCTCTCTACCCCTCCCCCTTCAAAGTTCTCTTGCTTCTCCGTAATGGACATTGATCCCATTAATTCTCAACCTATTAACCTCCATTCGATTCCCCCAAAGCCCCCAGATATAGTACATCATGACACCATCTCTCAAAAGATGAACAAATCATCATATTCTGAAAAATTATTATCGCAAAACAATGCACCTACATCTATTACTTCACCTATACTACACGATCCACTCACTTCTACCAACATGCAAAAGTACCCAATGAATGTAGATGACTTGGTTGACCACATATCCTTCACCCACGAGGAGAAGCAAAGGATTTATTCACCATGGGTGAATTCAGTTATTATTAAGCTATTAGACATGAGATTACATCATCAATATCTCTATGAGAAGCTAAAAGCACAATGAAAACTAATGGAAGATTTTTCTCTAATTGATCTAGGGGAAGATTTTTATGTTGCAAAATTCAATAAGCATGAGAGCCTTCACAAAGTCTTAACGGATGGACCATGGTTTGTTAATAGTTTCTTCTTGTCCATTAGATGTTGGGAACCTAATTTTGTGGCTACAGAAATTAAGCTACTAACCACTGTTATTTGGGTTCGTCTCCCTAATCTCCCAACTGAATTCTTTGACGAAGGAGTTTAAAAAAAAAATGGCAACAATATTGGCAAGCTACTTAAGATTGATTTCAAAACGTCTACATCATTACGAGCTCGTTATGCTAGACTGTGTATTGAAGTGCAAGTTGATATCCCAGTTAAAAGTTATGTTTATATAGAAAATAACAAACAAAAAGTGATTTACGAAGGAGAAAACATTCTATGCAAGGTTTGTGGACGATTAAGCCATCTACAATCAGATTGTCCTTATGTAAATCAAATATCCTCTATTGAACCCACAACCTCTACTAATCCTTCATCCTTAACCCTACCAAAACTAAAATCAAAGGAGGGAGAATTAGAGTGGCAAACAGTTTCCTTTCCTAAAAAAAGAAGAAGAAAACCCTATCTCCTAAACTTGTTTATGATTTTAATCCCTTGGAGAAACCAGTGTCCTCATCAACTAAGGTAATGCATTCAAATGTTGGCCATCCAGGTAAGTCTACTACACCCACTTATTCTCGCATTAACTCTAAGTACCAACAAAAGCTTTCTCATCAAACAAATAATGTTGTTAATAAATTTAATATCCTAAATTTAGTATCAGATAATCCTACTAACACTAACTTGGTTAATATGTCGGACCCACAAGTCAAAGCCATGCAAAAAGTGGAGAAACCAAAGTTTGGTCAACATAGCAAAAACGTTTTTCCCTGCCACATAATCCCGGATTTGGCCAAATGTCCCACTAACTTTGCTTCCTCGTCAACTTGTCAAACTATTACTATTACTAAAAATTTAGCTAACACACCTGAAGACACCTTTTCCAAAAATCAAACCCTGCCAATCTCTGAGGAATTACCTAACCTTTTACCGTCCATCGGGGCCAATGATCTTCTCCACATAAATTCGTCTGACAATTCGATTGTTCAACACCTTAAATCTTCGAAAATTTTTGTTCTCCTTTACACGCCATCGTGCATGAAAAATACAACTCCCTCATCTATAACTCCTCCTCATTCTACTACTATAGATACTCAAATAAACAATGAAACTTCCAACCTCAAAGAGAAAAGCTCGACAATCAGTCAGAGAGCTACTAAAATCCCATCGACAAAAAATTCACAACATGAACAAAAACAACAATGTTCCACCTATTCCAGCACCAATTCCGATGAATCTACCTCTAATATTCACGATTCCACCACTACAAAATCAGATTCCACAATCTTGGATAGAGTCCTCTCTATGGGGATTTGCGATCACAGTGCCAATAACATTATTTGGCCAACAAGCTTACGTGAAAATACAGGATCCTTCCTATCTAGCTCTGATTGTAAGCGAGGGGATGCACATGGCAATGCAAAATTACATGAACAGTACGTGGCCCCAGTTAATGCATGTGAACCAACAAGAATTTCCTCTGATTGATCTACCTTTCTTTCCTCCTCGTGTGGCACCACCTCAGCTACCAATCTTCACTCCTTAGGATCTAGCTCAGGATCAGAACATGCAAGCCCCCTTGGTAGTAAATATAGTAGTAGTCTGATTAGGGAAATGTTAGATAGATGTTTGGCAAATGAAGATTGGGTAACTTTATTCAAGGAATCTTCCATTATTCACCTTCCCAAAACATACTTAGACCATCATCCTATCTTAATTAGCTTAAATAAAAACTCCTTTTCCTCTTCTAACAAACCCTTTAGGTTAGAGTCTATGTGGATGTCTTACCCTGGATTTCTTAATATCATCAAAAATACGTGGGATAATAGGAGTTTTTATGAAGCCACAAAAGTTTTTGAAGATGATGTTACCTTATGGAATAAAACTGTTTTTGGGAATATTTTCAAAACAAAAAAAAAAAAAATTACTGGCTAGACTAAATGGAATCCAATCTTCTGTTCATTACCCCACTAGTTCCTTCTTACAAAACCTAGAACAAACATTACTTCTTGAATTCAATACATTACTCAAAATGAAGAGGAATTTTGGCGTCTTAAATCTAGAATTACCTGGTTAAATGATGGTGACGCTAACACAAATTTTTTCCATGTAACTACTTTAAATAGGAGACGCCAAAACTCCATTACTCATTTCCAAGATGATAATGGAACTATTATTATGGATCAGGAGGCTACTAAAAATCATGTTTTAAATTATTTTGTGAAGCTTTTTTCTACAGGCCATGATTATGGTACTCTATCCCCTACTAGCCATAATACTAGTTGGTATAATGGTAATGACCTAAGTTGCCTTGATAGGCCCTTGGTAGATGAGGAGATTACTAAGGCAGTCTTTTCTTTTAAGCTATTCCTGCTTTTTCAAATACTACATATCTTTGCCTAATCCCTAAATTTAAAAATGCGGTTCATTTAAAAAAATTTCGTCCTATAGGCCTTTGTAATAAAGTTATTACGAAAATAATTGCACATCGCATAAAACCTTTTCTTGATAGCCTTATTAGCCCTTGTCAATCTAGTTTTCTTAAGAATAGACGCGCCTCTGATAATGCTATCATTATTCAAGAAATCATAAATAAATTCCATCATATGAAAGTAACTAAAGGTGAATCTAGTTAAAATCGATTTAGAAAAAGCATTTGATTGACTTGAATGGTCCTTCATTCGTACTATGTTACTTTTCTTTAAGTTTCCCCCTAATATTTCTAGTCTAATTCTTTCATGTGTTACTTCATCCTCTATGTCAATCCTTTTTAATGGCTCCAAGACTCCTTTCTTTTCTCCAACTAGAGGTATCAGACAAGGAGACCCTATGTCTCCTTATATCTTCATATTATGTCTTGAACTCCTTTCAATCTATGTTAACCATAAAGTAGATTACCAATTATGGAATCCTATTAAATTATCTCCTAGGGGACCAGCTATCTCTCATCTCCTCTTTGCAGACGACTTAACTTTCATGGCTAAAGCTGATGAAAAATCTTCAAGGAACATTAAGGAAACTCTAGATTTATTCTGTGCTTTTTCAGGAGAAAAGATCAATACTAACAAATCTAGAGTTATATTCTCGAAAAATACCAATTCCTCTCTTACTGATCACCTTAGCTCTGTACTAGGTCTCAAAATTAGCAAGAATTTTGGGAAATATCTAGGGTTTCCTATTTTGAATCATAAACCTAAAGTGAATGATTACCAGTTCTTAATAGATAATTTCCAATCAAAGCTTTCAAACTGGAAAACAAACTTCCTTAGTATGGCTGGTAGGGCTACTCTGATAAAGTCTACTCTCAATACTCTCCCTAACCACATTATGCAATATCATTTCCTCCCCCTCTAGAATCCATAAGACAATTGACAAGATCCAAAGAAACTTCTTGTGGGGAACTATCAATACCAAAAAGAAACTTTATTTACTCTCTTGGGATTTGGTTACTAAACCCAAGCATCTAGGAGGCCTAGCCATTACAAAAGCTAAAACTAAAAATATTGCTATTCTATCAGGCTTAACATGGAGATTTCTTTCTAATCATAACTCTCTTTGGTCCATGATTGTTAGTACTAAGTATAAGAATAAGATGACTTCCCCTTCAAATTCTTTTATTTAGAGCAATATTATGAAGGGATGGAAAATTTGTCAGGAGAATTCTCATTGGATCATAGAGAATGGTTCCTTTACTTCATTCTGGAATCATAGTTGGCTCCCAAATAGGACTACCATGCGTCATCTCATCTCTGGCCCTCTAACCTTGAATGAATCAAATCTTAGAATTGCTGACATCTTTAACAATAATGGACTTGATTTGACAAAGCTATCCTTCCATCTTCCGGATAGTATCAAAAATTTAATCTTAGGTTCTCATTTAGCCCTAAGCAATGAGTTGGATTATCCTATTTGGAGAGCGACTTGTAATGGCTTATTTTCTCTAAAATCAACGTACCCATTACTTGACAATAATATTTCTTCTAGGGAGGACTTTGACTGGATTTGGAAAATTAATACCCTAAACAAGATTAAACATTTCCTTTGGCTTTGTCAGCATAATCGCCTTCCTTCTCGTCTGTATTTGTCCACAATTGGAATGAATATTGATCCTATTGGCGCAATTTGTAAAACTGAGGATGAATCGCTTGTCCATATTTTTGTTGACTGCCCTATAGCAAAAAATTTTTGGCAAAGTAGTTCATTGAATCCCTCTATTCAAGATCCCAAAAAACTGTTACATGAGCTTAAATACCACTCTTATAGTACTAGCTCTAACCATTACAATTGGATAGAATTCCTTGGTTTTGCTCTTTGGAGTCTCTGGTTGAATCGCAATTTCAACAATATTAATAATATGTCTAGAAATCTTCTTCATGCCACTGTGAGTAACAAGATCATGGAATACATTTTTCTTACATCTAAGGAGCCTCGTTTATTCCATAAAAAATCCATTAAAGTATCTTGGCACCCGCCTAATCAAGATTTTATTAAGCTTAATATAGATGGGGCCTTTAAAAAGCAGAATCTCATTGCTAGCACGGGTAGGGTTTTTCGCAATAAGAAAGGTGACTCGGTTTTAGGCTTTCATAAAAAAGTGTCAGGTCTTAACTCTACGCATGTGGAACTTCTAGCACTTCTACATGGTCTTACCTTGGCCATTGATCAAAATCTTTCAAAACTGGAAATTGAAACGGATTCATCTGAGGTAATCCAACTCCTTGATAACCCTAGCACTAACCACTGTTTTTCTCCTATTATATTGAAATGCAGGTCAATGATGAACCACCCGCACTGGCCCATAATTAGGCATACCTTCAGGCAGGGTAACAAGGTTGCGCACCTCCTAGCGCAAGGAGCTCCTAATCAGTCCAAATCCATCTCTACTTTCTATTATGCTGTGCCACCAATTTTTGTTTAACAAACTTTGCAAGACGATCGTGTGGGAATATCATCTACTATTGAAATATCGGTTAGTTCTTTTTTTTGCCTATCTAAATTAGGAAACCTTAATGTAATTAATGCATCTGCTGTTTCTATTCCATATATCAGCCAGTTTGCGGCTCTACCTGACAGTCGTATGAACTCTCTATGTAATCCGCCGTGATTTCTATCTATAAATATGATACTTTATCAAAAAAAAAAATGAATTCTATTCAAAAATCTTATTACAATATTAATAATTAACTTTGTCCTAATTCAATCCTAACAACTAATATAACTACTATCTTTCCTTTTATATATATAGATATAGATTTCTGTTATTCACCCTATTCAATATTCATCAAACTGACCAAACTATAATTTATGCTGGACCCTAATTACCCAAATACCCATAAGCCATAACAGTAGCTCCTTCCTATAGGAATCGAAATACAGTGTATTACCCAAATAATTGGGAACAGTAAAATAGTAAAATAATCCACATCGGGAAATAGAAAGAGTCCCCCAACTTTCTCTAATAATAATCGGCATATTCTCTCTTTATTCCCCGGTCGACAATCATCCCCGATCTCGCAAGCACCACTGAACTTCTGTGAAACCCTAATTCTCTTGCGATCTGTAGACCTCCTCCAGTGAAGAAGAATTGAAGGGGAGAAAGTTGATGATTACAAAAGAAAACGCTGGGACTTCTGAATTGAAGTCAGAGAATGAGCTGTAAAGAAATCGAGTGAATTTAGTTATCATTGGTTCTAGAAACGTCATGTGGTTCTCCTTTTGGAGATCCAGAGATCGATTCTCCTTGGATGAATTCAGGTATTATTCCCTTTACATATAATTGAAACAGTGTAGTTGCTTTACTTTGTAATAGAGATCATTATAAAGCTGTAGACTAATCAAAAGATTTGATTTTTACTACTCCTATATAGCTGTTGATATTTATGAAAGTCAAAGTGGGAAATTGTTGTCCTTAGTATACACTAGTAAGAAGAGGACTTATATATGTTGGACTTAAATTTAAGATGAACTTGAGAGGCCTTCTGCTTTTCCGATCTTCACCTTCACCTATACTTCGCTTTTTGACTGAAAGCTTGAATAATTACTGGTGCTTTTCTTTCAGAAGAGAATTAATGAATTGGCCACACTCTATGGTGAATTCATTGATCTTTTATTAGTTATTTGGTTGATTGAGCTGCTATTTATTTCGTTTGTTATGTTCTATTCTCTTGGTATTTATGGTTTAATTCTTGCCATTTTCTCTTGAAGTATGGATATGAATTCTAGAGAGCAAGGGTTTTAGGATAACTAGAAGTAAGACATATATTTGCAAGTTTAACCCTCATAAGAAGAATAAAAGGGAGGTGAAATTATGCCGGATTCTGGTGCCTAGTGCTTGGAGACTGACATGATATATGAAGATGTAACGTAAAGAATCAGAGTAGGGTGACAGAAATAGAGGGGTGCGGCGGGGATGTTATGTGATCATCTAACAAAGTGAAAGGTAAAATTTTTAAAATGATAGAGAGCCTAACAGTGCTACCTGGGAGTGGATGTTGAACTTCTAGGGCCCGACATATATGCAACATAAATGTGGTAGAAACGCGGATATCATAATGGATCATGTAAAGATCGGTTAAGGTTACAAATGATCGCGTTTGATATTTTGTTACCTTTTTCATAAAAAAATGATCATGTTTGATAGAGAGTTCAAGTAGCACACATCGACGATAAATTAAAGAAACACTTGGATGGTTGGGCCATGTCTTTCCTATGTTGACATCCACATTCACTAGTCAGCAGGTGCAATAATGTCCTTATTCACTGTCAACTCGCTTTGAGGTTGTGGGAAGTTCTTAACTGGTTTGGTTTCTCATGATTGAAGCCAAGCACCATGAAAGAGAATGTTCAGCTAGAATTGGGGTAGAAGGAGAAGGCGCAGGGCCTGGACTGTTTCTCCCCTGGCACTTATGTGGGTTATATGGAGAGAAAGAAACAGAAGACTTTTGAAGGGGTAGAGCAGTGTTTTTAAAAGCGTTAATGTGGCGTGTTTCTGGGCGGAGGGATGCCAAAACGCCCGGAGGTGACTGGAAAGCGTTAGTCTCGTAAAGCATACGCCCCGACATCTTGGACGTACGCCCAGGCGCGTTTTCCGTCTAACCAGCAAGACGCACACCCAAAAAACTGTGTCAAAATTTCCAGCATCCCTTCGTCTCTCTCCCAAATTTGAACTTGCCTGTAGTAATTCTCTTCTTTGCATAGTGAAACGATGAAATACAGAGGAAATATTCAATTGAAGATGGTAGCGGTTATTGTTATACGGAAGCTTGAGGATCTATGACAATTTTCGGGAGTTGTTGCCGGAATAAGAGAAGTGGCTGGTGGTTTTTCTGAAAGAAAACCGACATCAATGCCGGACGAACGCAGACAGACAAAGAAAACGACAATGTACTTTACCCATGGGAAACGGTGAAACTAAAGTACTAGTAGCTACTCCTATTAAACTTTAAACCATTAGAAAGTGACATGGAAAGTGTGAAATGTAGTGTACTCTAATATTTAATTTTGATATTAGAATCGAGGAGTCGTAACTTATCTGGTGTTCGCTTAGTGACATGGGAAAGTGTGAAATGTAGTGTACTCTAATTTTTTGATTTTAATATTAAAGGTTTTGTTTGATCATCATATCACAAAATGAGTATAATAAACGACCTATTTGGTGAAAGAGTAAATGGTCCATAATAAGAAAAATATAAGAAAAGCATGTAGTTTGCAATGACTAATATGTACTTTAATAATTTTTGCATTTTAATATATTTTTAATTATAAATTTTTTAAAATTAAGTTTCATGGGACTTTCGCCCCACGTCTTGAGGCTTACGCCTTGCCTCGTATCGGATAAAACGCCTCGCCTCGCACCCCCGCCTTTAAAAACACTGGGGTAGAGTTGAATTTTGTACACTTAAGGAGTAGTCTCTTATCCCTTATTGTTTTTTTTTATTTGATATATTGGCTCTAGGCTCTTATCCCTTATTCATTTTGCTGCACCTATGAATCCTGTTTGTATAGAAGATTGAGTGCTTTTTGTAGAAGATCACATTTTTTTTAAGGTTTTCTGCTTTTTTACACGACCACTTTTGTTTTTGCACTATATTAATAAAATTTTTATTTACCTTACAAAAAACTATAATGAAGTTTAGGCTGATTGAAAAAAAAAAGAAGTTTATGTAAGGAGTTTGATGATTTGTGTGGAGAAATTGTGCTGCTTATGTGGCTGTGGGAAAGTAATCTGTAGAAGTCTAGTATATAATGCTATTCATGAAAAGTCGAGCATATATTGTCCATCCTAGTATAATAATTCTCTGGTCAATGTCTTTATAAAAAATAATTCCTGGTCTGTGAGGTTTAAGATGTGTTCCTGCCTATTGTGCAGATTTTTGACTGATCAGCTGATGAAAGTTCAAGTCGTTAATGAGGTTAACAAGGTAAATGCTTTACCTTTCTGATCACCTTAGTCTCTGCCTTCTATGACTATTTATTTTATGCTTTCCTGCCGTCAGGTATGACTATTCTTCATGTATTTAAAACTTTTCTTGTGACATGAAGGATTTTGTGATTGAGGCGCTAAGATCAATTGCAGAGTTGATAACGTATGGTGATCAACATGATGCGGCCTATTTTGAGTATGTCTTACCTAGGGACTATCTCCTTCGTTGAATATGATATATTATATCCAGAAATAGATCAATCAAGTTTTCTTTGATACAATATTTTCCCTTATAAGTGCTTTGGTATCTCTGCAGGTTTTTCATGGAGAAGCAGGTGATGGGGGAGTTTGTACGAATCTTAAGAATTAGTAGAACTGTTATTATCTCGCTTCAGTTGTTGCAGACAATGAGCATTGTAATCCAGAACTTAAAAAATGAGCACTCTATTTGTAAGTAAACTGTTGAAATGTGTTGTTTGAACACTTCAATGTTCTTGCTTGTATTCATTTTTGTCATTCTGACACTTTTCCTCAACATTTGCAGATTATATGTTTAGTAATGAGCACATTAACCACCTCATAACATATTCGTTTGACTTTCGTAATGAAGAGCTTTTGTCTTATTACATTTCTTTTCTAAGGTGCGATTCCTAAAACCTCAGCCTCTTTAGAGATTTTTCTTGACTTTGAAACATATAATATATAAAGCATTTCTCCTGACTATGGTTTTCTGGATGCACGCGTATGCAAAGAGCAATAAGTGGAAAGTTGAACAAAAACACCATTTCCCTTCTTGTGAAGACTGATAATGTAAGTTTAATTTGTAAAGTTATTAGCTGTTTCTTATTAGTATTAAGATCGTTACTACTTTGTTTGAATTCTAGAAGCATATTAAAAAAATGATTTGTTGAGATTGTATATCGTTTTGAGAATTGAGGAAGTGACTTATTCAGAGATAATTGGTGGTAGATTGAGACTTTTTTATAGTACTATCCGTCCATGTCTTGCTGACGGTTGGTCCTTCTTTGATTGAGACAAGCAACTGCCAAAGTTTTGACCTCTGTATGAGTCAGCTTGTGGCCTATTTGTTGACCCTAGACAATTTTGCTGCAAGATGCTTGTTTGCTTACCCATGGTGGATCATAATTGAACCTTAGAGGAATGTTGTCAAGAAAGGAGGGGACCATAAACCTGAGAGCTTTAGACTGGAGAACACTGTCAACTATGATAGATGGGGCGCTAAGATGAGGATGGGACAGCTCTTGCATCTTTAATTTTCCAGGGTTTAGAAGCTGGAGAGTTTTGAACTATAGATATAGGTGCACTATCAGTTCTAAGAGAAACTTGACTTGCATTGTTTCTGTTGCTTGCTAATTTAGTTCAATACATTGGGATATTGTACCAATCCGATCTTCTGCTTTACTCTATTGAATTTCATTTGGTCCATATCTTTGAATAGGAAGAAGTAGTCTCATTTCCACTCTATGTTGAGGCCATACGCTTTGCGTTTCATGAAGAAAGCATGATTCGAACTGCAGTACGTGCGTTAACCCTAAATGTTTATCATGGTGAGGTTCTTTTTATGCTTCTATTAAGTCTCTCTTTATTCTCCCTCATTCTGAAGCGTTTCGGTTAGTATATTTAATAATCTTCAACATGTCTCAGTTGGCGATGAGGCTGTTAATAAATTTGTTGCCAGTGCTCCTCATGCCGATTATTTCTCGAATTTGGTCAAATTTTTCCGGGATCAATGCACTAGCTTGGACAAGTTTGTTGTTAATGCTTCAAAGTAAGAAGTTTTCATCTTTGCTTTTATCTTTTGCCCTGTGAAACTGGTGAGGGGTCACCTATTTGCTGTGCAGCTCATTTGATTTATGATGCAGGTGTCTGGGTCCAGATACCAGTGGTTCTATCTTTTCCTCTGTTGATGAGATTGAGGACAACCTATATTACTTTAGTGACGTCATTTCAGCAGGGATTCCAGACATTGGGAGGCTAATAACAGACCTCATGTTGAAGGTGTTGATATTTCCATCAATCCTTCCTTCTTTACGGATGGAAGTAGTTAAAGATAGTGTAATGATCTATCCTCTCCCTCTCTTTACATGTTTTGTGAAAAGAAGCCCTAAAATTTGGAAAGTTACTTAAAGTCCTTGACCTTAACCAGATTCTCACTCGTGCTTCTACTAAGTTTAACACTTTTGCCTGAGGATCCTCCACCTCCAATCTTAAGGTCGGATCTGTGCTAAAACCGAACAAAGTGGTAAAAGGCCACTGTTGGGTCCCTGCTGGCGCAATTTGGAGGGGGTAGGGTTTAGCGTTAAAAAAATTTAAAACTTTTTCCAGCCTTTTTTTTTTTTGATGGGTAAAGTTAGAGTTTATTGATGTAACACAGCATGAAGCAAATGCTGTTTAAGCTACATTCAAAAGTTTGGGAATATTACAAAAAATATAATGAACTGAGAAAGTCAATCATGACATCTGGCTCTAACAAACTTGACGCAGCCATGTTGGCCAAAAAACTGTGTAAGGATATGCAATTGAGTCTTTCTACCCGTTCTTTTTGCTACCATAAGACAAATGGATATACAATTTTCTCACAGATGTGTATCTTGTCAAACATGTTCCCCACCTATTGGAGTAAATCAAAAAGATGTTTGTTATTCGTTTTTTTGGCGATTGAAGTAGTATTTAAGTGGGTCTGAAGCAAGTCTATGTTTCTGTTTATCAGCACAGTTTAGGCAATTAGAAAACTAGGAGATGATTTATCCTTAAATCCAGGTTACAATGGGGAGACAGAGTCAGGGTCACATTTACTGTTAAAGAATGCTGTGAATAATTGGTCGGCAATGACGGCATAATTGAACACTGGCCTTGGAAATTAATATGGAGAACTAAAGCTCCAAAGTAGTTTGCTTCAGTTGGCTGGCAATTTTAGGGGCATGCTTAACACAAGAAATCTGAAAAAGAGGGGAATAATATTACTATGAAACAGATGCTACTTGTGCATGGAAGATAGTGAAAACTCTGACCACCAATTTTCTGAACTATCCAGTCACAAAAAGCATGTGGGATATCTTTTGCAACTTATTTTGCTATGAGTTGGGTGATGACTAGGACTTTGAAGGAAATTTTGTTTGTTGGGGTATCTGGAGAGTTGGAATACTTGGAAGGACCATGACAATTACATGGAAAATGATACCACAATGTATTATATGGAGCATGTGAAAGGAAGGAAACCAGAGGTGTTCTGATGGAATTGCAACTCCAGTACTTGTACAAAAGATTAGATGCTTAGCGAATCTTTTTGCTTGGAGCAATCTAGTGTAAATAGTTCCTTATTGTTTTTGGACTTTGTAAGCTTCTTGAGATTGTTAAATAGCCCAAAAAAAAAAGGGCTTCTTGAAATTGTAGATAGGGCGTCGGGATATGTTCAGGAGATCTCTCCTTTCCTTTGTACTCAGTTGCATCCGCTGGATGTCTGTTTTTGAATGAAAATTAACTTTACAAAAACAATAGAAGATGACACTCCAAAAAAAAAAAAAAAAAAAAAAAAAGAAGTGAGGAAAAAATGCAATAGAGCAATTTATATCCTTCTCAAGGGCTAAGTTACATGTAATAAGTAACAAGGGGCTAGAATGCTGAGTATAACTGAATTAAAGTTTATAGATTTTTAATGTTTTTTCCCCTTGGGGTGTTCACTGCTTCGGATTTTTCGTTATCTCTTCTACGCTGGTGCTGGCACTTTTTCATCAAAAAATAGTCTTTTGTGGCTAATGTATGTCTAATTGTTAACTTTCATGTTTTGTTAATGTAGGATACAGGAGTTGGAACTGCAACTTCATTATATTTACTTTGCTGCATCTTGCGCATTGTCAAGATAAAAGATTTGGCAAATATTGTTGCCGTTGCCCTTCTTTGTGGTATAGAAACATTCCTCCCAAGGTCTGAAGCGAAACTGAATGGTTTCATGGATAACCATGGGATGCCACATGAAAATCAAGATTCAGAAAATGGTGGCTTCATATCAGATGCTGCTGATGGTCAAAGTTTACGGGTTTCGATCCCAAACATATCCAGCTCTCTAGATAGTCACCGAGAAGATGGAAATCCACAACCAGATCACAGGAGTTCACATTCTGCGTTGTGGTAATCCACTTTTACTTCTTCCTAATTATTTATTCTTTTGTCAAGTGGGTGAGCTATCGAGTTTTTCCATGCATGAGGCAAGCCAAATTTGTAACACTGTACTAGCTAGACTATGATTAAAAAATATTGCGACGAACATAATAAACAGTAACTACAGGGATGAAACCAGTATTTTTGGAGTCAGCAGCCAACTTATTGTTTTTTCCTGCTAATTTTCTGTGCTGTAGGGAGGCGTTACTTTCTTATATTACTAGTGGTGATGATGTTCAAGTTTCGGGTTCTTTGAGCGTGTTGGCTACACTATTGCAGACTAAAGGTTATATAGGTGGTTTGTTGTTCTTTTCCTTCAAGATGCCTTTGCCCCACTCTTGTAATAACCTATATGCCTGCAGAGCTGGACGAATCAATGCTTGATGCTCTTGGAATTCTTCCACAACGAAAAAAACAAAAGAAACTCTTGCTGGTATGTGGAAATCTTATTTTGAGGAAAAAACCTTTTCTGAAATTAAGCTGGAGATTTGTTATTATTGGTTGCTATTAGAGCGGGTCCTGTGTTATAGCTTCTGGAATGTGTAAGGTGCAAATATGATAAGCCTTACATCCAACAGTAGCATAGCTTAAGATGAGGTACCGTGTGGTGTTAGATAATGAGTATTCCCTATATATTAATGTTCTATTACTTGACAAACAAAATCATTTAAAAAAACTGATTACCCATTTTGGAATAACAGCTAATGTAGCAACATCTGAAATTAAGTTTTTCAAATTGTTAAAAACATCCTTGATCTGGTAATGTTTCCTTACATTAGATTAAGTCAAGCTACATTGATTAAGGATAAACATTAGCTAGAACTGCATGATATAATATACTCTGAACCGTTTACATTACAAAGTGTATTCTTTCTGTCTTGAGGAAAACCTCTCCCCAAGTTTTGTGAAAAGGGAGTGTTAGAACCGTATTTAAGTTGAGAAGGGTAGAGGTATGGACCCATTATCCACCGAGTTTTTAACCATACGCCGATGGTCCTCCGGATTTCCTGGTTATAAAAAAAGAGACAGCAAAGGAGCACTAGAATCCTTGTATAACGAACTAAGTTGTTATGAATCTTGCACCACACTTTGATATATAGGCGGAACATGATACACTTTGTTGAGATATTAAAATATCATAAATGGTCGTCTTCTATTATAGCTTGTTTTCCTGTGATACAAAATAAACTCTTGGTGCCACTAACTTTTTTACTTTATTATCCTCTGTAATGGTACCAAATAATTGCCATTATGACTTTAAATTTTCCCCACTTGTGGGATATCACTGAGTATGTGGCTGTATGACTTTAAATTTACTCCATGTGCATGTTAAACTTTCTACTGGCCAAGAAACTTTCTTGTCCGCAACTAAGTGTCCGGATCTCTTACAACGAAAGAACAACTTGTTAGAACTCTTGATTAGAGTCCAATTGCATCTTGAAAGCAAGTTTTTGGGACAATCTAATCCACAAATTGATCTTCTGGACATGACACACCCTTAAGTAAGATAGTTCTCTACTTCGATGAATTGATTAAATTAGTAGCTTAAATTTGTGAAATGAAAGCGAGAATTATTTTCTACAACCTGATACTTGTTACCAAGCCAAGTTTCTTGATAATTTAGCTATACATTTTTTTTGTTAGAGGTAGTCAACACTGATTTAATCAAAACTGGGAACAGCAACGGGAAAATGGGGTGTCTACAATGTTCAAGCTGAGATTATTGATCATCTCGATGTAAATACGCTTCGACTGGTAGTTTTTTCTCTGGATTGGCAGTGACCAGGATGAGATCCTCTAAATTTCTGAAATCACTATTTGTCATATATAAAATCCTTCATCAGGTGATAGACCAAAAAAAGAAATCGATGAAAAATTATCTTCCTGTTATGAAGGCTGAGGAGTTCATTTGATGGACATTTTTTTTATGTGCCTTCTTTAACTTGTCCATCCTTAGTTGTTTCCAAGCAATATGACGTGTTACTGCGTGTGCCGAACAATGTATTGAAGGTTGACTTGATTGATTATTGTAAGTAGAGTTCTTTCCTTTTTGTGACTACAGCAAGCTTTGGTTGGTGAAGGATCTGCTGAAGAGCAACTTTTTTCCTCGGAAAACATGATCAAGGATGGAATAGGTAGTGAAATGGATTGCTACCTCGTAAAGTTGAAGGTACTATTGCAATATTGATTTTCTTCCCATATTTTCTCTTTTTCAATTTCTTGTTTCTGGTGCTTTCCTCTAGGTATTGAGAGTTACCATAACTTAACCCACCGTGAAATAAATCAATCTTGCCCTGCTGGAAATGATATAGTAGACATTTAATCCAAAGTATTGTCCTTTTGTTTCCTATATAGTAGCAACTCTTACCTTTAAATCTTTACTTGGTAGTTTAACTTCATGAACCATATATTGAGCTTGAAATGTAGCTCTTTTGGCTCTTATGTAGATACTTTGGAAGGAAAGGAATAGGAGAGCCCCAAGGGTGTAGAAAATGATTTTGTACGATAAGGGTTTCCTCAAGGGTGTAGAAAATGATTTTGTATGATAAGGGTTTGGTTTTTGTTTTTACTCATGTTTTGGTGCAACATGAGGTTCATTTAGTATAGATGCCTTCTTTTTATTTGTGAACAACTGAGTTGAAAGAAATTCTGAGGGGTAGAACTTATTTTGCACGAATAAAGGTTTTGTTTTTGTTTCTAGTCTAGTTTTGGCGCACTCGTGAGGTTTTTTCTTCTTCTAAAAAGCCTCATAATTTTAAAGATCTGCTTGTTATTGTACGAAATCATAATATAACGTACCCAAACAAAAAAACCTTTATGTGGTGTAAATTCTCCACTTTTCTGTACCATGTGTACTAGGACTTAAATGCCATAGCGTCTTTACTTTATCTAAAAAGGATGTTGTCTTGTGGTGGTTGGTTTGTGTCATTTTTGACATTGTTATATATAGGACATGAGGCATGAGAGTTAGGGACCAAAATAAAACTAGTCAAAAAAATGCATAAGGTAAGCTTCACTACAATCTTAAGTGTTTGTCAAATTGTATCAACGATCATTTTGCGAAGAAACCTATATCTCATAGAATGGGATATGAAGCCATTATTATCTTGGTGAAGTGTGTGGACAGCTAATTTAAAAACTTAAATTGTTAAAGAGAGTACACTTTTATTTACTTAAATATGACTTTAACACGTCTATTTACATGCGGCGAGACTCGAAACCAGGACCTCTACCTGCTCTAGTATCATAACAAAGAGGTGATTTTATGCTTAATTCAACCCCAAAAGCTAGCTCCTAAATTGGAAATGTCCGAGACCTTATAAGGAGAGATCATTTCATTTCTTAAACTAATATGGGACACTTAAAATTCCCTCTAATACCATGCTGTTGTGTGTAACCAACTCTTCGAAAAGTTTAAGATGATATAGATGTAAGTTGCTCTGACACGACACTTTCGATGCGACACCTGTGTCGATGCGACACTGGTGTGGGCTGTGTGGGATCCGTACCAAATCTGGTCAAATATCTTGGGTACTTTGACCACAAGCGACGTAAATCGAGACAATTGAAAGTAGACCTTGTAGAAAATCGGACAGAAAAGGTAGCCTATAGACTCAAGCGACCAGCTCGCTGAAGAGAAATGCTCAATGAAGCGCTCAAGAGAAGCGTGTAAGGTGTTGAGCAGGGCTAGTCAGCACCCCGAAGTACACAAAGATATTTGATGAATGAGTGTCCCACAAGTTTCTTGATGACTGCTGGCAAGCAATTTTTATAGATGTTTTCTCAGGGGTAACAATATCCGTAAAACTATCTCCATCACAATCTATGTCAGGCATGAGTATGTGGGACATGATGCATAGCTATCGTAAAACTATACAATTTCTGTTTTTTTTTTTTTTTTTCCCAGATTCCATGCCTTAATCATTGCATGAATACTGAAGTGTACTTGACAACTAAAAGATAGATTGCATAAAGGGAATTTGATGAAAAAGAAACTAAGCAAGAGTGGAATCGACCCATGGGCATTATTCCGAGTGCATGTTCTTTTCATTAGAGATCATGAAATCGTTGTGTTTCCTGACCAGTCTGGTTTTTGGAGTAGAGGATTTAGTCAACGGAGCTTTAATTTCTCTGGCTACTAGTTAGTGCCTGGTCTAGACTATGTCTAGTGCTGTCTTGTGTATTTGGTTGTATTGTTTGCAGTTGCATTAGTCTATCTCAGAAGATGTTTTACTATAAATGAATTAGAAATCCTAAAACATAGTATTACAATGCAATTATTATGTGCAAGTATGTCCCAATTTCCAGATTCAACTTAAAATGCAAAGAATATGCCAAGGGTGTGGCCTAGTGGTCATAACCTAAGTTGCTCGGACACGGGTGCGGGTGTCCGACACGGGTGCAGATCTAGAGGTCGGATCCGTCGTGATTTAAATTCTAAGATTTGGGGATATGGATTCTAGTGCAGATACGGGTGCGGGGATTCGGCTAAAAATAATTCAAAAAATAAAATAGAGAGTCACAATCTGATCCCACACTTTTTATTGGCCTCAAGAAAACTTCTCCTTTTGAATTCCGGTTGAGGTAATGTAGGAAGACATTATTTGAGAGGTAAAGCCTTCACATTTACCCTTGCTCTGGTTATGATTTGAGGAATCAACTTGTATCTTGTCTCAAATTTTTCCTTCACTCGTGGTCAAAGTACCCAAAAATGTTCGACCATATCCGATACGGATCCCACACCCACACCCTTACTAGTGTCGTGTCGACACTGGTGCCGCACCGAAAGTGCCATGTCCGAGCAACTTAGGTCATAACAAGCCATAACATTTGTATGCCTATAATTCTTTTGAAACTGGTGGTCTTAAGCATGCCATAGTATTTGTGTGGCTGTAAAAGTTCTCAATTGACGGTAGCAATGGAGGTTAAAGTTAAATTGTTTTCAAATTTAGAGATGGGTTATTCTGGCTTTTGGAATGGGCTAAAAGGAAATAGGTTTACATACTGAAATGGAGGGAGTATATATGATAGGGCCTAAGTGATGCTACTTGGCTGTGTTGTCCAAGGAGGTAGATATTAAAAAAGAGAGAGTTCAGATGTTTGTCTGGCATGGTAAAGCCATACAAGCTGTCATGTCTCACTATATTTAGCTTGATGTTCTGACAGGAGCAATATGGATTGTCATGCGCGTGCAAGGAGGTCACCGTGAGCCCTCGCACACAGAGACTTCAAGTACGTACTTTGACCATAGTCTACATGTGTTTTCTATGGTTGTTTCACATATTTCTTCTATCTTTTGCCTGTACTTGGTCTGTAGATAAATCCTTGCAAGATTCATTGTTTTCCATTTGATAAGAAAATTAAGTTTTTATTGAGTGGCACCAAGAAGGTGCAAAGATGTACAAAAGCATCCACATTTCAATAACATAAGGGGTCAATGAAGTGCACCAACATGTCAATTTCGTTTATATTTGCTCATCTTATACCAAAACTGTTGGGGTTGTGTAAAGTCTCAGGCTTTTCTCAAAACATCTACATTGATGTTCCATCCACACATTCAGTAGATTGCATGCAGTGATAGTGTTCCTAAAGGCCTTCAATGGCTTGCTTACTTGTGCCCTTTCCTGCTGTCAAAAGTATCTTTCACTGTTCTTGGAATCACGCATTGTACTCCAAGGATTATGAATGAATCCATATATCCCACCTAAAATTACGTACATAAACTAATTAATATGTCTGTGTCGGAATACACATCTAAGGATTAAGATAGTGCATCTAGATATGAACATTGTGTAATTAGGACTAATTTCTCAGCATTTGAATGTGTGTAGTTTTTCTTTATAAAATCAGTAATGTACGAAATTCAAATAGAATTAGTAAATGTTATAGCCACAAAATATTAGAGTAAATATTATATATGGTGTCATATAAACTGTTTCTTTGTTGAATTACACTCTAAAAGATTGCGACGGTAGTGGTCGGCGATGATGGTGGTAGCGGTCATGGTTAGTTGAGGAGGTTGGGGATGATGGTTCTGTTGTGGTAGCTAATGTGACTGATATGTGTTGGCTAATGGTGGTGCGTGGCGGTGGAGGTGGTTGTGTGGTGGAGGCTAGTGGTAGAGATGGTTGGTGGTGGTGACTACTGGTAGAGGTGGTTAGTGTTGGTTTTTACGGTGGATTTTGCTGGATGTGGTTGATAGTGGAGGTAGTGGTGGTTGCTGATGGTCAAGGTGGTTAGTGATTTGGTAGTGTGGTTGACAATACTGGTTGTGCGGTGGAGGCTGATGGTAGATGTGGATAATAGTTGTGGTAGGTTGTGGAGGTCGTTGGTGGTGTTAGAAATAGAGTAGTGGTAAAATTTCACATTCACATGAATCATTAAGTGAACTTCTTAATGATTTTAACACTTAGTATAGATTTGAATGACTCAGATTCGTATCTCCATTAAGTGCTAACAAATAGTGCTTAGACACTTCATTACATGTCTTAGGTGTCTTTGTTCTTCTTTTGGGAATAGAAAAAGGAAAGTTTAATTTTTTTTTAAAAGACTTCTTTATCCGTTTGACCTAATTATTATTTTTTGATTGGTAAAAAGGACTCCGTTTGACCTAATTATTGACAGGTAAATCCGAGATTAAGTTGGTTTCTTTATATTTGTGAGGATCTGTTGAGATTTTAACAGCTGGGGTTAACATATTAGTATTCAAGTGGTGTTTTTAGCAGAATCAAACCAAAGTGTCTAACTGAGGCAAAACAGCAGGTTCAAGAGGTTAGTGGGCAACCTATTGAGAGGTTGAAGTGGGCAACCTATTGAGAGCTTGAGTTTGACATTATGAAACGTTAAGGGCTTGTAGTACTTCCTTCCATAGCAGAAAATAGCCATTTACGTGAAGTCGACGAGTGAACTCTTAGACAGAATCAAAGTAAAACACTTGTATTGGAACTAATCATCAACCGTTGGGCATGAAACAGATCATGACCGAGCTATGGACTAATCTTTGGATACCACTTAAGGATAATTCACGGTTTTGCTTATTGTATCATTTAGCCTTTTGTTGGTGAAAAATTAACATGATATCAGAATAAACATCAGTACAGTTGATTTAGGCTGTTAGAGGATATGTGAACTATCCAATATTTAAGAAATTTCTGTGTTCCAGCCTAAGTTTGTAAGCATATAGCAAGAAATAAAAGTCGATTTTACATGTGAAATCCAAAGGTGCTATTTTAAATTTTTATAGTGCTTAAGATTCATAAGTTAAGGAGGAAGATGAATTTCAGTCTATAGTTGTGGTGGTTTTTTCCCAGTTCTATTGAACAGCTCCTTGTTTTTGGGCTCGTATGAGTGGATTGAAGTATTTTTATTTTTGTTTTGGGCGTTGGCATGTTCTCAAAATGAATAACCTTCTTTTACAGGTACTCGATGCGTTGGTCAGTCTATTCTGCAGGTCAAATATCTCTGCAGAAACATTGTGGGATGGTGGTTGGCTTTTGCGCCAGTTGCTTCCATACAGTGAGGCAGATTTTAACAGTCATCATCTTAAATTGTTGAAAGTAAGTTTTTTTTTTGTAAAGAACCCAGAAAATTCCTCTTGCACTAGTTATTCATTTTGTCCATATTGGTTGAACTTGATGTATAATTATATTAGCAGTAGTTGATGCAACAAAGGCTTGTGATGTAAATGATTGCATAAATAATGTCTTTTGAAATTCTGGGATTCGGCCTCTTTCAACCTAAGAATTATTATCTTGTTGGACTTCAAGTTTCTGAAGTCCTCATATGAGGGTTGTTGTGTGTTTTTTTTCCCTCAATTTCCTTAAAATAATAATAAGAAATTCAACTTTATTTGTAGTACTTTGTGATTTCTCTGTGATAACTGTTGTTAATTTGGTGGATGTTTGTAATGTGTGAAGGATTCATTCCGCAGTTGCACTAGCTATATTCTTGATGAAACAAAAGGAACGTGGCCTGATATGCTAATTATGGTACTTTGTGATGAGTGGAGGAAGTGCAAAAGAAGTATGTTATGTCTATGCTTTATTTATTGAATTTTTGCTAATTCCTTTTAGATGATAACTGAATGTGGAGAGAAATGTCACTTGCAGCTATTGAAGCTTCTTCTCCTAGGAAAGATCCCAAATCCGCGCTCTTGCCGTCAAACAAGTCTCTTTCTGAGGGTATGGTTTCTCCTCTCGTCCTGTCTTGGTCTTTTTGCTTTAGTTGCCTAAAGGTTGCAAAAAATAACTTCTGATTCTCTACTTTATGTCCAATTGGTGACTTCTAACTTTTCCTGCTTCTAATTTTGTTGTACTGTTTTTTCCCCATGGCAGAACTTTCTTCTGGGGAATCATCTTTTACTGCTGGTGAAAGGATGTGTGAGATGATTAAGGTTGTACTCCATCTTAGAACTTTTTCTATAAAAGTGGAACATGAATATAAATGCTGATATTCGCTGAACATGTTGGGGCCTACACATGCTTGAACTAGAGAACTACTGTTGATCCGGGACGTTGGATGGAGTATCAATAGTGAAATGTGCAGAAAAGCGCCAAAAGTCTATTGGGGTTTTAAGCACAACACAAAATTAAAGCCGGTGCTTTAGTAAAGAAAGGTGCTAATGTAGAGAAATAAAAAAATGTAACTTAAAAGAAAAATAACTACGGACACAAACAAAAATTTTTTTGTACAGAAGAATCGGAAAAGCTGCAACTATAAATATATTTGAAGTAAATATAATGTCAATAGGGTTTTAGAAACATTTTGTATTTATGGTTTAGATGAAAAGACATAGTTTTTCCTTTTACAAAGCTAGTTTTGTTATGCCAAATTGTTAATTTCTTATACATAAGGGCAGCCTGGTGCACAAAGCATCCCGCATTCGCGTAGAGTTCGGGGAAAGGCCGCACCCAAATGGTGTGATGCAAGCATCAGTGGTTGTTTCCATGGCTCAAGCCCTTTGTTTCTGGTACATAATCACTAAAATATCGCTGATAAGGTTAGTACTGTGTCCCATGGATGATTAGATGTATGTGTAGAACCTTAGCCCCTGCTATAGAGCATCATTATAGAGAGGATAGCGCATAACCTGGCTTAACTGAGATTCAGAGCTTAAGCGCGCCTCAAACGAGCCTTTAACAGTACTAATTTGAATTCAATGGCTAAATTGATACGGTGCTAATCTTTGTTTCGATAATCTACAGGTGTTTGTACTGCTTCATCAGCTTCATATTTTTTCAGTAGGAAAAGTTTTGCCGGATCAGCCTCCTATACATCCTACAGTTGATGTCATGGAAACATCCCGAGCTAAAACAGCCGGCGTTGACAGTTTGGGACCGAAACCAAGCGTTGAATTAAGTCTTGGTTAGTTTCGGGTTTGTTCTTCGTGCTGGAACGTTTCTTCTTATCATAGAATGTCATAACCTCACTTTAAAACCAAAATACAAAAGGAAAAGATTTTCATTCCGCCAACCTAACAAACATGACTTTATTTGTACACAGATACCATACCACATCTTCTCTTGTTCTACTGCTAGGACCAAATCGTATATTATAATGTAATCTTGGAAGAAACCTATTGTCAAGGAACTAAACCTGCTTTGCCTTGTTGTTCTGTAGTTGGTGCGGTTCCTTGTAGAATTGCATTTGAGAGGGGCAAAGAACGTCATTTCCACTTTTTAGCCATCTCTGTAGGAAGCTCTGGATGGCTTATTCTTGCTGATGAATTACCTTTGAGGCCAGGCTATGGTGTGGTTCGTGTTGTTGCGCCTCTGGGGGGTTGCAATGTAAGTTAATCTTTCTCCTATCCTTTAAGCTCTTCCCTGTGGTACATATTTCTTTTAGGTTAGTTTTTGTAGTAACAAAGCTGGACTGCTTAGATAAGACTCATTCCCTTACCTTGAATTTTACTACATTTACTTATAAAAGACGACCTACCCCAGGAAGGAATGTGATATATTGACCCTGCACTGGGATTAGGGATCTTTTGAAATTGAAATTTTACTATTTACTTTCCAATATGCACTAGACTGCAATATTTTCAAAAAATAAAAAATGGTAGTTCGATTAAATAGTCTTTATTGCGTAAGGTTGTCATTATCTTGTTTTCCCCACTTCAGCCCAGAATTGACGAGAAGCACTCGAAATGGTTACACCTTCGAATACGTCCATCCTCTTTCCCTTACGTAGATGCTGCAAAGCATGCAGCCAATGCTAGAGTTAAGTCAAAAGCTTTGGTCGACGGGAGATGGACTCTGGCTTTTCGAGATGAGGAATCTTGCAAAGCTGCTTTTTCTATGATTCTTGAAGAGCTAAAGTTACTGAGCAATGAGGTCGAGAGAAGAATAAACCCAATGCTTGACATTGAAAGAACTATTGATACTTCAACAACATAGTCTCAAGTCCCATGAGAGAACGTGTACAAGAATATGACCATATAGGGATTTTGAGATTTTCACTGGTTTGATTTTTCATTTTCTAACCCTCCCATGATATCATTTTACAGCAGGGGATGGAGATAAATATTACACCCTACCACCCTTTTGTATATGTTAAAGAAAGCCCTAGGTGTCTGTAAATTAGAGTAAGTGATAGAGCCTATTCTTGTATATTAGTTCCCCTAATGATTTATGATTTCCTAACCTCACTTCATGTATGGTCAATTCTTTTGTTCTTTCGCATCTGTCCTTTTCTTCCTCACATATGTAAAGATTTTGTAACAACTCTGTACCTGTGCAAAATGTATAAGTTGTGAGCAAGCTTCAATTTCACAAGTTTGCTCAGTTTTTAGATACAGTATGTTAAATATGTTGCGCACAGACAATAATGAAGAAGTTGCGGTATTTACAATGATTAGTATACACGAATTAGTTATTTTGAATGGACTTTTCTCCCTTTAAATAGTTTTACCCAGCTTTTCTTACACGTTTTCTTGTTCCGTATCATAACTTGCATAAAACAATGTACAGATTCTTGCATAAGTTAATACGGATGTAATTTAATAATACCAGCCAAACGCTGCATTAATTATGTGGCGATCTTCGTATGCAACCACCAAAACACTACAGATATTTCAAGCAGAATTTTACATTGGGTTTAATATTCCGACACTGCACCCAACCCTTAAAAGTGTGTGAACTGTTAAAGAAGAAAAGAAAAAGAGGAGAATGGAAAAGAAAAAGGAAGGATAACAAAGCCAAGTAAGAGAAACTAGTTATTGTCTATGTCCAGCTATCGTACAATCATTCTCCTATCATAGAGACATTGTTAAAGAAGGCAGTGAATTTTCATTTTCTGCCACACTTGCCTATAAGTCTTTTAGTTCATTATCTCATCTTCAGTAGTAGTGTTGTAGTAGTAGTATTTTACAAAGATGAAATGATTGTACTTCTCTATCATGGGGAGACATACCCCCACATCCGCCGCTTCAAGTAATCATAATCTCATTGTTCTTCATGAAGAAGAGACCCTCAATGATGAGTCAAAGCAATGATACAAAGTGTTCTCTTCTTTTTTATTCAGTTTTTTTAAAGATAAACGTTGCAAAATAGAATATATTTAGTTGATCTCAAAAGTGAGGTTGTCTTTTAGTAGAACTGGAATAGTTAACAAATCAGTCCATACTGTTTGAATTTGTAGTACTTTAGTCCTCAAAGTTCAAGTCATTTTATTATTCCTTACTATTGAATATTTATATTATTTATAGCGGGAAAGGGGTTTAATTTTTGCAGAATTACAGCTATGAGGTTAATTGCCATTTTAAAAAATGGATAATTGAGCCATATAATAATGAACTACGAGGACTAAATCCGTGCGGATTGTACAAATTAAGGGTCATTTTGATAATTCACTCTGGGTTTTGTCTTCTGGAACAATTTGTGAAGACGCACGATGATACCTGTACTCAATGCTCTACTGATTAGTGGAGTTACAAAGAACAGAAAAGAGTGTTAATAGAAATAGGGATACTTTCTTTTTTGGTGCAATTATAATAATGATAACCTTTATTAGAGAAAAAGGTACTTGCTAGCACTTTGTGTTGAGTCATGAGTGAACTCCATTTTTTCAGTATGATTAAACAACTTGAAAAAAATGGGGGTGAGGGATTTAGTGACCCAGGCCTAATGTTGGTATGACTAAATTTTGCTGCTCTTGTAAAAAATATTACATAAATACATTCGATCTAATTTTCCATACTATAATGAAATACTTGTATACAGAGCATATAATATAACATATCTTGAAAAGTTGGTTTCAAATAAAACTTTACCGTTATTATAAAATGGTATCATAGATGATTGTTATTTTGAAAATGTCTACTATATAAGACATGGTTCGATTTCTCTAATTTGTGAAACTATATTTTTGAACACGTTAGATTTTTTTCCAATGATTTGAAATGAGAATCTTGTATCTTCTAATATGTTTCACTAGTCAGCTAACTCCAAAAAGCAAAAATGGGCAAATTCTAAATATAAGACGAAGATAACAGGATTGCTTGTTACCGTAACAACAAAAAAACTAAACAAAACAAAAAGAAAAAGTAAACGAACAATTGAATTTCTATACTTCAAATATTTTTGTGTCTCTATCATCCTTCTTAGTGGGATCGAAGTACTTTAAAAGACAAGTAGTGATATTTCTTTATTGAACAGTTATGGCAATAGTCATAAAGATTTGTTAGGCCTCATGATGAAATTGAAATTGATTGAACTCTAGAAAAGAAAAACAATGGAGCCCTTGTATTTCCCCTGCTCCCACAAACTTATAGGTCCCATTCATCTCTCATTCCTAGTCTATGCAAAAGAAATAACAAGCAAAATAAACTATTCTCCCAATTAAGATGATATATTCTCATTATGAGATGTCTCACCTATTTTAACTTTAAGTTGTAGTTTCCTTTAGAATTCAATTATCAAGAAGTTTAATGTGCCATTCTTTCTATGAAACTGACATTTTAATTATTATTTTTGTATTTTCTTAAACTAGGTTGTCCACCATTATACACTATTAGTGAAATAGTATACAAATTAAAATTAACATCTTCAACTTCTCCAATTGAGCATGGATGGAGGGGGAATATTTGTTTTTCTTTTTCTAATTAACTGTATATTGCTTACAAATACTAAGGAAAATTACTAATCAAAAACTTCCTACATGTTTTTTTTTTTTCTCTTTTTTGTATTGAGATGATATTTCACTTGGAATGTATAATATCTTATTCAAAACTGTAGTTTACCCTTTCAGTTATGAACTTGCCACATTTGAACCCTTGCAAATTTATGAAATAGTATTTCAGTTAAACATATTTAGTGAAAACAATTTATAAATTTTGATGAATTAAGTTGTACTACTTTTCTTCTTTGTGAGATTGTAGTTCTTTAGTCCATATGGTGTTACGCTGTTACTAGATGGTTAATGATTCAGTCCACCGTAATTAAAACTGAATGAGCTACAACACAAGGATAGTACATACGGACCTCATTCAACTTGTCCCGTTTTACCTATTACATATCTAAACTTTGCTGGAGTTCTAGCACCCGTGTCCTTTGGAACAGGACAAGTTGAGAGGGTCCGTATATATTCTCCACTTTGAACAAGTATAGGCAGTTCAAGTGTATGAGCTACAACACAATGAAAACAAAGCAGACATTCTATTAAGGAACAACTAACAAGACTAGCTAGTTACAAAAGGACACGAGATACTGGTGCATGGGCATGGAAACAACATTTATAGAATATAAGTGACTACTTAATCCATGATAGAAACTTGAATCCCTCTTGGAAGACATGAACCTTTGAAACCATCCTTTAAGCCACTGATCCCACGATCTTTAGCTCCCACCAAACAAAGCTTGATAATCACATTCTCTTTTTCTTTGATCATGCCCATTTCAACATTTTGCAAGCTCGTTTGAAAAATGTCTTTCAGCCATTCATCAAACAAGCTGTTGAGAAATGAACCACACCCCTCAAAAACTTTCTCCAACACCATTTCCTCCAAGAAGAAACTGTCTAGTATTTTACTCCCACATACTTCCTCCAATGACTTTCTGATCATGAGCTTGAACACCTCTCTCATTTGCTTGTCTTGAGAAGAATCGCGGTTCAAGACAAGCCGGTTCTTGATGAGTTCAAGAATCTCAAGTGATTGATTGTTGCTGTGATGCTGATCGTTGGCTGTATCGCGAGTCAAGTCACTTGAAATGGGGCTAGAATCCTCGGTTTTAGCTTCGTTTTCTTCCTCCTCCTCCTCCTCCTCGTCTGCTTTGATGTTGAGGTCAAGAGTGCTTGAGCTCAATTGCCTTGTGAATTCCTTCTTCGTTTTCCCACTTTGAGCAGCAATTGAGGAAACATCTTCCATCACATTGTTTCTTGGACTCTTGGTCTTGTTTGGCAACGATAATTCCCACTCAGCTTTTCTCTTATGATCAATACATACTGATCCATGATCCATTCTTCTTTCACTGACCAGCAGTTTCATCTGAATAACAGACTCTGTGTAGTCTCTTGCATCATTGAAGTCAGTTGGATGATCACTAGTCCTTGCTAAGACGAACAAATGGCTAGAGCTCCCATTTTCATAGGCATCCAAAAGAACTTTCAAGAACTCTGAATCCGCAAAATCAACATCTTCCACTAGGATAACAAGCTTTTCATTATTTCTCAAGGCCTTCTTGAGCAATTCAACAGGATGATTCGACAAGTTTTCCCTCTTTCTCATGTTCATGCACAACACCAAGTCATCAGAGCCAAATGCTGATTTTGCTACAACTCGAGCCAATCTTTGTTTGCCAATTGAGTCATTCCCCTGAATCAGCAACCAATTATTGCTCTTCTTGTTCTTGATTGTGCTCGTGAAATCCATCAATGCATCCACAATAGTATGCATGTTTTCCATTTGCCAAGGCAAGTTTTCTTGAAACATTTTGATCAGCATCTCTTGTAAGTTCCCGGTATCAGAAAGCTGTGAATTCCCAAGAGCAAGTGTGATTTTCACTTCTTTCCCTTCCCTGATTTTAAGAGAATCCAAGTTTGGCTCAACTGATGATTGATTCTTAGAGTTTCCATTGCTGAAACTGAACTCGATATGGCACGATTGTTGTCTTCTGAACCTTGGGACAGTGCTGGCTCCATGATTAGGCTTCAAATTACTTGGAGGATCACAAAATGAAATTGATTTGCAATCTGTGATTATGTTGTTGTTCTGGTTAGGCCACCATGGGTACAATGAACTGAAGGTGTAATTCTTCCCACTGCTATTGTTGTATTCATTAACTGAACTTATTTGTCTTTGGTGATTAGGCTTCCCTTGATGAAGATTTTGGCACAAGCTGCTCCACTTTCTTTTCAACTCAGATATATCATCCTGAAAGTCCCCATAAAAAAGATTAAAAAAACTGAACTAAAACGAAATAAACACTAACGCTATGTATGTCCCATTTTATATGACAATATTACTACGTAAAAGAATCAACATGCTTTCCTTAAGTATAGTTGTTTCAAGTATTTTAATTATAGATATTGTGAATTTAAAATATGGTTTAGTTTGTTTCATGTAAATGAACTTACATTTGAAAATTTACTAAACCAGTATCACAATACTGGATGCTTTGACTGTCGTACACTAGATTTTGTCATTAATTGTCTCACATGTAGGGAGTAGGATACTATATGATATTGAAAGGAAATATTAGTCCTCCATTAGTTTTATCCCATGAATGTGGGGGTGGGGGGTCAAATAATACTGTAATCTTTTATTCTCTAAATTGACTAGATGTGTAGGTGGTGAGATAATATACATTACTAAAGGTTATGTAGACTAGTAGGTAAAGATTTGTACCTTCTTAGTGGTATCAGTGTCAAGTGGTTTGAGCCAATCAGGCAAAGGGGTTGGACCTTTGTCAGAGTCCTTAGTAGTATCACATGCAATAGAATACAATGCTGAAGTTTTGTGCTGGCCAGATTTCAACCTAGCTGCTTCTCTTTCACAATTGGAGGTGCATTCTGCACAACAGGTCACTGCATCTTGTTCCTCCTTGCTAGGAACTGGCCTTTTCTCAAAGATTTGTTGAGAGAATGGTATCCTTGGTTCATGCACACTGCAAGAACAGAAGATTAATCATTGTTCATTTTAAGCTAATATCTTTATCACATTTCAAATATAATATATACACCAATATTATAAGAGTTTTACGTTAAATAAGTTACGAGTTTTGTTATCAAGTTATTTAAAAGATAATTGTCCATGACAAAGGCAACTTAATAAAATTAAAGAAAAAGAAGGAAATAACTTATTAAGTGCATGACAAAGTTGTATATTCATAAAGGAGTCCATCATAAAAATTAGTGTCACTTCTTTAAGCTGCTTTACCATATGAAAAAGAAGTCAAAAAAGGAACATAATTCCCTTGAAACCTGAAAAAGGCTACCACCAATACTACAAACATGCTTGGGACAAAACCCATATACTGCAACATCACCTGCTCAACACTGAACAAAGGTACTCCAATTATTTATTGTTTTTGGAATTTCTTTCCGTTCCCTCTTCCCTTTTTTCACCTAATGAGTTAAAAACAAAGAATGCAGCAAATTCAAAAGATATCCAGTTTACATTTGTCTTCTTAGCATTGCTTTTTCACAATATAGCACGCTCCCTATGTCCTGCTAGCTTTTGTTCAGTGTTCAGACCATGAAAACTCAGACAGAAATACAAAACGACACAATAATAAACTCAGAGCTTGACGTCTACATTGCAAAATAGTACACAAAATAGAGCTTCAAGTTTTAACCAAATATGGTGTATTTTCAAACTTGATTGAGAAGTACACTTAGATTATGAATACCAAGTAAATAAAAGTGTACTTTCATAAAATGTTTCAGCTTTTAAATAAGATAATCATATACTCTAACAAGATAAGCTTTTAAATGAGATAATTATATAGATCAAGGATACTATATATTCATACAAATATTAGTAGTAATTATTGAAGAGAATTTTTGCATGCTCTGCCAAGAAAAAAAATTAACTATGCACATGAGATGACGTATTGATATATAACTAAGTAAATGAAAGTGTAACATGCTCCAACAGTTTAATATTTTGAATGATAATATGATCACACGCTTCAACCAAAGACAAAAAGTGCTAACGTACCTTGTACTATTGAGACTTAACCCTAGACCACCAGATGGAACCGAAATAGGTTGAAGAGACCATTGAATATCAAGAGGAGGTTGTTTCATTTGACACTTCATGTAAGTCTGATAATTTGCTGTTGCCACCAACCAAACCTTTGCATTTGAACTGCTGTTGTAATAAGAAATCAACCTTCCTATCTCAGTTACAAGATGATCAACTGGACTATAATTAACAAAAGATGATTCTTTCTTAAACACTAATCCTCTTTCTGTACTACTATCAACTGTCCATTTCAAATCACCTGTGTAGATAATGACACCCCTATTACTACTCCCTCCAGTAACTAAAGATTCCACTTTCCTTTTCAGGTCTGAAATATTCAGTTCTACTTCCTCTCTTTTCATTAGCATCAAAGGTGCTGCTGTGAACTGGAATTTTATAAAGTGAGCTGCTTTCAGTTCTTCAGGCACATCTCCTCTTTCAACTTTTCCCATTAATTCTCCAACAAGTCCTTCAGTTAAAGAAACTGAGTCACCAACTATCACAATGTTTCTCCTCTTGTTGTTACTACTCCTCAATAACACATCTATTACCAACTTAATATCTGAACAAGAAACTGTTTGTGTTACTTGGTTGGCTGAGAAGTACTTATGAGGTGAAAAGAGAATAGGGTTATGATGATGAGAATTATTATTCCAAAAAGTAGTACTATTGATAATAAGGTTATTATTAGTTTCAGATGGAGGAGAGCTAGGTGTAGAATAAATACCACCAGGGGTATTATTGTAACACTGAAAGACAGAAGAAACAGAAGAGGCAGCTTCTTCTATATTGTTTTTAACAGCAGTGCTTGAGAAACCAGCTTCTCTCATAACCCTACTAACACTAGGATCATCTAAAATGGACAAAATAAGTTGTTCTAGCTCAACTTTAATTGCTAAAAGAGGCTGCTGTTGTTGTTGTTCAATGCAGCCTCTTCTTTGATGAGCTTGTGCTCGTTTTAAAGCAGCAATTAAAGCATTAGATAATGAAGGCTGACCATGTAGAAGTGGACCAGGATTAGTTGGTAACCTATTAAGTGCAACATTAAAACATAACTCAAGAGCTCTACACTGAAGTGGATGTGAAGAGTTAAAGCTGTTACTATTTGGTTGAGATTTGAGACAAGCCCTTTTAAGAAGACTGACTCTTGAGCTTAACAAAATGGCTGCTACATGAAGAGGGGTAACTTGTGCATGGCCCCTTCTCCGAGCCAAGCTTAGAGAATGCTTCAATACTGAAGCAGCCTCTGTAGTGAGGGTCTGTTGCACTGCACACGCTGCTGCTCCTGTTCGCATAACTTAACCCAAACCCCACCCCCCCTACACCCCCCCTGGTATATGAAACTGGAACCTATCTTGGATAGAACTGAAAACTCACTCACTTACTATACACCCCCTCTCCAACTACCACCACCCCCTTACAGAAAAACCTGGTTTGTTTGCTCACTGCTGCTCTTTGTTTCTTGTTACTTGCTCTTCTTCTTGTTAAGAAGAAGTATGTATGCTGAGAAAATGTAGAACTAGCTAGCTTTGGAGTTTGGTTTCTTTTTCTTTATGTTGTAGAAGTGAAATGATAAGGGAGGGTATAAGGGTTTTAAAGAAGCCAAGACAGATCATATTTTCGCCTTTAAACTAAGTACTTGTTGTATTGGTTTTAGCTTTTTTCCTTTTCTTTTTTCTTTATTCCTTTATTTAAAGAAAAATGTTGTAAGTACTCCCTCCGTTCCAAAATGGTTGTCATAGTTCGGATTTCGAGAGTCAAACGAGTTTAACTTTGACCGTAATATTTTCATATGTATTTTAAATATTTTATATTATTAATCATTGTGACTTATAGTACTTTTTATGTAGTTTCTAAATATATAAGCATCGTTACAAAAAACTTAAAGATTATATGTTTAAATTCACGGTAAAAATGAACTCGTTTGACTCTCGAAATCCGAACTATGACAACCATTTTGAAACGGAGGGAGTACTATATTTATCAATACTCTGTCCATTCTATTTCATGTGGAGGCGTTTGATTTGTTACAGAGTTTAATAGAGGAAAAAAATATTTTTAGAGCTTATAGTTTTAAATATGTCATTGACATTTCAAAATTATTTCATTACCGAAACACTAGAATGCTTAAAGTTATATTAACTTTAAATACATAACGTGTCATTGTCTAAACATACTAAAAGAGAATGTAATACAAAATGCAACAAATGGAGCTAGAGAAGTTGGTAATTGTATTTTCTTTTCCTTTCTCTTTTGGATCGTTTTCTTTTTATGAAACTCTTCTTTTGCTACTTTTTCTTTCTACAGTTATTAGTTCTATGCTTTATGACCGAATGGGCTGTACTGTTTCTCAAGATAATTAGCATGAAAGGTTACTTTTATTTAATCATTTTTTGCATGGGTATAGGGAACTGTGTCAATGAAGTAATTTTATGTAGTACTATTAAGATACTTATGGCTATTCTATAAGCTGCATTTATCAGAGAATTTGATATTCACAAGATGAAAAGCTGCAAAAAGAGAAAACACAAGATTTCGATCTCTCTCTATATAAGTATGTGCATGCTTTCTATATACCAAGAATGAGACTAGTATATAATATTGTCGATAAAATCTTCAAGATATACATGGGGTTTAATTTTCACCTCTTGATAATACATAAATTAATGGAAGCGGTAACTTTTAAGAAAATGTCTTGGAGTGGGAGCCTCTTTCAGACACTACTTATTACTTCTTTGATGAGTTCTTTATTATAAGGAAAATCATTTTCTACATGAAAGAGAGAGAGAGAAGGGCAGGCAGAAATTCAAATAAAGTAGTAAAGGTGAAAAGGTAGGAAACAAAAGAAGAGTATGTGATGAGGGATAAAGGGGAAAGTGATGATTTTTTGCCTTTTTCATGTTTATCATTTGTTTCTTTGCAAATTAATGAATCAAAGTGCCTATGAATATCATTAAGGATTTTTAATGAACAGATAGGAAAAGAAAGAGAGAGAGAGAGAGATATGTCACGCCAATCCTCGTAGAGAGACAGCGTTTTATTCCCCAAGTACCCAAAAAGCAACCCTCTGTCTGCTATCCTACCTATGCATTATTGCTCTCTTTTTCAGTCTCTCTCCCTCTATGCTTTGCATGACTGATGAGCCACTCTTGTATTAATCCTAAAATTTTATCTTCAACAACCCACTTACAAAAACCTTTTTTTGTTAATCAGGAGGAGACTACAATATTTCAATGTAAAAAGAGAGAGGGGACATCTTTCTTTCGGGGATTGTTTGGTTAGGAGATAAGTCATATATATACGTATTAGCTATGCAGATATTAACAATGCATATAAACTAATAATATTGTATTAATAATAGATAATAATACACATATTGTTATTTCACTTGCTATGCCGTATAAAATAATTTATAAATTCTTGCATAACTCATGTGGATAATATTTTTGAGAAATCATTAACTTTAAACCAAACAACTTGTAAATATTATGTTGAATTGAATGCTAACAGATATTCTAACCAAATATGATATAAATGATGATTTAAAGTGGAAATGTTTTGTGAAGGATTGCACAATTAAGAAGGTACTACTCGAAAGAAACTTTGAACGTAGCTTGTACACATGTTCCAATTTGTTCGTCATGTCAATCTGCAAATGCCATAAGTTGCCCTTTCCTGTTTCGAATTCGAATTCAAGTAATCCTTTTGATTTAATTCATTTTGAAGTATCGGGTTGTCCTCCTTTTGTTATTATATTTTTTTCATTGACGAATACATAATAATACAGATATTGCTAGTATATGCATTGTTATTTCACTTGCTATTCCGTATAAATAATTTATAAATTCTTCCATAACTCATGCGGATAATATTTTTGAGAAATCATTAACTTTAAACCAAACAACTTGTAAATATTTGTTGAATTGAATGCTAACAGATATTCTAACCAAATATGATATAAATGATGATTTAAAGTGGAAATGTTTAAACATGTCCACTCTTACAAATTTTGTGAAGGATTGCACAATTAAGAAGGTACTACTCGAAAGAAACTTTGAACATAGCTTGTACAAACTCAACTCCTTGACAACTTCAACAAACATGTCCCCTCTTCCTCAAGCATTTCATGTGTCCAAGTCTAGGCCTTCCTTTACTCTTTAGCATAGCCGATTAGGGCATGCTTCAATAAACGTAGTCAATAATGTCATAAGTTAATTTATCAATTTCAAGAGAGTATTATGCTCCAGTTTGTTCGTCATGTCAATCTTCAAATGCCATAAGTTGCCCTTTCCTATTTCGAATTCGAGTTCAAGTAATCCTTTTGATTTAATTCATTTCGAAGTGTCGGGTCGTTCTCCTTATTTTGTAGGAAATGAATTACGTTATTATATTTTTTTTATTGACGAATATAGCAAATTTACATGGTTATATCTTATGGTCTCGAAACATGACATATACACCATATTCTTATATTTCAAATCTCAAGTTGAAAATTTTTTTGAACGTAAAATCAAGGTGATTCAATATGAGGGGATGGGGGAGATATAGGAAGGGCTCCAAGTATTTTGAAATATTTAGAATTATTCATCAATCCAATCCTCATACGCATGAATAAAATGGGTCTGCTGAATGTAAACATAGACATATTGTTGAAACATGCATAACTTTACTAGCTCATGTTTTCTTACCGTCAACATTTTGGGATGAAACCTTCTCTTTTGCCACTTATTTAACAAATCGTTCCTACTCCTGTTTTAAATAAGTTAAAGAAGACTGTTAATCAGGATTAATTAGAGTGAGGGCATAATTGTAATTTCAGCAGTTCCGGAAATTAGTTAGTCCAGCTGTTAGTTTCAGTTTGGCAGTTATAACTGCCTTGTGTATATAAGCCTGCTTGGAGCTTATTTCCAGCTAACAGAATCAATACAAATTCTTCTCTTCTTCCTTATCACATTCCTCTCTTCTCTCCTTCAATGTCTTCCTCATCCAACTACGTTTAATAACATGGTATCAGAGCAGATCAGAACCTGCAGTTCAAGCCTGAGTTCTTGATTCTGGTAAATAGCTTTCTTCTCAGTCGCAGTTTCTTAAGTTTCTGCAAACAAGTTCTTGATTACTCAAATTTTACATAATTGTTCTAAGTCTTCCGCGTGCATTCATGGCTCATAATGGTCAGATTAATGGTGTACCTGTTATAGATCATAACCACCCTCTATACTTACAGTCAAATGACATCAGTGGAATTTCCCTAATTTCTGTTCAATTAACTGGTAGTGAAAATTATTCTCTATGGAGTAGATCAATGAGAATAACACTATTAGGGAGGAACAAGCTAGGTCTAGTCGATGGCACTTGTAAGAAAGAGATGTATGAAGAAGGACTGTGGACCCAATGGGAGAGATATAATGCCATTGTTCTTTCTTGGCTGATGAATTCTGTGTCCAATACTCTGCTTGGGGGTATAGTTTATGCATCTAGTGCACATACAGTGTGGGAGGATCTTAAAGAGAGGTTTGACAAGGTGAATGATTCAAGAACCTTCAGCCTGCATAAAGAAATATCCTCTCTAACTCAGGGGACCAGTTCTGTAGCAGTATACTTCTCTAAGCTAAAAGACCTATGGGATGAATTTGAGGCCTTGGTGCCAACCCCAAGGTGTGACTGTGACAAATCCAAAGATTTTAAGGCCTATGTTCAGAGACAAAAACTATATCAGTTCTTGATGGGACTCAATGATTCCTATCTACAAGCAAGAAGCCAGATTCTGCTCATGAGCCCATTGCCTACTGTGAATCAGGCATATGCCATGATCATCAGTGATGAAAGTCAAAAGGGTTGTACTGTCAATGGGGTTCTTGGAGCTGCACCAGCTATAATCAACATGGACCAAGTGGCTATGTATAGCAAGGCCAAGGGGAACCTGGGCAATAACAGGTCCAAGAAACAAACAAGGAATCTGTATTGTGATTTCTGCAAGTTGACAAATCATACAAGAGATGACTGCTGGAAATTAAATGGATATCCACAAGATTTCAAGAAGAGAAAGGGAAATGGTGCTGCTTACAATGTGCAGGCAGAAGATCAAGCAGGAACCAGTCTTCAATCATCTGGAATGACATCCAATATCTTCACTCCAGAACAGTATGCCCAGATGCTGGGAAGCAACAATTCTACAGCAACTGCTAATCTTGCAGGTACTAGCAGTGCATTACTTGTGTCTACTGAACCACAAGAGTGGATTATTGATACAGGGGCCACCAATCATATGGTCTCTGATAAGTCAATGCTAGACAAGGCTTCTATGCAAAGTGTCAATCCAAAAAAGGTATTCTTACCTAATGGTGACACAGTCATGGTGACACACACTGGTTCTAGCCATATTGCAGGAAATAATACCCTGAGGAATGTGTTCCATCTACCTCAGTTCAAGTATAATCTACTCTCAGTCTCACAAGTCACAAAAGAACTTGGTTGCTCAGTCACCTTCTACCCAACTTTTTGTGTGTTCCAGGATCTCTGCAATGGGAAGGTGAAACTGATTGGTAAGGAGAAGAATGGACTATACTTGATGCAGAAGCACAGAGAAGTCAAGGTGGAAGCACTCAGTTTAGCTGCTGGACTGAAGTCTCAGGACATCAACTTGTGGCACAAGAGACTTGGACATGTGTCTCCAGGTGTTCTTAAAAGAATCTTTCCTACCGATAATGCTGTAATTAGTAAAGTAGTAGATGAATGCTCAGTTTGTCCTTGTGCTAAACAAACTAGAATTCCTTTTCCTGCTAGTACTATAAGAAGCACCACTGCATTTGATTTGATACATGTGGATGTTTGGGGGCCTTACAAAGTACCTACTGTTGATGGTTGCAAATATTTCTTAACAATAGTTGATGACATGACTAGAATGACCTGGCTATTTCTGATAAAACTGAAATCTGATGTCTGTACTGTGCTGCAAAATTACCTCACCATGATTAGAACTCAGTTTCACTGTACTGTTAAGGTCATAAGAACTGATAATGGAGCTGAGTTCCTGAACTCAGTCTGTGAAGCTCTTTTCAAGAGCCTTGGGATAGTACATCAGAGAACATGTGTGTACACACCACAGCAAAATGGTGTTGCAGAAAGAAAACACAGACACATCCTAGAACTAACTAGAGCAATGAGACTACAGGCAAATATTCCTCTTAAGTTCTGGGGTCACTGTGTCTTGGCAGCAATATACCTTATCAATAGAATTCCTTCTTCAGCTATAGGGTATGTTTCACCTTTTGAGAAGTTGCACAAAAGGAAACCAACATTGGATCATCTGAGGGTGCTAGGCTGTCAATGCTTTGCCAAAATAGTGCATCAACAAGACAAGCTACAGTCAAGGTCAAGTGCTACTGTACATATGGGGTACTCAGAAGTACAAAAGGGGTATGTCCTGTATGACTATACTAACAACATGTTCTTGGTCAGTAGAGATGTAATCTTTAAGGAAGAAATCTTTCCTTTTAAGCTCAGTTCCTCCACTCCACCTCTATTTCTAGACAACTGCACTACAAATGACAACTGTTCCTCACCTGAGAATCAAGGTGGAGGACCTGGTGCTCAACAAGAAGAACCAGTCATGGTTCAACCAGGGAATGAGGAAGCTGAATATGCAGAACCAATAGCTGTTCAACCAGAGAATCCAGCACTCCCTGTTGAAGCAATGGTAGAAGAAGAACATGTAGCAGGACCACCAATACCTGATCATGCTCCTCTAAGACCATCAAGAGCAAAGAATCCACCAGTATGGATGAAAGACTTTGTCTCTTTGGGGGTTCATGACAATGTCTCCTATCCCTTAAACAATTACCTCTCCTATGACCAACTATCACCTAAATACCAAGCCTACATTGCAGCTTTCTCAACTGAAGTAGAACCTACCAATTTTCATCAGGCTATGCAAGATCCTAGGTGGGTTGAGGCTATGAAGGCAGAGATAGAAGCTCTTGAGAATAACAAGACCTGGACAGTAGTACCATTACCTAAAGGCAAGAAACCAATAGGTTGCAAGTGGATCTACAAAATAAAGTACAAGTCTACTGGTGAAGTGGAAAGATTCAAAGCAAGACTTGTTGCAAAGGGTTTCAGTCAAAAAGAAGGAATTGATTACAAAGAAACATTCTCTCCAGTAGTAAAAATAGTGACTGTCAGGACTGTCTTGTCAATTGCTGCAGCCAAGCACTGGCACATACACCAGATGGATGTCTACAATGCTTTTCTTCAGGGTGACCTGTATGATGAGATTTACATAGACTTGCCTCAGGGATTTAGAAGTCAGGGGGAGAAACAGGTATGCAGGCTCACTAAATCCCTATATGGACTCAAACAGGCTCCAAGACAATGGAATGCAAAGCTATCTGAGGCTCTAAAGCTAATGAAATTCACACAAAGTCAACTGGACCATTCATTGTTCACTAGGAAGACCAGCACTGGAATCATAATAGTACTAGTCTATGTGGATGATATGTTGATCACAGGAGATAGCTTGGAGTTGATCAAAGACACTAAAATGGAGCTGCAAAAGGCCTTCAAAATGAAGGACCTGGGAGAACTAAAATACTTCCTAGGTATAGAATTTGCTAGGTCCAAGAAAGGGATTCTGATGCACCAAAGAAAATACTCCTTGGAACTTATCTCTGAAACAGGACTCAGTGCTGCAAAACCTGCTGCTACACCCATTGATCCCAATGTGAAACTTACCACAAGAGAATATGATGAATTTCTGAAAACTGATAGCCTTAAAACAGATAAGCTTCTACCTGATCCCAGTGTCTATCAAAGGCTAATAGGGAAACTACTATATCTAACTGTCACTAGGCCTGACATTGCCTATAGTGTTCAAACTCTCAGTCAGTTCCTACAACAACCTAAGAAATCTCATTTTGATGCTGCAAGAAGAGTGGTCAAGTATGTGAAAAATCAACCAGTACAAGGAGTACTCCTGTCAAGCAATCCTATCAATACCCTCAGTGCATACTGTGATGCTGATTGGGCATCCTGCATTTTCTCAAGGAAGTCTGTGACAGGCTTTATGGTACAACTGGGTGACTCTATGATCTCCTGGAAGTCTAAGAAGCAAAGCACAGTATCTAGAAGCTCTGCAGAGGCAGAATACAGGAGCATGGCCTCACTATCAGCTGAGCTGACCTGGATAATCAACCTCATTACAGAAATTGGAGTTAAATGTGAGCTGCTTGTCAAAGTGTTTTCAGACAGCAATGCAGCTATGCAGATTGCAGCCAATCCTGTGTTCCATGAAAGGACTAAACACATTGAGATTGACTGCCACTTTATAAGGGAGAAAATTCTGGAAGAATTGATTACAACCCAGTACATTTCCACAAATGATCAACCAGCTGATGTATTTACAAAAGGGCTCAATCGTGTGCAGCATACATATCTGTGTTCCAAGCTAGGATTACTTAATGTGTTTAATACCTCCTAGCTTGAGGGGGAGTGTTAAGAAGACTGTTAATCAGGATTAATTAGAGTGAGGGCATAATTGTAATTTCAGCAGTTCCGGAAATTAGTTAGTCCAGCTGTTAGTTTCAGTTTGGCAGTTATAACTGCCTTGTGTATATAAGCCTGCTTGGAGCTTATTTCCAGCTAACAGAATCAATACAAATTCTTCTCTTCTTCCTTATCACATTCCTCTCTTCTCTCCTTCAATGTCTTCCTCATCCAACTATGTTTAATAACAATATCTCCATTTGAAAAACTCTTTAATAAGTTAAAAGTTTTTGAAAGTTTTTTATTACGCTTGTTGTCCGTATCTTCGTCCTTATTTCGTTCCACACATTGTATTTTTTGGGGTATAATAAATAGTAATAATCACAAAGGTTACAAGCGTTTACATGTGGCTTTAGGACGAATTTATATTTCTCGTCATGCTACATTTGACGAGACTTTATTACCCTTTGCCACTTCCTCTTCTAATTTTAATTTTAATTTTTTTATGTCCTGTGTTTCTTCAAAAATCAATGATATGATCATTGCACCTTGTGCTACAACAAATTCCCAAGTTGGCTTACTGTTTGCTCCTAAGACTTGTGCAGTTGTCTCATTACTGAATTATCACATAATAAATGATAATAGGCAGGCTTCTCCATCAATTCCTTACATGCAAACTAATGTTTTCCAATTCCAACCAATTGAAGTTGATCCCACCTGTTTACCTTCTGTAAATCTCACGGTAGAACTCCCCCATCTACCTTTACAATTCTCCAATGTGTCATCTATCTCGTCCAGCTGCTCAATCCCATTACAAAGCTCATATTGTTCCCCATCACGTGATCACAAGGTTGAAGTCAAAATCCAATACTACTAAAATAACAACATATCCAATGATATTCTACGGATGGGATCTAGAAAAGGTGAAATGTATGCAGAACTTAACCTCACCAGGAGAGGCTAGTTTTCGATAGACCCTCGACTAAAGAAAATTTTTTGAAAATATATTAGGAAAAAAACAAGATGCAACTATCATAGTAAGACATGTGCCGACATAAACATAAGACTATCTAAGATAAACAAAAATACACCAAGAACAACTATATATATATATATATATATATATATATATATATATACACACACACACACAAAAATCACTCAGTTGCTATCTAACCTTCTACTCTAATCTTTGACCTCCACATTTTCCTATATATCTAAGGTCATGTCCTCTGTAACCTGGAGGTGAGCCATGTCCTTCCCAATTTTTTTTGGGTCTATACCTCTACCTCTCCAAAGACCCAATACTGCGAACCTTTTGCACCTCCTCACTGGGGCATCCGTGCTCTCTTTTAGCATGCCCAAACCATCGCAGCCTCGCTTCCCGCATCTTGTCCAACACTAAGGCCACTCCCACCTTGTCATGTATGACATCATTCCTAATCTTATTTTTCTTTGAATGCCTACACATCCATCTAAGCATTCTCATTTCAACTACTTGAATTTTCTGGACGTGGGTGTTCTTGTTTTTCCAGCACTCATCCCCATACAACATGCCTGGTCTTACAGCCACTCTATAAAATGTACCCTTAAGTCTAGGTGGAATTTTCTTATCGCATAGGACACCAAAAACGAACCTCCATTTTATCCAACCTGCTCATATACGACGTGTGACATCATCGTCAATTTCTCTATTTCCTTTGAGTATTGATCTGAGATACTTGAAGCTTCCTTTCTTGAGGATAACTTGAGTATCAAGTGTCTATATCTCATATGACTCATGAGCTGCATCACTGTACTCAGTTTTCGTCCTACTCAGTCTAAAACCTTTAGACTCTAGAGTTTGCCTCCAAACTTCCAACTAATCATTAACACCGCACGTTTTGTCAACCAAGACAATGTCATCTGAAAACAACATACGCCACGGTACCTCCCTCTGAATACTCTGATTTAGTTCATCCATCACCAGAGCAAAGAAATACGAGCTAAGCGCTAACTCCTGATGCAACCCCATCTCGACTGGAAAGTGATCCGAGTCTCCTCCCAACTTCGTCACTTGAGTTTTGGCTCATCGTACATGTCCATAATTGATCTAATGTATGCCACACGAACACCTTCTGAATCCAACCATTTCCATAACATCTCTTTATGGACTTTGTCGTACGCCTTCTCTAAGTTAATTAAAACCATATATAAATCCATTTTCTGGACTTTATACTGCTCCAACAACCTCCTTAGAAGATAGATGGCCTCTGTCGTTGATCGCCCAGACATGAATCTAAATTGGTTCTCAATACATCTCTCCACATCCTTCTGTCTACTACTATTTTTCAAGCTTGCATAGTATGGCTTAGCAGTTTGATACCCCTATAATTGTTACAACTTTGGATATCCCCTTTGTTCTGGTACAATGCTATCATGGTACTCCACCTCCACTCTTTGGGCATTTTACCCGTCCTAACGAAGACATTAAACAACCCAGTGAGCTGCTTCATACCTGCTACGCTTGTGAATTTCTAAAATTCTATTGGGATCTCGTCCGTGCTAGTCGCCCTACACCGTCACATCTTAGGAATAACCTCCTTAACCTCTTCCAATTGTATACACATGCAATCACCATAATCACGGCGGCTCTCCGAGTGCTCTAGATGATCCAGTATAATACTCATGTCTCCCTCTCTATTTAGGAGTTCATAGAAGTATGCTTGCAATCTATGTTTGATTAGAGCCACATCCACCAATATCGTGCCATCATCAACTTTAATTCACCTTACTTTGTCTAGTTCACATGACTGCCTCTCCTTTGCCTTGGTGAGCCTATACAGCTTTTTTCCCCGCCCTTGTCAGTTATTTCCTTGTACATGCATTCAAAGCTGCCATTTTAGCTTCCATAACCGCTAACTTCGCTTCCTTCCTCGCGGTCTTATATTTATCTTTATTCATACTTTTTTCCTCCCGCCTTTTGCTCTCTAGTAACTTCATGTAAGCAACCTTCTTGGCCTCCACCTTTCATTGGACCTCTGCATTCCACCACTAGTCCCCTTTGAGTCTAGAAGGGTTAACCTTAGAGACCCCTAACACCTCTTTAACTGCTCCCCTAATACAACTAGCTGCCCTAGTCCACATACTGTTTGCATCCCCCCTCTCTCCCAAGTCCCCATAGCTACCAACTTCTCCCCCCAACTCGTAGACTTTGCCACGGGTCAGAGTCCATCACTTAATTCTCGGCCGCTCATTCAAGGCCCTCTTATTATATTCTCTTCCATACGATATCTAGATCTAAAACCAAGAGTTAATGTTGGGTTGTAAGGTTCTCGCTCGAGATAGCCTTACAATCACTATATAATACTTTATCACTCTTTCTAAGAAGTATGTATTCAATTTGGGTCCTTGTCACCGTACTACGAAAGGTAACCAATGCTCTTTCTTCGAAAAACTTGAATTGGCTATCGCCAAATCAAACGCCTTCGCAAAGTCCAAAAGCGAAACTCCTCATTTATTTTTATCCCAAAAACCAAAACCTCCATGAACCTCGTCATAGCCCATCGAGGTTACAGGTCATTGAGATCTCCTCATATGTCTAGCTTCTCGGCGTCAGGGATACTTCGAATTACTTCATCCAACTCCTCCCAAAAGTGCTCTTTAACCTTATCGTCTATGCCCGTATGAGGAGCGTAAGCACTAATTATGTTAAATGTGGTCCCTTCCACAACAAGAATGTGGTCCCTTCCGCAACAAGCTTAAATCATACTATCATTCACTCTCATAACCTCGACCACTTGCTCTTGAGGTCCATATCTACTAAACCATCCACTCCATTACTACTCATCGAGATTGTGAATACCATAATTTATACTCCTCTATATCCCGTGCCTTGTAACCCACCCATTTGGTCTCCTGGACGTAAGCTACGCTAATTTTTTTTTCTTGAGAATCTTCACTAAGTCGATAGATTTCCCCGTTAGATACCCAATGTTCCAGGACCCAAATCTCAGCCTAGAGACCCTCTTAATACCCTTACTCCCCGCCCTACCCCCAACCGAGGATAAAACCTTAATCTACCATCGATCACCAAAGCCATCACTAGGATTCTACAAAATCAATAAGGCTACTAGAACTAACACTACGACAAAAGAAACTAAGAACAGATATAAAAGTCAATATTTCAAGAAGCCACAAATTTAGTAATCAAACTATCATATTATAAAAAGGCAAGCTACCTAAAGTAAGCACATACCAACTAACAATAGAGAAACTAGAACTAACACAATCTAGTAAAGCATAGACCAACTAACAAGAATTTAGGAATCTACTATTTCTCAAGCTAATTCAGTTACCAAATATCCTTTACCACCTAAATCTTTCTCTTGAACTAACTTATTTTTCTCAAGCTCATAGAGATGTCAATTTAAGAAATTCTATGGAAGAAGAGTACAATGCCTTGATTTAAAATGGTACTTGGTCCTTGGTACCTTATTCTTGTAGTAAGAATCTTATGGGCTGTAAGCGGATTTACAAGTTGAAAACTCCATCCTAATAACATAGTTGAATGTTATAAGGCTCGTTTGTCAAAAGCGTTTAGTCAAGAAGTTGGTTTAGATTATCATGATATATTTAGCCCGGTTGTGAAGCCTATAAATATTCAGATTATTCTTTCCTTAGCAATGTCCAAGGGTTGGTGTCTGCGCGAACTATATGTCAAAAATGCTTTCCTACACGGTAACTTAGATGAAGAAGTGTACATGCACAACCTATTAGTTTTGTTGATCCTAATTTCTCTACTCATGTGTGTAGACTTCACAATGATTTGTATGGACTCAAACAAGAGCCAAGAGCTTAGTTCGAGAGACTTAGTTTTACATTATTTATGTGGCATTTAAATCTGATTTATCTCTCTTCATTCATACTCATGGTCATTTAACTGTTCTCTTGGTGTATGTTGATGATTTAATATTAACGGGCAACTCTAATATTTTTATTGCAAGCATTGTCTCCAGGTTATCAACTTCATTTGCTCTTAAGGATTTAGGTCTAGTTCACTATTTTTAGAGGTAGAAGTATTGCAAATTCTTCAGGTTTGGCTATTTCCCAAGCTAACATTGGTGACTTACTCACTCATGCAAACATGGATGGTGCTAAACCATTATCCACCATGTTTCTCTGATTTTGCTAAGTATAAAAGTCTTATAGGTGCTTTACAATATGTTACTATTACTAGGTCAGATATTTCTTACTCTGTGAACAAGTTACGCATAATCCTAGGATTGATTTTTTTGGCATTAAAAAGGGTCCTCAAATATCTTAAGGGGGCTATGGACCTTGCCCTGCATATTCAACCGTCTACTTCTTTAGTTATTACGGGATTTTTTTGATACAAATTGAACTAGTTTCCCTGACGATAGGAGATTCATGATCCACGCTCAATCCTACACCATTAATGGTGAGGGGCGGTCGTCAAAATATAATACCCGATGTGAGTCGGAGTCGATTTTCCAAAGGAACAAGCTCGTCAAGTAAGAGAGTCACAAATAGAAATTCAAATGAAGTTTAATGTTGAGTCCTAAAGATGGGGTTTGTTTTACGTAACACTACAATTAACTACAAAACATGCAAATTAAGTAAGTGAAATTGATTCGATATTACGAGGATAGGAGTGTAAACGACTAATAATAATTTCCAATCAACGGGTGTAAATTAGTTCACATTTACAATACAAGTATAATTATGGTCGAGCCTTCCTATTATGATCTCTAGAATCCTTGAGGCCTAGAAGTGATCTTTCACAACCCGCTCGTCAAAACCTTAGTTGAATACTTAAAGCACTACTCAAAGTCCCGAGGAAAGGAGACCTCTTCCGAGCGTAATTCCTTTTAGATGGGTTAGTCTATACAAATAGCCTATCAACCCAAAACCTCGCCAACTCCGCTATTCTACACTAACTAATCTCTTCTGAGTATTTAATTAGCAAAGTAGACAAAAAATCCCAAATATCATGGATATTAAAATTTTGGTGTTATTGTAAAGGGGAATTTGATAATTGATACTAGTGTTATGGGTAATGAAATAGAACTACACCCATTAATTTTCTAGTGCTATAGCATATTTACACCCCTAGTTATGAATTTAGCTACTCATAACTAGGGTTTGAAGCAAAACAAGAAATATGTAATGAAACAAGGTAATGGGTTCAAACATGGATTCTTGAATTGATATGATAATCACGATTCAAAAATACAAGTTAAGAAGCTTACAAATTGATGTAATGACCTCTACTTGACTCTCAAAATCACTTCTAAGGAGTAGTAGAAATGTAGAATCAAAGTTGTCCTAAAATCCCTAGCTTTTTTCTAATTATACAAATCTAGAATTTAATTATAAATCTGCCACGGGGTGGGGCGCCCAAATCTTGAGGAGGGGCGCCTCCCCTGTGGCTTCCAAATGAGTGCTCACTGCTTCTCAGGAGGAGGAACGCCTCCATTTTAGGGAGGGGCGCCTCCCAGCTTCTCACACTTGGGCTCTTTCTTCCATTAGTGGAGGAGAGGCGCCCAGAACTTGAGGAGGGGCGCCTCCCCTATAGCTTCCATCTGCTTCTCAGGAGGAGGGGAGCCTCCATTTCAGGAAGGGGCGCCTCCCAGCTTCTTGCACTTAGCCGTTTTGTTCATAATTGGAGGAGGAGCGCCCAGAATTTGGGGAGGGGCGCCTCCTCCGGAGCATCTTGCAAGTCATGCATTTTGATTCTCATTTTGCTCTCTAGCTTCACTTTCTAATCAACGACTCGTGTGAATTGTCATAACCTGAAACTAGCAATTCACGACATCAGTAGCACACAATATTGCTTTTGGATTCAAAAATGAAAGCTTAAAATAGTCTTTATGTTGGTAAAATACCAACTTATCAATCCACACATAATTATTGTGTTTATATTAGTATGAATTTAGTCTCCTAGTGTTCTAAGAAGCAAAAAATTATAGCTAGATCAAGTACTGAATCTGAATATCATGGTTTAGTTGCTGCAACTACTGAAATTTAGAACCAGTATCTTCTATGTGAGTTGAGTGTCAATTATGGTGTGACAATTTGTCTGCAACCTATCTCATAGTTATCCCAATTTTTCATGCTCGCACTAAGCACATTGAGCTTGACACTCATTTTGTTATAGAAAAACGGCCTAAAAGAATTTGGAAGTTTAACATATTAAATTCACCGATCAAATTACAGATGTCTTAACTAAGAGTTTATCGACAAGGAGGTTCCAGGTTTTGAGGAACAAGCTTACTGCGCTTGGGAGGATGTTAGGAATATAATTCTAGATAAGTTATAAATTAAATTCAAGATTCAAATGTGCAATTAGTTGCGATAAGGTTACTTAGATAAATCTTTTTTTATCTCCTAGACTACTCAAACACGTCTAACCTATCCCCACACAATTGTATATATATATAAGTAGTCTTCTTATTAATGTATATAAGTTTTGAGCTACTGTAACATTATAATGTTATAAGGAAGTTAGTTAATAAATACTCATAGGATATTTAGTAGCTCTCCTAATGATATGGACAGAGTACTCAAAGATGGTACCGACATATTGAGACAATTCTTTAATTAGAGATAATTAGGAACTGGTAGAATAATGCCTGGTTTCTTATTCATTTGCAGGTTGACATGCACATGAGAGACAAGATGGACTTAGCATTCTTCATCGGAATGAAGTAAATTTAACCCTATTTTAATGTATAGTCACTCTATGATAGGGCGACTTTATTAATATCCCTAACATCTAAAATCTGATTATACAGTAAAGACACTATGACATTAAATTTGAAGTCACCTAGTTTGTATATTGTGCCAAAACAACACAAACATGGTGTGATATTGTCTATTTTGGGCTAAGCATGCCAGGTTTTCCCAAAAGGACTCACAACATTAATAGATCCTTACACCTTATATGTAGACTCCCAAACTTTGTAGCTACCGATGTGGAACTTTGTTCACACTCCCAACAATCTCCCCCTCAAACGAAGTTCCACATGAAACTTCACTGCTTATTAGATTCACTATGTGCCAACCACATCAACCGAGTACTTATGTTTTTGTCTTTGACGTCCGGCAAAGGTAGCAAATCACCTGGTAGACATTAACCAGGTCATCTCAAAGTTATGGGTAAAGGCAAGCAGTAATCTGACCCGTAATATACAAAGGCTAATTCGAGGCCTCATGCATTCACTCCGTTGCATACTCATCACGTTGAAACACTAGCTCTGATAATAGTTGTTGGGTTAGAATAGCCCAATGATACTCTTAACATGGTGTGATATTTCCACTTTGAACTAAGCCCGCTCGATTTTCCCAAAAGGCCTCACTCCATTAGGTGATTATAACACCTTATATATAGACCTAAACTTTTTAGGTACTAATGGGGGACTCAGAACTCCCAATACTTGTTAGGATCGAAATAAACAAGAGTGTTGCGGAAATTAGCAAAGCAAACTTTGAACTACGATAAATTGGACATCAAAAGAAGAATGCATCAAAGGAGACCAAAATTAATACGGTTCAGCCAATTGACCTACATCTACAAACAGAGATGAGCAATCTACTATTTTAATAAAGATAGTACAAAACTGCTGATAGAACAGCCTCACAAAATAACTCTAAAAGATGCTTACACACGAGGTGCCTAAAACTTGTGCCTCACAAAATTATTTCACAAAAGACACTATCTAACTCGTATAAGGCTACATTGTGGATGCTATTAAGTACTCTATTCGTCTTACTTTATTTGTCATACTATTTTTACTATTCTATCCCAAAAAGATTGGCTCTAAATGTGGAAGCAGTTACCTTAATTGAAAGGATTTTTAGCCACACAAATATCTATGAATTATTTTGGGCAACACATTTCAAAAGACTTCATTTTTTAATTAAACTTTGTGTCAAATCAAACTATGACAAACATATTGGGACGAAGAGTTAAGAAGGAATAAGCCTCAATTTATAGGAGTCCAGAACTTTTTCCTCAAAAAAAAAAAAAAAAAAAAAAAGACCAACATGGAAGATTTATATTTTCCTTTAACAAGGAAAAACTAATAATACTAAATTTGTTGCCCTTCCGTCGAGTAAAGGAAACCCCAAGTATGATAAGAAAATCAGTTGTCACCAAACAATCTCCTATTCTCCCCCCTGACCTGAATTTTATGACAAAACAAATTTGTTCCACCTTCACATAATCTTCAACAAGTTGAATCTCCATCTCCTTCATAAAACGCTCAATGAGTTTAAAATATTCCCTGCGATCTTTTGGTCTCCACATAGAGTGGCACTCCACCCTGGTCAGCTTCTCCGACAAAATATTCATTACCGTCAAATTGGTTGGAGCTATTACTGGACCCACCTTGAATATGTCTTCAACTTGCCTTTGATATCACTTGTTAGGATCGAGATAAATAAGTGTTATGCAAAAATTAGCAAAGCAAATCTTGAACTATGATAAATTGGACGTCAAAAGAGAAACACATTAAAGGACAAAAAAATTAATGTGGTTCAGTGTAATTGGCATATATACACGAGCGGAGATGAAAAATTCACTATTTTAATAAAAGAGAGTACAAAACTGCGGAGAGAAGAACCTCTTAAATTCGCTAAAAAATAGGCTTACATAAGAGGTGGCTAAAACTTGTGTCTCACAAAAACACTCTCTAATCCGTATAGGGCTACATTGTGGATGCTTCTAAATAAGAATGAGGGAGCCTCAATTATAGGAGTCCAAAACATTTTCCTCAAGAAAAGGAAAAGACCAACATGAAAGATTTATATTTTTGGTTAAAAAATAGAAAAACTAATTATAGTAAATGTGTTGCTCTATCATCAAGTAAAGGAAAATCAAGTATGATAAGAAAATCGGGGCAAACACATAACAGTAAGCTTGTTAGCTTATTTGAAAAAGGTAGCCGGAATTCCATGTGACTTCCTAATTAACTGTCAACGGCTAGATAAGCTTACTAGAACGTTGGTGCCGTTTTACGCATCATATTTTCATAGCCCGATGTCAGGTTGTTATGATTCTTGTGTATGTCGTAGGCTATAACATTGTGAAGCTTTTATGAAAGCCAAGAAGGATTCGTTGAAGTTATAATGCTAAAAGTTTGATGAAATTTGTCAAAGATATAACCTCCCAATTCGTCAATCATGTCTAATAAAATGGGATGAGGATAGAGAGTGAACAATAGTATCACGAATTTTATACTCCACATTAAGTTATCGTATCATTTTGTCTTTTAATGGAAATTAGGAGCGTAAAGCTACTATGCCTCTTTTTTTATTGTAAGACGTAGACTTACTCACTTAAGAGAACAAAGCTCTCATTCAAGAGAAATCTATCGGGATTCGCAAGCAAATCTCTCCCTTCTTCCTTCCCATTTCTTCCAAAGATTGAAGAAAGGGAAGGAAAAATTATAAAGAAGCAGTGACCTTTAAGTCAAAGTCACAATAAGTGAATAACATCTATTTATCTCGTGCAAAAGCGATTATAGATTCTGAATAACGAAAAAATCTGTAGTATACTTTTTTTTGTCATTTAAATCTTATCATTGGTAACTTCATAAGAAAAAATAGCTCACAATCTCCAAGTAAATGTTAAAGGGACAAAAGGAGTGCTAAAGCCAAAAATAGGGGCCAAAGTGAAAAAAAAAATACTACCAGTGAGTTGATTTTCTCAGTCAACAGGATATTCCCCTTACCTATGGACCATTCAACTTCACCTTTGAGCTTTTTGATGTGTTTTCCTTTAATTTTTGTGAAAAATGTACTAATAGTAGTTTTCATTAAAAGAGAGGGTGCCACAAATCATTGGAACATTAAATGTAAAAGTTTAAAGGTGAATGAATGAATATAGTTTCCTCTTCTTACAAGAAAAGTATCTCTTTATGGGTTAGTTTGATCAAGGACTAAAAATTCCCCTTGTGGATTTGAATATGTAATTTTTAGAAGTTATCATCAAATGATTAGGTTTATATGTACCCTAACAGAAATTCAAAAAAGCATCAAAGTAAATTTATAAACAAGGGAAAATGAGACATTTTGCCCCACATTCTAAAGCATAAAAGGTTTACCATTATCGCTAAATTACACCTTCCTTTTCTTTTAGGGTTATTAATTTTTATGAGCTTAATACTTGAAATCTATTAATGTAAAGGTCACTGTAGGTTGACGGCCAAAGCAAAATTAGCCAATTGCACAATATTATTCGGTGATAATTATATAGCTGAACCCAATTTATTTGAAATTGAGACATTATTGTTATTGCATTATGTATGTTTGTACTTCAAGTGATAGAGTACAAGTGTAAGTATTCTTTTATTTGTCAAATGAGGAAAACTTATATGAGAAACGCTAGGGAGAATATCTAACCCTAAGTCAGTATACACTAGGATCTCTAGCTTCGTATTTTTGTTTCTTCTAATAATATGGTTGAAGATGTCTTAATGTTCAAAATATATTTCATGGAATCTTGAAAGTTCATACTTTGACCAAACAAGCATTAAAATTCAGCTGTGCCGGTTTTGGTTTTATACAAATTTTCGAGCTTTAAAAGTTCTATATTTTGAGGACAAAGCATTCTTACGGGAGATTACATCATTTGATTCAGCTATAAATTCTGTGGAACTTTTTCCAAGTTGCAATAATACATGGTGTGCGCTAAAATCAAACAACATTGAGTCATTGACTATGTTGCTTGAACTTGGTCACTCGCCTAATAATGAAAAGATGGAAATTGCGGATGTGATACTTTATGTTTTCTAATTTAAAAATAGAAACCCGCTTAAATTGTTTTTTCGTTCAGTTATGTCCCTACATTCTTTAACTTTGAGGAGCTGATTGTAATTTGTCAATTTTATCTTCTAAAGATTCGGCTTCATGATCTTTTCTCAATTCTCAATAATCTCGATCAAAAACCTATATGGTGGTTGCTAGTCAAAGATGGATATGACCAAGTTGAGGACCACAATGTATATTCTTGGGTTATCATGCATGCATGGAAAGTTGGGTTACGAAAGAAACAGAAATGAAAGCAAAAGTGATAAATCGGACCTGTTTTCAATATAATGGGTTGAAGGTGTGGGGATGGGATCGGGTTTTGAGAATAACATGATGGGATTGAATCAAATCTTCAAATTGAACTAAGAAGAAGAAGAAGATCAAAGATTGTAAAAGCTGTTCATCATGCTTCTACTGATCAGGACCGTTCGTATTGCCTATACTTTGTTTCTCTCCAAAAGTTTGTGCCCTTGGCAACTAGGGTATTCAAAGCACTACTTCATTATATTTTACGTACATCGTATTGTGTCCCTACATCATCACAACACAGATAATGTTTGTCTTGATTTAGGCCCCAATTCAATGATATTTTTGAAAATTTTCATCATGTTTTGACCTCGACTTGCAAAAAAGGTCGTGAAAGAATTTAATTGAATAAACTGGTGGATATAAAACATCTTATAGAATCTTGATTGGTATCATAATTCATAATGATGATGTTTAGAAATAATTAAGGGTCATCAACAAATACTATCCACTGGAAGACAATGTATCAGTGGCCTTCTGCCCATATATTGGTGCTCGAAATCTCATAATTTAATTATGGCTACATAATTTGAATTGTCATTGGTTAAATAATGAGAAACACACATAACGATGAGTTAAAAGATGTACATGTCAAAATCCAAAACCAAAATAGGAGGGCGTTAACAATATTTAGCGTGCTTTATAAATATCCGCCTAAGTGACCCGTGAAGACATAGGATCAACTGGTCTAACTCAGGGCAGAGCTACATTAGGCCACTCGACACCAATTGGTGTAGAAATTATTTTAATTATACATAAAAATAATATGCAAAACATATATAACTACATAAATATATAGAGTCTTATTAGCCTTATTTGTTAAAAATGATGTAAAGATTCTATACCCTAGATTGCTCTGCCATTAGAATTTTTCCCGTACCATAAGTATCGACTAATCACTAAACCAAAGCTACCATTGGTGTTTCAAGAAGCTTTATTTAAAGCTTATTACTGATTAATTTTATCATCATGGAAGAAAAACGAGAACTCGTCAAGCGTTTTATTACGACGAACTGTATTTTTTAATAAGTTCAAAACTGTGTCTTTTTAATTTGATATTGTCATGATGATTAGTCTATTAAATGTTTCTTTAAATATTAACACTATATGATAAATTCTGCACACGTCACTAATCTAAGTAAAGCGATAACATGCCCTTTGCCGTCTGAGTAGCCATATCATCAAATTGATCCGACGAGGAACAAAATATTATGCTTGGTAGTTCATCCTCATGCATACATACACTACCATAAAAATCGAGTTTTCCAATGCAAATGGCTCGTCCGAACAAACTTTCCGTTGGAACAGGTCATTCTCCGCGGAGGCCATCTAAAATTTTCGACTATAGTCTGAAAATTGAATGTTTTGGTAGTGATATCAACCAATGTAAATAAGCGTATTATAAAGCGCAAAATTTTACCATGTTAATTATGATCAGGGACGGAGGTAGCTATCGATTCAGGGGTTCGCCGATCCAATAACTTTTGGCTGAACCCTTATTTATGAGTTAACAATCTATTAAATATGTACAACTATTAAATTGTAAACCTCGTACCTTAAATAGTCAGTTAGATTTAATGGTAGGTAGCTGTGGATTCAGGGATTTGCCAACTTCGGGGACTTGATCTTAAGTTGTTTAGCTAATTTTAAGCACCTTACACCACTAGGATTGCACTATCAGTTGTGTCAAGATTGTTCAAACATAATATTTAGTCATAAATAGTTACATTTAACGTATCTACGCAGGCGAAGGCCAGGGTGGTCGCCTGACCACCCTTCCTCCAAGGTGGCTACGCCTCTATTTGTCAATGCAGTATCTTTTGGCTCAGCCCATGTTTATGAGTTAAGAATCTATTAAATATGTACAATTATTAAATTTTAAACCTCGTAATCCAAATAGTCAATTAGATTTCATGGTATTTCGAATTCATAAATTTCAAATTCTAGCTCTATCTATGGTTACAACAGATTCTCGCGAGCATTGTTTTTCTGGTTTCCTACAAAATAATTCCCATTTTCACTGAACATTTCCATATCATACTCCCTCCGTCCCAAATTAGTTGTCGCTTTTAGCTTCTTCACGCCCATTAAGAAAATCATTAAATAGAATGTGTAGTTTACTATTTTACCCCTATTTAATGTTTGACTATTAAATTTTTTTGAGAATTTTTTAAATTATTAAGGGTATAGTTGGAAAAGACTAACAATTTTTGTCTTGAAATTCTAAAGTGTCAACTAATTTGGGACACACTATTTTTTTTAAAACGACAACTAATTTGGGACGGAGGGAGTACATGGTTTCAATATTTATTTGGTATGTCGACCGAAATACTGTTATGGACTTGTTTTGAATGCAGAACTTTATAAAATTAAAGCTTCTCCTTTACTACTATAGCTTTGTCATTTGAGCTTCATCTGCTAATTAAGCTTAGTTTACAACCTTATTTATGACATTTGAGGAATATTAGTCATCAAGCGGGACTATGGAAGTGACACGTACCTAGCTCATGCAATTTTGAGCCAACTAATAATGAGAAATCGTTCCTCCTACGGAAAGATTTGGTCTCTCTCAAGCTTTGGTCTAGGACTGTCACACCACATGACGTGGGAACATGAAAAGAAACAGAAAAAGGTAATTAAAAAAAAACATGAAGCATAATTCTTCAAATTACACATGTAGATTTATCATTAATTTACTTTAGAGCTTGTAGAATAATTAGGTGTGAAAGCGTAAAGGAACCCTCCAACTTTTGAGAATTAAGTGTAAACACAATCATTCATTGTGTTTGCCTAAAAAAGTGTTCTCTTTTCTTTTTCAGTTTTGCATATCGTTGTTAATACCAAGCTAAGTAATTAACAATTTACACGTACGGTCAGCAACCATGCATGGGTATTTCCTCGTTAATCAGTAAACGCCATATTAGCGAGGCAGCCGAACTCTAATAAATGAGATTTCAAACATTTCATCCATGTTTTGTAGAATTATTGTGTTTCTAGCTGTGCTACGTAGAGCATTTTTCTGTAAACTTGCCACCCTCAACCAAAACAAAACGACTAATTGTAAAATAGCTAAATATCATGCGAAAGAAGATAATTTATACTACTTACTTTCTCTTTTATGAACTTGACAACTTGTATATATGCGCATGATTTTTTTTAAAGAAAGTGCTATCCCAGTATTTTAGATGTAAAACCAAACAGTTAGATTTATTTGCTTTAGAGAGATTCTGCAAGAATCGAATGGGAAAACCCATGTGATGCAATGATAAATTTCCATGCAGTGCATGCATATTCATAATATCTTGCCTTATATGTTACTCTTAACTAAGTTGAAATACTGATTTAAAATGAAAAAGAACAAATTAGGGCATGAATGGACTCCGAGTGGATAAAAGTACTACTTATTTATTAAAATAATGCTTATACTTAAATGCTTTCTTGGAGTAGTGAGAGTAAAATTAGAAGAAAAAAATTACTCCAGCGTTCTCTTAAATTTTTTGACAAACACTTCGAACCAAATTATATTTTGATTAATATGTTACACCCTATATAAAAAGGAAAATGAGTAGTTAAGAATGGAGTGCGAGATCCGATAGTGAAACGTAATGAAGGAAAAAAAGAACTGGGAACTTCTTTTACTACGAAGTCTGAGAGACAGTCATTACACATCAAAAGTGGGCTCATCAAAAAGCAAAGAAAGTGATATAAAAAAAAAAGAGTAAGAAACCAAAGGAAAAAACAAAAATAGAAGAAAAGAAAAAAGCCGTCTGTGAATTAAAGAAAAGAAAGAAAGCATATGTTTCTTTCTTTGTTTTGGTTGTTTCACTTTTTCTTTTCTTTTATCCAAATTGCATTCTTACATGCAAAACAACGACCACTTAAAACTCATCATTACTACCACGCTTTCTTCCTTTTTCTCCGATCCCCATAAAAATACATGAATCCTTTGTTCCCTAAGTCCCCATCCCCCACATAAAAAGCTCTTTACACATATTGCTTCTCCTTTTCCTCTCCTAGCATTTATTAACTCATAGAATATATTCTCTCTCTCCCTAAAAATGAGCTATTCATGTTTGACTAGTCTATAAGACGGAAGTTTCTCTTTTTATATTTATTGTGTGAGTTTTGTGAGATAAATGAGATTTTTTTATCTTTAATTAAATATTTTAAATTCAAGTTTACAACCCCACACAAGGTAGGGGCAAGACTTTCCCACACCTAATCACAATATGTACTCCTTTCGTCTCGTCTTATTTGTCTTGATTATTATAAATATTCATCTTAAATTATTTGTTATTTTAGAATATTAAGATAGAGTTAATTATTTTCTTTCTACTTTATCTTTAGTGTTAATTGATCTCAAAAGTAAAATTGGAGTTAACATTTATTGAAGAGAAAATAATATAATGAGTAAAATAGCTAACAGACCTCCTCATTGATGTTTTTTAAGGAACGTATAAAAGACAAGCGAGACAAATAAGATGAGACGAGGGAGTACATTATTGTTGTTGTATTGATAGTAATCACTTCCCCATTTAGTGCATTGAGCCATATCTCCTAATTTATATGATATTGTTTAATTGTAACTAAAAATTGATATATTAATTCAATTTTTATTTTATATTTGTATTAAGGTAGTACTCACTATGATGTTCATTCGAATTGGGGCAAACATTTGGGAGTTCCAAAAGAAAAAATCTGCTATCACATCAGAAGGGATAGAGGGTGTGCTTTGTTACTCCTATTTATCATGCAGATGCTCCTAAGGCTTATAGATCAATTTTGCTCATTAGTATGCGGTACAGTTAATCCCATTTTATATAACAACTTTTAAATAATTAAGTTGTGCCTGGCAATTAAAATTATTAGGAAAGAGAGACGAGAAAATGGGGAAGATCATTGGCAGATGCCGCAGATCTATATAAGACGAAGCTTTTTTCTTGGGCTTGGTCAAAATCTAAAGGGATCCAACTAGCTACCCACGATACGGCCTGGCAGCTGGAGATACAGCCCAAGCTAATACTCTGATCCAGGTCCATTTCAATTTTTTAGTGTTTGTACTGTAAGATTCCTTTTTTATTTACTATATGATATGAAGACTCGTGTATTACAGACTTACAGGCTTACAGCTGAATATTAATTCGCGCGTGCATTCCCACATAGATGTTTCCAGTAACACAACGTGTCTCCAGATGATTCAATAAAAAATTACAAGTATGGTTTTCAATCTACAAAATGTGTTAAACGTTGATCAGTATATTAGTGAAATTTAAAGGGAGTCATACGTTTCAATTGCTTCTCAATAATCTCGTCAAATCTGCTAGTTAGCACCATTAAATTTCTCTTCTTCTTTTTTTCTCTTTTCTTATACTATTTAGTAATTTGGTGTTGATTATTATCTCACATTTATGATGACATGCACTGCCCAGTAAAACCGAGGAATGTCACGTACACACTGAACACAGGAGCTGTACAAAAATGAAATTAAAATAATTGTGATGGAGGGCAAAAGCTTCCAAAAACACACAGTTGATAATTGATGGACAAAAAAGCGTTGTCTCGCCATATTTGCAGTGTATGTATGTACTCATAAAGTCTGACTATATAGGTCTTCTTGATTCGAAAATTTCCCACTCCACTTTTTTAACTTTGGTACTATTGTCTACTTACATATAGCAACACATCACTACTTAAAGCCTGCGCCAAACACCCTCTTCACCAATTATCTACGCACGCCCTGACCATTTTTATACTGTACGTATATACATTCCTCAATTCTCTTACTTTTGTCATGTACTTCAAATTTAGTTTGACCTAATTAATACTATGTAAAGAGTTAAACTTCATACTATTAACACAATTTCTTTATACTTATGTATGTGTTAACAACTGCGATTGGTAATAATATTGATATTGTTTTCAAATATACAAGAACTATCATGCAAAATTAGCTATTTGAGGCTCTGCGTTACCACGGCATATTATTGTATTTTCTTAAACGGTTGGATCAATTTCGTATAAGTAAGCCTTACGTAACTTTCGTGAATTTTGTTCTCTTAAGACTGAATACTCTTTAGAATATGTTTTTTGACATCTTTAATTGTAAAATAAATTATCAAAGAATACAATGCTAATCTTTGTTACCATATCCCTTTGTGTGCACGTATATTTGAGTATGGTTGTCTTCTGGCAGGAGAACAGGAGAGCAGAACAGAATATATGGATGTTTTCTGCAGCAGTCGGGGGGAGTTTGCTGGTTTTGGAATTGACTATTCATGATATGGTTATATATACAGAAAAAATTAAAAGAAAATACTAAGAGGTAAAACAAAAACTGCAGCATCATGGCATGGGAATTGTTGGAAAGGAGGGAACAATATTAATTGATCGTCATTGTTTCATATGTCTATATATCCTTTAAATTAAATCAGAAGACTAGATATTATCTATCTATTTTTATGTTAGAGGCAATTTTCTCTTTTATCTTTTTGTTCTTTGGCAAGGGGGGAGTTGGGTGTGGGACTGGCTAGGACCTTTATGCATGTTTGGTTACATGTTAATGGAATTACAGAATGAAGGACTATTTGTGGTCATTCTAACATTAAAAAAAAAGTTAAAAAAAAAAATCACAAAGTTAATATTCCGATTGCGCTTTTAACGAATGCCCAAAGACATGCAAGAAGATTAGCCTATCTTATTCTTAGAGGTAAAAGGAAAATTACTTAGAGGGTGTGTGCATAATTGATAAAAATATTAGTAGATGAAATTGTCCCTAATAATATGAGGAAAACAGTTATATGAGCTAGGGGTGGGGCCGAAGAGGTTCATTTAAATTTTCTTTATCGAAAAAATTAGAATACAAATATAAGTTCAAAAAGACATTTATGTATAATAGATATTGAAACTAGGTGAAAATCCTATCTTTGTAACTGCGGTAAAACGCCCAATGTTGCGATAACTTTGAGGCAGAAAGGCTTTGGAAGAAGCATTGCATTTAAAGTGAAAAGGTAAGTAGTGATCAGTACAAAACCCACTATTGTAGTCAAGAAAGTCCTGCTCAGCTTTTACATCTTTTCTAGTAGTGAAGAAATGCCTTTTTGCAGCATAAAACTACTGTTTACTTTGAATCTATCGGTTTAAGGGTCGAATCCACCAAAGCTTTTTCCGGATCTACCATTAATGCCTTTGAGGTTGGATATTCTATCAGTTTATTAAGTACAGTATATATTAAGCTTACTTATAAGTTTGCCTTTTGTGCGTGGAAAGGAAGAGGAGGTGCATATATGGACTTATACTGTATATTACACATTCCGTAAAACAACAATAAAAGTTTTGAACGTTTTTTCTTTAAGCTAGCGTTTGGACATAGATTTGGTTGAAATTTGGGAATTTACAGTGCACCAGCTGGGCTGCTGAGAGGAGTATTGTTACTTTAACATGTTGAGGCTGCCAGCATATCTAAATCCTTCCATTTGGAGTTGTAGAGTAATCTGCATACACCTCCCACTGACTACCTAGTTTCTTTTTTACCCTATTTACTTTATGAACTTTCACCTTTGTTTCTAGACATCCAACTAAGGGAACTTTATTTTTAAGCAAAAAGGACTTGAACTCTTTTTGCTTAGAGGGCTTGTTTAGCCCTCTAATGTTCCAAGAGCTGAATATCATGTGGGATTATCTGGTGGTATAGTTCCTTTTACCACATCAGTGGCATTCCTCTCTACAATCCTTAGTGTAAAGCTGAATTGAAAAAGAATTTTTGAAACTTGAAATTGTGTTTGGACATACATTTTAGTTGAAAAATATCTGAAGTTTTGTGAGTGAAATATACAAAATTTCTCAAAAAAACCCAAAAAGTGGCCTCCAAATTTTGGTCAAATACTATAAACAAATAATTTTTCTCCCAAAAAGTCTCCCCAAAAAGTATAAACAAACAGGAGCTAAATCCATGGAAATCAAACATATTTGTCTTGAATTAACAGAATTAACGATATTAATTTTACGAGTTTAAATTATAATTAGGGTCCTCAAAATTCGTTGCACATTATGACATTACTTTTTTGATGAATCGTGCCAATTTTTTGTGCATAGTTAATTTTATATATATATATATATATATATATATATATATATATATATATATATATATATATATATATATAGCTTAAAACTGGGTGAGGATTCTATAGATCAAACTAAATACCAGTACAGAGGCTGTAATCCAGCATCATGCTAATCACACACAAAAAAAATAAAATAATAAAATAGAGGTCCCTTAGATCCTCTGTATAGTCTAAAGAAGACACCCCTTAAAATACAAAATAATAATAATAATAATAATAATAATAATAATAATAATAATAATAATAATAATAATAATAATAATAATAATAATTTAAAAAAAACTGGCACTCGAAATTTGACATTTGTCCATATAAAAGAGGCTTTAACTTTTCTGGGCAGGTGCTGAAAGAGTCTGAAAATCACACATTCATCAGCATGCGATCGAGTTAGTTAACACTACATATGTACTTGATATTGTTCGTGTGTGACCGTGAGCTGAGAGGGGAGAAGAAGACGAGAGGAAACAATAAAGCGAGAAAGAGATTCACATTCAGTTTGTAAAAGTGATACAAAGGAGAGAAGGGAGTTGGTTTTTTAGAACTAACTTCCTTAACAACCATAACTAATATTAGGAACTAAGAAAATGACTAAAACTACCCCTGAGCCTTATTATTATTCCTAACGGCTAATCCTTTTTAACTGCTAACTCTTCTGATTAACAACCTTCTAATTCAGCTCAATCATTTGCTTTATTTAATACTCCCCCTCAAGCTAAAGGGTGCAAACACATCAAGCACTCCTAGCTTGGATGTCAAGTAAGAATGTTGCACTCTGTTCAAACCCTTTGTAAGTAGGTCTGCCGGTTGGTGTTTGATGGAGATATATTCAATTTTGATCAAGCCCTTTTGAATCTTTTCCCTTATAAAATGACAGTCTATCTCGATATATTTTGTACGCTCATGAAACACAGGATTGGCTGCAATTTGAAGAACAGCCTTGCTGTCACTGAACACTTTGATAGGCAATTCAAGATCTGCTTCAAGTTCCTTCAATAAGCCTGATAACCAAGTCAACTCTGTAGTAGCAGATGCCATGCTTCTGTACTCAGCTTCTGCAGAGCTTCTGGATATAGTAGTCTACTTATTAGATTTCTAAGATATTAGTGATTTACCTAGTTTTACTAGAAATCCAGTTACTGATCTTCTAGAAAATGGGCAAACAGCCCAGTCTGCATCACAGTATACAGTTACTGAGTTATGAGCCTTGCTTGACAGTAGAATTCCTTGCCCTGGCTGATTTTTCACATATCTGACAATCTTCAATGCGGAGTCCATATGTGACTGCTTGGGTTGCTGTAAGAATTAACTTAAAGTTTGCACACTGAATGCAATGTCTGGTCTAGTGAGTATCAAATACAGTACTTTACCAATCAGTCTCTGATAGATAGCTGGATTTATTAACAGTTTGTCACTCTGAGTAATTTTGTTAGAGCTTTTCTTTATTACAAAGTCATCATACTCCTTGGTGGTAAGCTTCACATTGGGATCTATAGGTGTGGGTGCAGGCTTTGCTGCACTCAAGCCATACTCTGAGATTTATTCTAAGGCATATTTTCTTTGGAGCATGAGAATACCCTGTGAGGATCTAGAAAATTCAATGCCAAGAAAGAACTTCAATTCTCCTAAGTCTTTCATCTTGAAGGCTTGCTGAAGAGCATTCTTAGTGTCCTGAATTACTTATAGGTTGTCTCCAGTGATCAACATATCATTTACATAGACCAAGACTGCCACCATTACTTCCTTAGTCTTTCTTGTGAACAAGGAGTGATCTAGTTCTCTCTGGTTAAACCCAACCTTTACTAATGCTTCTGACAACTTGGCATTCCATTGTCTTGGAGCTTGCTTAAGTCCATACAAGGACTTTATGAGCGTACACACCTGATTCTCCCCTGGCTCTTAAAGCCTTTTGGGAGTACCATGTAGATTTCATCATGTAAATCCCCTTGTAAGAATGTAGTGTATACATCCATTTGATGGATGTGCAAGTGCTTAGCAGCTGCAATAGAGAGTAAAGTCCTTACTGTGACCATTTTGACCACAGGTGAGAATGTTTCATGGTAATCAATACCTTCTTTTTTACTATACTCCTTTGCCACCAGTCTGGCCTTATAACTTTCTACTTCACCAGAGGCTTTGTACTTGATCTTATAGATCCATTTGCAGTCTACAGGTTTCTTGCCTGGGGGCAGTGTAACTATGTCCCAAGTATGATTGCTTTCAAGAGCTGCTATCTCAGCTTGCATGGCTTCTATCCACTTAGGGTCTTTGACAGCCTCTGTATAGCACTTAGGTTCTATCAGGGAGAAGAAGTTGGCTATATATGCTTTATAATATTCTGAAATGGTGTCATAGATGATGTATTTGTCAAGTAAGTAAGGTTGTTCTTGGTTCACATTTAGTGACACAAAGTCTTTCATCCACACAGGTGGATTAGTATGCATGCCTGATCTGGTAGAAATGGGGTGGGTGATGGCTGGTTCAGGGATCACTTCAGCCTGTACATCCTGGTGTACTGGAGGTATCTCCTCATTTATAGTTTGTTCAGCTACATGAGGTTCTTGATCAAAGAAGTCGGGCATATTCTCATGTCCTTCTAAGTGGGCATCTGGATTTATCTGTTGACCTGCTTCTATAATATCCTCATGTAGCTCAGTGTCTGCAATTAGCTGTAGGTCCTCTTCAGTTGTGAGTGAGGGATTGTGTATAAACACAGGAGGTGATTGTTTGAGTAATTTGAAAGAAAAGATGGTTTTTCTGAATAGGACATCTCTACTGACAAAGAACTTCTGTTATGCTAAGTCATAGAGTATATAACCCTTCTGATGTCTGAATAGCCCATTAGCACAACAGGCTTACTTCTGGGATTCAGTTTGTCAATTTGATTAACTATTTTGGCATGACACGGACATCCCAGGACTCTGATGTATTGTAGGAAAGGTTTCTTTTTATACAGTTTTTCATAGGGAGACTGATATCCTAACACTGTTGTAGGCATCCTGTTGATCAAGTATACAACTGCTAAGACACAATGTCCCCAGAATTTGATGGGAATGTGAGCTTGAAATCTCACTGCTCTAGTAACTTCTAGTATATGCATGTGTTTCCTTTAAGCAACCCCATTTTGCTGGGGGGGGGTGTATGCACAGGACCTTTGGTGTACGATACCAAGAGCTTGGAACATAGTACCACACACAGAGTTCAGGAACTCAGATCCATTATCAGTTCTGATTATCTTGACTACACTAGTAAACTGAGTTTTGACATAAGAAAAAAAGTTGTTGCAGAATTACACATACATCAGATTTAAGCCTTGTCAGATATACCCAAGTCATTCTAGAAAAGTTATTGTTAGGAAATAATTGAAGCCATCAACAATTGGTACTTTATATGGTCCCCACAAGTCCACATGAATCAAATCAAAACAGTTTGAACTAGAGATATGTGTAGCAGGAAAATGAAGCCTTACTTGCGTAGCACAAGGACAGACAGTACAGTTATCTAATGCAGTGGCTGTCTCCCCAGCTTTATCAGATATCATTTTCTTGAGGACACTAGAGGATACATGCCCCAGTCTTCTACGCCACAGATCAATGTCTACAGTATCTAAGCCCTTTACTGACAAGCTAACCTCCTGATTGACTTTTAGAGTTGATCTTGCTTGACCAGGAGGTATAAACCATTTTTCTCTTTACCAATCTCCTTCACCTTCCCATTGTAGAGATCCTGAAACACACAAAAGTCAGGATAGAAAGTCACTGAGCAGCCCAACTCCTTAGTTATTTTGCACACTGAAAGTAGGTTGTACTTGAACTGAGGAATGTGGAAAACATTATCTATGGTAATTCTGTTAGAAATTATATTGGTGCTAGTGTGAGTGACATGTGATATGTCACCATTAGGCAGGAACACTCTCTTGGGATTAAGGTTTTGATTATTGTGGACTGATTCAGTAGCCCACTATCAGAAACCATATGGTTAGTTGCACTAGTGTCTATAATCCACTCCTGCACACTATCAGATACCAATAAGGCACTACTAGAACCTGCTATGTTAGCTGTAGAGTGTGCAGAGTTGGTCCCACTGTTGCCAAGGATATGAAGTATCTGGTCATATTGTTCTTTGGAGAACATGCAAGGCTTGCTAGTTTGATTCAGATGTGTTGTGTCTTCTCCTGGAGTTACCTGTGGCCAACTTGAATTGCCTTGATAGCCAGAAAACTGTGCCATTTGCCCAGTGTTATTCATAGTTCCTTCAGAGAACACATTATATGCAGTTGAACTGTTAGTTCTATATGAAGCAGAGTCCTTCCTTTTCTTGGACCTGTAATCAGCAGGATATCCAATCTCCTTCCAGTATCCTTCCCTGTTATGTCCTTTAATTTTGCACAGATCACAGTATAGATGCTGATTCTTTATGTATCTTGGATTTCCTGTATATCCAGCAGTCTTATTGTTTGTATACATTGCAAGTGGATCTTGAGAACTTATAATAGGTGCAACACCCAAAACCCCAAGCTGACTCACTATGCCTTTCTGACCCTCATCACTTATGATCATATTGTAGGCCTGATTAACAGTTGGTAGGGGACTCATCAGCAAGATCTGACTTCTTGCTTGCAGGTATGAGTCATTTAAGTCCATCAGAAATTGGTACAGCTTCTGACTTTGCAAATACACCACAAACTCTTTAGACTTATCACAACCACAGCTAGGAGGAGGTACTAAAGCCTCAAATTCATCCCACAAATCTTTCAATTTTGAATAGTAAACTGACACAAAATTTGTCCCTTGACTTAAAGTGGCTATTTCTTTGTGAAGATTGAATGTTCTAGAGTATTTGGCTTTGTCAAACCTTTCACGCAAGTCTTCCCACACAACTTGGGCACTAGTAGCATACACAATACCTCCAAGAAGACTACTACTAACAGAGTTCATAAGCCAAGACAGTACAATGGCATTGCATCTTTCCCACTGGGTCCACAGATTCTCACGGTGATCCTCTTTCCTACTGGTTCCATCTACTAACCCTAATTTATTTCTCCCCAATAAAGCAATACGCATAGATCGACTCCACAAGGCATAATTTTCAGAACCAGACAATTGGACAGAGATGAGAGAAATGCCACTTACATCCGATGAGTGAAAGATCAGTGGATGATTGTAATCCAGAATTGATGGTTGTTAGGGAACTGCTCCTCCATTGTTTTGCATATTCGCCATTGTTGATGATCAAGAACCCAATATACCAAGAACTTCAGAAATTAGAGAGTAACTTTTTGAAACTAGCCTTCTGGATCTTATTAGATCGATTTTTAGTACCAGATTTGATTATCCGGCTATTGCTCTGATATCATGATATTGTTCATGTGTAATCGTGAGCTGAGAGGGAAGAAGAAAACGAGAGGAAACAATAGAGAGAGAGAAAGAGATTCACATTCAGTTTGTAAAAGTGATACAAAGGGGAGAAGGGAGTTGGTTATTTATAAGTAACATCCTTAACAACCATAACTAATATTAGGAACTAGGAAAATGACTAAAACTACCCCCCGAAGCTTATTATTATTCCTAACGGCTAATCCCTTTTAACTGCTATCTCTTCTGATTACCAACCTTCTAATTCAGCTCAATCATTTGCTTTATTTAACAGTACTGTAGGCTTTCGATAGAATGGTCAAAACTTTGTCTATGAGGAATCCAAATGCCAAACCATTTGTCATTGAAATTTAACATCAAGAATATATCATACATTTTCTTTTTAGAAGTTGCAACAAAGTTTCTAATAGAATAAGAATATTGTTGCTTCATTAGAACACAGTAACTACGTAGTACTCCATTGTTTTAATTTATGTAAATTTTTTTGACTTGACACAAAGCTTAATAAAGAAATAAAAAATTTTGAAACTCGTGATCTAAAATAAGTCATTTATTTCTGTGTGACTATAAATCATTTCATTAAGGGTACATTGATAAATTTAAAGTTATTGCTTTCAAATTTAAAAAAGAGGTCATTATTTTTTAAACAGATAAAAAAAGTCTCTCACTCACACATAGTGGGTCAACTCTCATTCCCAATCTGTAACATTCATACTAACGACTAGACCATATGACCAATGCATACATCGAGAGCTTAGTTCTTATACATTTATTAGGATTATATAGCATCTCGATTAACAGAACCTCGGAGTAGGTGGTAGTATGCAGTACCCTAGATCATTGATCACATTCATCACGCTCATAATCTCTTTGTATTAATTTGAGTTCATCATTATGTAGAGTTGCGCGATTGTGCGTCCACAGATGCGATCGCGCTAGAGGCAGGTTGAAGCTTGCCTTCCCGATCGCGTGACCATAGCCGCGATCGTGTGGACATAAATTAAAGCTCAACGCGATAGCGACCGTCACTGCGCGATCGCGCTGAGACGAGGATCAGAAGACCCATCAGTGACTAATGACTTGAAGGCCCATTGTTAAGGGTTAGTTAAGGCATTTGTGCCATGTATAAATACTCCTAAAGTCATTAGCAAACCTAGTTTTTGATGAATATTGATAATTGTCAGGATTTGTCTAAGCTTGTTCGGTTGAGCTCATTAATTTCCTTGATTTGCAATTAGCTTAGCTAATTGAGGATCAAATAGTAGTGGTTCTTTTGTTTAGGTAATTAAGGGGGGTATTTAGGTTAATCTTTCCCTAATTAACTTCCTTAATTCATCTCTAAATCAATTGGGTCTTACTTTTAATTCTTATTTTTCCATTTGTGTCTTTAATTTTCATATCATTTGGGTGATGGGGGCTATGAAATGGGTGGTAGTAATGATGATGAGATAGATAGGGGTATGCCATGTGACCACGATTTTGATGATGAGGCGACGGGAGATGGGCAACTAGAGGAAAACTATCTTTCTCTTGTGGTAAGAAGAATAATGGGGGCACAAGTGAAAGAGAAGTTGGAGTCGAATCAAAGAGAGAGTTTATTCCATGCCTATTGTAAGGTTCAAGGTGCTACTTGTTCTTTGATTATTGATAGTAGTAGTTGTGTTAAAGTGGTCAGCACCACCTTGATTGAGCAGCTTAAACTACCCACTAGAAAGCGCACACAATCTTACAAACTCCAATGGTTAAACTAGTGTGGTGAACTTAAGGTAACCAAGCAAGCCTTGATTAAATTCAAGCTTGTGGATTACCATGATGAGCTTTTGTTTGACGTGGTCCCTATGCAAGCTAGCCATATCTTGCTTGGTAGGCCTGGGCAATATGACCGCTTGTCAAAGCATGATGGCAAGACTAATAGGTATGCCTTGGAAGTGGGGAGTCGAAAATTTATTCCCAGTCCATTGACCCCGGGGCAAGTGAGTGAAGGTTATAGAAAGATAAGAGAGCTGAAGTTGAAAAGAGAGAAATTAAAGAAAGGGGGAGTTGTGGGGGAAGTGAGAGTGGGAGTAGTTACTCAAAAGAGTGAGGAACCAAAAGAGGGAGTGATCTTGTTCTTGTCTAGGAAGGAATGTTTGAGAGATGTGGAGGAAGGAGTACCCATGATTCTCCTCCTACACAAGGAACATGTTTTTCTTACTAATGAACTAACCCCTTCTTTGCCTAGTTCTATTTCTTCTCTTTTGAAGGGTTATGAAGACATCTTCTCCCGAGGATTTGCCTAGTGGGTTGCCACCATTAAGAGGAATTGAGCATCAAATCGACCTTCTTCCGGGTTCACAATTGCACAACAAGGCCGCTTATAGAAGCAACCCGGAAGCTACCAAAGAACTCCAAAAGCAAGTGGAGGAGTTGCTTGGGAGAGGACTTGTGCAAGAAAGTTTGAGCCCATGTGTGGTCCCCAGTCATCCTAGTGCTAAAGAAAGATAGGACTTGGCGCATGTGTGTGGATTGTAGAGCTATAAACAAGATCACGGTAAAGTATCGTCATCCTATTCCTAGGTTAGATGATATGCTTGATGAATTATGTGGATCTTGTGTGTTTTCTAAAATTGATTTGAGGAGTGGATACCACCAAATCCGTATGAAACTGCTGGGTGATGAGTGGAAGACGGCCTTTAAGACCAACTTTGGTCTTTATGAGTGGCTTGTCATGCCTTTTGGCTTGTCCAATGCTCATTCAACCTTTATGAGGTTGATGAACCATGTGCTCAAATCCTTCATTGGAAAATTTATTGTGGTTTATTTTGATGACATCCTTATCTATAGAAAATATATTGATGAGCATGCTAATCATTTGAAACAAGTGTTTGATGTCTTGAGAAAGGAACTACTATTTTCTAATTTGGAAAAGTGTTCTTTTTGTGTTGAAAAAGTTATTTTTCTTGGTTTTGTGGTGAGTGCCAATGGTGTGGAAGTAGATGAGGCTAAGGTGAAGGCCATTAGGGATTGGCCCACTCCTAAAATCATTGGTGATGTGAGAAGTTTTCATGAGTTGGCTAGCTTTTATAGGAGGTTTGAGAGAGGATTTAGCACTATACCCGCACCATTGACCGAAGTGATAAGGAAGGATAAGGTGTTTGTGTGGGGGAAAGAGCAAGAAGAGGCTTTTGTGTAATTGAAGGAAGTGCTTAGTTCCACACCTCTTCTCCAATTGCCAAACTTTGATAAGACCTTTGAGATTGAATGTGATGCTAGTGGGATAGGCATTGGAGCCGTGTTGATGCAAGAACAAAAGCCTATTGCCTATTTTAGTGAGAAACTCAAGGGAGCAACCGCTAAATATTCCACCTATGACAAAGAGTTGTATGCCTTGGTGAGGGCGTTGGCACATTGCCAACATTACCTTTGGTCCAAAAAATTTGTCATTAGAACCGACCACCAATCCTTAAAACACCTCAAATACCAAGAAAAATTGAATGTGAGACATGCCAAATAGGTGGAATTTCTTGAGACTTTCCCTTATGTCATCTGTTACAAAAATGGGAAAGAGAATGTGGTGGCGGATGCCTTGTCAAGAAAGTTTGTGCTTCAATCAAGAAGGCAGTTGTTGTTGAATACGTTGGGGTCCAAACTCATGGGCTTTGAGAGTATGAGGGAGATGTATGTTAATGATCAGGAGTTTGGAGAACTTTATGCTAATTGTGAAGTGGAGAAAAGGGGTAGAAGAGTCAATCGATTGTGTGGTGAGGAGGAACTTAGTAGTGATGTGGAGAAAAAGAGGTATCACAAGTTTTGATGGCTTCTTGTTTAGGAATGGGAAGCTATGTGTGCCTAATTCATCTTGGAGGGAATTGCTAGTGAGGGAGGCCCATAGTGCGGGGACTAATGGGGCATTTTGCTGTGGGTAAAATAATGGAGATTCTTAAAGAACAATTCTATTGGCCCAAAATGAGAGTGAATGTTGTGAGGGAGTGTGGCCAATGCTTGGAGTGTAGGCAAGCCAAGTCAAAGCTACTCCCACATGGTTTGTACTCACCCCTCCCCATTCCCTTAAATCCTTGGCTTGATATCTCTATGGATTTTGTCCTTGGATTTCCTAGGACCGAAAGGGGCAAAGATAGCATTTTTGTGGTTGTTGATAGATTTTCTAAAATGGCTCACTTCATTCCATGTCACAAGGTTGATAATGCATCTCACATAGCTAAATTGTTTGTTGACAATGTGCTTAAATTGCATGGGGTCCCAAAAACTATTCTTAGTGATAGGGATCCCAAGTTCCTTAGTCATTTTTGGAAGGAGCTTTAGGGGAGGCTTGGCACAAAGTTGTTGTTCTCCACTTCTTGCCACCCCCAAACCGATGGCCAAACCGAGGTGATAATAGAACCTTGGGTGCTATGATTAGAGCTATGGTCAAGGGGAAACTAGCTTCTTAGGAAGAATATCTACCTTTGATTGAATTTGCTTATAATAGGACCATGCACACATCTACTTGCATAACACCTTTTGAAGTTGTGCATGGCTTTAATCCCCTTTACCCCCTTGGATCTTACGCCTTTGTCTAGTGATGTTGTCTTAAGCTTAGATGCCAAGGTATGAGCTCAAGAGATGAAGCAACTTCATGAGCAAGTAAGGAAACAACTTGAGAAGAAAAACCAAGAAGTTTCCAAGAAGGCAAACAAAGGAAGGAAGAAGATCATTTTTTAGCCCGGTGATTGGGTGTGGGTTCATTTTCGGAAGGATATGTTTCCAAACAAGAGGACGAACAAATTCATGCCTAGAGGCGATGGCCCTTTCCAAATCCTTGAACGCCTTAATGACAACGTGTATAAGGTTGATTTGCCAAGTGATTACCAAGTACACAACACGTTCAATGTGCGTGACTTGTCTCCTTTCGAAGTCAAAGATCAAGTGAATCCGTGGACGGATTCTTCTCAAGACGGGTAGAATGATGCAATCCGACGCTCATCCAAGCCCTTCACAAGGAGCCAAGCTAGGGAGTTGCAACAGCTACAGGCAATGTTCACACAGCTGGAGCTAATTGGGCAAGTATTGGAGGTTCCAGGGCAGTTTTGCATGCTTACTGCCTCTGGAACTGAAAATGTTCATCACGACCGCGCGTGCACAGACGTGATCACAGAAGTCAAAGGAGAAGACCTACGCGATCACGAGTGTCAGACGCGATCGTGCTAGAGGCGGGTTGAAGGCTTTCCTGCACGATCGCGTGACCGTAGCCGCGATCGCGTGGACATGAATTAAAGCTCAGCGCGATAGCGACCGTCACTGCGCGATCACGCTGAGACGATGATCAGAAGGTCCATCAGTGACTAATGACCTGAAGGCCCATTGTTAAGGGTTAATTAAGGCATTTGTGCCATGTATAAATACTCCTAAAGTCATTAGCAAACCTAGTTTTTGATGAATATTGATAATTGTGAGGATTTGGCTAAGCTTGTTCGCTTGAGCTCATTAATTTCCTTGATTTGCAATTAGTTTAGCTAATTGAAAATCAAATAGTAGTGGTTCTTTTGTTTAGGTGATTAAGGGAGTAATTAGGTTAATTTTCCCTAATTAACTTCCTTAATTATTCTCTAAATCAATTGGGTCTTATTTTTTATTCTTGTCTTTCCATTTGTGTCTTTAATTTTCATATCAATTCACGTATCACAGTATTAACTTCTTTCCCATGGAGCGTATGTCTGTTCAAAAAAGTAAATACTGTGCAGATGATAGTTCAGACAACATATGTCTAACTTTGAGTTCGCAAATCTACTCGTTCAGTTTTCTATCAACAGAATTCACATCTGGCAACTAAAACAGATTATCACTTTTAATCACACTTAATTAAATCATTAAATAAACAATATTATATTATAACCTCTTAGCTCTCTAGTATTATCACTTCTGATAATAATAAGTTTATAATTGTCTCATCCCTATTAGCCACTTAGATAATAGAGGTGATTGCATGTGTGAATAGGCCAATCTTTTTGTCTGTCCGACATACTTATTAAACTAGAATTTATGTTCTAAACATAAAATAATAACTATATGTATATGAACCAACAAATATGGATAATTGGGCTTCAACTATCATTAACTTAAAAAAATATAGTTTTTACATGAACATGAATTGGGAAAAATAAAATAACAAACTAAAATACATTAGAACCTACGGAACCCCAACGACTTCACATGTCTCTCATAAGCATCACATGCTACGGTTTTCGTTTCTATTTCACATTCACTTATTTTTATGTATGACTAAATCTCTAATAAAATTACACTTAATATCAATATGTTTTGTGTTCCCACGGTACTTGGGATCCTTTGTGTAGGCTATTGCAGCTTGACTATCGCAATTGATGGTTATCGGTTCAACAACATTGTCATACACACCCAAGTATACCAAAAAGCGTTTAAGCCAAACAGAATCTTGCATAGCGGCTGAAAGTCTACAAATTCAGCTTCCATTGTAGATAAGACTATGCATTATTATTTCTTGCTGCTCCATGATATTGTGCCATTGTTCAGCAAGAATACATATCCAGAGGGTTGATTTTCTCTCATTTAAATCTCCTCCCCAATCAGCATCAGTGTAGCCTCTTAGTTGCAGATCATCACCTTGGTAACACAAGAAGTAGTCAACTATGTTTTTAAGATACCGTAGTATCCTTTTAACTGCTTTCCAGTGTTGTTGTCCTCTGTTTGACCGATATCTGCTAACTAACCCAACAGCATAATGGATATTAGGTCTAGTACATATCATAGCGTACACAAGTCAACCGATTGCATTGGCATAAGGAACCCTTCTCATTTGTTCCATCTCTTGTGGAGTCTGAGGACACATCCCTCGACTTAAAGCTTCAGCCATAGAAACATGAGTGTTTATGGGTCTGCAGTCTTGCATATTAAATCGTTCAAGAACTTTCTTGATGTAAAGCTCTTGTGAAAGAGACAACAATCTCTTTGAACGATCTCTTGAAATCTTAACTCCAAGAATGTACGACGCTTCACCCATATCTTTCACCTCAAATTTAGATGATAGCCACTCTTTTACTTCTTTTACATACTCAAAGTCAATTGCAACTATAAGTATGTCGTCTACATATAATGATAAGATCACAAACTTATCTTTGGACCTTTTAATGTACACACAATGGTCTTCATGAATCATAGTTAAATAGTATGATATGATTGCATTATGAAAACGTAAATAACATTATCTAGAAGATTGTTTAAGACCATAAATTGACCAACGAAGTAGACATACTTTATGTTCTTGACCTTTTTTTCACGAAACCTACAGGTTGTACCATATAGATTTCTTCTTCTAGTTCTCCATTGAGGAATGTAGTTTTAGCATTTATTTTATGTAATTCAAGATCCAAATTTTCCACTATTGACAAAATTAGCCTTATTGAAATAAAACATACAACAGGCGAAAAGGTTTCCTCATAATCAATTCCTTCCTGTTATGTATACCTCTTAGCTACTAGGTGAGCTTTACATCTCTCAATACTACGATCGGCATTACGCTTAATCTTGAGAACCCACTTGTTCCTGATTGCTTTTCGACCCATAGGTAGATCAACCAACTCCTATACTTGGTTAGATTTCATTGACTCCATCTCCTCCTCAGTGGGGCAAGTAAGAGCCTCATTTACATTCCTTGGCTCTTCTTCATCTTGTAGAGTAACTATAAATACTTCCTCTTCGATCTCAAATCGGCGACGGGGAATGTGCGGACGACTCGTTCGTCGAGCTTGAGATGGACAAATTGATTCATCAATCGATGAGTTACTCCTACTAGGGCCAGCAATTTTAAATGGTTTTCTTCGAATGGTATTTCGGTGGCAATTGGAACAGATTCATTATCCCCATGGTCAATACAATCCAAATCCATTTGTGTATCTACGGCGGAAGCAGTCTAGTCCGAAGTTTCGAAGAGAGACAAGTCCTGACCTATCTCCCCTGCTAAGAAAAATCATTCTCTAAGAATGTAACATCACGTGATTCAATTTCAGTTATAGTGTCATTATCTTGTTCACCTATGAACACATAACCTTTAGACTATTCGGAGTATCGTATAAAGATACACTTTCTTCTCCTTGACCTAATTTTCCATGTCAGGATGAAGGATTATGGATAAAAGCAGCACAGCCCCAAGGCTTTAACATACTCAAATAGGATTTTCGATTAGTCCACAACTCGTATGGTGTAGATGTAACTGACTTGGAAGAAACACGATTAAGTACATATGCAGCAATAAGCAAAGCATCACCCAATAGGTGATAGGAAATTTTTCTTGTGCCATCATTGACCCAACCATTTCCAACAAGGTTCTATTTCATCATTTCACAACACCATTTTGTTGTGGAGTGTAGAGAATAGTCAACTATCTTTGAATTCTCTTTTCATCACATAATTGTTTGAACTCATCAGACAAATATTTTCTTCCTCGATCGGTTCTTAAAGCCTTGATTTTTCTATCTAGTTGATTCACAACTAAGTTCATAAACTTAATGATGCAACTTAAAGCCTCAGATTTATGAGAAATCAAATAGACAAAATTGAATAGAGTAAAATCATCGATAAACGTGATGAAATAAATAGCACCATATTTTGCCCTTACATTCATTGGACCACATATTTCAGAATGGATTAACTGCAATGGAGTATTGGCTCTGATACCAATAAAGGATTACACACAATCCATGAACACACAGTTCGTTCAAGATCACCGTATTTATTTTACTAGTCGACAATACAATCACATGTATGAAAACACGAACTGTAAAGAGTCTAAAGTCGTATCTGGTTATAGAGACTGTTCCAATTTGTAGAAAATTACTACTGTCTTCTTAGGAATCTACCACATTACTTCTTCACCACAGAAGAAGAGAGTTTTTCTTTCTGGCCCTTTTGTAGGGAAAAGCAACGTTACTTCTTTCTGTTGGAGAAGTGTAAGAAAGATGAAGGAGGAGAGCGTGTGTTCTCAAGTTTCTGTCAGCAGAAACTCTATTTATTATTATGAAAGAATACAACCTTTCAGAAATAATATTAACAGGTGTCTTTTTTCTTTTTTTTATTTATAATAATATACATAATATATATGTATTTATTATTTAGACGTGGATCGGGTTGACCCACATGGGTGCCCGAATCCAATTTCCTATAAAAAGAAATAGAGAACGGATGGGTACTTAATTAGTTAACTTTGTTAAAATATGCTGGTCCTCACTCTAACAACTTCCAATTTTCCTAAATCCTTAAATTAAACTCATATAACGTCAAATAAAACAGTTTCATAAAATAGCATCATAATAAGTAGTAGTAAACCATCTATTTTTCCTTCCCGTTCTTTCTTTTTCTGTTTTTTTCCAGCAAGATGTGTAATGCTTGTTCGACTTTGACTCACCATTGAAGTCTTATTTTCTATGAAACTTTAGAGGGTTTAAATTATCAGGCAAACAAATAGGCAACTAAACTGTAGGAATTAGACAAAGAATGAAAAGTTGGATTCTTCATTGATTTGAGTGTTAATTCCCAGACATTGCATACAATTCAAGAATGAGTAGTAGTAGTAGTAGTAGTAATAGTAGTTGCAGTGATACCAAAAGATATCATGGGAAAAAGAAATCCAAGCCCTGAGAATAGAAAGGCATGTGGGAAAATGCCAAAAGGAAAAGAAAAAAAAAAACCCAAATTCCTGAAATTCCCTTCATATATGTCTGTTCTCTTCTCTGATGGAATGTGAAAATACTAGATCTCCATAAGATTCAAGAACGCATGCCTATCGAGCTGACACCATCAACATTCTTGGCTCTCCTTTTCAAGCTGCTAAAACTATATATAGATTCCCATAAGAAACCACCATCACTATTCTCAAGAGATAGTACTAGATTCTAGTTTCTTGCTTTTTCTTGATCTATTCTATCCATCTTCAAATTCTCCATGAAAAGAAAAGGCAGGATTGGAGGTGTATAAAATATAGGTTACTTTTTGTACATTTACAACGTAAACTTATCATACACCATTAAGTTCAGTTACCTTAAACAAGTGTTATATGGTATCTTGAAATTGAATAAATTAAATAACTTGTAGTAACAAGTAAAAATATGTTGGCAGTATGGAATATATATGAAATGATTTAATCATTACTAATAGTGTACTTTTTTTAATTTGCATGGAAATCTGACAATTTTCATATGCAGATCAAATGTTAAACTAGTGGAGTACTACTTTATAGTAGGAGTATAAATATTAGTGTTGTTGTAGTATAAATATTCATGTCCCCTCTATTACCCTACTTGTCATCATTGCAGTTGAGGTGGCGTGGGGCACTAATAGGTTTACTTTTTAATCGCTTATTTGTTAATTACTGCTACTTTTTTGGGAAGGGCTTAAGGAATGTTTCTTTCCTTGCGCTTTTAGATTTACTACTTTATGTAAATACTTTTGTGATCGACTTTCTTTTTAGCACTGGATTGCCTTTCTGGAGAATTGGAGTAGAACAAGCTTTATTATCAAGCACCCCTACCCCCCCCCCCCCCTCCCGGCGATTAAAAAGGAAAACACTATTCTCAAAGAAGAAAATATGGGCAAAGTTCATGTCTAGTGTTGATAAAATATCGATTTCAATCCTCTAAAACTTAAGAATTTAACTAATATATATCGACGGTGTAAGAAAAAGTTTAAACAAACTACTTATCTTTACCTGATGTAGTAGGTAAGTTGTTCTACTTACCTCCTGTAAATAATATATGAATAACCTGTTTGTGTAAATTTTTTCTAACACCATCGGTGTATATTAGTTAAACTGAAAACTTAATGCTTCATCCATTCTAATTTATGTGGCAAACTTGAAACAATACGAATTTTAAGAAAGAAATAAAGATTTAAAAGCTTGTGGTCATGAACAATACTAATAAAACAATTGTATGACTATAAATAATTTTCGAGATTAATTGTTTTCCAATTAAAATCCGGACATTCTTTGTTAAACAAAATAAAAAAAATATTGTCACATAACCTGGAATTGAATTGTAACTTCTTCAAACTAAATAACTAAGAAACTTGAAAGAACTATTATGGGGGCCAGAACACCAATCTCAGTTCTCTACTAAAGTTAAATGTTATTTTAGCAATTTAAGATTCAACTCGTTGTGACTTGAGTTAACTTAAAAAGAGAAATATGCTCAATATATAATTCACCGTGTCTTATTTGAAGCTTAGGCGTAATCTATTATTGTTGTTTAAGATTCTAACACTCCAGGATAAATAATTGATGATCTCACACCATCTTGAATGATTTGACGAAGAAAAAAGAACTTTTGGTTGATATTTGATACTGATTAATGCATGCCGATTGATAGGACACAGATTTCATCAATCATGTCATATTCAATTTGCTTGCACATGGTAATCAATGATAGAATATAGAATAGCTTGACGAGTGAGAAAAAAGAAACTAATATTATCATTATTACCATATAATGGCCAACATATAAATGATTGTATCATAAGTGAATTTTGAATGAATTGTAACAAATAATTATACAATTTGTAAGAAGTCATGGGATGCAAGTAGTCATACACTCAACCTTTAATGAAACGAGGCATAATAGTGAAGGTTGATATTAACTTATCCGAATTGATCAGTATTTATATGAAACTAATCAATATATATAGCTCATGTGTCTGCGCATACTCTTCTTTTAATTTGCTTAAGCATAATTAATTAATATACATATTTACTCTATTAAATTAGTTAACTATGATGAATTGATATAATTTGGTAGAAACATTGTTTGCGGATAAATTTTTGCGGTGAAGGTTCTCGACTATTTTGTTCTAAACAGTCTCAAAAATTAAATTTAGAAAGTAAGAAGTTGCATGAATCTTGAGGATATATATAGTTTTCTTTGCTGACTTGCTTGCTAAATATTGTTGTAATGATGCTTCTCGGACGGAATTATTATGTTTTGGTTATGCACCTTTTTTTTGTATCTTATGATGAACTAGTCTTTGACTGTCCATCCCATCTCAGGGATAGAAGTCTCACATTTTGTAATATTATCCTGCATACTATAAATATAAATTACAATTATTAATTAGCAAAAGAACAGTAGTTTTCTCATGATACAAGCTCCACTTCCGAATATTTCTCTATATAATGTTTATGGTATGTTTGGTATGGCTGAAAAATATTTTCTTATTTTTCCATGTTTGGTTGGAATAGATGACTTGGAAAATATTTTCCTATACTGCACATTTTATGTTCTAGCGATCACCAAAAGTTTTTCCTGATGAGGACAAAATATGTAAGACTTGTCCTTCAGGGGCCAAAACCGTGACATCAGCGCCAAATCTATCCATTTCCCACCAAAAAAATTGAACGTACTCCCATTGGGCTTTATCTAAAACGGGCTCCAATTGGCAAGCCCAGTTAACAAAGTCATTTGCTGGGCAGCCTTCTGGCAAAAAAAAAAGGGTTTTTTACACTAATATACAAATTTGACCACTTAATTACAAAAAACTAGCAATATTTTTTAAATTACAAGGTATAGCAATATTTTTTTAGCACATTTTACACCAATCAACACATTTCAATTTCATTTCCCCAAATTACAACATATCACTTACTCTCTCTTCTTCCATCACCCCACCCCCACCCCACCACCCAGCATCATCACCCCCATCCAGCGCCATCACCACCACCAAGTCGTAGTAGTTTCAAAGTGTTCGCCGTCGTCTTCGTCGTTGGAGAAGTTGAATCGTGTTTTGAACCAGCGGCGAAGGAGTCTGATCTGGTGTCGCAGTGATGCTGCTGCGTCGCCGTCGTCTTCGCTGTTAATGCTTTTCGACATATTGCTACGAAAATGAAAGTTAAAAATAGAAAAAAGAGTAGTGAAAGAGACCGAAGAGGTGACGAAAAGCATCTCGGAAAGCTTTATAATCTTCGGCAGCGCCGCTAGTGGAAACCTCTTTACGGTGCCGGAAGTGGAGGCGGCGCCATCGCTGTCATTGCTGGAAGTTTCGGCATTGGGTGAAATTGTAGAAGATCCTTCTAATCCCATGGTTCACAATTAAGCAGAAAGAGTATACACACCGGGAATTGAATGCTACTGTAGTCATTTAAAATGACTTTTGTTGAGGATAAGCACAGCACACGAGTGTGGAGAGAAATGAAAACACGTCACCTGAGTTCCATTTTATTCATACTCCATTTATATTCTTTGTTTCTACCTTCATGTTTAAATTTGGATGATTATTTTTTCACACAAAGTACTAAATTTTTTAATAAACGACTTTTTTATTTTACATTTTAAAGTCACAAACTTTATCAATAGTTTATTGAATACGTGACAGCATTTGCTAGCTACAATATTTACTACAGGGTTATTACTTTCGTATAATAATCACTGTATCATTAGTTAGATACGGTGAAAAATAGTTTGAAACGGCGCTGAAACAACGCTGATACAGTGCTGAAACAATATAAAACAATTTGAAACATCGATACAGTGCTGAAACGATACAGAAATATTTTGAAACAGTGCAGATACAGTGTTGAAACGATGCAGAAACAGTTTGAAACAGCGCAGATACAGTGCTGAAACGATGCAGAAACGGTTAGATACGGTGCTGCAGAAACAGTTGAAACGGTGCAGAAACAGTTAGATACGGTGCTGCAGAAACAGTTGAAATGGTGCAGAAACAGTTGAGATACGGTGCTGCAGAAACAGTTGAAACGGTGCAGAAACAGTTAGATACGGTGCTGCAGAAACAGTTGAAATGGTGCAGAAACAGTTGAGATACGGTGCTGCAGAAACAGTTGAAACGGTGCAGAAACAGTAAGATACGGTGCTGCAGAAACAGTTGAAATGGTGCAGAAACAGTTGAGATACGGTGCTGCAGAAACAGTTGAAACGGTGCAGAAACAGTAAGATACGGTGCTGCAGAAACAGTTGAACCGGTGCAGAAACAGTTGAGATACGGTGCTGCAGAAACAGTTGAAACGGCGCAGAAACAGTTAGATACGATGCAGAAATAGTTGATACGGTGCAGAAATAATGAGATTCAACGAGATACATTGAGGATAGATGAGGAAAAGTGAAATTGGGAAAAATGAGAGGAGTAAAAGTGAAATTGGGAGGAAATGGTGGGAGGAAAAGTGAAATATGGGGAAATGGGAGGAGAAAAAGTGATAGTGGGGGAAATATAAAGAAGAATGTAAGGGTTTGGTATGTTATGGGAAAATATTGCTATATTTTTGCTATGTTTGTAATTATCTTGTGTTTTCCTCTATATAGGGTAATTTTACTAAAATATTGCTATGTTTGGTAATTAAGCTCTAAAACTTGTACTTTTATGTAAAAATTCCAAAAAAAAATTCACACGGGCCTTCCATAAGGAGTGGTTTTACAAAAATGCCCGCACTAAGTAATATTTTAGCAAAATACCTTTTTTAACCTGAAGCCAAGCTTCAAAGCAAAAAACTTGTAAGTCTTGGCAATTGCCAATACTTCAAGTGCAAGTATTGTTTTGTCAATACTTCAAGTTATATTGCGAGAATGCAGGGAAAGACTGGAAGGGTTGCGAAGACTTACGACCAAGTGCGACAAGTGTTGCCAACTTGCCGCCTTTTGTCTAACACTTGAAGGGATAAGTGCTGAAAAGCATAGAGGTATAAGGGCAAGTCTTGGCCTCGACCTAAAAACTTGACAGGGGTGTTTCTGTCCTGATTTTTTTCATTAAACCTTAATTAGGGCATTTTTGCAAAACTCCTGTTAGCGCGGGCAAAAAGGCAAAACCATTGCTTATGGTGTCATATTTTTGCAAATTTACCGCCTTCTAGGCACTTGGATTAGATTTTAGGCTCAACGAAGTGCAAAAATTTCACTGCGCGCCCTCTATAAGGAGTGATTTTGCAAAATTGCCCGCATTAAGCAATATTTTAGCAAAATACCCTTATTTGACATGGAGCCAAGACTTCTAGGCAAAAATTGCAAGTATTAGCACGGGGCCAGGACTTCAAGGGCAAGTGTTGTTTTGCCAATACTTGATGTTATATGGGGAGAATGCAGGAAAAGACTGGAACGAGCAAGTCTTGGTAACTTACGACCATGTGCGGCAAGTGTTGCCTTTTGCCAACACTTGAAGGGCAAGTGTTGGCAAATAGAAACGGGTCAAATGCAAGTCTTGGTAATTGTCAAGACTTACGACCAAGTGCTGGCAGGTATTGTCTTTGCCAACACTTGAAGGAATAAGTGTTGTAACGCAGAGAGGGGTAAAGGGCAAGTGTTGGTCCCGACCGAAATTTTGACGGGGCATCTCCATCCAAATATTTTTCATTAAACTTAATGGGGGCATTTTTGCAAAACCACTGTTAGTGCGGGCAAAAAGGCAAACAATTGCTTATGGTGTCATATTTCTGCAAGTCGGCCGAGGGGGGTGATGAAAAGTTACACTGAAATGTCCTATTTCTTTAAATCATGGCCCTGTGAAATTCAAAAAATTTCAGGTGTCCCCAAATTTGACTTGTTTTGAAGGTTTTTCCATGTTTATATGATTTTACGTAAATGACCTCCAGCTTGGCAAATATTGTCCTCCCAAGACTTCAAAGAAATTTAGCTGGGTGAGGAGGTGAAAGAGTCGAGGGCAAGTGTTGCTATTCGCCAAGATTTCAAGACAATTTAGCTGGAAGAGGGGCGAAAGAGTTGAATACAAGTGTTGCCTATTTGTTAAGATTTCACGGTAATTTAGTTGGAGATAGGAGAAGGGGTCAAGGGCAAGTGTTGCCCGGCCAAGAATTCAAGGGTTGCCTATTTACCAAAATTTCAAGGCAATTCAGTGGGATACAGATGAAAGGGGTCAATGGCAACTATTGCTCTACCAAAACTTCAAGGTAATTCAGCTGGAGAGGGAGGAAGGGAGAAACCGCGTCATTAAATAGGTGTTAAAGGGGGTATTTCCCTCTGAATGTTATCAGCGGAAGTCATTTCTGCTATATCATGTTAAACGGTCAAAAAGGAAAACCATTGCCTCCGATACCATAGTTCTGTAAATCTTTTATACTTCAGGCTCGCATGCTTCAGAGCCAACATACATGGATTACAGCATGTTGATTGGGTTCTTACAAACACAACTGATACTGAAGAAAGCATCTGAAGATTTTTCCCCTCAAGTTTCAAAGATTTCCTCCCCTTTTAGGGGATCCGGTTGGTTGAGATTAGGGTAGGGGAGGGCTAGGAATGGTAGAGTAAATGCACTACATGCATGAAACAACATTTTTCAAAGTCCTCCAACTTTTCTTTTTTTGGATCGACAACCAATTTAATCACTGGATAGTGCATATGCTTCTCAAATGACAATATTAAGGCACTCCTAATCTATCATTATAAAATCATATATCAGTAGGAAGAAGGAAATCAAATAAATATAGCTCCTGAAAATGATCTAACAAACTCAAAAGCTTAGCCAAGAAAGCTTGAAAAAGAAGATGATCCAACTCAGGAACATTGACATAACTCCAAGTCAAGACATTTGGGATAACAAGGATTTACCAGAGAGAATCAGTATAGGTGACTCAATGTTCTCAGATCTGTCAATATGCATGAATTCTGAAACTCGTTTGCATACTCAAACAAAATCAAAAACTCAAAATTGGGAATATTTCAGCTAGAATTTCTTTCAAGTATCTGCCTTTTGAGAACCTCGTTCTCTTTCCTCAATTTCATTATCTTCTGCTTTAGTATATGCATATGTTGACTTGAAGTCGAATCCTGCTGGTACTCAACCAGTTTCGTTCTGCTGATAAGCACTGCAATAGAAACTCTTCCTTTTACTTTCAGGTAGTCTCAAGTATAGTAACTTGAGAAAAACAAAAGGAAAGATGATATATGTAACCGAAGTTGCAACACTCACATTCTTTTTCCATATCTTGGAGCTTCTTGTTCAACTCATTTTTCTCTTCTTGCTCAACCAGGAGACAGTCCTTCAACCCCTGAATCTCATAGTAATCTATGAAACCGTAGTTAAATGTTAAGCAGTGGAAAAAAGATCGTTTGCACCTCAAATAACCATATAACAGCTCATGGAACTTTACATTGGGTATCTACATCAGCAGACACTTGATCAAAATTTCTCTTAAGAGCTTCTATTTTGCTCCTATGCACAGCTAAATCTTGATGAAGCTGGTTTACGGTTGCTTCATTTGCAGCCTCCTTAGTTTGGTATCTTCTGATTTACATCATCAAATACAGCATTAATCTTCCTGACCGAAAAATATACTTGCCATGTACATATCTCATACTCAATACATAATTTACCTGATTTGAGATTCCAAATCTTGAATTCTCTTTGCATGATCCCCTTTAAGTGATTCAATGGCTCTTGTGTGTTCCTATTTATATGTTCCAATAACCATTTCTGAGTATAAACATTAAAACCAGACAGTTTGACCATCATGGGGTCCTGCAGAATTTGACCATTCAGATATAGGAATGTAAAATCAACAAATCCCTAGAATTTGGTAAAGCTTCTATGTATTTCACTATTTTCCTCATCCGTTTCTGCAGGGGAGAGTTTGTTCCACTAGCTGCAGAAGCAAAATAAGACAAACCAAATAGTACTCTCTCCATCCCTAACACTCCTTTCCATTTTGCGAAGACAAATACATTTAACTATTTGCATTTTACAATTATATCTACCAACTAACTTATCAAGCACTACTTTGATATTTTCTTCAACCATCACTAATATAATATATAAGTCAATTTAATAGCTTAAATTTCATGTCCATTCATACATTATCATATCAAATTGAATGAAGGGAGTATAAGTTTCACCCACTCAGACGCCAAAATATATGAGCAAGAAATCTGTACTTTTTTCATTACTCTTTCCTCTTTTCTCACTTCAATGTTCAATCTGTCAGATAGCATTGGACTGAAAACAATTTATGTGCAAGAAGACAACTAAAATAGACAGGTTTTGTGCTTTGCATAATGATACCATAATATCTTTATTGTTTCATAAGAATTTGCTTTAACTCACATTTTCTTTCTGGAAAAACTCATGACGTACTCTCTTCAGTTCCTCCTTCAAGCTCTGGCAACTTGAATGGCTTTCCATCTGTCACCTTATAAGAAAAAATATGATCAAAGAACTTCAGCAATGAACCATACAAGATTGTCTCGGTACCACTAAGAAAGTTATGAGATATTTAGCTTGTTTTCAACCGCCTCAAAGTAACAATAAAGTGGATTTTTTTAGTGAATGTGCACCTTATCAGCAAAACTGTTGAGTGATTGAGTGTAGAGCTTTCTCAACCGCTCATTCTCTGTACGAATTAGCAGAGGTTATTTGATATGAATAAGACAGAGGAATATGTTAAAAAAATGATGAAACAACTTAGCAGCTAGAAGTGAAAATTTTAGTCTCATTTCTATCAGTTTAAATTCTAGCCTGTCGACACGTTAGAGTATCTATCAATCCATGACTAATATTGATGCTTTCTCATCAGAGCAAATTTTCGTAACAATAAGGCTGGAAATGCTTATCGTAATCAAGCTTAAAGCAGCCTAATTAGCACATAAATCACGTACATCGTGATATACTGCATTAAATAAAATGGGCAACCGTGCAATTATCCAAATACTAAGTATGCCTTCAGTTTCGTTAGTAAATTGGCAGGTTTGAAAGGAATGTGAAATTATTATAAACTTAAACCTATAATGTAAGATGTTCACTAACTAATGTATAAGAAAATTGCGCTTTAGTTGCATTATACGGCAAAATTAAGCCAGATTCTCACTACACATAATTACAAATATAAGTATTCCAGATATACTCCTTTAAGAGAAAAAACCTAAAAATTGAAAATGCTATGGAAATTATTGAGGATAGTTGAAATGAACCGGATTGAAGGCTTTGAATGGTGAATTCAAGAGCTTCACGTGTCTTGCTTTCGGCACCGTACTTGTCTTGCAAGGTTTGAATCTCCATTGCTCCCTTCTTAATTTCCTGAAAATGACAAATTCAATAAATTGCAAGTATAAACACAAGTTTAAAGATAGAGGAGTGTAAGTAACGCACGTACGTCATATATTAGGTCGAAATTTGAAAGCAATGACTCCATAGCTTCCTCACTTGTTGCCTCCATTCTCTCTACTGTTTTGATTTTGAAGAAATTGAAGTGGCGGTACAAATATATTACTCACTTCAGTCCCTTTTGAAATTAGAGGAGGAAAGCGCCCAGTTTTACATTTTAGTAAAAAAAAAAATTAACGGCGCTCACTGAGGAGAACTGAGTTTTGATTATCATGTTTTACATTTTAGTAAAAAAAAAAATTAACGGTATAAGAGAACTGAGTTTTGATTATCATTTTTGGCAATTAAATTTTTTTATTTGAATTTATATTATTCGATTTAGATTATTTATCTTATTTTGTGAAACTTACTTGTGATATTTGGATGAGGTGCTAGGGGGAAAGAAAGTTTTACACCGACTCTTTAGGTCCTTTTTATCAGTCACTTTAGTTATAAAAAAAAGTTGGGTACAAAAATTTCCCAAAATGAAGAAATTAATAAATTACTCCTCTTTTTCCAATTTCACCTGGTATTTAAGAGCATTTGAAATTAAGTGAGAGAAGTTTATGTACGTGATACATATTATGCATAAAATTATGCATTATGCAATTATTGATTGGTGTAAACGCTAGAGGCAAGTTCGAGGAACAAAACTTTCTTATAAAAGCAACATGCATAAACCTCCTGTAAGAATTAATAATAGCTGAGGGAAGTATGCTCTATCAAATTAATGTAAAACGTGGAACACACTTGGTGCTAACTACTACTATATGTTTAACAATAACAAATATGCTACATTACATTTCTCTAGCCTACTGAACTTGCAGCAATCAATGTTGCAAAGCTTGGGGACATTACAACAGAATCTATGTTACAAAAAAGTTGAAACATATCTCCCTCAAACTGCAAAGGGACTACTTGGAAATATCAACCAAACTATGAGCCAGCTCAAACCTGCAAATGAGAAACAACAGAGGGAGGTAAGTGTAAACTTATAATTCGTAAATCCATTCTGAGAAAAACACACACACACACTCTTCCAGCATCTAACGAAGAAAAGCACAGAGCTAAAGGGAAAGTATGAAACATTATAACTAAACTGCTGTTTTCATTCAACATATAACCATGAAATGGAACAATCAAGGATGCTGAACATGGCAACTTAAGCAATCTCACATCGGTTTCTTATTAGTTTGACCGATGGCATAGTGGTTATCAGAATGAAGCAGATTTTTTTTTTTATAAAAAAAAGGACATAACCATAATATGAAAGAACAGTCTCTACCTTATACTTTCATCTCAATGAATTCCATAACACTTGCTCATCAAACTTGGTCAGAACCTCATCATCAAGTCGTTTCCATGTTCTGATCTTCTCCACACTCGTCCATGCATCCTTTCCCTTCCCAAGTTCTGCCTGTATTACCCTTGCTCTTCTAGGCCATCCAGCTACACCATAACCATGATATCCAAAGCCTCCGCCATAACAAAACCATATACCTTCTAGATTCCCACAGAAATCATTAGTGTGATCATGACCTATAAAAACAGCCTTAACATCCCCCATAGAGACAAAGGTCTTCAAAACTCCAGAGTTTACTGTTGAACATGCCACATATTCCCGGTACGTGCCAACGATACCTTTTATAGGACCTTGACGGATTTCTGGAATTGGGATGTGGAAAAATGCTAGTGCAGGATGCATAATTTGGAATGGAGAAATCCCCTCTGATTGATCAGCAAACTCCCACTGTCCCTGTGATTGTATTGACCTGCAAAATGTTAATAAACTCTGAATAGGCTAAACCTCCCTTGTCAGGGCAGAAACAATTAATGGAAACACGGACCAAAAAGTCCTGAGAAACGATGGAATTAAGATAGAAAGCTGAATACGGAGTCACAGGGTCACACACATGGAAGAGTGATAAGACCCAAACCCCCTCTAGACCCTTCACCCGGAGTCAAGCCAAGTTGATCCAAGATACCCATCTTCACTTGATATGGAAGGGTACGGAAGAAGGCCCCGAGAGCAACTTGAAGACCATGCTTTGGTGTGCCATGGATGGAGGATCCCCTAGGACGCTTAGTGAGGCTCAAGAGGCACAAAATGAGACATCTCAAGGGGCTCCAGAACAAGGCGGAGCGCCTCCCAGCTGAGGCGGGGCGCCTCCCAAAATCCAGAGGCATGAAAGGCTCAGGGCGGACCGCCTCCCAGCCTAGGCGGACCGCCTCCCTCAGATCCAGAGAGCTGATGACTGCTGGGCGGCCGCCTCCCCCTACTAGGCGGACCGCCTACCCCTGTGACCCACATGCGGGATTTTTAATGACTTTTGCTTGAACTTCCAACTTTAGCCCTGCGTGGCCTTATTTGTTTTAACCCACTTTGAGGGTATTTTAGACCTTTTATTTAGACCTAAGTGAAGCCTATAAATACTTCACTTAGCCTCTTTAAATCATTAGCTAACTTTGATGAATGAACAAACACTTGTGTTGAGAGTTGAACTCTTGGATTGAATGAATGAAACCTTGATGGGACTTGTTCTTCCTCTAGCGGATCTAGATGAATTCCAATCCCCCCCGATCATTCTACTTGCGTGCTCACGTTAGCTCGAGGGTAGTTGCTTAGTGTAGGTGTTCTTGTCATTCTCTCGGGGTGTAACGGAACAAGTTCTCCGTTGCTACTTGAGATTATCGTACGAGCTACGTCTCGCTTTTATCTTTTACTTTCCGCATTTTGATTCTTATCATCTTGGTATCAGAGCAAGGCTCGGGTTTTGTCTCTACAAACCCCCGACCCTTGATTCTTCGTGCCTAGGTCGATTCCTATCTTTAGTTTCTTGTTTGTTGTTATTAAAAGAAGAAAACTACAAAAAAATTGAAAAAAAAAAAAAAATTTGAAAATCTAAAAATTTGGTGTAACTTGTTGGTTTGAGTGATTCATGATATGGGTGTTATAGATTCTTGATCGTGGTTGGAATCCCGTCGTTTGGATACCAAAAACACTTGGATTGGAGAAGATTGAAAATCAAAACCCCAAAACCCCTTAAAACCCTTGATGAACTTGTTCTTGATGACTTTTGATTGATTCTTGGGTTGGATTGATATTGGATTGAGATTTGATAATGGGGTTTGATCCTTGTGTGATTCCCGTTCTTTTGGTACCTTAAACACCCAATTTGGAGTTGTATTGCATGAATTGAAAATTTGAAACCCTATGAAAATTTGAAAATTTTGAAACCCTTGCTTTGAAGAAGATGATCATGGTGGATTGCTTGATATTGATTGGGGTTTGATAAAAGTTGTTGGGGTTTGATCTTTGTGACTAATACAACATTTGGGTACCTTTGAATTGCTAAAACAACGCTTGAATAGTTGGATTTGTGGGTGAAAATTCAACAAAACGCGAAGTGAACTGTGCTGGAACACAGCAGGAGGCGGAGCGCCTAACAAAGAGGCGGAGCGCCTCCCACTGGTGAGCTTGCAGGAAATTCTTTGAGGCGGAGCGCCTCCCTGAGAGGGCGGAGCGCCTCTCACCTGCACTTAACCCAGGGCGGACCGCCCACTAGCTGAGGCGGGGCGCCTACTTCCTGAAACTTGGGAATTGGGTAGAAACTTCTAGGATTTCTTGTTTTGTTGTTTGCATTGCTTCTAATTGGTACTATTAGAGTATAATCCTACTTGATTAGTACTAATTACTTCGAGCTACTAGGATCATCGTGCCTTAGGAAGGAGACTAGAATTCCAAGAAGATTCATAGTTTCTTTTTTATTCAAGTCCTTTACTTCAAAGTGCCTAGCGTTTATCGAGTCCCATTAACTCCACTCACCCCGGAGTGTGCTTGACTCGTGAATAGTTTGGTTGAGTAGAGGGATTGTTAGTCATCTACGGGAAGCTTTGGAATTACAAGTTGAGTGAAATATCCACCGCCACCCAAAAGAGTGATCCGAGTGAACACAAGTGAGGGAGCGAGTGAGGTATTTTAACTAACGCTTGTTTCTTTTCTTTGTAGGTACAATGGCCAACGAGGGTCAAGATTTCATCAAGGAGGCCTTGGCTAGCCTTCTTGCCAAGATGGATGTCATGACTCAAAGGATTGAGTCACTTGAAAAGGGTGCCTCAAGTACCCAAGGAGACCAAGGGACCCCGAGTGTCCCAATTGAAAAGGGGACCCCGAGTGTCCAAATTGAGGCCGGTGAAGGCTCGAGTAGCCCTACCTTTACCCCGGAGCAAGTTGTTGAATTACTCAATCAACAACGGGTAAAGGAAGATCGAGAGAGAATTGAACGAACGGGCATTCCCCGTATTTTGGATAATCCTCCAAGAAACATCCCATTACCAAGGCCCATCCGAAACGTGCAACCTCTTGAGCAAGTCGATGAAGCTCAAGAAGGGGAGGAAGCCGAGTATGATGATGAGGCTTATGGTTATGATGATCACCTTCAACCGAGACGAGGTATGAATTGGGGTCGAAATGTGGATCGGGGTAGAGGCCGAGGTCGAGGGCCACCCTTAGGATATGGAGGAAGGAATGCGAGGAGGGACTATGTTGCTTATGATGATCACTATGGGGGCCAACCGGAGCCGTTCCAAGGGGGTCGTGATAACAACAACAATCTTAATAGTGTGAAGCTCACTATTCCTTCTTTCAAAGGAAGTAGTGACCCGGTGGAGTACATTGGTTGGAAATTGGCTATGGAGCGTATCTTTGACACCAATGATATGCCCGATGTGAAGAAAACAAAGTATGCAATATCCGCCTTTGAATCTTTTGCTTCTACTTGGTGGGAGTCGGTGAAGAGAAATAGAAGGAGGACGGGTATGGCTATTAACCTTACTTGGGAAGAGTTGATCCGTGTGATGGATGAGAAGTACTTGACTAACCAATACCGGGTTGAACAACAAAGGCGTCTATATGATTTGAAGCAAGGTTACAAATCGGTTGGTGAATACTTCAATGAATTTGAGCAAATCCGAATGATCCTTGACTTGGATGATGAAGACAATGAGACGGCCATGATCCGTTTCAAAGGGGGCTTGAACCGAGACATAGCTTCACAATTGAAGTTCCACAAATATGATGATCATTACAAGCTATGTGAAGATGCGGTTGAGGCCGAGAAATGGCTCAAAGAGGAAAAATCCCTTCGCTACAAGAGTAGCACTACTACTCCAACAAGCAAACCAAAGGATTGGAAGCCTCCTACGGCAAATGCAAGGTTCCAAAGTGCAAGTGGAACAAGTGGTGCCAATGCTACCAAGGATGTGAAAAAGCCGTATGAGAAGAACACACCTAATGTGGGAGGTAACTCTAAAGCTCAATTACATGCTCCTACTTCTTCTTCTATACAATGCCACAAGTGCAAGGGCTATGGTCACTTTGCTAGGGAATGTCCTACAAAAAGGACCATGATTGTTGTTGGCAATGATGCCTATGAGAAAGAGAGTGAATCGGAAGATGAGGGAGTAGAGAAAGAAGAGGGAGATGAGGGAGTAGAGGAGGATGATTTGCTTGATGACACGGGGGAAGAGGAGGATTTTCATACTTTCTTAGTTGTGAGAAGGAGCCTAGGGGTTATGGTTGTGGAAGATAGTGAAACCTTGCAAAGGGAAAATCTATTCCATGCTAGGTGCCGGGTCAAAGATGCCGTTTGCTCTATGATAATTGATTCCGGAAGTTGTGCAAATGTAGTGAGTCAATCACTTGTGTCTCAATTGAAGTTGACGGCCATAAAGCATCCTAAACCTTACCGGCTACAATGGCTAAGCGAGTGTGGGGAGCTTAAAGTGGTAAAGCAAGTGATGATTCGATTCAAAATGGGGAGTTATGTAGATGAGCATTTGTTTGACGTTGTGCCCATGCAAGCGTGCCACCTACTCTTAGGGAGGCCATGGCAATTCGATAGGCAAGTGGTGCATGACGGTCGTGTCAATACTTACACGGTCAAACATGAAGGGAAAAGATATGTGCTTAAACCTCTCACTCCTAAACAAGTGAGTGATGACTACAAGAAAATGAAGGAGTTGAGAGAGGTGGCAAAGGCTAAGTCAATCATTGAGACTAGTCCTTTGTCCAAAAGTATGGTGGCAATCCCACCAACATCATCTACCAGTGGCATTTGTGCCATGATGCAACCGGGCGAGCTCTTAAGAGGAAATGATGGCAACAAGCTTCTCATATGCCTAGTGCACAAAGGTATGATTCTAAACTCTAATTGTGATTTTTCTTCTAACCCTTTGCCTAGTGTGTTTGAGAATGTTTTGAAGGATTTTGGTGACATGTTCCCGGATGAAATGCCGGATGGATTGCCTCCTTTGAGGGGCATTGAGCATCAAATAGACTTTGTCCCGGGATCCCAAATCCCGAACAAACCGGCCTATAGGAGCAACCCGGAGGATACAAGGGAATTGCAAAAGCAAGTTGATGAATTGCTCACTAAAGGTTTGGTAAGGGAAAGCTTGAGTCCTTGTGCCGTACCCGTGATCCTTGTTCCCAAAAAGGACGGCACTTGGAGAATGTGTGTTGATTGTCGGGCCGTGAACAAAATAACGGTAAAGTACCGTCATCCTATTCCCCGACTTGATGATATGTTAGATGAATTGAGCGGTTCATGTGTGTTTAGCAAAATTGACCTTAGGTCCGGCTACCATCAAATCCGGATGAAACCGGGGTGATGAATGGAAAACCGCATTCAAGACCAAATTTGGTCTCTATGAATGGTTGGTGATGCCCTTTGGGCTCTCCAATGCACCTAGTACTTTCATGAGGCTAATGAACCATGTTCTAAAGCCATTCATCAACAAGTTTGTGGTCGTCTATTTTGACGATATATTGATCTATAGCAAATCAATAGACGACCATGTTGAACACCTTAGGCTAGTGCTTGAAAAGTTGAGAGCCGAAAAGCTCTATGCTAATTTTAAAAGGTGTGCCTTTGGTGTTGAGAAGGTGGTCTTCCTTGGGTTTGTTGTGAGTGCCCAAGGAGTGGAGGTGGATGAGTCTAAGGTAGAGGTCATACGTGATTGGCCTACTCCTACTACCGTGACTCAAGTGAGGAGCTTTCATGGTCTCGCAAGCTTTTATAGGCGATTTGTGAAGGACTTTAGCTCCATTGCCGCTCCACTCACCGAATTGGTGAAGAAGGACCAACCGTTTGTTTGGGGAGAGCCTCAAGAGAAGGCCTTCCTTGAGTTGAAAAGTAGGTTGAGTACCGCCCCGCTATTGCAATTGCCCGACTTCGGGAAGGCATTTGAGGTTGAGTGTGATGCCTCGGGGGTGGGAATTGGTGGTGTCTTAATGCAAGATAGCAAACCCATCGCCTACTTTAGTGAGAAGTTGAAAGGGGCTTCCTTGAATTATTCTACATATGACAAGGAGTTGTATGCCCTTGTGAGAGCCCTTGCCCATTGGCAACACTATCTTTGGCCTCGTGAGTTTGTAATCAAGAGTGACCATGAGTCACTCAAGCATTTGAGAGGCCAAGAGAAGCTCAATAAGAGACATGCCAAGTGGGTTGAATTCATTGAGTCTTTTCCCTATGTGATCCAATACAAGAAAGGGAAAGACAATGTCGTGGCGGATGCGCTTTCAAGAAAGTTTGCTCTAGCCACCACTCTCACCTCTAAGCTCATGGGTTTTGAGAGCATTAAATTGATGTATGCTCATGACCCAAAGCTAAAGAGTGTCCATGACACTCTAGAGAAAGGGGAGAGAGTTGACAAATACCAATGGGTTAATGGTTATATCTTCAAAAATGGTAGAGTGTGCATTCCGGAGTCCTCTTGGAGAGAGTTGCTTGTGCATGAAGCACATTGCGGGGGACTCATGGGACATTTTGGCACAAGAAAGACTTTGGCCATTCTTCAAGAACAATTCTATTGGCCAAAGATGAGGGTGCATGTGGAGAAGTTTTGCACTAATTGCCTTGATTGCAAACGTGCCAAATCTAAAGCCCACCCTCATGGGTTGTATACCCCTCTCCCCGTACCTACTAGTCCGTGGTTGGATATCTCAATGGATTTTGTGATGGGATTACCAAGGACTAGAGGGGGCCATGATAGCATTTATGTTGTTGTGGATAGGTTCTCCAAAATGGCTCATTTCATTCCATGCAAGAAATGTGATGATGCACAACATGTGGCAACTTTGTTTATTGAAAATGTTTTGAAGTTGCATGGTGTGCCTCAAACCATAGTGAGTGATAGGGACACTAAGTTCCTAAGTCATTTTTGGAGGTGTTTATGGGGTGCTTTAGGCACCAAGCTCTTGTTCTCCACGTCCCACCACCCGCAAACCGATGGGCAAACGGAAGTGGTAAACCGAACCTTGGGAGCTCTTCTTAGAGCCATGACCCGAGGGAAGGCCGGGACTTGGATTGATCGCCTACCTCTTATGGAGTTTGCCTACAATCGCACATTGCATAGCATGATAGGCATGACTCCATTCGAGTGTGTTTATGGATTTAACCCCTTGATTCCCCTTGATCTAACCCCTTTGCCAAGGGAAATGGTTGTTAATTTTGAAGGTAAAGCTAGAGCCAAGGCTTTGGTTGAGCTCCATGCAAAGGCGAAGAAGAACTTGGAGGAAACTTATGCTAAGGTTGCCTCCAAGAAAAACAAAGGCCGCAAGAAGGTAGAACTCAAGAAGGGTGACTACGTTTGGGTGCACTTCCGGAAAGAAAGGTTTCCAAACCTAAGGAAAGGGAAGTTGGCACCCCGGGGAGATGGACCATTCCAAGTGCTCTCGAAGATAAACAACAATGCCTATGTGGTCGACTTGCCAAGTGAGTATCAAGTTTCTAATACTTTCAATGTTTGTGACTTGGTTCCTTTGGATGTAGGTAATGAAGAGGTCGTGCATGATGTTGAAGAGGTTGTGGATGATGCTTCGATTTCGAGGACGAAATCCTCTCAAGAAGGGGAGGATGATAAGACCCAAACCCCCTCTAGACCCTTCACCCGGAGTCAAGCCAAGTTGATCCAAGATACCCATCTTCACTTGATATGGAAGGGTACGGAAGAAGGCCCCGAGAGCAACTTGAAGACCATGCTTTGGTGTGCCATGGATGGAGGATCCCCTAGGACGCTTAGTGAGGCTCAAGAGGCACAAAATGAGACATCTCAAGGGGCTCCAGAACAAGGCGGAGCGCCTCCCAGCTGAGGCGGGGCGCCTCCCAAAATCCAGAGGCATGAAAGGCTCAGGGCGGACCGCCTCCCAGCCTAGGCGGACCGCCTCCCTCAGATCCAGAGAGCTGATGACTGCTGGGCGGCCGCCTCCCCCTACTAGGCGGACCGCCTACCCCTGTGACCCACATGCGGGATTTTTAATGACTTTTGCTTGAACTTCCAACTTTAGCCCTGCGTGGCCTTATTTGTTTTAACCCACTTTGAGGGTATTTTAGACCTTTTATTTAGACCTAAGTGAAGCCTATAAATACTTCACTTAGCCTCTTTAAATCATTAGCTAACTTTGATGAATGAACAAACACTTGTGTTGAGAGTTGAACTCTTGGATTGAATGAATGAAACCTTGATGGGACTTGTTCTTCCTCTAGCGGATCTAGATGAATTCCAATCCTCCCCGATCATTCTACTTGCGTGCTCACGTTAGCTCGAGGGTAGTTGCTTAGTGTAGGTGTTCTTGTCATTCTCTCGGGGTGTAACGGAACAAGTTCTCCGTTGCTACTTGAGATTATCGTACGAGCTACGTCTCGCTTTTATCTTTTACTTTCCGCATTTTGATTCTTATCAAAGAGTAATGCTGAACACAGGAATGTGAGAGTGAGAACGCATATGTTTCCTTCTAAATGACTGCCATCATAATACCTGATATCTTTTAGAAACACCACGAAGCCAACTTAGTTGAGATTCCCTTATCCAGTTATAAGTACGAACTCCATCAACGATAGCTCTATCTCCACTGTCTAGAAAATATAGGTTAAGAATGCTGCTATTACTCAAGTATGAGCCAGGTGCACCTCGCACTTCAAGATTGTAGTTGCCATATCCATCAATATTTGTCAAGGGTTGCTTTTTCATTGGATCCGAGGTAACTTCAGTAGATGGAAAGGTTTGTGACACGGAATAATCCATCAGGGAGATGAGAGACATCAGTTCTTCACGATTCAGTGTAGATTCCTGATCATGGTTCCCCAAAACTGCTGCCCATGGAATTCCGGATTCTATGGCGGGAGCAAAAACTTCAAACATAGATTCTGCAGCATCAGTAGCACTTGTTCCAAATATGTTATCTCCTATATAATAAAGACAAGTGTTACAGAGAGTACGGAAAAACACTCTACAAGAAATCAAATGATAGCAGAATCACTACCAAGCAATAGCAACATTTGTATGCATACAAGCATATGTATGTGGAACAAGGATAATGAAACTGAAGCCAGAGACACAGGAAAAGTATTAGTAGTTCCTAAAAGTACATAAGCAACTGTAAATAATTAACGGAAAGCAAGATGACGAGATGAAATCCAGCTCATCAAGCTAAAGTTACATTAAACTGGTGCCAGTACATGTTTGATTTGATGTAGGCAAAAGAAAACTTAATTTATCAAATGAGGTACATAGGGTTAAGTAGGAGTTAGAGAACAAAAAGAGCGAAGAGTTTTAGGAAGCAGAGAGGGAGGACATTCTTTCTCTGTGGATTAACGGCAATGAACTCCCCACTCACCATGTGGTCTTGTTTTTCCATTAATAATTTCGTAGTGAAAACAAAATTCTTTCTCCTGAGACTGCGCAAGTGTCAAGGCAACTGTTGAGATTTGTGGATCAATTGATATGAGTTAACATGAATTAGAACTTTATCAAGCACAATATAGTTTAACTTTATTACTTTATTAAACCTAAAAAAGAAAAACTGATCTTGTTTTATGATAGCCAAAGAAAAGAGAGGTGAGTACTCATTGCAATCTGTAGAGGAAGAGAAATGACCTCTTTCGTTTTCTTTATCAAAAAAAAAAAAGAAAAAAAAAAGGAAGAAGAAACTCATACATCAAAGACTGCGTGTGCTGTAGAGAAGCTTTGGTCTTCGCTTGCTTTCTATGATAGTTTCTTGATTGAAGGTAATGATTGCTATGATTAGGCTTAGATTCACGTGCTTGGCTTACATATCTTTTGCAATTCATCTTGAATAGCAACAACATCGTTCTTCCTGTTCTCTTTTTCACACCAATACTCCCTAATTCTCACCAAGAAATCATGCAACCCTTCACTCTTTCATTTCTCTTTTTTATACCTACAATTCCCTGATCACTATCATATGTAAACTATACCTTTCTACCATTGCCCTCTCTAACTGCTATAAGTAAATTTTACCTTCCTATTTTCACTCTTCCATTGATTATTTAGTCTAGTCTCACTACCACCAAATTACTTGCTTCTGTCTGTCCGCAATGTAATATTCCTTATTTCCCTCCTAATGATTCCTTAGTCAGCATGCACACCCCTGTTCATTTGGTTTCTTAATTATTTGATATTATGACTACTGATACAGCAGTAAAAGAGATGAGGATTCAAAAGCCAGACGATTAACCTACATCCAGTGTACTAACCAAACAGTAACATGTTTTGCAAAGCGGAAGAGAAATTGACACAGGTTAACAGTAATTTTAGGCACCGATAGGTTCATATAATACTAAAATATAAGATCTAAAGTCTAAACAGGGCTGATGATAATTTACCTAATAGATAGTTGCCTCAGCCGTTCAGCTCATGTTCAAGGAAAGAGTTTCACAATTCAATAGGGGTAGACTGTAGGCTTCTCATAGATCAGCCGACAACATCAAATCAAATACCCAGTGTAATCCCACAAAGTGGGGTCTGGGGAGGGTGAGATGTACGCAGACCTTACCCCCACCAAGGTGGAGAGGCTAGATCAGCCGACAACATGCTCTAAGAAATCTTGACAAACAATATTTTTCTTCTTAAGCTAGAACAAATTTAGATATGTTTATACCAGTAAATCACTAATAAAAGACAATTGAAATTAAACTTCACTTAGGTTGAGTTGTACTTAGAGACAACTGCTAACAAACAGCAACATAAAGACAGTAATATTTACTAAAATAGCTAAATTTAGCATTCTAGATCTCTACAGTACCATTTCAGGAAAGCCACTACATATTGGTAACAGTTTCCAATGGTTCAGAAAAGGAAACAACAACAAAAAGTAGATTCTTGGTACTTAATAACAAAAGAGGAAGATAAAAAAATTACCAGTAAATACAATCAAGTCAGGGTTTTCAATATGAATCATTCTCCTCAAGAAGAGAGTAGTGTTGAGGTCAGAACAGTAATTAAACTCACTCTTCAACACATCTCTACACCGACTCACCATCCCATTTCCATAGTGCATATCTGCTACCTAATAAAACAAAAATAATATTACAACAAAATAAGAAATATTATTCACAATAATACAAATATAATTATATTAGAACCTGGAGGATTTTGAATGTTCCATCAGAGCGAAAACGAAGAGGTAGCTGGGGTTGTTTCTTGAACTTGATATTGTGGTAATTAGTGGAAAGTTTAGTGGAGATAATTAAGGTGTCTAGTAAATGTAAAAATGCAATAATGAAAGTGATGAACAATAAAGAGTGGATCCATTTTGTTATTGTAGGTTCCATAGTAGTATTATGTTTAAGGATCCAAATGTAGAAGCAATAATAATAAAGATAATGGACTTGTTCCACACTTCAATCTTCATATTACTGAGTTAGCTTAGCTACTTTTACTTGTTTATTCTATTTTTTAATGAAGTTGTTCTCATTTTCTTTTTTCTCTTAAAATATGCTTAACCACCTAACTTCTTTAAAGATACAACTTAGCACCTGAATGTATTTCATAGTATTTGATTAGGGGAATGATTGATCTAACTTTTGGTGGAGTTAAATTAAGTAAGCGTTTGGTCATATAGATATTGAAAATTTTACTGATAGTTTTTAAAGTCAAATTGAAAATTTTATTTAAATTGAAATTGTATTTAAACATGTATTTCACTTGAAAAAAAATAAAGTATTGTGACAACAACAACATGCTAGTGGGTAACATATTGTGAATGGAGAAAAAAAAATTAGTAAAACTTGAAAAACTAATCAAACCCTATTTTTTAGTTTTTTACCCAAAAAAGAAAATCAATTTTATAATTTTTTTTTTTTTAAAAAAACCAAAGATTTGATAGCCAAACGAATTTTTCAAAAAACATGAAAATAAAATAGAGAAAAACTTTAGCATCGCTTAGGAGTTCAATTTTACAAATGTACTCCTTCCTTCCATTTATGTTTACTTGTCCACTTTCAGCTTTTCACTCCCATCAAGAAAAAATAAGAAAACTTAAACTTGACAAATGTACCCTTATTAATTATACTTGAAAAGTACAAGGTATTTAATTGGGAAGGGATTTTGAAAAGTACAGGGTATTTAATATCAATGGTAAATTAGGAAGAATATAGCCAATTTTATCTTGAATTGCTAAAAGGACAGGTAAACTTAGAATTTGACTTTGGTGAATTTGGACAAGTAAACATAATGAGGGAGTAATGATTTAATAAATTTAAAATGTGTATTAATTAACTATAGTTAAGTGATAAAAGTTATGAGATAAAGGTCCAACCACCCCCACCCCCCTCTCTTCCCCCTAAACTATCACACATTCTTACGTTTCTTAGTTAAAGTATGGGGTGGTTACGTTACCTCATATTTTTCGTATCTAAAACCCCCCGTAAAGCCAAGAGGATAGAGAGTGACTTTACTCTCTTTGTAAGCATCCATGTGGCATTTCTCCATCTGATTTTTAAAAGTAGTTATTGTTATTTGCTTTTTTTTCTTTTTCTAAATTTATTAACCTCTTTCTTTTATTCTTGTTCAAAATAAAAACACTTTATATTATATTAAAAACCCGTATTCCTAAAGTAATAGTAAAAGTAAAATAAAAAAAATCAATAGTAGTAAATTTAATTACAAAATAGAATGTAATTAATTCAATAGTAATAACCCAGTTGAAAACATTGAATATTACCTTGGTTATGTCTTATAATAATTTACTGTTATTGGTAAAAAATATTGAGATTTGCAACTGTTTTTATTATTTTTGGTATGACTGTTAATTTAAGGTTATGGGTCTCAGTTAGTTTATTGGTATTGATAAAAAGATAGTTTTGAAGAGAAAGAGAAAATAATAAATAATAAAAGTAAAAAGAATATATTTTTAAAAAATGAAGAGATGTCACATGAATGCTCCTTTTTTTTCTTACTTTCTTTCTCCCACACATCAAAAAGAGAATGAAGTCTCTCTTCATAACAATTGGCACTGGAGGGGGGTTTTAGATACTGAAACTGATAGTTTAGAGAGTTAAAGTAACCACCTAAGTAGAAAACTTAAAAATGAGTAATAGTTTAGGAAGGTTTTTAGATCATTATCTCAAAGTTTTTTTACATATAAATAATACGCAGAAAACATGTGTAGCCCCTTAAACTTGTCATTTTTTTCTTATTTAGACACCAAAATCAAGGCTCTTCCAATTTGAACCCCTGAACCATATCCCTTTTTTATTAAGTTAGCACGTCCAGCTGACTTGGCATACAACGTGAGTTCCGTTGTATTTGAGCGTGCAAAAGTGAGAAATTAAAGCTGACTTGTAAGTCAATGGTAATATTTGTACTAATTCAACTTATATTTAACCCTACTTTCTCCTACAACATTCTATTTCAGTTTCTTCCTTCAATTTCTCTCCTAAATGTCATTATTTTCCCTATTAGTGGCCAAAATTAATCCTTTAAAACTAGGTTTAACCATTAAAGTTGGGTTAGAATAAGAACTAAAAGTTAATTTCTCTTTTTCCATCTCGTCGATTTTTTTCTGAATGTCTAGCATATCAAGGGCATCCTCTTCGGCCATTGAATTTTTGTAATTGTGGGCGAAGTGAAAAATCGAGGACTTCAAGGATGAAAAACAAGCTAACCCAGGGCGTAGATATTTATCTTGCAAAATCAAAAGAGTAAGCATTCATATTTTTATATTTTTTCTGCTCCGGGTGAATAATTCTCTATAATGAAATTGTAGGCAAAAGATGGTTGCTACTACTTTAGGTGGTATGATGATGAGATGTCACCTCAAGCGAAAAAAGTGATATAAATTTGCTGAAAGAGTTAAACATTTAAAAGAAGAAAGGAACCGTACGAACGAAAAATAGAGGAGGCAGATAGTTATTTCAACATTATTGATTATCAAATAGAAATGGTCTTCATTTTATCATTATGGAGTTATGATTGTTGTTTGTCTACATCTTATGTTCACATTTGATCATGCAACTAAATTGCAGTTGTGTAATGATTTGAAATTCAATAAATTGGTTGTTTAAAGTAATAAAATTGCAATACAATATGAGCAAAAATAGTAAAAGTCATTTATAGCTCTAAATTCACTTCAAACAATTACATTAGCATCCAAAAACGTCATTAAATTAAAAGTCGATTATATAGGTCGTTAGAATGGCAATTTCACAAACAAAACAACAAGTTCCTAAAACTTTAAGCTAAAGTTGGCTGAACTTTGTGATGGCACAAAGCTTCTAATCATGATTTGCGACATCTGCTTGTGGTGACAATACTTTTACCTTTCCTTCTTAGTCCATGAGGTTTATGACCAATATAAATATTGGTTAGTGCTACACTGACTATAACCGAATCAATGACAATCTTTCTTCTATTGTACCTGGCTGGAATTAATAGGCAAAAAAGAATCAAGTCTTTTATGTCAAGTCTTTTGAGCCAATATTTATTCTCATCTAAAATAAGCTTTGCTATTAGAGTAATAATACATATCCAAGATTCAGCAAACTTATTATGTCAACTTGTCTTTTCATAATCTTGTGCCTTATTTTTTCTAGTATGGTGTTGACAAATTTTACACACATGTCATTTTCAACGATATCACAAATGACATGTTCTTTGAAATATTCCCTACACTAAGACTATTTTGGGTGATTTAATAGATCTTCACAAATTTTCTTCTTACCAAATTTACTATTTTTGTCATCTGTTGTCTGAATTTCACCTCAAAGCTTGATTTAGCACATGTCTGGAGTTTTTTTTTTTCTCCTCTCTATATATGATGATAAGATGTGTCTATCACATACTTTATGCTCAGATAAAGGTAAAAGGGCTTGATGGCTGGAATTAGTCCCTACCACCAAATAAAAGGAATAAAAGAATAAAAAAAGTTACCTTTTGCATATATGACATTAAAGTTAACCTCTGTCCATCTCCTAAATGTAGATCTTTAATTAAATAGGTCAAGCAAAAACTCTAGCTATGCTTTGTCTCCTGGTCCACAAATGCCATGCAATTGTAAACATCTGATTATTTCTATTTCTTCCAACTGCAACCAAAAGTTCACCTTGCAAGCCCCCTTTAAGAAACGCCCATCAAGCTCAATAATTTTTCTACAACTCTCTAACCAACCTTTCTTTAAAGAGTCAAAGCAAACATTAATAAGTAATCAAAAAGATTTTTCCCTAATTTTGACTCTCTATCTGTTCTGATCCACTATGAGTTGCCTAGATTTGTTTGCTTTATCATATCAGCACAATAAACATCCTACTAAACTCCAATTTTCAATCTCTCATAAACTCATGCATAATACTTATTTTTCCCGTTGACACTCAGACCTGCCTATATACAAACCCAGTTCTTCTCTAACCAACTCATGTATCTCCCAGATCCTTATATAATGTTGTGAGATAATTTTGTTCTTATACTTATTTGCTAAATATTTAAAATTACAAAGCACATTCTTATTAAAAGTGTTACAATTGTGTACAAGATTATAATTCTTGACCATGAAATCACTATCAATGAAGACTGGCAAACAACAAGTACTTGTATTTTTTGTCTTTACATTTAACCATGACCCTTTAATTCTCATTTAGTCTTAGTTTTAACTGAACCTTATTTTGTACAATATATTCAGTGACAACCTTCTAATGTGAGAAGCATTTCCAAAAATCATGTCGAGCTAAAAAAATAGAAAAATGACCGTCAATACCATATCTCAATTTTGTGCTCCTTCTTCTTGCTAGTATATCGGCTCCCTTGACAACTTCTGGATCTAATTCATCTCTACTACCATCATTATCCAGATCTGACCTATCAATGAAATCCTCCCCCCCCCCCCCCAACAAAACTTTCATTTATATCTAGCAGTATTGCTCCTTTTATTATACTCAAATCCCACATCTATACCAGCTTTTCTAAGTGGTACTTCTTGCGTAGAAGTTGATTTTTTTCTCTGTTGTTATGTTCTCTTCTCATGCCTAACAGCTCTTTACTCTTCATCGACTTCGGAGTCATGTTTATTAGGAATAACATTTTATTGTGAGTCTCTACTACTGCTAAAATTTGAGATATCTGGATCAGAGACATGACCATCAACTTCATCTCCCTGATCTCCCTTCTCTTCTAACTTTGTTTCTGTTAGCTTTGGAGATTCACCAACATAATTTGCATCGTATTTATTTCACCTTCATTGGTATTAATCATATTTAGCGAAGGAACATTAACTTCTAGCCCACTTAGCAAACCTACCGGGACCACAATGTCAGCAACAACTGACTCATCACAACATGCATTACATAAAGGTCTAAAGTGTCACCATGTTTGAGGTGTTCAACTAGAGATAATAATCTAGAATCAGAGTCCACTAATAAAAAAACAACTATCGTTTAAAATTTTATAATAGAATCTGACAATAGTGGGTTAGCTCCCTATTTCGCTTTAGGAGGTATCAGTTCGGAGTTATGGATAAAAACCTTTCGAAGAAATGGTCTTTATCAATAGGTACATTTGTGACTTCATTTTCCTCGACATATGCTAGAGTTGGTTCTTTTATAAATCTACCCCCATGGTGAAAATTTGTAATAATAATGATATGCATATCCTAAAAAAAACTCCAAACAATAGCAAATTATTATAATTGAAATCTCCAAAATCCTAACTTTTTAATTACTTTCAAACAAACCGTAAAATGATAATAAACAATAAAACAGAGAAACCATAGCTCAGAACACTACTACAAACTCATGAACCAAAAACTTAAATCGATATTTCCTTTTTTCGTCAACAGTCGAACCCGTATTCAAGCCAAGAACAATAATAACTTCAGTTGTGAAGTAGACGTTTGAGACGAATAAGAAATTGGTGTGGTTTTCAATAAAAATAAAGATATGTTAGGGTATACGAAAGGACAAGAAATTGAACCGGCTGGTCACCTCATTTGCCACAATTCATTTGATTTTGAAATTTTGAGGGTTTTTTTTTTCTTTTTTTGTATTTTTTACGTATTAAAACATGATGTGGCCAATAAATTTACATGGCATATTTTAATTGGACAAGTTTAACAAGTCATTAGCATTTGTAGTCACGCGCAGAGATTTTTTCAAAACATGTGAGGAACGTGTTGATTTAACGAAGGGATGTAGTTCAGGGGTTCAAACAGGAAGGGCTTTAGTTTAAGTGTCTAAATGAAAAAAAGTATCAAGTTTAAGGGGTTGCGCATATATTATACTTAAATTATACGTATTTATTGGTTAGGTGTAAAAATCAATACATATACGTTTTCACCTGAATGAGCTAACTTTTAAGTTAACTCAAGCAAACTCATCTTTGTATTTTTTAATGGAAAAGGGTCAGGTATACCCCCTCTACTTTAAAATATTATTTATATTTAATCTCCCTTATAATTTCTATATAATATATATCTGTTGTAAAACTAATAGTAAAGTAGTGCAAGAACATGATAAAATATATGAGAGGAGAAGGAAGAACTTGTATTATTCTCAAAGTGTTTCAAGTGTGTCTTCCATAGAGCCAAATGTGCTCTATTTATAGGATACAAATACATAGGTTACAATTCAACCCAAAGGTTACAAGAATTAAGTAGTGACTTAATAAGGAATTAGTGGTCACTTAGTGGGGAGGAATTAAGTAGGAGAAAGTGGGGTAGTAAATCATAGGTTACAATTGAATAATGGTGAGTAGTAGTCATCCACACAAATAAGTGAATTTATAACACTCTTACTAATAAGCTTATAACAAAAGTTATAACCAGTGGAGTATATTTAGTAAGATACTTCAACGCACCAATTGCACTAAAATATAATATTTCAATATCAAGAAGCTCGCAAACGCAATTTTTCCACATGTGGCCGGATTGTTTTAATCCGTATAAATATTTATGAAGCTTCATTGAATAGGTTTTCCGGGAACCTTTACATGCTTCTAGGATCTTGAATCCTTCAAGGATAAATATATTGTTGCTAAATGAGCCATATAAAAGGCTGTTCCAACATTCATACGCATATCAAGTCTTTCATGCACTGCCAGACCTATAACATACCTGAAGGTGATTGCATCCACCAAAGGAGAATATAGCTCCATATAATCAATGTCAGATCTTTGTGCCTCAAGTCGTTCTTTATATTTAACGACTCATTATTAACAATATTTTTGCACAAAAATATCTTTGTACACCACTGGCTTTGCACCTTCAGGTGATTGGACTATAGGTCCAAAAACTTCACGTCACACAAGTGAAATCAATATTTGCTTGAATGCGTTTTGCTATTTTTGGCCAATAATTTAATGTCTGTATTCCTAACAGACTTAAGCTCAAAATCTTCATAATCATATAAATATTGAGCTTTATAATATATGTAAGATATCGTCGACGATAATTTCATATCTCGGTTCCCAATCCGACATAACATATTGAGATCTCTTCACATTCATAAATTTTCAGGTACCTGAACCTCTCATGAGGAGGTTTTATGAAGTGTTACGTCGTGGACTCTTCTAGAGCCTGCCTCCTTATTTGACCATCTCAAATATTTTCTCTTTTCCTTTTTCAAGGACTTTTACCTTTGGAACCGAATGGTCTACCACGCTTTAGGCGTGCCTTAGACTCATTTACATAAATAGATTGTCTCACCAAGACATCAGGAGCATTAGCAGCTGGAATATAATATTTTTCTTTGGGTCAGTAATGCGTCTGGCAGTGACTTGCATTATCTTTATATGAGGATCATAATCAAATAATAATTTAATTTATTTATTCCTCAGCTGCTTTAATTTCTCCCCCTAATGTTAGCCAGACTAACATTCGTTCCCAACTTTATATGGGATCCATCTTTGTACATTGCGGTGGAGCAATTGATAATATACCACACATTAAAATTATTAGATGGAAGATATTTGGTTCCTGACCCTGAACCAATTATGAGGGAGAATTCATTTTATGGCATGTCGTGCACAAGTGCTGCTTTATGGATATACCATACCTTTTACCTGATTTAGGTAGCATTGTTCTCATATGCATGGTTTAGCAATTGGAGACTTTTAATATATGAATATGCTAAACTTGCTTGCCAACATTATCAAGATAACTTGTCTTGATTGCATAATCTGGAAATATGCTCATAATAAGATTTATTTGAGCAAATACTTAACCTCGCAAGTACCATTGCGGGTTTGTAATAAAACGCACATGTGACTTTATCATAGATGCATCTATTTATAATAATTATATGGTCCACATGGCAGGTGAACGGGCCCATATTCACCTTTTATACATTCCAGAAGTGCGGGGATCCTGATCCCAAATTTAGTTGGTCTAATAATTTTCATGAGAACAAGCAACACAAAGAGAATTCTTGAAGATTACTGATTCTTCAGTATATACCCATGCGAATTCGCAATATATTTTGTGCATCATATTTGAACGGGGATGGTCATACCGGTCGCGCCAAGTAATAAATTGATCATCTAGTAAACTTCTGATTTACTATAGCATGGGCTTTGTAATAATAAACTAAAAGTTTATTGTGGCATGCACATATGATTCTACCACACTTATATTTTGTGTAGTACAAACTCGAGGAAGAGACGGGGAGCTTTTCAAGCACATATATCTCACCCGATATTCTTATATTTATATGGTACAAATTGGAGGAAGAGGCGGGTAACCCTTTATTATATACATATATCTTACCCGCTATGACTGTAGTAATATGAAGATATCAAATCTTCTCATATTTGTAGTCTCAATATGATAGCAATTTCGAAAAAATATATTTGAAACTTAATAAGTTTCTTTGAGACATACTACAATAAATATTTCATCAATCTCATTCCTCCAGGTAATAATATTTTGGCTCTTCCGGAGCACTCAAATAGCTTTGTACTACCATATATTTTATTACACCAACCATATGGTGAATATCTCATTTCAAGGAGAAAATCATATTATTTTTCTCATGGTAAAATCATTATAGGCAAGATCAATTTCTTACTTCACTTGCTCTTATATAATTCATAATAATACATAATTATGGTGTACGTTCTGTACGAGAGCAATGACCATTTATGCCACAATAAATAATAGAATTATTATAGTCGAACCTTTTCTAGAGGTGACTTGTGGTACTTTATCAACCACACATGGGCACGTCCATATTCATCTTTCTCGAACCTCTTCTGGAGGCGAGTTTTGATATTGTATCACATATTGCCACATTCACTTCGGTGAATGGGTCTATATTCATAATTTTTTTTTTATGAATTGTCTCATTCACTACAAGGAATGGACCATAATCATTTGGACTTGCCTCATGCTCATATGATACATTGAGGGCATTATTATATTTACCGTTTGAACGGTTACTTTTTGAGAACCCTTATTATTTTCTTATTTATTTCACAATGATAACTATTTTGCCATCCCTTGTCACGTCCATATCCATGGTCTCTATCAAGGTAATTATATTATTATCTTTAGACATAAAATTATTTGCCTTCTTTCAGACATAAAATATTGTGTCTTCTTTCAGACATTAAGATATTTTGCCTTCTTTCAGGTATATTATGTTGTGTCTTCTTTCAGACATAATGATAATTTGCCTTCTTTCAGGCATATTATGTATTGCTACTACATTCACATCTGAGAATGGAGCATTATGTTGTGCTCCCACATTCACCTTATGGAATGGAGCTTGTCTTGCTCCCACATTCATCTTAGGGAATGGAGCATATATTGATCCCACATTCACCTCTATGAATGGAGCATTTTTAGTGGACGGGCTTCATGATTTTTATCAAAAATACTTTATCTTTTTGATAATACTTTAGTTTGCCTCAATTATCATTATGCCATCAATATCTTATTATCGCAAAAGCGTGTTACGCCATAATGCATAGGGAGTTAAATATGACGTCTTACCCTTAACTAATGGCATAATAGGCCAAAGTGTGTACATATGATGCGATTTGAAGTACAATACTCAAAGGTACTTATGCTTCGTGTAATTGAAACATAGTACTGTAATCGTGTATCAATGATATAACACTAATATATCGAGTAAAGATCATAAGAAAAAATAAGCAGTATTTCTCCGATTTCCACTTACCAAGAGTACAAAAATTTATCCAACTATAAATCAAAGAAACATTCTTTAAAAGTTACCATGTTTGTTTCATTCCATATATCCATGTGAGAGTAAAATATTAACCATACAACATAATACATGTTTGCTCTCACAAGCAGTTTACCTTGAAACATGAGTAGAACTGATCTACAATGTCATGTTGCGAGGCCATGCACCCTTAAATTGTTGTCAAAGGATAGCTACAAAATCAACCAAACAATGGAAGAATAGACAAAAGTTGTATTCAGTGAAAGGTTTCCACAATTTAAAGTGTTATAAAACAAAATGAAAATAGGGTACTATTAATTTTGAGATTAACAAAAATCATAATATTAATGATTTTTTTTTTTTAAAAAAAAACTTATCTTGTGTTAGCAACCAGAACGTTGGCTTCTATCAATTGCATCATAATTTGCTTTTCATTTCTTCTAAATCGTGTAATAAAATAGAGACTCGTGCTGATAACGTGTTGTAAAACTAATAGTAAAGTAGTGCAAGAACATGATAAAATATATGAGAGGAGAAGAAAGAACTTGTATTATTCTCAAAGTGTTTCAAGTGTGTCTTCCATAGAGCCAAATGTGCTCTATTTATAGGATACAAATACATAGGTTACAATTCAACCCAAAGGTTACAAGAATTAAGTAGTGACTTAATAAGGAATTAGTGGTCACTTAGTTGGGAGGAATTAAGTAGGAGAAAGTGGGGTAGTAAATCATAGGTTACAATTGAATAATGGTGAGTAGTGGTCATCCACACAAATAAGTGAATTTATAACGATATCCACGTTGTTAACAAAGTAACTTAATTTACCCCTAAGTCTAACAGATCGATCACCACCTCAATTAAACCTAGCTTTAAATTCCCCTGCCTACCGCCTTCTCTTTCGCTCACATTTCTTTTTCCACACTCTAATACCTCCACAAATAATTTTACGGCAATTGCTCCAATCAATATATTAAGAATTAAGAAAATATTAAAGCCATCAATTTTCATATCAGATTTCACCTAAAATTGATTCAAATAAGAGCAAGAGCCACGAAAAAATGTAACTAAGAAGTAGTCAAGAATGTCTCAAAATTACAATTTTTAGGTCCCAGAGTTTCTAAATCTGAAGATTTGTTGTGTGTCATTGGATTGTTGTTCCATGTCATTGGATTGTTGTTCCAAGCTCCGGTATTTAATTGAATCTTTAAAATAACAGTCTGATACACAAAGCATCATACATTTATGCAGGGTTTGGGAAAGGACCGCACTACTAGAAACGTTTTAACACTTATTTCAGAATTTGATGTATGAAGATAGAAACCACCATTGAAGGTCGTGGGAAAAGTTTAAGAACCTAGCACTCATCGAAATTAAGTTTGATGTTCTTTATATTTTGAAAATCGGTTCTTTGATCAAAAACTCGATTTGTGGTGAGACAAGTAGGCTGAATTGGAGGCTACTATTACTGATTTTTTTTACACGAAAAAGAATTTAAAACCTCCATTAAAAGAAGTTCTTGAGAAATTTTGATAGATAAAAGTGATTGTACATATTTCGATCTGAATCTTGATTAAGCTTTGCTAGAAATTTTTGCTGAAGATTGTAGTTGAAATCTCAGGACACTTGGTAAATATTTGGAAGCACTTTTTATGGTAAAAGATTGTGGCCGGTGGTGAAGGTATATATTTGTTTAAAAAAATTGAAGGATGTTTCTCATATGCAGCCATTATGCTTAAAAAATTATTGACTTTTGCAGTGGTGGAAGAAGACATGAGGGTGAGGGTAGAAAGGAAGGTATCGGGAGGGGGAGACTAAAATTAGGTTTAATCAAGGTGGTGATACATGGATCTCCATTAGACATAGGGATATATTTAGCTAATTAGCTAACAACAGGCTTATATTTGTACAAAAAACATAACAAAGATCAGAAGTAAATAATATTTCAAGGTAAATACGTAAATCTAACCTATTTTTGTATCTTTTAATATTTAGAGATATTGCATGTTATTCACACTCCATGTGTCTAATCACGGTTACATGTAGAATGAAGTTTTTTACATTAGTTTAATCATAAGTTGACGACGATTTAGGTCAATTTTATTTTTTGAGCTAGCTTTTGAAATTATGTCGGACAGTTAATTTTCTCAACAAATAGAATATTCAAAATTGATTTAATCCTTTTACCTTTCACCAATTAGAGTGGAAGAAAAGCAACCAAAAGGTGTTTTGGTTGAAGAAGAACAAGAATTAACGCTCAGTAGCTTTCATGCGCGCAAATCTTGAGAGAAGCAGATCATTAAAACTGCTGAAGATCCAAAAAATCCCGCCAAGTCTTGCTAGGAATTTGCTATGTGATTTAGGCACCAATTCTGACAATATGCAGAATTACAATGTAAAAAGCTGGGTACATGCATGAAAAATACAACCTTTTTAAAGCAAGCTGGTAAAAAGTGCGATCTTTTAAAGGGTACCATAGGTTAAAGATATAAGGTTTCCATGTATGAAAGATATAAGGGTGCAATGGGTGAAAGATAAGGGTACCATGGCTGAAAGTCCCTAACGATTGCCAAACTTTGTTACTATAAAGTACCATGGTTAAACTGCTTGTTATAAGGCACAACAAGTTATGACGACACGACAAAGATATTTTGCCTAACTTCACACTGGTCGTCATAAGTTACTATACAACAAGTTATAAGGAGTAGACATGAGGTTTTTCCTAATTCCCGATGAGTTGTTCTAACTTGCAATAAAGCTCAGCGAGTTATGACGAACCCAGGTCAGGCTTCAAATTTTTAATGGTGGGGGCTAAAATCAAAGAGTTTTCTTGAAGGAGCAAAAATGTGAGAGTGCAGATAATTACATAGAAAGTTTTTGAAAATTTTTTATGAATACAAGAAATTTTGATGAATAGTCCTTTGAAGCGCTAATCGACAAACAATCAGCATTTGCAAAGTTATTGACAGATAATTACATAGAAAGTTTTTGAAAATTAATCGGTGAAAACTTTATCGTTGATTTGTTCCCGAGTTTAAAATAAGCTATAGGAAAAAGTACTAGAGATTGAAATGAATTCAAAAGTTATTGAACTATAAGATACAAATTCTGATTTATCCTACAATTTAGTCCAAACTCCAAGTATTTTTTTTAATGAATTCCACGACATAACCCCAATATTTAAATTCAAACTTAGGATTGTCTTGAAAAATTATAATTGGCTACAATTTAAACCTTTCCGCATTTTAAGTGATAATTTAACAATTGATGGCTATCAGCAATCACCTAAAAAGCGTGGCGTTCTATTTTTGTAAATTTTTAGAAGATGAATACCATAAATTCTAAAATATCTTGACTCAATCATCCAAGATAATGGTAAAATTACTGATGATATCATACCCTATAGGAGTAGATTAGATGAAGTGGAGACTCGCTTCCAGTGTACTAAGTGATAAAAGAATGTCACTTAAGATTAAAAGCAAATTCTATAGAGTGGTCGTTAGACCAGCTACGTTATATGAGGCAGGGTGTTGGCCAGTAAAGAACTCTCACAATGAGAAGATGAACGTAACAGAAATGAGAATGCTTAGATGGATGTGTGGAAACACTATGATGGAGAAGATTTGGAATGAAGTCATTCGTGACAAGGTTGGCGTGGCCCTAGCGGCTGAGAAAATGCGAGAAGCAAGGTTGTGATGGTTTGGACACATGAGAAGGATGAGTGTAGATGCTTTGGTACGGAGGTATGAGAGTTTGGCAGTACTAGGTCAATGGAGAGAAAGAGGTGGACCGAAGAAGAACTGGGTCGAGGTGATTAGACAGGACATGGCTAGATCGAGATCATCGAGGACATGACCCTAGATAGGGGAGCGTGTAGATCGAGGATTATGGTAGAAGTTTAGGTAGTAGTCGAGTATCTTTTCCCTTAGTAGATGTAGTATTATGCATATATAGACGATTTCCACTTTAATCTTCGCCTTTATATCTACTATTATTATCTGTTTCTTTTGGATATGCTTTAGTTTTAATATTACTTTAGCAGGATATACCTGACTTGATTTTCAAACGTGTTTTCTAATATATTTTTCCTAACCGAGAGTCTATCGGAACAGTCTCTCCACTTTGATAGGGGTTTCCGTACATCTCACCCTCTCATACTTCATTTGTTGTGTATACTGGATATGTTGTTGTTGTTGTAGTACCATAAATTTTGAAGAATATCATCTCTAGAGCGCTAATCGACAAAAGTCAGCATTTGCAAAGTTGTTGACGAATAATCACATAGCAAGTTTTCGAAAAATAGGTAGTGGAAACTTTATGAACCATGACAATAACATGGCTTGGTTTCGGATTTGAAATGAGATATAGGGGAAAATCCTAAAATGAACTCCAGAATGCAGACTTCAGTTCAAACTCAAGGTATGTCTTGAGATTCATTGGCCGCTTTTAAACCTTTTTGCATTTTATGTTGTGAAATTTTAACAATTTCTAGCTATTCATCAATTACTACTTCAAAAGTGGCTGCCTAGTCCAAAATATACAAAGAATACAAGGAGTGGGCTTACCAGAATTCTTTTTGCAGATTTCAGTTCAAACTCAAGGAAATGTCTTGAGATTTTCATTGGCTACTTCTAAACCTTTTCGCATTTTTACCTTGTTAAAATTTAGCAATTGCTGGCTATTCATTGATTAGCACCGAAAGGCTATCTAGTGCAAAATTTCATGGAGAATATAAGGAGTGGGCTTCTATTAGTTTCTATAGATTGGATTGAGTAATGAACCAAGAAGTGTGGTCTTACTTTTGGCTGATTTACACAAATAGGTAAAAATGATTTTGGCGCTGAGCATGTTCCATAATTGTAAAATGTCAACATATCCTTAACATTTAATGAATTTGTAATTAGAAAAATGATATCGCACCAAGTTAAGCCGTAATTACAAAAATGTCATCTCACCTTTTATATTTAGTGAAGTCGTAATTAACAAAATATCACTGCTCCCTACAAAGCCAATCAGTCCATATTTATTCATATAGTGAACCAAAATATTTATGTCCATTCTGTAAATAAATGATGCAAAATAGGTCTCACTTTGCACATCCACAAAAATAACACTTCAAGTGCTAATATATAGAATTAACGATAATCAGTCGTACTCCTTTATATGATGAGAAAAATACTTTGTACTTTTTGCAAATAAATGAGGTCAAATTATCCTCACATCATCCATCCACAAAATACATATGAAAATATAAAATCAAGGCAATCAGGCAATATTTATTCATAAGTGAGCCGAAATAATCCGTCTATTATCATTTTGTTCATCTACAATAATTCAAATGAAACACAGATCAGGAAAATTCCGCCACATTTATTCATAAGTAAGACAAAATGCTATATATATTTCACAAATGACTAAGGCTAAATTGTTATTACTTCGTCATCACTTGCCAATATGTATCCCACTTCGTCATCACTTTGCACTTCATGACTAGCTTTAACGCAACTATGCTGCTACCACCAGCCGGCACCAGGTCGTCACCGACGTCATCATTTCCACCAGGTCATTGCCGACATCACCATTTCCACCAGGTCATTGCCGATGTCACTTTGTGGCTAAGCTCAGTCTCCCCTTCTAACAACTCATCGCCGGCATCACTTTGTCATCGTTGGTACCACTAGCTCGTCGTCAACATCAACTAGTGGTTAAGCTTACCAGTCTTCTATTCCACTTGCTTGTTGCCGATGTCACCTCGTGGCTTAACTCACTAGCCTCCCCTCCCACCAACTCGTTGCAGACGTCTTTGTCGTTGTTGGTACCACCGGCTCGTCGCTAACGTCAATGTATGGCGAAGCTCTTCAGTCCTCCCTCCCAGCAGCGCCAGCACTACGTCTTTGGTAACGTGAATTTTTCGATAAAATAATAGAACCCTAAGTTTGGAGAAGATTGATTGCATTTAGCGGGATAGTGCGCCGGATTCCTAAAACAAGGGATATATGTCTCAAAATTTCAATATGTTAAAAAAATATTTAAAATTTTAAAATTATAAAAAAAGTGCTCGGCACTTTAAGACTATATCAAAAAATGCTCAAAATTTTACAAAAAATTATTTACTTTATAGGAGGAAGGTTCCTTCCGAGGAACCACCTGTTCTTCTTTCACTTCCTATCTTAAACTGCAGAGGCGGACCTAGCCTCTCTTTGGTAGGGGAACCGACACCTGTAACACAAAAAGAGTATCTTTTATATATATATATATATATATATACTTTCGAAACTTATGTAAATCTATATTTTTAACTTGGTATATCTATGTCAAAGACTATGGTGCTTCCGCTGTGTTCAGTTCCTAGGTTTGCTTCTGTTAAAGCACATTCCTATGCTATATAATCGCTTCCTTCTTAGTAGTATTTTTTTTCTTTTTTAATTTTCAGAGAACTACTTAGCTTCACATGTGTACTCTAGATGGTAGTTTTGTTGAGTACAAAATATGTGTACATCTTAATCTTAATAGTACCCCTAAACTAAAAAGAGGAGACTCCCTTATAGACTAATTATATAATGAATATGAATAACTAAGATAAGGTACTTTGTATTCTATCATAATACATCAACCTTTGCATCTTACTTGTGAAATTTTGATTCTCTTATTGCCATGAAATTCTGAGCTGTTGATGCACCTAATTTTTTAATATTGCATGTCACACACTCACACTACTAAGTATTCCAAAACAATGAGGTCTACAAAGGCGATGTTGGCTGAACTTTGGCCAATAACTTTGGTGCCACAAAATCCTCACATCTACCATTGTTAAAAAATGTAAAGGTTGAATCCATTGAAGTTCTAATATATGAGTTTAGTGCTGATCATTGGACTTGAGCCACAATTCAAAAATAAAAAGTGCAGTAACAATGTGTTCTTATTCTATATAAAAATGAGCATCATTATCTAGGATTTGTAGATAGATTTTATTTTAACTTGTGATATTCGTTTAATTGGTGGTATTTCAATTAAACAAGGCCGATTAATTTTGTTTAATTCTAATGTGTAACCTCTGTAGACACCGAAAATTTATCAAAATTAGGGCTTCTACATCTCAATAATGTCAAGAGATCACAAAACAGACACCAAATATGTCTTTCTAGCTTCTTCTTGATCATCAAATACATCAAGGAGATGTAAATCATCCTACATTCGAAAAATACGCCGCTAAGGCCCTCGAATTACGGATAACAAATAAGAGAGAATAATCAAGGGGTTACCAGAATTGTACTCACATATTTTATGAATAAAAGTACATTTCTTTATGTTGTTTGTAATTGCTCAAATTTTATTGCAAACAAATTGGCACGCCCGGTGGGACAGATTCTGCCATTCATCTTTTCTCTCACAAGCAAAAGCAAGTTGGCATGCTTGGTGGGACCAATTCTGCCCTTCATCTCTTCTCTCACAAGAAAAAGCAAGTCTACAACAATGGAGGCAAAATCTGGGGGCAAGATCTCCAATACTTCAAATCTTGTTTTCGCATCTCCAACTCAAACAAGACTTGAAGTGGGGGCATATGTAGACACCGAAAATTTATCAAAATTAGAGCTTCTACAAGGTGGACCTATTAGGTTTTCTTGGAGGCTACTCCACTCAAAACCTTAGATCACACCTATAAAAAGAGGTCACATATTCCCTTAGAAGATATCTCAAAAATGTCAAGAGATCACAAAACAGACACCAAATATGTCTTTCTAGCTTCTTCTTGATCATCAAATACATCAAGGAGATGTAAATCATCCTACGTTCGAGAAATACGTCGCTAAGGCCCTCGAATTACGGATAACAAATAGGAGAGAAGAATCAAGGGGTTACCAGAATTGTACTCACATATTTTATGAATAAAAGTACATTTCTTTATGTTGTAAGCTTTAATAATTAAAAATAGGAGAGCTTAAATAATTAATAATTTCTTTATGAATTGTTAATGGATATCATCTTATCCTAAAGGCCCAAATCAGTGCCACATGTGCAAGCGACGTGGCGCCAAGTCAAATGAAATAGCCAATTGGATCATGCCACACGTCAAATGATGTGGCAATCCAAGTCAAACCCAAAGACCAATGAAAATACGTCATGTGGACATGTGACATATTATGGCCAATCAAATATGGCCTAGTCAGTGCTTAAATCTGATTGGCCGGTCCACGGGCCAAGACCCGTCAGGGTTTCTTGGTGGCTACTCCACCCCATATCTATATAAAGGGGTCAAATCTCTCATTTGAAATAAGAAGAAATCAGAAGCAAGAATCCATAACAAGAATCAAGAAAGAGCTCGTGGATCAAAGCAAGAGATTTATACAAAGCTGCAAGCACCCAAATATTTCTCTACAAGTTCTAGAGATCAAGACGAAGATTCAAGATCAAGCTTTAAGCCCTTGAATCCAAGTACAAGTTCAAGATCAAGACCAAGTTCAAGACAAAGCTCCAAAGCCCTTGTACTCATCAAGTCAAGATCAAGATCAAATCCAAATTCAAGTCCAAACTTCAAGATCAAGCTCAAGCTCAAAAGCCCTTGAAGTTATTATTTTGAAAAGACGAATCAGAGGAATTCTAGAGATTGTAACACTCATATTTTGATAAATAAAATATAAATGCAATATTTTCTTGTCGCGATATTTATTTTCTTGACGCGAATTTAGTTGTTACAAATTCTGGCACGCCCAGTGGGAAAAATCTCTACCTCTCATCTCAACTTTTCAACTCACGAAGTTCAGCAACATTCAGATGGCTTCCAAGAACACCAACTCAAAATCTGTTGTTGCAAAATCTGTCTGGCCTCATGACCTTGATGCCAATTCCAAGTTCTCTTCTGAGGTTCAAAGCTGCATGAATGTTACTAAAGGAAGCTTCGGACCAGTTACAAGAAACAAAGCAAACTTGATGGGACAACAAGCACATCAGGTGCCGCTCGCATCAACTCCAACTTTCGGTTCTTCATCTTCCAAAGAAGCAGGATCATCTACTGAGCCATTGGAAAAAGGGGGAAATATCAGTAAGATTGTTGAAAACACTTTGGATCGACTTAGGCTCTGCAGATCCAGAAGTCCAGCAGCGAAGAAAGACGATGAAGTTTCAAGCATTGGGTCCTCTCCAACCACGCCACGCGGGTCATTCCAGTCAAAGATCAATCTATGGGAGAATCTATGTTATTCTCCATCATCTCCAACAGTAGTGCATGCCATGACAACTAATACTTTAACAATGGAGGAACAACTTGCAAACTTGACAAAGGCGATTGATAGCTTATCAAACTATGTCAAGGATCAAGACGCCCGCATCAACAAGATGAAAAACTTGATGGAGGGAGAATCTAGCCATGCACCAGGAAAACATCCAGAAGTTCAAGAGGTGATTAATTCTCCAGCTAAGCAAATAACACCTGCTAAGGAAATCCAAGTTTCTGCTGATGGGGTGATTCAAATTGACCAACTGAAGGAGTTCATTGTGGGAACAATCAAGGACAAGTAAGAGGTTTCTTCCAAGTTTTCTCTTACATATGAAAAGCCATACACCACAAGAATCGATAGCTTGAAGATGCCCATCGGTTATCAACCCCCAAAATTTCAGCAGTTCGATGGCAAAGGAAACCCAAAGCAGCATGTTGCGCACTTCATTGAGACATGCAACAATGCTAGAACCTACAGCGATTATCTCGTCAAGCAGTTCGTTCTCTCTTTAAAAGGGAATGCTTTCGATTGGTATACAGACCTTGAGTCTGGTTCAATTGATAGCTGGGAGCAGCTGGAACATGAGTTCCTCAATCGCTTTTACAGTACAAGGCGTACCGTAAGCATGATAAAGCTTACAAACACGCAACAATGAAAGGATGAACCAGTCATTGACTTCATCAACCGATGGAGGAATGCAAGTCTCAACTGCAAAGATAGACTCAGTGAAGCTTCAGGAATTGAGATGTGCACTCAAGGTATGCATTGGGGGCTTCGCTACATCTTGCAAGGCATAAAGCCAAGGACTTTTGAAGAGTTGGCAACACGTGCTCATGATATGGAGCTAAGCATGGCATCCACTAGAAAAGAAGGGCCGCCGGTCACCGAACCTCGCAAGGGAAAAGACAAGCAAGAAGTTAAGAGATGGAGCAAAGTGGTGCCCAAGGTTGAAAGCAAAGAGTCCATGAATGTTGATGCCAAACCTGTGAAGTTCACCACAAAGTTTAGCAAGAAACAAAGTGTGAAGACGACTTCTTTCAAGGATAAGACAGGTCGGAAATCAACTTTGAGAGAGATGCAAGATAGAGAATACCTATTCCTTGATTCTGATGTTCCTGCAATCTTCGATGAACTTCTGGAACTAAAGCTCATTGAGCTACCAGAAATGAAGAGTCCTAATGAAGCTGGAAGAACAAATGATCCAAACTACTGCAAGTACCATCGGCTTTTAGGTCACTCTCTTGAAAAATATTTTGTCTTTAAGGACAAAGTCATGGAGTTGGCCGACAAAGGGAAGATTATACTCGAAGATGAAAAGGAAAATGCAAACCAAGTTTCCATCACCTTTGGCTCACAAGACCCTATTGCGATCAGCAACTTCACTGAAGGATTTGAAGGGCAAGATGTCATGATCAAGTTTGGCGACTTCGAACCCGTTCCAGCAAAAGGATCATTTTCTCCCCCAAAGCTGTGTGAGAAAAGTATGAAAAAAGCATCGCTCGAGGAAGATTATGATGGTTGGACCTTGGTGACTCGACGGAGGTGTCGTAAGGCAAGCCCACGAGACGAACCAGCTAAGAAGCCAACAAGGAAAAAGATGGTAAGGAAGCCATGACCGCCAATCAGCAAGCAACCAGTGACCAGCAGCGACAGCCCTTGTGTGCCTAAGAGTGTCTAGTATCAGCCCCAAGTGTGTCTAGAAGAGTCTCTAGTTTGTCGTAGTGGTCTAGAGTGTTTGGGTTTGTCTTAGTGAGTCTAGAAGAGTCTAGTGTCTGTTTGAATGCGGTAGTCCCAGCTACCGCACGAGAGGAACTACACTGACCTGATTCCTTAGTCCGGGGATATGTAGGTAGTCTTGTTCTCGGTTAGAACCGAAATTCAAGGTACGGTCATTATTTGAAAAGCATGCTCTCGGCTATAACCGAAAAGCCAAAATTAGTTGTCGATTACTTCTTTGTCCGAAAACTCTTTGTGTTCCCGAACAAAAAGGGGCAGCTGTAATCACCAAATTTTGGCACCAAAATTCAGAAATTGCTCAAAATAGTCGTACTAGATTTTTAGGACGGTTCGTCAATTTTTTCTAGATTTCTAGTGTTTGTTCTAACTAAAATTGTCTTTAATTTGGATGTAAGATTTGAAAAAAAATAATTAACTACTTGTTACGTGTTTAATTGTGATTTCACATTTTAAATTGTGATAAGTGTGATAAATCTATGTGGTTGTCATGGTAGTTAATTGTGTGTATGTTAAGTAAATGTAGACTTTTTATGGCTATATGTAAAAAATATGTAGCCCAATGCTTTGACCCGTCAGCCCATTTGCTCTATGGCCCATCCAACATTCTTTTGATCACAACCATTGAATTAAATCTGATCCAATGGTTCCCATTCATCCCCTTAATCCCTTATAATGCTAAAAAATATATCATTTTCCTCAATCCACCCCTTAGTCTCAATGACTAGGGGAAACTATGTCAAAAAATCTCCCTCCCCGCCGGAATCCCACGCCACCGTTGCTCCACCGTGGAGCCACCACTCGGCCGCCGCCGGCCACCACCTCTGGTGGCCAGAAAATCTAGAAAAATATATCATTCAAAAGATCTCGACCCCCCCCCCCCCATTCCATTTCTCAACTTGGTTTCTTCAAATTTCAAGCTGTTCCGCGTAGATCGGAGGTCAAAGTCCGGTCAAACTTCAACTCCGGTGAGTTTTTTTAGTTTTTCTTTATTTCTTTCCCTTCCCCTTCACCCACCGTATCCCATCTCCCAAAACCCGTTTCCCCGTTTCCCTTCGTCCCGTTTCTGTTTCTTCTCCTTTCTTCTGATTTTCTTTTCTTTTTGTCTCTGTTTTGGCCGTGTATTGGTGTCGGGGATGGGGCTGTGGTGAGGACGGAGTGGGGCTGGTGAGAGTTTGATTTTGGTGGCTGCGATGATTGAATTGACGGAGGGGTGCTGTTTGATTATTGTTGTGGAGATGGGAAAGATTTTGTTTCAGTTTAGAGGGAGGTAGTGTGTGGTTGAATCTGTGGTATGGTTTTTAGGCAGCGGGGTTCGGGCTGTGACGAGACTGTTTTGGAGGGCTGTGAGGGGGCCGTTTGTATCAGTATTTAGGGATAGTGGGGAGGCTTGTGATGCTATGATAATGATTTTTAGAGGCGAGGAGGCAGTGGCGAAACTGAAAAAGTAATTGGCGTCGTAGCAATTTTGGAAGCTGAAAACAGTGGCGTACGAGGGCTGATCTGAACAGCGGCAGCAGTGCCAAGGCAGTGGCTCGACGATGCTGTGGCTGATGTTGGCGAGAGGACTGAATCAGTTATAGTGGGGGCGAGGGCGTCGCTGCAGTTTTGGGTATGTCTTGGTTCAACGGGTTAGATTAAGCTTATGTTTTGTTTTTCTATGTTTTGCTTATCTCCTGAGCTTAAACTCGTGAAATCTGTTTATCAATAGATAATAACATTTATGTATCCACTGCTAGTTTTAATATATCTATGTATGTATGTATGTATGGCCCTATGCTTTCCTTGGTGTTCCTGAATTAAAGAGAGAAATGGAAATGGGTCACAATTCAATTGTTTTGCCTAGATCAGGAGTCTAAGAAGCTTGTTTACTCTTTAGATTATTAATTCATAGTTGTAATGTGTATAATGAAGGTGGTTGCCAGTTTGTATGCTAGGGAATATTTTCTTTGTCTAATTTGATCACTACTTAAAGAAAGTCACACAATGTTGTTTAGTGTTCATTATGTTCAAGCATGAAATTTGTTGGAAGTTTGAGAGTCTAGGTATGTGTTGGAGCCATCCATTCAGATAATTTAGTTAAGTTTGTACTTTTAGTTAGGTTAGGAGTTGGGAAACCTTTTAGTTCAATTCTAAGTTAGTTTGGTTCCATTTAGTTAGTATGGGGCTGTTTTAGTTGGATTTTGGTTGTTCTAGTTTGGTCATAGACCTTCTAGTTACTATAATGAGTAATGGGTGTCCTTTAGAGGGCCCTACTTGTACATTTTTCAGCTTTTAGGGAGCAATTAAGTGGCTGAAAATAGTGCTAAAAAGGGCTGTACCATGCTGAAAAATAGTCAAAAAACACTCAAGTAGTAGGGGTGTGGGCTTGTACTTTTGTGCAAGTCTATACCCCACCTTTGGCTCTTATTTTTCAGCATTAAATAGAGCTTTAGCTCCTCATTTATAAGGAACAATCAGCTGAAACAAGGCTGAAATTGAGAGTAAAAATACTTGAGAAAAATAGCAAGTTTTTGAATAAAAGATTTAGAACCAAAAGCCCATATACCAAGGGTCTTTTGGGGCATAAATCTACTAGTTTTAAGAGTTAAAAGGAGGTCATAAAGGGCTGTTTTAGTGGCTGTTTTGTTTGGTTCTGTTTGGCTTTGTTTCATTTGCTTTTGGCTTGGAATTTTCGGCACAAGGTAAACACAAATGAACATTGTATAAGATTTCTTGCATAGTTTTTCCTTGGTAAATGACATGTATAAAGTTCACAATCTAATAATCATGGCTTGAATTATTCCTTCTGTTTATGTCATTGTTGCTTGTATGTCCATAATCTGTTAGTTTCGTTCGAACCGTTGAAATTATGATAGCAAAATAAATGGGGGTTCATGATAGCTCCTGGACTAAGTAAGTTAGTACATATTCTATATTTTTGTCTATTGTTAGCCATGTATTTAATAGACTTTGAAGAAAAAGGCCATGGTTGAAACATGCACAAAAATGAAACCTGCCAAACCTGTGGCCACGTTAATGTTAGTAATAGCAGCTGTAAATTTTGCAAAGGAAGGATGTATTTCTTTTTGTAACTTGTTAAAGAAATCAATCATTTACACATGCAAGCCAGAGTTTAAAAACTGTGACTCATTTATGTAAATATGCCATGGACAGAATTGAAATTTTATAGGTAGAGTAAGACTTTAAAAGGAAACAAATCTGGAAACGCTAAACTTGTTAAAGAAAAGGGGACATTTGGTGCAAACCATTTCACAAAGTGGACTGCAGCTGCAAGACTTCTTTAAAAGCCAACGTTGGTAGAATCTCGCATATTTTGCACGCTTAGCTTTAGTTTCAGTATATTTTGCACGTTTTAGTTCAACTTCAAATGATGTTTTAACTCATGGCTATAAGCTTTTTTTTTTCTTTATATAACAAAATTTTCAAATGTTGTAAATATTTTGTCCATTTATATCTTAAACTAGTCAAATGCATTCTACTTTGACATAATTAAATTATCCACTTGAAAATATAACAAATAGGCTTTAAATTTAGGACGTTTGCTTTAAATCTGGCCATGTGTTAATTACTTGCACAACTATCATTTATACAATGAATAAATAAAAATATGGTCAATTGTGCAAAACAGACTTTAAAACTGTCCATTTGCGCAAAACCCTTCAGCCCACATTATAAAAAATGAGCCATTCTCTTTTTTTTCTAATAGCAGCCCATAAAGCTGTTCACATTTAACAAAAAACCTACTACATGTATATACTTTCATAATCTGTATCTCAAATAAAGGCAAATTTGGGAGTCCTAGGCAAATTAATAGGAGTAGAAAAACTTACATAATTAGGCAATATTATAAGTATGATTTGTGATCTACTTATTAAGCTAAAAGAAAAAAAAAAACTAAATTGATTTAAATTAATTTTAAATTAATTATTATTTTTGAAGTTAATTAAATGCTCTTAAAAAATAGACCAGTCCTTTGTAAAGTTGGAAATACGCAATACATTTTATTTTATTTTGAATCAAAGTGTAAATTCTTCCAGTCCTCTGTGAGGTTGGAAAAGAATTAACACTTTTAAGATTTTTCTGTATCAAAGTATAAGTTCAAATTAACGGCACTAATATAACAACCATATTTAACAAATTAAAATTGCGACAATAAAGCAACTGTGCTCGGCACAGGACTCGAGGGTGCCTAATACCTTCCCGAGAGTCAACTGAGAACCTTACCCGAATCTCTAAAATGCAGACCATTAGACGAGTCAAAGGTGTTCCAAGGTACCTTCTGGTGACTTGGCACACCTTAAACTATGTCAAGTGGCGACTCCGAGTTTCTCTAAAATAATTTTGTACCTTTTGTAACACCCGTCACAGCCTTTAAATACACAATTTCTATTTATTTTAGTTTTTGTGTGTTAAAAAAGGGTCATGACAGTAATGCTGATAAAGTGGAGGAGAATAATGAAAGTCCAGAGCCATCTTCACCTGCAAAGTCAGAAAAACTCACTGGATCTACAGCCGGAGAAGCAAATACTTGTGAAGCAAAGATCACATTCACAAGTGATGATATCCTACTTGGGGAAGTTCCTCACATTCGTCCGTTGTTCATGGTTGGATATGTGAATGAACAAAGAGTGAATAGAATCTTGATTGATGGAGGATCCGAAATCAACACTCTGCCTATTCACACAATGAACGAACTTGGCATCTCAAGAGAGGATTTGATTGAAAGCCGTTTGATGATCCATGGATTCAATCAAGGGGGCAAAGGGCCATATGTGCTACAAAAATAGACCTCACTATTGGAGAAATGACTTCAGGCGCATGGTTGCATGTGATCGATGCAAAGACTTCCTATAACATCTTGCTGGGAAGGCCGTGGATACATGAGAATAAAGTTGTCCCATCCACTTATCACTAATGCCTTAAGTATCATGAAGATGGTATTGAGAAGAAAATCGTTGCTGATGACTAGCCATTCACCGAATCTAAAGCGTACTGTGCTGACGCTAAATTTTACTTGAAAAATATCGTTAATGAAGTCAGGGTTGATGACATCGCCAAGACATCGGATCCTAAGATTGCAATAAAGAATGCTGAGATTGCAGCTGGGAAAGCAAAAGTTGTAGAGGATGAAGATAGAAGCCACTATATTCAAATGAAACCACATAAGCAATACTTTGCACCTTCAGGCAAGAATACGGGATCTACGCTTCGCTACATCCCGAAATTGAAGGAGAAGAAAGACCAATCATCCGACTTGCAAAGTGACTTGCTGAATGGATTAACGCTTCCTATCAAGTGGCTTGATGCTTTGAAGTTATCCTCAAATTTGCTTGGAAAGTTTGTGGCCCAAAATCCGCCGGAGAATAGTGCACTCCCCACAAAGCGTACAAACGAGGGTTTTGATCCGAATGCTTATAAACTATTTGCAAATGCCGTTGATCCCAACAAACCATCTAAGTTAGGGAAGCTCCTACCAGAAGGGTCAATGCAGAAATCACGTGAAGGCTTGGGCTTCGAAAAACCCCCCACCAGTTCGCATCTCTATAAGGAGGGCAAGCATCAATTATGTAGGTGCTGAAGATGAGTCCGTTCCTTCAAACAAAAGAAACTCTGTCTTTGATCGGCTCGGAGAACCAACTGCAAGAACTTCTGTCTTTGATAGGTTGGGACCATTGAAGAAGAGGAACAAGCTCCAAAAGGATGATGTAAAGGCAAAGGTAACCATTTCTCCTAACGCCCTAAACCTTTCAATAGATTGCCAAAGTCTGATCCCTTCAAGGATGAAGCGTCAAGCAAAACTAGTAGTTTCATGTGGAGAAGTGTTAAAGGCAAAGACTCACACTATAGTCCATACAAAGGAGCATGAGGAAGACAAAGAAAGCGTAGGATCTTTATATTACGTCGTCGCAGAAGAAGAACAGAATGCTTCATATCCGAATAATGTCAAGAATGAGTTGGAGGATATTTCCTTGTGTCACCACATATCTTTCAACGATGGAGATCTGCAGGAAGATGAAGATGCTAAAGACACTCCATCTGAGCTTGAAGAAGGAGTGAAGACGACAGTTGATGCATTGAAAGAGATCAACCTCGGCACAGATGAAGAACCAAAACCCACCTATATAAGTGCTTTGTTGATGAAGGATAAAGAAAGTGCTTATGTAGAGCTGCTGTAGGAGTATAGAGATGTCTTTGCTTGGAGCTACAAAGAGATGTCTGGTTTAGACCCCAAAGTAGCGGTCCATCATCTGGCGGTTAGAAATAGTGCTCATCCTGTTAAGCAAAGCCAACGCCGCTTCAGGTCAGAGCTGGTACCCTTGATCGAGAATGAAGTCAACAAGCTTATCGAGGCTGGTTTTATTCAGGAAGTCAAGTATCATACTTGGATTTCAAGTATAGTCCCTGTAAGGAAAAAAATGGCCAAATTCGAGTTTGTGTTGATTTTAGAGATCTCAACAATGCATGTCCTAAGGATAAATTTCCACTCCCCATCCCAGAACTCATGATTGACGCCACTACTTGATATGAGGCAATGTCCTTTATGGATGGCTCATCTGGTTATGACCAGATTCGTATGTCTCCTAAGGATGAAGAACTCACAGCGTTTCAAACGCCTAAGGGAATTTACTGCTCCAAGGTGATGCCATTTGGCCTGAAGAATGCTGGAGCTACCTATCAAAGAGCTATGCAAAACATCTTTGACAACATGCTTTACAAAAGTGTCGAGTGTTATGTTGATGACTTGGTGGTGAAATCAAGAAACAAGAAAGATCACCTACAGGACTTGAGAACGGTGTTTGAATTGCTGCGAAAACACCAACTTCGGATGAATCCTTTAAAGTGTGCATTCAGAGTTACTTCTGGTAAATTCTTCGATTTCATTGTTCGACATCGACGGATTGAAATTGATCAAGCTAAAGTCGATGCGACTTTGGAGATGCCTGAGCCTAGAAATATTCATGAACTAAAGAGTCTACAAGGAAAGTTGGCGTATCTTAGGAGATTCGTTTCAAATCTGGCCGGAAGATGTCAACCATTCAGACATCTTATGAAGAAAGGTGTCCCTTTCGAATGGGATCAAGCTTGCAGCAACGCATTCGAGTGCATCAAGTCGTACCTGATGAAACCTCCAGTTTTAGCTGCACCTATACCTGAAAAGCCGCTGATATTATATATCGCAGCGCAAGAAAGATCTGTTAGGGCACTTTTGGCTCAAGAGAATAGTAAAGGGAAAGAAAATTCCCTTTACTACTTAAGTAGGATGATGACACTAAATGAGTTGAAGTACTTGCCAATCGAAAAGTTGTGTTTGGCGCTAATCTTCTCTATTAAAAAGTTGAAGCACTACTTTCAAGCTCACATCGCCCGACTCATTTCGAAAGCAAATCCTATAAAATTTGTGATGTCAAAACCCGTCCTTAGTGATCGTTTGGCGAGATGGTACCTCCAGTTTTAACAATTTGAGATTGTATACGTCCCTCAAAAAGCGGTGAGAGGACAAGCATTGGCAGACTTCTTGGCGGACCTTCTAATACCTGATGATTGGGAGCTCACTGATGAATTACCTGATGAAGATGCAATGGTCGTCGAAGTTCAACCATCGTGGAAGATGTACTTCCACGGTGCTGCACATCATGATGGACTGGGGCTGGTGCGGTTTTCGTAACTTCTGAAGGAGAGGTTTTCCCATATTCCTTCACGCTGACACAACATTGTTCTAATAACGTCGCAGAGTACCAAGCACAATACTTGGTCTCGAAATAGCAGTCGACATGAAGCAGTTACAGCTGCAACTATATGGAGACTCTAAATTGGTAATCAATAAGCTTCTGGGTAGCTATGAGGTAAGGAAACCAGAGTTACAACCCTATCACAATTATGCACAGAAGTTAATAGGATGGCTTGGGGATGTAACCCTCCAGTATGTGCCGAGGAAGGAAAATAAGAAAGCTGATGCCTTAGCGGCTTTGGCTTCAATACTTACCTTGCATGAACAGAAGCAAGTTAATATCTGCCAAAAATGGGTAGTACCACCGTTTGATGAAGGCGTGGATGGTGAAAATGAACTTCAACGTCTTGTTGCTGTTTCCGAGGCTGAGAAGGAAGACTGGCGGAAACCTATAATTGATTACCTCAGTCACGGAACCCTTCCATAAAATCCGAGAAGGAGAGCCGAAATCCGTCGTAGAGCACCGCGTTTCCTTTACTACAAGGATACTCTATAAGGAAGATCATTCGAGGGAGTAATTTTGCGATGTTTAGGAGATGATGAAACACTTCAAGCTCTGAAAGAAGCACACTCTGGGGTATGTGGATCACATCAGTCTGGGCCGAAGCTTCACTTCCATATAAAAAGGATGGGGTACTACTGGCCAACAATGGTGAAGGATTTCTTGGACCATGCTCGGAGGTGCAAGGCTTGTCAGCTCCATGAAAAATTCATACATAATTTACCGATTCGGTATCCCTCGTTATATAATAACGGATAATGGCAAGTCATTTGATAATAGACTGATGAATAAAATATGTGATCTCTTTGGCTTCAAGCTGCGCAAATCTTCCATGTACAATGCTGCCGCCAATGGCCTAGCCGAAGCATTCAATAGGACCTTGTGAAATTTACTTAATAAGGTTGTTTCCAAATCCAAGCGAGAATGGCATGAAAGGATGGAAGAAGCTTTATGGGCGTATAGGACAACTCACCGCACACCAACGCAAGCAACTCCTTACTAGCTTGTTTATGGAGTTGAAGCTGTGTTGCCACTGGAGCGTCAAATACCATCCTTGAGACTTGCTCTCCAAGAAGGGCTCACTGATGAAGAAAATGCTCGCTTACGCCTTGAAGAGTTGGAGGCTCTCGATGACAAAAAGACTCGAAGCTCACGCCTTGAATGTTATCAAGCTCGTCTATCTCGTGCTTTCAATAAAAAGGTTCGCCCGAGATCTTTCCAGGTTGGTGATCAAGTTCTTGCAGTAAGAAGACCCATTATCACTTCCCATAAATCTGGGGGCAAGTTCACTGCAAAATAGGATGGACCGTATGTTGTGCAAGAAGTCTATTCAAGTGGTGCCTATAAGCTTATTGATGCTGAAGGAAAAAGACCCGGTCCTATAACGGGAAATTCTTGAAGAAGTACTATCCTTGAAGTTGAAATGCTCCTCGACGCACGAGCCTAAACTGCAAGCTGATACGCTCCTCGACGCACGAGCCTAAACTGCAAGTTGACACGCTCCTCGACGCACGAGCCTAAACTGCAAGTTAACACGCTCCTCGATGCACGAGCTTAAACTGCAAGTTGACATACTCCTCGATGCACGAGCTTAAACTGCAAGTTGACACGCTCCTCGACGCACGAGCCTAACTGCAAGTTGACATGCTCCTCGACACATGAGCCTAAACTGCAAGTTGACATGCTCCTCGACGCACGAGCCTAAACTGCAAATCGTCATGCTCCTAGACACACGAGCTTAAACTGCAAATTGCCACGCTTCTTTGATGCACGAGCATAAACTGCATAAAACTCCTGGCCCGCAAGAGTCTAAACTGTGCACGGCCTTAAAAAAAAGAGTCTGCTAGGTTGAAAACCTCGAAAGAGGCGGCCTAGGCAAAAGTTAGGACAACCAAAAAAAAATATACACTTCTTTTATTATGAACTACGTAATGACTTGATCCTCTTCATCGAGGTACGTAGGCAGCTTAGAGCTCAAATTCTAAGTTCAGTCGCCCAAAAAGAAGAAAAATTATATTCCTTGTCAAGTTTCACATTGTTATGTATAGATCAAGTTTTAATTATTAAAGCTTACAACCCAAAGAGAAAACATGATTACCTGCCAGGGTGTTTCGAATTCCGAGTCCAGCTCAAATTATTGTCCTAGGAAAGTTTGAAGAGACTCGACTCAAGATATTTGATTTGTGGTGGGAGGATATCTCTTCGACTTTCTGATATTCTTCGAGCATGGCAAGTGAGAGATGCTCCCAAAAACTCAAATAATAGTTTAATGGGGGTAACCCTCCAAAGCAAAACGGTGGCTTCGATGGGATGGTTATAGTCCTTTAGTAGGCTGCAAAGTCTTCATCTTGGAGTCTCCCAATTCGCCAAGTCTTCAAGTTAGAGTTCGAGTTCGCCAAAGTCTTCAAGTTGGGACTTTCAAATTTGCCAAGTCTTCGAGTTGAGGTTGATGGTCTTCAAGTTCGAGCCTTCAAATACGCCAAGTCTTCAAGCTAGATTATTCAATTTCGCAAAGTATTCAAATTAGAGTCTCCAAATTCTCCAAGTCTTCAAGCTGATGTCTTCAAATATATGTCAAGTGTTCAAGTTGGGGTCTTCAAGTTTGTCAAGTCTTCAAGTGGGATCTTCAAATGTGACAATCTTTCAAGTTAAGGTCTTCGACTCTTCCAAGTTTGACAAGGCTATAGGTTGAAGTCTTCAAGTCCATTGGTCTTCAAGATGATGTCATTCAGGTATGGAGAGTCTTCAAAGTTGAAATACTTAATTTAAAGAGCCTTCGAGTTTGTCGAGTCTTGGAATGGGGTTTTTATATTAGCCGATCTTCAAGTTGCTCTTCCAAATGGCTTTTTCTATAGGTTTGTTGTCGTTAAAGTGGGAGTGTGTTGCCACTCCAATCACCTTAAACTTGACTTTCCCACGAGTATCGCTCCAAGTAAGTCTTTCATGGGATTGTCGTCGTTACAGTGAGAGTGTGTTGCCACCCTAATCACCTTAAACTTGACTTTCCCACGAGTATCACTCCAAATAAGTCTTCCATGGGATTGTCGTCGTTAAAGTGGGAGTGCGTTGACACCCCAATCACCTTAGACTTGACTTTCCCATGAGTATCGCTCCCAAATAATTCTTCAATGGGTCATCCTCGTCAGAGTAAAGGTTGACTCCTTCATAACCATCTTCTGGCCTACAAAAAGAAGCGCAAAGGGATATACAAAAAAAAAAAAATTACCTTGTGAGAGAAGAGGATGACAATTGAGTCACAAAAGCAGTCTTTTATTTGCTGGAAAAAAAAGCAGGAATGTGTCAGCAAATAAAGATGCGAGGAAAAGGGGAAGCAACGGAAAAGGGAGTGTCGTTACAATTAATCTCCTAAAAGTATTTAGGATCACTGTGATGCGACCTGTTAAGTATGTTCAAGTTGGAAGTAATATTAATAAAAGTATATTAAATCTCTTGTATAAGTGATTTTCCTTTCATGCAACATGCGCTAGAAATAGGAAAGGAATATTAATCACTCAACGTTCTTTAAAAAAAAAGTATTTTTGCATTAAGAGTTCAAGGAATAGAAGGCTTCTTGAATCTGGCGAAGCGAGTTCGTTATGACATAAAGAATTTAGGAAGGCAAATTGTCAACAAAGCAGTGTGTGGAAAAAATTATTGTTCTTGTTTTATGCCATTTTGAATGAGTACAGAGTACAAAGAGATATGTAAAGCTTGATAATGATGATATATATGAACTGGAAAGCAAAGAGTTGTTGGAAGAATTAATTGCAACATATCTGTAAGATGCGAAAAGAAGCCAAGAAACATACCACCACCGTGATTGTTTGCCATAGGACGTTAGAATAATCTCAGCAAGAACGTGGCCAAGTGCATTGTATTTGATTCTACGTTTTAAGATGTCTGTTAGGTGAATATTTATAGATATCGTAAGCTCTCCTATTTTGATATGAAGTAGATTCCTATTGTGCTTGGACATATTAAAAGGAATAGGATTGTCATTTATATTGACGTGGACATTTAAAGTGGTCTTAAATCCAAGCAAAAAGGAAAAAGTTCACTGCCTGAATTATGAATTCTACGTAAACTAGAATTATGGCAACCATTCAGTATTATGGAAAGGAAAAGTCAACAGCAAGTTCTAAAAATGTGGGTATTTCTTGACCAACGGATGTTTTAAGGCTGCTTAGAGAAGTGTAGCCACTTTTCTTTATAGCTTGTTGACTTATAGCCTTTTTATGGCCTGTTAACTGGATAATAACCAATTTTGACACAACCTGCTTATCATGTAGGCACTTTATGGGTCATTACTTGAAAATGGCCACATGAGTAAAGAAATTACTTCAAGTCTAGTCTTCGGATGTCACAAGGACAAGCCTTGAAGTAGGGGGCATTTTAGACGAGTAAATTTTGTTGGATACAAATCCATAAATTAATTTGGTTATATATTAAATTCAGGATAAATTAGTCCAAATAATTAATGGACTAGTATAATTGGATTAACTATTTAAGTCCAATATCCATGGAATTAATAAAAGCCCAAATCTATTGGGCTACAAATGATGAGCCCACTTTATTGTAAAAATTTCGCCCAGCAGCCACTTTTAACACTGGTATTTAGTTTGAGGCCACTATTTTTATTGGTCTTACACTAGAGGCCACTTTTGGGCCTTTACTAAATAAATATTGACTTAAGTCTTTGATAATTGACTGAACTTCAGTCCATACGGCCCCTGGACTGAAGTTTCATCTCTAAGGACTGAACTTCAGTCCATGGTATGGCCATGAACTGAAGTTCCATCTTTAAGGATTGAACTTCAGTCCATATGGCCATGGACTGAAGTTCCATCTTAAGGACTGGACTGAACTTCAGTCCATATGGCCCTGGATTGAAGTTCAATCTTTAAGGACTGAACTTCAATCCGGCCTCTGGACTGAAGTTCGATCTCTTTAAGCAAAAGTGGCCACAAACTAATGGTATTAGTGGCCTGTACCCAAAGACCAGTGGCAAAAGTGGCCTTTCGTGCACTTTCCCCTATAAGCCCAAAGTTAATGGATATCATCTTATTCTAAAGGCCCAAATCAGTGCCACATGTGCAAGCGACGTGGCGCTAAGTCTAATGAAATAGCCAATTGGATCATGACACACGTCAAATGATGCGGCAATCCAAGTCAAACCCAAAGACCAATGAAAATACGCCATGTGGACATGTGACATATTATGGCCAATCAAATATGGCCTAGTCACTGCTTAAATCTGATTGGCCGGTCCATGGGCCAAGACCCGTCAGGGTTTCTTGGTGGCTACTCCACTTCATATCTATATAAAGGAGTCAAATCTCTCATTTGAAATAAGAAGAAATCAGAAGCAAGAATCCATAACAAGAATCAAGAAAGAGCTCGTGGATCAAAGCAAGAGATTTATACAAAGCTGCAAGCACCCAAATATTTCTCTACAAGTTCTAGAGATCAAGACGAAGATTCAAGATCAAGCTTTAAGCCCTTGAATCCAAGTACAAGTTCAAGATCAAGACCAAGTTCAAGACAAAGCTCCAAAGCCCTTGTACTCATCAAGTCAAGATCAAGATCAAATCCAAATTCAAGTCCAAACTTCAAGATCAAGCTCAAGCTCAAAAGCCCTTGAAGTTATTATTTTGAAAAGACGAATCAGAGGAATTCTAGAGATTGTAACACTCATATTTTGATAAATAAAATATAAATGCAATATTTTCTTGTCTCGATATTTATTTTCTTGACGCGAGTTTAGTTGTTACAACCTCAAATATAAATTTTTATGATAGAACTATTTGGTTGATGAGTCAATGACCAATGAACTGGGTAGAGGAAATAACCATGGGTAGTCTAATTGATGTCAGTTTCTGAAAAGCCAATACATGAGTAGCACAAACTATATTTCCTATTATTTAATTTGATTGAATTACAAGCTTTATGGTTTATGTACCCTGAATTATATATTGCTTTCATAGAATTGTATAAAGATTGAGCAGTTTTGATCAATTAAAGTTTGACTCGGAATAGAAGGTGTCCGGAGATGAGTGATGATCTCTTTCGTTATTACTAGAAAAACACGATTTAGGGGCGGAAGAGTAGAGACGGCTAACCGTCCATATTTGCGTAGAGACGGATAGCCGTCCCTATTATTCTGACAATTTAAGAAAATACAAACACTAGAGACGGCCAGCCGTCCCTATTTTCTTAGAGACGGCTAGTCATCCCTAAAACAATCTGTCAAATTTTTAAAAAACAAAAGTTAGGACGGCCAGCCCTCCCTATTATCTTAGAGAGAACTAGCCGTCCCTAACACAATATGTCAAATTTTAAAAAGAAAAAAGTTAGGGACGGCCAGCCCTCCCTATTATCTTAGGGAAGGCTAGCCGTCCCTAACACAATCTGCCAAATTTTTAAAATACAAAAGTTAGAGAGGGCCAACCCTTTCTAATTATTTAGAGACGGCTGGCGTCCCTAACCATTCTGTTAAATTCCACCATATCCACCTACAAAACACACGAGCATATCACACAAAAATACATCTTCTTCCTGACAAAACCTCTCTCTCCCGATTTCAAGCATCCCCAAACACATTTTCTTCCTTCAAACACCTCTAAAACATTAATCAAACGACTCACCTTCTTCATTGGTAAGTTTTTTCCTTTTTTTTTCACTTTTTCTCGGTAAAATTTAAATAAAAACGGGGTTAATTTTTTTTCAAAATTTGCAGCCCTTCCGTCAAGATCTATCATGGAGATCAACATCAAAGACTCGATTGATATTGCTCAAGACTCAATCGAAGACTCAATTGAAATCAATACAAAAAATATTGGACATATTTCTTCCATACCACTATTAATGTCCTTTTGTTAAGACTTTATGTTGCATGTGTCTTTAATTGTTAGTTGTGAAACTTTATATTTGGAGTTGGATTTGGCATAAGTGTTATGTACCTTTATGCTTAGGATTTAAAGTAAATGTATGGAAGATTTAGTAGACTTATTATTAAAATATTTGTGTATTCTAGTTTAATTATCTGTTCGACTAGCTCTGTTATATATGGATGTGCATTGGATGTTGGCAAGCATGTATCTATTTTTTGACATTTTATTGTGCAAGTTTATCACAAGTAGCGACGGCTAGCCGTCTCTACCAAACTAAAAACGTCAAAATAGGGACGGGCACCCCTCCCTAAAAAAATCCAGATTTCAATGTGTAGGGAGGGTTAGCCGTCCCTAATTAGTGAAAAACGTAAAAATAGGGATGGCCTCCCCTCTCTAAACAAAAAATTATATTTCAGATTTCAATGTGTAGGGAGAGCTAGCCATCGCACGTTGCGGACGACTGCCCGTCACTATGTATCTAGCGTCGAGCGATTTACGGACGGACGATACCGTCGCATAGCCTGTCCATAAACAACGTTTAGAGACGGCTAGCCGTCCGTATTGTTCGTCCCTAAAATGCGTTTTTCTTGTAGTGCGTGGGTTGTTTTTGAGTTCTTGCATTTTTATATCTAATGCAGATATGATTAGCTTTCAAATCGATTGAAATGTTTTGTTATAGTATTTGCTTGTAACAGGGACAGATTCTTACTTTAAACTATGGTATATTTTATGAAAGCTTTAGATTCAAACATTGTGAGACGTTCTAAAATAAAAGAGTATCTTACACAGTTGGACAAATTAAAAAATATACTCTATTTCTTTTCGTGAAAGGAGGAAGTAGTTGAGTAGTACTATTTATTCACTAAAGTTTTGATTTATCTTTCATCTGTAATTTACGAATTTAGAAACACTTGAGTTGTCGTATGCTTCAAAATTTTACCTTTCAACCCTCCAATTGAATGAAGACAAATTCTGCGTTTTCTACTGTTGTAAAATTGATGAAGCTCTTTGGTTACAGACTTTTGGTTCTTTGGGGGTTAGATGGCTCTATCCAAACATCACTCAAACAAGATTTTATTATGATCATCAATAGCCCTAATTATCGTTCTCAAAATTAGAAAGCATGTCTTTCCCTATTGAAATTGCGGCTTTTATATACAAAAATATTGCACAACGTCTAAATAAACACTTCTGTTTGTTAAGAATCAGTCCAACCAAATACCTTTTACCAAAAATATATGAAAGATAACCTAATTTATGGATCACCTTATTCTTAGACATGAATAGATTGTTTTAATATTTTATTATAAGTTAAAAAGATGTGCACTATTGTTTCCAATAATAGAAAACTTAAGTAGGAAATAACAAGGGTCCCACTTTGATCAAGCCCCAATAAATAACAATAGGGTTAAAAAAATAATTAGTTAATTAAACCACCATTAGTATACGTTGTCCAATTGCACGTTTGTGTTTTTTACCTTCTCCGCACCGAAAGTTGGATGAAAATTACATGGTTTATTGTTTACTCGAATTGAACATGATTTTAATGTTCTGAATACTATTGTAGATTCCCAATAATGGAAAGTCTATTGAATAGGCGATGAGCTTTTGGAACTTCAAAATTAAGATATATATAATTCTTTTATTATACTCTTTCTAATGCTAATAATAACTATTGATTGGATTATACGACGATTTCCACCAGCAAACTATTTTGTACAAGAGATAATACTATTAATATGACATTATTATTATTATTATTATTATTATTATTATTATTATTATTATTATTATTCTTTTGTTTCTATGATTGGCAAATACTGTTGTTAGTTTCTAATCCTTCCTTTCATAAATGAAAATTACGTATCACCAATTATGTGTGACGCGCCAACAACGTCAATATATATATCAAAAATTATAAATAAAATATCTTTTGGTTGCTACAATGTCAGAGCTCATTGTACCCACATGTAGAAAATATTTGTCGAGTGTATAATTTTCGACTGCATTTTTATAGGATTTTTTTATATAAAAGTACAAGTTTTAGAACTTAATTACCAAACATAGCAATATTTTAGCAAAATAATTCTATATAGAGGAAAACACAAGTTAATTACAAATATAGCAAAAATATAGTAATATTTTACCATAACATACCAAACCCTTACATTCTTCTTCCTATTTCCCGCACTATCACTTTTGCTCCTCTCATTTCTTCCTATTTCAATTTTCCTCCCACCATTTTCTCCAATTTCACTTTTATTCCTATCATTTCCCCCAATTTCACTTTTCCTCATCCCATCCTCGATGTATCTCGTGGTATCTCACCGTATCTCAACTGTTTCTGCAACACCGTATCTCAACTGTTTCTGCATCGTTTCAACTGTTTCTGCCGCACCGTATCTAACTGTTTCTGCATTGTTTCAACTGTTTCTGCATCATCGTATCTAACTGTTTCTGCAGCACTGTATCTAACAGTTTCTGCACCGTTTCTACTGTTTCTAACTGTTTCTGCAGCATTGTATCTAACAGTTTCTGCACCGTATCCAACTGTATCTCACTGTATCTACATTGTTTCAGCACTGTTTCAGATTATTTCAACACCGTATCTAACTACTTCTCGACTGTATCAAGCTGTTTCTTGACCGTTTCAGCATTATTTCGTCTTATTTGTATATTGTTTCTCACTGTTTCTAAGCTATTTTTACCTTTTTAGCATTATTTCATATTATTTTTTATATTTTATTTCAGAATTTTTCACAAGCGATTTTAGATTGTATCATATCGTTTCATCACCGTTTCAGACTATTTCAACTATGTTGAGACTGCATAATAGTGTTTCAATGCCGTTTTAAGACTGTATCATATTGTTTCAATGCCGTTTTAGACCATTTCAGACTGTATCATAGTGTTTCAATACCGTTTCAGACTGTTTCAACATCGCTTCAGATCGTTTCAACTCCGTTTCAAACTGTATCATTGTGTTTCAATACCGTTTCAGATTGTTTCAATCCTGTTTTAGACCGTTTCAACCTATTTAAGACTGTTTCAACAACGTTTTAAAGTGAGTTTCTCCTTTGTTAGATCAAAATATATGAAAAGTTGGACCCACCCCCAAATCTGATTCAAATCGGATCCAGACTGTTTCAAATCCATTTTAAACGATATCATTCTGTCTTTTGCTTTCATGAATTGCATCTTTAAGATTAGCTATTGACCTTGAACAACCAGATCGTCGTCGGTGACTGTAACAGTTACTTCTCGCCAGACTGTTTGTTGAAGCCTTAGGGTTCCTCCGTTCTAGCATCAACAAAATCACTATTCGCATCGAGGATCTCAGCGGGAGTAATTGTATCCCGCGATAGATCCACAGAGGCTTCGTAACAGAAACAGAGGAGATAAATCGTAAAGGGGAAAAGGTAATCGGCTCTCCATCGTCTTGTAGCTGGTTTCCGGTGAAGATGATGACGGTAACGGGCCAGTTCTTGTGAGTTTGTTTGAATCGAAATCAGTGACGGATCGAGTGAATCCTCCACCATCGCTACTGCCAGAGTTGATAGTATTGGTATCGTTGTTGTCGTTAGTGTTGGTATTTCCATCGCGAAACTCTGGTGGTAGCTCTGTGTCTATTTGGTCCGGTGGTTGTGGTTTGGATATGGGAGAGGGTGGCGGCTGATTTGCTTAGGGAAAGTGGAGAAAGTAGTTTTAGGGTTTCTAGGAGAGTGGGTATAAGTTATTAAAAATGAAATGTATTGATTATTGAAAAAATATCCTAAAAAATATTGTTATGTATGATAATTTTAAAAATATTGCTATTTTTGTGTAATTATGGGTGTATATTTGTATATATGTGTAAAAAAATCCCTTTTTATATTCTTTCAATGGTTTTAGTTTTATAATTAAAATTTTCATCACTAAATTATAATAACCTTTTATCCAACTATTTTACAGAAAATGTCACGCAAATGCACCCTTCATCTAAGCCCAATAACTAACTAATGAATTTACAAAAGTTCTTTTTTATTTTTTATAAGTTTGGATGATTCGTCAAAATATAAAAAATAATTGCATAACTTTTAAAAATAGACCGAAAATATGAATGGTGTTGCGCTAAAAGAGCCATCAAGAAAAATTCTATCCATAAGCCCAGCTGACTGGGCACATGACCAACTAGTCTTGACTAAAAGAAATTTTACGCCAGTGACGCTCTAAACAGCTTAATTATGTAACATACTGATACTTTTAGGAATTCACGTAACATAATGATACTTTTAAATTTATTACAAAACATAACATAAGGGGCAAAAAAGAAATTCCATACACTTTTTAGCGGTTTTTTTTTTAAAAATTTTTTCCCCATTTTTCTCTCACATCCTATACAATTTCTCCCTTTTGAAACTGTCCTTTACTTACATTCTCTTTTCTTTTTCTTCATTGCGATCAATTTTACAAAATTTAGGGTTTTATCACCGACAACTTTTCGTTGGAATTTGCTCGAAAATGTCACGAAATACAGATAGTTCATCGTCCGCTCGTAAAATTCGTATGAAAATCGCGGCACGCGAGGAACTCGCTGGTTGTTAGGGGAGGTCCACAATGGAGGTTAGTCGAAGTTAGTAGTCCTGAAGGTTCGTTGGTTGTTACACCTGGTAAACGGAAGTCGAGAGATGACGATAAAGGTAACCGTGTTGTAGATGACGATAAAGGTATAAGTGTTGTAGATGACAACTTCGTCAATGAAATCGGTGTTGATGTTAGGTTTGAAAAGAGTAAATATGACTGATCTGGAGTTCTCGTATAAAATCAGTCTTGCTCACATCACAAGAAAATGTATGTATTTTTGTTTTCCTATTGTGTTTTTCTTCATCATTGTATATTTTTGTATATGTTTCCTAGTAAATATGTATCTTTTATGTAAAATGTGTATGGGATATTAGTGTATAAATTGTATTTGATTTTATATATTTGTATGTTCTTGTTTAAAATGTGTTTTCTGTTTTATAGAGATTTATTCTTGTGCATAAATATGTATTTTGTTGTATATATTTGTATGATCTTGCTTATTTAGTATGTACTTAGTGCTTTTGTGTATGTCCATTTTTATATTTCTTTGCTTTACATGTATTTTGTTGTATATTTTGTATGCTCTTGCTTATTTTGGTGTGTACTTTGTGCTCTTGTGTATGTTCATTTTATATTGTTGTAGCAATATGTATTTCAATAGCTTAGGTAGAAGTATAATTTTAGTAGACTTTTGTATGTTCACTGTATATATATCTCATATTAGTGTATAAACATGTATTTGCTTAGTATATCTTTTTATGTTGTTGTTGTTTTAGGTCTTTTTTGTGGCTTAGGTATGTGAAACTTTTATTGTAGTAATATGTATGTTTACTCGCTTATTTATATACAAATATATTTCCATTTATATACATGTATATACACACTCTCTTTTGTCTTTCCATTTTTGTATATCCTTGTATTGATTTCAGTTTTTTACCTACAGTTTATACATTTGTATTTACATTATTACACTTTTCCTTACTGTAATTTTTATTTTTTTTATTTGTCCATATTTAGGACTCCAGATTTTATGTACCTGCGAATATTGTTTCTGTTGTCGATCACTGGACTGCGACAACTCGTTATGCAATTGTTACGAACTTACAGGATACTTTAACACTTGTTCAATTGAAGTTGTTCAAGCAGACCTGCTCTGGGTACTTTTTTAGATCTGCCAGAAGTTGTTGGTCAATACCAATTAATTCACCACTTGATGTTAAGAGAAATTGTATCAGACAACCTCAATGAGTTTACAATTATGCTTAATGGTAGGCGTTGTGCTTCGGCCTAAGAGAATTTGCAGTCATAACGGGTTTGAATTGCTTTGGAGATGATATAATTGTTGTTTGATACTACTCCAAATAGGCTTATGTCAAGCTACTTCCCCAATCAGGAAAAGGTGCGCAAAGTGAGTTAATCAAATGTTTCATTGGTAACCGTTGGATTGGTGATGAAGACGCCATGAAGATTGTTATTCTGTATTTTCTACATGTATTTGTATTATCAACCGACAGTGGTCAGTACATACCCAAGGAACACTTTGATTTGGTTGAATCGGGGGCATATCTTACTTATCCATAGGGCAAATGTTCGTTTTTATTATTGCTTGAAAACATTAGCCAAAAGTTATCTTCTTTGAAATTTTATCATATTGATGGGTTGCCACTTGCAGTACATATTTGGTTTTATAAACGTTGTTCTGAAGTTAATCGCAAAGTTGCCATTCGTGTTGTTAACTTAAATCTTAGGATTCTCAGTTGAAAAGTTAATATCAATCAATTCTTGGTTTAGCAAGTTGTCCAAAAATATATTTAGTGGCACAGGAGCCGAGGTAACAAATAATTATAAAATTTTACAAGAATTACATTTGTTTTATTGTTATTTTGTATATGTATTTGTGTGAATTTGTACGCACATTTCCTCAAAATTTATTGTGTGGTTCGTTTTTAATTTTCATTATTTTTGTTTTTTTTCTTTTTTTATGTAGGTATTTACGAATATTGTTCCACCCCTGATGAGGTACATAACTTCAACTTTCCTCCTTTAGACGATGCCACTGTAATTGGACCTGAGGTGCCTCCCAGACAAAGTACTCCTGCTCGCGTTCCTGCTTCTTTGTTTATACCTGTCCCCTCAAAAAAATGCAACATAAAAAATAACATGTTCGCGTGTCCCAACCTGCGAATCTAGTTGACGTTGTGGCTGAGCTGCAACGATTGAACATTGGCTTTTAAGATTTCAAGATGCATGTATGTGTTGCTTTTATGTTACCATCTCTTTCATTTTGTCCAGCTTTCATCTGAAATGACATCAACTTGACCTTGTGTATTTTCTTTTGCATTTATTTTTTAGGTGGATTCTCAATTTAATAATCTTTATGCTTTCCTTACTGATTCATTTACCAAGGTGTTTGCTCGCTTGAAGGTATTAATCCGAATGGCTTACTTTTTTTCTATACGCGTTGTTGTATTTTGTTATGTGTGTATGTCGCTATTTTTTTATTTCAACGGGGTGTTGGAAGCAGCCCTTGTTGTGGATGAACATGATAATCGAGCTGGTAATTCTCAGTATGGCAGTCTATTTGAAGCCGGTCTTTCTATGTAACATACTGAGAGTGATACCAATTTTTTTGTATGTGTGTTTGCTTCTGTTTGTACATTTGTGTTATTTTGTATTCTTTTCCTAATGTATGCAAATATATTGTTGTGTATACAGGGTGCTGAAAGTGTCAATATTCAAGTTCCATCTATTGGCCGTGGTACTGAATATTTGGATGGCAGCACTGCAAAAGTTTGCACTTTAGTTCACCATACTGCAACCCCACTTAGTAGTAGTGTATGTGTGTTGTCCTTGAATACACACTTATCTTAATAAATATTTATAGCATCTACAGTACAATAGGTAGGATATATCCTACAAGCGTGTTAGAAGATTATATTTCTCTTCAATATGGTAATTGGACCCTAGGCTTTGAATAAATATATATGCAAAGAGATATTAACTTTATTGTCAAGAATGCGTTTTATTTTTTATATTTTCTCTAATATTTTAAACTTGTTGAATACTTATCTGCATCTGTTGTGAAGTTCTTACGTTCTTTAAAGTATAGATTGGAATGAGTATTAAGTACTACTTTTGATTATTTTCATTTGAATTTGATTAACTTTGACTAACTCCAACCAAAATGATCTTAAGCAAACGATATGCTTATAACCTGGATTGTCTGTCCAACAGATTGATACTGCTGAATACACCAAATTAACATGATGTTGAACCTTTTTTTTTATACAGGCTGTAGGAGAGAGGATGTGTCAGCTAGCGTTTTTGGACTAAATGCTAAGAAGGATTGTACTTATTTACTAGTATATAATGGACCAAGTTATTCGCTTGTGGTTTTTAGTCAAGACTCGGAATATTGTGGTAGTGTGGACTGTGGAACTGAAGATCGGGTGGACAGTGTATGTAATTCAGTTTATTTTGTGTATTTTTGTGCATTAATTATTTCACATGTATGTTAAATATTGTAGCAAATAGTTAGTACGGGAAAATTGGTTGTTGTGGAGGTAGATGGTGATCAATTGCCCAAGATTTCCATTGATCCCAATTTTCCTGATCTTGATCTACCTGCATATGTTGAGATCGATGCTGCTATTGAAAGAGCTCTTTCTATGTGTAAGGCAGTGGTGGTTGTCTCAGCTGATAACCTACAGAAGGAAAATGTTGATTCTCAAGATATGGATTTTGACGACCGATTAGAGGATTCCCCAGCTGAAGATACATCTTCTGACAACAACAGTCAACCAGACGCAACAGTTGTTGATGGGTAGGAATCCCAGATTGTTTTGGTCGAGAGTGATGCAGATGATTCTATTACATCTGAGCAGTTGATTTGCACGCATGAGGCATCCAGAGAGGTAGGGTAGGTCTCCTTGGGTTCTCAATTTACTGGGACCAAAAATCTTTCAGAAAAAGCACATGTTTATTAGTCATGTCGATGTTGTGATTGACTAAGATTTGGAAAATACACTTGTTGCATGGGTTGAGGATGGGATCGGGCCAGGCAAGCGAAGGTGTTTTCCTTTTATTATATCTTTCAACCAAATTTGTTTTAGCCTTTTTCGTATTTCCTTTGTCATGATTCCTTTGATTTAATTTCATAAATGACCAGGAAGACGCTCTATCTAAGAGAAGCTAATCAAATTCTAAAGCCTTTTGAGTAGGAGTTGTGAAAGTTGTAACGAAGGAATGGTTTTGGACGTTGTTACACAGTGGTGCCAAAATTTGATCCACGCTTAATCCACTCACCTCTAAGGATGATGGGACAGTCGTCAAAAGTAATAGTACCCAACAAGAGTCGGGGTCGATTCCACAGGGAGCTTAGCGAAGTAATCTATTAGACTTAGGTTGAATAATAATGGGTCCTAAGCATTGTCCGTAAATTCCTAATAAATAAGGCTAAAAGTATTTTAATTATAACTACAACTAGTAATTAATGTAAAGCATGCTAAATAATGACGATGGGTGTAAATGATAAGAATGAGCTAGGAGTTTATCCATTCCAACAAGATTCTCTTAACTAAATACTTGCATTAAACTTACAAATCTCATGGGTAACACTAATTGTCGGACCCCTAATGACTAATGTATTCCTCAAAACCCTCTCGAGATAGGGAGGATTTTACCTCATCAAGCCCTCTCGGGTCAATAATGAAGCGCGAAAAACCCTAGTCCAAAGACCCAAGCGGGGCTGACCTTTTTAGATCGACCCTTTAGATGGGGTAGGTCGCAACCAATGTAACCCAAATTCTCGCTAGTCTCCATTAACCTGCGCCTTCTACCCCTTTCGGGTGACAAAAGCAAAGTAGGGTTAGGTTCAAGTATGGTCGTTCCTTAAACCCTAGTTAAGAAAGTACGATGGAGAGCTAGATTAATGTTAACCCATTAATTTTATAAGATTAAGTACAAGATTTAAGCTAAGATAATCATGTTTTTCATGAATAAACCCCTAGTATGAGTTTAGCTGCTCATACTAGGGTCTAACACACACATAATGTAAGATGAAATGACAAGAATCATACAAGAATTTAGATTGAAGATTGAAATCCTTACAAAGATTCAAGTAGAAACCCTCCTTGTTCTCCAAGAATATTCAAAAAGCCTAAAGTAGTATTATAAGCTGAAAAAGGGTATATTTTCTCGGAGACATAATAGCCTATTTATAGGCATGGGTTTCAAAACTATGCTATTATTTACAAAATTGTCATTTTCCTTGTTTTTACGCCAGGCCGCCGCTTGTTCTGCGAGCCGCCCAATTGGTTGCTAGCTCGCCGCCTTCATTTTGTGCTAAGCTTTCCTTTTATTTGGCAGTGCAGGTTCGGCGGGACGCCTTTGTAGCTGCGGTCGATTCTTGAGCTTCACAGACTTCAAGACCTTTCTACATAACAATCAGTCAAATAATATACAATTGATACAATGGTCTTGGGTAGAGATGTCAAAGCACAATCGCATGTAGCTCGTAATAGATATTGATCAATTGTTTTGAAAACTGTGGTCATGAGTTGTTGAGCGCGCATAAATAGCACTTGCAAATTAATTTGGAAACCTGTCGGATTAACCGTTGTTTAATGGAATTTTGAAAGTGCCTTAAAAACCTTCTTTTGAAATTAACAAAACCTCTTACATTAGAATCTCTGAAAAGACTGCCATTTTTCAAAACGAAGTTTTTGCACGCATGTGCTTATTTGGTTCCCTGTTTTTCTTAAATTGGGTGGCGACTCCAAAAACTCCAAAAGAGTTACCATTCAGTTGATATTCATTAATCGTGGCTATTTTTTTTTTCCACTTATATACATTAGTAAACACTCATATTACATAATATAACAATACTATCTAATTTGTAGTATATAATAATATTTTATTTACGCAATAATAAAATTTCCCACCAAATTGCGGCTCTATTGCCTTCTTTATTATGCAAACCCTAACCGCCACTGCCGCTGGCGTAATTGATCACTGCAATCATTTTTTTTTAAATATGAAAAAGAATCTGATATAAATTAAATACAATGGTAAACAAACACATACAAATACACAAACATACCATATAGTTTCATACTTGGAGAATTTTTCTTGGATCTTGCAGGACACTAAACATATATAAATTTTGAATAACATATCGAAACTTCATAAACAAACATGGAAATCTACATGGAAATACATATGACACATAGATATACATATAGCTTCAGAATTATATAAAAATATACATATATTTTGTATTACATGCAACTTCCTATACAAATTTAGAATTCCACATGGAGATACATAAATATACATATGTATACAGAGAGAAACAAGTAAATTTAGTAATAATTAGACATAAATATTTAATAACATACAATGTCATACTAAAAGCTGAAAATCTAAATACAGACCAGAAAATACAGAGAATGTATTTGAATTGGCTTATTTTAAGTGATTCTTTTTCCTAAAATAGCTTTAAAGCTTTTTTCTACTTTTTATGGTATTTGGCAAAGGTAATTGTGCTTTAAGCGAGGAAAATACAAAATAAGCTAAAAGTTAAAAATTGGGTGTCCTGATTTATAATTTTTAGCTTATGAGCTATTTTAAAAAATCAATCTAAACACCCTCAAAGACATACAAGTAAATTACATAAAATATAGATATGATTCTTAATATACTTGTAGGATTTTTAATATTCTTGCAGAATCAAAATGTTTAAGTAGGGGCAGGAATGTAGCCTAGTATGATGGAGTTGGATAGATAGAATTCTCTTTATAACGCTGGACAATGTGTTAGTTCTTTCTAGTGATATAATGAAATATTTTCACCAAAGAAAAAAATAATTTACAAAATTGAAAATTCACACTATTGTCTCCTTTCTATACCACTCACCCCCACCCCTACTCCCGCCTCCACCATGCCCCCGCTACCCAACCCCCACCCACCCACCCCTACCTCTTTTACCCATACCCCTGCCTACCATTTATTAGATTGTTAGAAAAATATTTTATTCTTTAGCAATCAAACATATGAACAATATGTATATCAAGAAAATATTCTATCATACCAAACACACCCTTACAATAGGTATAACAAAAAAATTAGGTTAACAAATTATATTAGGGGTTTATATGTGTATATTTGTGCATATATTTATATTTTTGTATAAATAAATAAATACACACACACACACACACACACACACACACACACACACACATATATATATATATATATATATATATAGTTGCATATTATTTGGGGTTTTGGTATCATTCTTATTCCAGTAAGCATCATTCTTGACCTATCAAGTATGGTACACTAAAGATGCTACTGTTGTCATTGGCATGCTCTTCCCATCTTCCTAGGGGTGAGCAAAGCCGAACCAGTACCAATAGCCGAACCGCTACTGCTACCGATAAGCGGTAATGGTATAACAATATATCGGTCAGGTAATGGTATTGATTTTCAATACTGATAAGATATCGGTACACTAATGGGATCTATATATCTCTATCCTTACCATACCGAAAACCGATAAGGTATTTTTTTATATAATTTTTATATTTTTTTTATTTTACTTATTAGTATGTTAAGCCTTTTTAATTTTAATTTACAACTTTAATTTATAGGTTAACCTTCAACTAGTATTGCTATTGGTGGTTATTAGTCATTACTACTTATGAGGCCTGGTCGATTTTATATTTGATTCTGCTTCCAGGCTTGGGTCATCAGACTCTCTTGTCTTTTCTTTTTCTTTTTTATTATTTAGACATACTTTAGGGTTATTAAGAATTTAGAACAAAAGGTCTTTACTACTAAACATCACAACAACAACAAGTCTTCATGTGCATTTATTAGTGCTCAATTATAATACACCTTTTTTAGAGATAAATTGGAGCAGTTCATAGTAATGAGAAAATGAAATGCTTAGCCAGCTGGCTAGACGTTAGTATGAAGTATACACTAATGTGAAGTGCTTATGCTTTCAAGTCATCCACTATACATACAATATGCGGAAGTAAACTAGTTGTAATTGAAGACTCGGAACAACTCGTGAAATACATGCCAAGAAATAGTAATTCAACACAATTAGTTCACTTAAGCTTGTGAAATCACAATGTGTTTGTTAGCTATTGACAACTAATCACCGACAATTCACATTTTACTTAAGTGGTATAAGTAATACCTGTTATCGAATTGTTAACTACTGAACTAGTAAGAATCAATAACTGATAGCTTATCAGTACGATATTAATTTTACATAATTACATACCGTTAACTGATAAGCTAAAACCCGAATCGTACCGACTCATGAACACCCCCTACATCTTCCCTTTTACTGTTGTTTCTACTCTTCTCAAAATTCCTTAACAACAAGAACAAGAACAAGAACAACACAACAACAACATACCCAGTATAATCACACAAGCGGGATCTGAGAAAGGTGAGGTGTATGCAAACCTTACCCCTTCTCAAAACACCTTGAAATTCATAATTCCTACTCCTATTCTTATCCCTTTCAACAATTCTTCAATGCATACTTTTAAAAAATGTTTTCCAATTTTCATATGGGAAAACATTTTTCCCCAATTAAAGGAGAATGACTTGTTATGAAAAATATTTTTTTATACTTTAAGCCAATCGAACATGAGAAAATTTAAAAATATTTCGCTTCATACCAAACACACTTTTGGTGAATAATTTTTTTCTAAGATGCACTTACTTCTGATCAAAGAATCTTATTGACTTAGACCAGTTTAAAGTATTGGAATTTTTATCCCACGTCTCTTGAGGCAAAAAGTCTAGCTCCATACACTCCTATTGCTTGTTAACGTATATTTATCCTGATTTAATTTGCAGAAAAGCTGTTAACATGTATATTGTGAGTCGAATTGATCAAAATGTGATGAGGGTTTTCTAAGTCGATGAGAGAAAAGAGAGAGGATTAGAAAATATCTTCATTGAAAAATGAATAAAAAATGAGTCAAGTCCTCATATGGACACTCCATCTATTTATAGTGGCCCAACTAGTGTAGTACATGGGCTGACTAACAAAGTCATAAACTAGTAAAATAAAACTACAACAAAGAATAAATATTGGCCCATGCCATACATTTGTTATTGACACTAAACATACATCATACACACTCATTATACTTATATGCCTATGTAATCCCAACACCCCCCTCAAGTTGGAGGGTGGTAACATGCCCAACTTGCGCATATGCTGATGATGAACCGCACTAGGGAGTATCTTGGTGAAAATGTCAACCAGTTAGGTGGAACTAGAGGTGTGCAGCAGGTCAATCAGGCCCTCAATAAACATGGCACGGACAAAGTGGCAATCCAACTCTATGTGCTTGGTTCTCTCATGGAACACAGGATTGCGAGCAACATGCAAAGCTGTCTGGTTGTCACAAAACAAGGGAATAGAATGAGACACTTCAACACCAAAATTAGACAGTAAACAAAGCAGCCAAGTGATTTCAGCTGCACCCTTGCTCATGGCCCTGTACTCAGTCTCAGCAAAATATAGAGACACCACTGGCTCCTTCTTGGACTTCCAAGTAATGAGGCAACCACCAAGGATAATACAAAAACCTGTGACTGATCGTCTAGTGTCTGGACAGGCAGCCTAGTCACTGTCACTGAAAACACATAAAGAAAAGTCAGGCTGATTATTCAGAAATAGACCAAAGTGAGAAGTCCCCTTGAGGTATATAAGAAGATGCAGAGCAGCCTGTATATGAGAAAGGCAAGGCTTTTGCATGAATTGGCTAAGATGCTGCACAGAAAATGCTAAGTCTGGCCTAGTATGGGTGAGAAAATTCAACTTCCCCACTAGGCATCTGTATCTGTCCGGCTTAGGCAGCAGTCGACCTCCATCAGCTCTTAGCTTAGAATGCAATTCAAGAGGGCTGATCAAGGGAGAGCAGTCTGCACTGTTAAACTCTATGAGCAAATCATTGATAAACTTCCTCTGATGAAGGAGGACCCCAGAATCAGTATACAAGACCTCAATGCCAAAAAAATAATGGAGAATCCCAAGGTTTTGATCTTGAATTCATTATAAAGATAAGTCTTGAGAGCGAGGATATTAGATTGGTCAGCCTCTGTGAGCACTATATCATCCACATATACAACAAGAATGACCAAGGAGTGAGATGAACCTTTAGTGAAAACTGAGTAATCATTTAAGGAGTGTACATAACCTCTAGCATGGAGGGCATGAGAAAATTTAGCATACCATTGTCTGGATGCTTGTCTCATCCCATAAAGGGACTTTCAGTTTGCAGACAAGTAGAGCAGATGAAGAAGAAGCTGGAATAGATAAACCAGGAGGAAGTCTCATATAAACCTCCTCATATAAGTCACCATGCAAGAATGAATTGTTGACATCAAGTTGATATAAAGGCTACTTCTTCTTTATGGCAACAACAATCAACAATTTAATAGTAGAGAGTTTTACCACAGGAGAAAAAGTTTCATTAAAATCAACACCTGTAACCTGAGTATCACCCCTAACCACTAATCTAGCCTTGTCCCTCTCCAAATTGCCATCTGCATTGTACTTTATTTTGTAAACCCATTTACACCCTATAGGCTTCTTTTCTTTAGGCAACTGGACTATGTCCCCAGTACCATTGGCCTCCAAGGCCTCAAACTCCTTTCTCATAGCTTCCCGCCATTCTGGAACTGCAACAGCTTGAGAATAGGTGTGAGGTTCAGAAACAAGAGGCTTCTTAAAGGCAGGAGTGCATGGATCAGACCTAGACACTACAGAAGCATAAGGACCTATATTGGGTAGCTGGTAAGCATAGTCCTGAAGGTAACTAGGCATAGAATGGACCCAGGTAGATTTTCTCAACACAGGAATAGACGGTGCTGGTGTGGGATTTGTGGATTGGACAGGAACAGGAGAGGTAGCAGGATGATTGGGAATATGAGGAGCTGGATCTGGGGAGGTACTGGATTCAGGAAACAAGTAAGAAAAAGGTGTTGGAACAAAACAGGAAGTAGACTGATCAGACTTAAGGAAAGGGTAGACATGCTTATGAAAAATAACATCCCTAAAAATAAAACAGCTTTTAGTATGAAGATTGTAAAGTTTGTACCTTTTTTTTAGCAAAAGGGTACCTTACAAAGACACATGGAATAGCATTATGCTGAAATTTGTCCCTTTGATGCTTAGGAATGGTGGAATAACACAAACATCCAAAAGCTTTAAGAGAGCTATAATCTGGTGACCTACCATAGAGAAGTTCAAAAGGACTTTTGTTGTGCAAGAGAGTGGAAGGAAACCTATTAATGAGGTAGGTGGCAGTAAGAATACAATCCCCCCAGAACTTCAAGAAGATGAGACCGAAAAAGCAAAGCCCTAGCAGTTTCAAGTAGATGTCTGTGCTTCCTCTCCACCACTCCATTTTGTTGTGGTGTGGGGGAGCAAGTTGTTTGGTGCAATATTCCTTTTTCAGAATAATACTTGACCCCACTAGTGTTGGATCCAAGTTCCAAGGCATTGTTACTCCTCACTATTTGAATGTTGGCGTGGAATTAGGTTTCTACCATAGCAATAAAAGCTTTAAGTAAATCAAAAGCATTACTGTTGGCACCCAAAAGGTGTGTCCAAGTGGCCCTGGTGTAGTCATCCACAATGGTAAGAAAGTATCTATAGCCATCATAAGTAGAGGAATGGTAGGGCCCCCATGTATCTATATGAATGAGTTGAAAAGGCTTAGTTGATTTAATTGAGCTATCTGGAAATGGTAATCTAGTTTGTCTTGCCAAGGGGCAAATATGACAATGAAAAGACTGTTTGTTAGAAAGTGAAGAGCGAATGCCATGTATATGTCTCATTTTTAAAAAGGAACATGCCCAAGTCTATAATGCCAAAAAACATCTATCTTATTTATAATAACAACATGATCAATATTTACAATGGGGGTAAGGGAATCAGGAAAGACACTAGAAACATTAGAAGCAACAGTATGTGAAGAAAGCTGTGGAGAAAAGACTAAAGGAGAGTGAATCAGCTTGTATAATCCATGTTCCAGCTTACCAAGTAATACCGGCATCTTCAGAGAAGGGCTCTGGAGAGTGCAACAAGTATTGGTAAATTGGACAGAAAAATTATGTTGTTGTACTAGTTTGGGAATATAAATAAGGTCGTAAAGAAAACTAGGTGCAAGAAACACATTATGAAGAACCAAATCAGGTAACAGAGTTAAAGAACCAACATTAGTAACAAAACCTTATAACCATTTGGTAGAGAGACTAAGACTGGAACAGGAATGGTTTGAAGATTAAAAAGTAAAGTCTTATTAGAAGTCATGTGATCTGAAGCCCCAAAGTCTATGATCCATATTGCACTTTCTACCTTAGAATCCAAAGAAGTCCTGACTACACAACTATCAGGTAAGGACTTACCAGCAAAGTTGGCAGATGCCATGAGATTAGTTGGTGATGGTGTGTCTGACATACTGGAATTCTGCAACAACATCAGCTACTGAGAATATTGACCCTGTGTCAACCCAGGTACCATGGAAGGGTGGCCAGGATCATAAGATGAAGAAGAAATTCCAGGAACATTTGAATGTTTAGGAGAAGGAGAGGGCTCTACTTCAGCATGAGCAGCAGCCCTGCGAGCTGCATTCCCAGGTAGTCTAGGAGGAGGGTGATCACCTCCATTACCATCAGACATATAACCACCCTTAGCAATCAACTTTCTGCACCTATCAATTGTATGCCCAGATTTTTTGCAATACTTGCAATATAATGGCTTGGAAGACTGTGAGTTAGATCCTCTTGGAGGTTTGGGATTCTCAAAATTAACCCTTGGAAAGAAAGCAGAGCCAGGAATCTCAGTGACATTGAATGATGCAGAGTTTGGTGAGAATTGAGTGGAAGCATAAACTTGTCTATGCTTCTCATCAATAAGAAGGAGACTACATGCAGTGCTGACACTAGGAAGTGGCTTCATCATAAGGATATTGCTCCTGACTTGGAGGTAGGTATCATTAAGCCCTATTAGGAACTGGTAAAGCTTCTGCTCATCCTCAACCTTCTGATAAGCAGATTTAGCTCCACAAGTACAGGTGGTGACAATATTCAATGAGATGAAGCTAATCTCATCCCACAATTGTTTGATCTTGTTGAAGTAAGAGGCTATGTCAAGAGAACCTTGAGCAATATGAGCCAACTCTTTCTTCAACTCAAACATCCTAGCACCATCTGCCTGACCATACCTTTCCTCTAACTTCCCCCAGATATCCTTGGCAAATTTAGAATATTCAACACTACGAGCTATGTCCTTTGTAACGGAATTGACAAGCCATGAAACTACCAGATCATTACACCTCTCCCATTGCCGAAATAAGGGAGAGTTTTCAGGGGGTTTCTCAGTGGTTCTCTTTATAAAATCAAGTTTATTTCTAATGGACAAAGCAACCAGAATAGTACGTCACCAACTTCCAAAATATGTGCTATCAAAGGGCACAGAGACTAGGGATGCACCTAAAACATCAGATGGGTGGACATACAAGGGGTGACATGGATGAGTGTAATCATCCGGATGAAAGTTAGCACGAGAAATGGGTTCAGTGGAAGTACTAGTGGTAGACGTAGACGAGATATTATTCGCCATGAGATATTCAATCAACAAATTTTGTAAAAGAATTCTAAAGTAGATACCCACACAAATCAGTGTATTCTATAAAAAACAATTGGAAGATAAAATGTCAAAATACCAGTCTCCTCCGCGACAGGGATGAGTAATGGCCTTGAATGAAAAACCAAATCGCCGATGAGACGAATCAAAGAAACCCTAAATCTCCTCCTAGGGTTTCAATCCTCAAAAGAATGCGGACGATCAATTTGAACGAATCTTCAAATAATGAAGAAGTAAACATGATCTCTACTAAAAACTCGACGGAAACCTCAAAAATCGCCGGAAAAACAGAACATCAACTTCTGAACGTCGGTGAAACTTGAACGATATCCGTCAAGGGTACGATCGAAAGATAGAGATTCACGAGATCTCTCAGGATTCGTGCTCTAATACCATGTTAACATGTATCTTGTGAGTCGAATTGATCAAAATGTGATTACGGTTTTCTAAGTCGGTAAGAGAGGGTTAGAAAATATCTTCATTACTGAAAATGAATCGAAAATGAGTCAAGGCCTCTCATGGACCGGGCTCCCTCTATTTATAGTGGCCTAACTAGTGTAGTACATGGGCTGACTAACTAAGTCAGAAACTAGGAAAATAAAAGGGATTTTTACACATATATACAAAAATGCATCCCTAATTACACAAAAATAGCAATATTTTTAAAATTACCAAACATAACAATACTTTTTTATCACATTTCTTAATTATCATCACATTTCATTTTTGATAACTACACTTACACCCTACTCTCCAAAAAACCCTAAAACACTTTCTCCCACTTCCTCCCCAAACAAACAGCCGCCACCCCTACCCCCTACCACCTCCAACGCCATCACCCCCCGATCCTCCATTCAACCCTTTCTCCCTCTTTTACATCAAACAGAATATCCGTCTTCTTCAATCCTCTTAACCCATCTCCGGTCAGTTCGCCGAAAAATCTAACCAAGGGAACGCTCCGTCGAATCATCTCTTCGTACAGGCGCTGGTATGGGCCTTCCCCGTCGGATCTTAATGAAAAGGCATAGATATGGGTTTCCCCTTCTTTTCTCCTTATATTCTGCTTATTTCTCGTCGTATGAGCATGGAGTCACCGGCGTTTTTGTTACTTCCAGTGGCTATGGTTATTCCCGATGGAACCTCCGGCTAAACGGCGGTGTAGCTTCAATAGTGACAGTGATGCTTCAAGGATTCTTATTTTTGGAATGGATTGGGATGAATGCAATGCTGATATTTGTATTGGGAGCACAAGGCATCTTTGTTGGTTTCATTTGTATAGTGATAGTATGATACAGTCTGAAACCGTTTCTGTTTCTTTAGATTTGTTTCATTTTTGTTCCGTTTCTGTTTCTTCAGAATTGTTCAGATTTCGTTTTTGTTTCTTTTTGTACAGATTTGTCAATAAATTTGAACTCTTATTTTCTATTGCTCACGACTGATGACGTTGAAACAATATGATACAGTTTGAAACATTGTTGAAACATTGAAACAATTGTTGCAACAGTTTGATACATCTGAAACGATGTTGAAACAGTATGATACTGTCTGAAACGATATTGAAACAATCTGAAATAACTGTTGAAACAGTCTGATACAGTCTAAAACGGGAGTTGAAACAGTGTTAAATAGTATGATACAGTCTGAAACGGGACTTGATACAGTCTGAAACGGGACTTGATACAGTCTGAAGCGAGACTTGATACAGTTTAGAACAGTCTGATACAGTCTGAAACAACATTGAAACACTATGATACGATCTGAAACAGTCTGATACGGTCTGAAATGGGAGTTGATACAGTTCAAAATAGGCTGATACAATCTTAAACGGGAGTTGATACAATTTAAAACAGTTAGATACAATTTTGAAATAGTTTGATACGGTACAGAAATAGTTTGATACGGTGCAGAAACAGTTTGATACGGTGCAGAAATAGTTAGATACAGTGCTGAAATAGTTGATACGATGCAGAAATAGTGAGATTCAACGAGATACATTGAGGATGGATGAGGAAAAGTGAAATTGGAGAAAATAAGAGGAGTAAAAGTGAAATTGGAGGAAATTGTGGGAGGAAAAGTGAAATAGGGGGAAATGGGAGGAGCAAAAGTGATAGTGGGGGAAATAGAAGGAAAAATGTAAGGGTTTGGTATGTTATGGGAAAATATTGCTATGTTTTTGCTATGTTTGTAATTATCTTGTGTTTTTCTCTATATAGGGTAATTTTACGAAAATATTGCTATGTTTGGTAATTAAGCTTTAAAACTTGTACTTTTATGTAAAAAATCCAAAATAAAACTACAACAAAGAATAAATATTGGCCCATGCCATACATTTGTTATTTACACTAAACATACATCATACACATCACACTTATACGCTTATGTAATCCCAACAGCAGCTGGCTAAATGAAGTTCTTCCTTGCGGGAATTATGGAAAGTTTCTCCAATGTCACAAATAAAAAGGATTAATAAAGCAGGAAACTAAAACTATAAAAGTGAAAGAACTTATCATTACCTAATATCCCGATAGAAATTCGAAAAAGCATCGAATCGTTATTTCCTTTATGTAGAGAATGGAATGTCACATCACATGAAGGGTTCCCACGTTGTAAAAGGATGTAATAAAATGTCGTCAATATGACTTTATAATTAACTGACGATTTTATTAGGAGTAATTGACAACTCAAAAATATATAATTTGAACACATGTGATTCACCTTTATATATGAACGGCTAGCCTATATATTCCTTTGTTCTCATTGGAACTAGTTCGTCGAGCGCGCTTTTGTATCGCAATAAGTGAAGGGTCTTTTAGCTTTTGCTGGAAGGAGGAGACTAGATATGATACCAATTACTACCATTCTAAAAGACTTCCATTTTGGTTTAGATCTATGGAAGAATAGCACCTAATTTGCATTTATTAGCGCTATAGTACAATTTATATATGGTGATAGCGTGAATAAAACTGGTATGTTGTAAGTTGAAGAACTCTTAGTATACTATATGATCAAGAAAATATAACGAGCGAGATTGCAGTTTTTACTCGGCCAAACAATTGAATGTCGATCAACACCAACATTTGACACAATATTGCATAAAACAAAGAACTTAAGCACGGATAGACATCTAGCATAAGTGGCACATAAATATATAGAATTGAGGACACAACCTAAAAAATAATTTCTTCCTACATGATAAATTTTTTATGACAGTTGAAAAAAAGAGCATTACTGCCAATAATTAATCATCTAGCATAAGTGGCACATAAATATATAGAATTCATCTTATCATCGAGACAATCACCGTGGGCCGGTATGGAGGTACTTGCCCCTTGAACTTGTCCAGAACCTTAGGCTGGTTCGATAAGATTAATTCTTGGGTTTTTTACACAAATATATAAATTTGACCACTTAATTACAAAAAATTAGCAATACTTTTCAAATTACAAATCATAACAATATTTTTTTTTAGCTTGATACCAATCAACCCATTTCAATTTTATTTCCCCAAATTACAACATCTCACCTACTCTCTCTTCCCCCATCACCCCCACCCCCACCCCAGCCCCATTAACCCCACTAGGCTCGCCGGGAATTGCTGCCGCCACTGTGCCGCCACCAGACCTTGATACATGTATCAACTGTTACCACCGAATCTGCGTATCCACCGATTTTAACTTCCAATCTGGTCATAATCATGCGTTCCTTTTTCTCCCTTGAGATAAGCTCTTGCGTATCCTCGTGTAAGAGAACAGCAAGCTTCCATTTCCACGCGTCAGGTGTGGCAGCTCCCTAAGATAAGTGACTTGGTTTTATACAGAGTTTTCTTGGCTAATATCTGTGCATATGAGACTGGATATTTGCTTTTGCATACTTCATCTACTATGATGGTTGGCTTTTCCTCTGGAGGAATAATATGTAATGTAACTGGATGTACTTTTTCCTGAAACACAACAGTGTTTTTACACTATAGAAACATAAGGTTCCTATCAAAAGTATCCAAATAATAAGATGTATAAGATTATAGTAACACGTATGCAAATATGAGATTATGATATAAATCTGAAATGCACGTAATTGCACTATTGTTTTCAATGAAAAGGAACGTTTTTTGGCACAATAAAAATCCAATTTACAATAGTTTATGTATATGAAACGATGTTGAAACAATATGATACGGTCTGAAACGGCATTGAAACAATCTGAAATACATGTTGAAACAGTCTAATACGGTCTTAAACGGGACTTGATACAGAAAAAAAAGTCTGATACGGTCTTAAACGGGATTTGATACAGAAAAAACAGTCTGATACGGTCTTAAACGGGACTTGATACAGATAAAACACTCTGATACGGTCTGAAACGGGACTTGATACAGATAAAAACAGTCTGATACGGTCTGAAACATGACTTGATACAGTTTAAAACAGTTTGATACGGTCTTAAACGGGACTTGATACAGATAAAACAGTCTGATACGGTCTGAAACGGGACTTGATACAGATAAAAACAGTCTGATACGGTCTGAAACCGGACTTGATACAGATAAAAACAGTCTAATACAGTCTGAAACGGGACTTGATACAGTTTAAAACAGTTTGATACAGTTTTAAACGGGACTTGATACAGATAAAATAGTCTGATACGGTCTGAAACGGGACTTGATACAGTTTAAAACAGTTTGATACAGTGCAGAAAAAGTTAGATATGGTGCTGAAAAGAACCGAAACGTTGCAGAAAAATGAAATTTGGGGAAATAAGACGAGTAAAAGAGAAATTGGGGGAAATAATGAGAGTAAAAGTGAAATAGATGGAAGTGGGAGGAGCAAAAGTAATAGTGAGGGAAATAGGAAGAAGAATGTAAGGGTTTGGAATGTAATGAGAAAATATTGCTATGTTTTTGCTATATTTGTAATTATCTTGTGTTTTCCTCTATATAGGGTAATTTTACTAAAATGTTGCTATGTTTGGTAATTAAGCTCTAAAACTTGTACTTTTATGTAAAAAATCCTTAATTCTTTGGGCACTCTTTTAAAATTGGCTATGCTTTAACTAGACATTTATAAACAGGCCACCAAATGAAATTTCTTTGGATTGTGTCTGCTAGGGATTGTCCTCTTATCCATAAAAAATGGTCCATATTCAGAAGTGGATTGTTTTGAGCTAAATACCTGGGATAAGAAAAGGGAATGGGAGGTTTATGAAAATACCCATCAAAATAAAAATATTTATCCATATTTATCCATAAGTTTCATATTTATAAGTCATATCCATAAACTATTTACATGCCCTACCCAAAGATATACAATAATAAATGGGTAGGTTGGATAAATACTTTTCATTTATGGGTAGTGTAATTTTTAATGGATAGGGCTTGTAAATACTTTGAATTTCATGGGTATATAGTGTAAAAAAACCCTAAAAAAATTTATTAGAATTGTCGTTGGAATCCTTTTTTTTTTTAATTGATAAGTTTGAGTCATAACCAAAAAAAAGTTATATTAGCTTTGTTTGATAGTTAAACGAACAAATAAATAAAACTTTGTAAGAATCGAATGAAACACCATCCATTTTGACCTAGACCCATCTCGCCCAAGTAGCATTTGAAATTATCAAAAAAGTTTAATTAGATCCTTTGTAAATTTTATCGTAAATTTATTTTTGGCTATAAATTAAATTTCAACTTCATGTCGTTCTTAATTTAGTTTAACTGCATTTTAATTTATTTTCCTAATTCAAACTGATCAATCATATGATTAAACTTTGAATCCAATGGTCAATTAAAAATACTATAGATAACTATATACTTTATCAAGGTTACTACGAATATAATACTTATCAATTAAAAGCAGAACTGAGCTGAGCTAGGGTCACCTTGGTTTGACGTCGAGCTCGATTACTCCCCAACAAAGTCTTCTTGAATTCGATTCACCTCTAAAAGTTTGGTAGCGCTCCTGTTTGTAGCAAGTTCAGTTGAATTTGAGTGGAATTGGTTTGATAAATAGGTAGTATAAGATATGTGGTTCTTTTTTAATATAGTTTATATGTTCGAAAGGTCCTACTTCGTATACCATTCAAAATTAACTAGTCCAAAAATATTATTCCCCCGCCCTCCCCTCGACAATATATTTTAAGTGGACTTGAAATTCAATTAAAAAAATATAATACATTGAATGGTTTAAAAATTATACCAAAAGTACTTCTATATGGGAGCCTATTATAGGTAATATGAATGGTACAACAATGTAATAACCATAATGGTTAGTCAGTTTGGATTATGTGCACTCGAGAGTTCAAATCATGCTATAGATAAAAGCTTATTATTTCAGTGTAAAAGATAGGAGTGGATGGATTATCTACCCGACCGTGCCCTAATACCCCTCCGAGATTTATTGGTTATAAAAATTTTTTAACAATAAGCATCAATTAACTCAGGACAAAGGAAGTGTCATGAAATTCAAAGACACATTTATAGTAGCATAATCAATAGCACAGTCCCCGCAAACTCTAGGTCAAATGGAAACTGTTTAACGCGCCACCCATGCTTAGTAAAATTGTCACTGTCTATTGGCCCTACTACGCGGCTTCATAGACTACTCTCTTTTACCATGTGGACGGCAGGTATAAAATCAGAGTTTCCATGGAGCATCAATAATAGAAACCAAACTCAAAAAAGGAAAACAAAAAACTGGAATTGAAATTGAGTAGCAAAGTGCACGTGCTCTTTTTCTCCTCTATATATATATCTACACTCCTTATTCTCAACTCTGTCCATTTTTTTTAAAGCTTATCATATATAATAGTGTACCCACCCTCTTTAACCACAAAAAGATTGAAAGCATACCTCGTCTCTTTTCACCTGCTTCATCCTCACTTCACCCCCTTTTCCCAAGAAGATGGAGAATATTGGTGATGAGTATAAGAATTATTGGGAAACAAATATGTTCCTACAGTCCGAAGAACTAACACTCGACAGGTAAACGTTTATCATGCTATTTTTCAATAGGAGTAAAAGAAATGATTTGATTGGACTTCGAATTCATTATATTCTTTCTTCGCCACTAGAAAAATGTGGATTTTTCATATTTGACGAAATCCATCCAAAATCCACTTTGTTGAAGACGTTTTCCGACAAAATATGTCACATTTCGATATATTGTCTAACGTGAACGTACAAAATTCTATAGTTCTAGTTGTGTTTCTAAGTTCTTCTTTTTTTTCCTTTGGAACATTAAGAAATGGACAAAATGAGTCAATTTTGCCTAAGTGATTGATTGAATTAAACAGCAGCTACTTCGATGAGGCAATCTCTGCATACTATGATTCAAGCTCGCCAGATGGGGCACAGTCATCCATGGCATCAAAGAACATTGTGTCTGAAAGGAATAGGAGGAAGAAGCTCAACGAGAGGTTATTTGCACTAAGAGCTGTAGTCCCAAATATTAGCAAGGTGACAAATTGAATCATATATAGTACAGTACTTTAAAGGGAAAATAAACTGACTTTTTGAATTTCATCATTGCACAAATCTATTGTTAGCATGAAATACCCCCCTCTTCCATGCTCCCAAGTCCCATCTTTTGTTTTTTTGCTGTCAATGTACTATTTGTTTTATTTTTTGCTTTTCATTTTTGGTTAATTTGGTTTTCAATTGTTTTGCGACTTTGAAGATGGATAAAGCATCAATAATCAAAGATGCAATTGAGTATATTCAAGAATTGCATGAGCAAGAGAGGAGAATTCAAGCAGAGATAGCAGAGCTTGAATCAGGAAGGCCAAATAAGAAGAATACAAGTAGTGTTGAATTTGATCAAGATGGAAGCTTTGATTCAAAACCTAAAAGATCAAGAAGACTTGATCAACAGTATAGTTATGATTCTTCAGGATCAACTACAAGATCACCACCATCTTCTTCTCCTGTTGAAGTTCTTGAGGTTAGTCTCCATAAGGTCTATTCAACCTTTAAAAAAGAGCAGACTACTCATTGTCATTACTCATTAGTCATTATTACTCCCTTCATCCCACTTTTCTTATTAGTCCGTCAAAAAAAAAAAAACAAACAAATTTCTGAACATTCAATAAGGTTAAAAACATTCAATAAGGTTAAAGGACTTACAAAAATAAGTTACAAAATATAGCCCCCAAAAAGAGAGAGAATTGAAGTTAATTATATAATTTTATTTTAATTTTTGTGGGGGTTGTAGTTGAGGGTATCTTCAATGGGAGAGAAGACAGTGGTGGTGAGTCTCACTTGCAGCAAAAGAACAGACACAATGGTAAAAGTTTGTGAGATCTTTGAATCTTTGAACATCAAAATCATTAGTGCAAACATCACTGCTTTCTCTGGGAGGCTTCTCAAGACAGCTTTCATTGAGGTAATAAGATTCTTTTTTATGACTTTGCTTGAATTATTTTCTTCTGTTTTTATTCTCTTTTTCTTTATTCTTTTTCTTTTAAGTGGAAAATACTTCTCTTATCCATATGCTTTGTCTAATTTTTTTTTTTTTTTTTTTTTTTTGAGTTGCTGCCAGACTTTAATTTTGCTTTAAATAATTCAGATAATTTCACTAGTAAACCCCAACATTTACTACAGTAATGGAAGTTTCTTATCCAAAACTTATAGGTGCATCCATGTCCAAGTAAATTAAGTCTCGATCCGACTAAGGTCCTTGTTTTCTAACAACCTAATAAAAGGCCGATTGAAAAAAATATATGCATTTTCAAACTTTTAAGACAATTGAGTAGGTAGGAGGCAATCATGAAATATAGATCCTCCTATCCGCCCAAACAAACTAATGTAACGTAGGTTTATAATTTGATTCTAAGAAGTAATAGTAAATTAAATAATGTGTAGTCAACCTCTCCATTTATGATATTGTTTGTTTGGATTTTCGGTTATTTTTTGGGTTGCTATAACAAAATGTTGTTGTAAATTACATCTATAATGGTACAATATAACATAAAATACTGATTTCAAATGAAACTTGAGTGTTATTATAGGATACGTTTCCACTTATAAAACAGGTCATTGAGACAATTTATGGACCACTTTTTCCTAAAAAAGTTATAACTATTTATGGTTAGGCGCAAATTGATACATGCTCCAATATTGTTGTAAAGAATATATATAAATAAAAGTAACATGCAAAATTGGTTACAAATGAAATTTGAATATTATAATGAAAATGTTATTTTAGACATAACTGTTACTCTTTAAAAAATTCTGATCATACGTCTCCAAATGCCGAGTTTGGGTAAGCGTCTAGTCTCAATTTATGCCAAGTGTTTTATCAATTAAACAATGTGTCACCCATCTCCGATTCGAAAGGCAAGTTCGAATATCCAAGTGTAGCATAATCTTTATTTATGGAAATTCATGACAGGTACTAAACAGGTCATACACAATATAAAATCAAGAATTATCCCTTTTTAAAAGGAATTAAAAAGTAAGCACTTAAGTATAAATTGTTTTACTACTTTCTTGTGGAGCAATAAATCTGATACTAATACATTATTTAATTGCACGGTTGAGACAATTTATGGACCAGCTCTATTCCAAGAAACGTTAATATTGTATTCTATTTACGGTTAGGCGCAAACTTATACATGGTCTAATATTTTTTTGTCAAGGATGTGGGGTTAAGTTCCAGATTTGGACCCTAGTACCTACTAAGAAAATAATATTTTAATGGCCCACTTGAAATAAATAAAGTTTGGTTATGCGCAGTGCATTACATTATTAGGGGGTATGAAGTATTATTTTTATTGTCAATGATTAGCAGTAAAATCCAGACTATCCTCCAAGAAATTTTTTACTGTTAATGATGCTCAAGATATTAAGAAGATTAAAGAAATAAAATGTTATTTTACTTAATGTCATACTTTTTCCTTTTAAAAGTTTCTAGAAGAATTTTGAATATTTGCGGTTATGTAACGCTGGTGGAAGTTTTGTTTTCGCAGAACAAACACAAGTATATAGGGCTGACTTTCGAATTAGATTTCCTTTCTTTTTCTTAGGTTAATTAAATTTAATTTGCTGAAGTTAACGAAAAAATAAGTGATTGGAGAAAGTATGAAGTTGACGTTGCGTTTAGTTTCTTACAATAGTTTATGCTATCAGTTCAATTCAGTCTTTTTAGGTTCACATTTGAATGTTGAAAGAAATATATTTCAACTTAAAAGACGTATTATTCGCACAATAATAAACGTTAAAAATGTAAATATTCTTACTGAAATTGCTTAATGAAAATGACATTATCATTTTGTAACTCAGTGGGATCAAATTATGGGAGAAAGAAAGAGAAGCTCGTCGTCATTTGATGTTAACGCACGCATATATATTTTCTTCTTTTAAGTTTTGTAAAGAACATCCTAAATGTTTAGGGGTCATTTGGTATGAATATAAGTTATACATGGAGTAGTAAAACTGGAATAATAATAGTATAGGATTGGTAATATAGGTTTTGAAGTATGAGGATTATCTTTTGGAGTAGTTTTAGACAACTCCGATTTCATTTTTGGAGTAGACACTATAGTTTCTTTTTGTTTTTTTTTTTTAAAAAAAATCCTTAGTCATTTGAGATGATGGCATGATATTTCTCTTTTGAATTTACCTTTTTTCTGAAACCTTATTGAAGGGAAAATTGATTTACTCTTCATTTGAAAATGGTTTTGTCTTTGACGCTTGAAACTGAAGATATAAAAGTTTTGTAACAGAAGAAACGGGTAAAAATTAAAAACCATGGAATGCAGAAACTTTATTCTTCGTGAAAATGGTCTCGACCAAAAACAGGCGAAATTTTTTTCTTTGAATTCTACTCGATCTTGTCCATAGGTGTCACTTGCCAATAAACAATATAATAAGATTTAGGAATATAATGTGCAACTTCAAAAGAATAATTCACTACTCTCCCGGTCCATTTTATTTGATCACTTTCCTTTTTTAAAAGTCAAATAATGTAAACTTTGACCAACATTTTGAGATATATTTTTTCACCATATTAATATGACAAGAATTGCAACTTGTAGTACATGTAGTTTTTTAATATCTAAATTATAATTTTAAAATATTGACTAAATCTAGTTCAATTTGAATCCAAAAATTGGTCAACTCGACTCTCAAAAAGTGAAAAACATCAAATAAAGTGGACCGGAGGGAGTAGCAATTATTAGTTTATTACTATAATCATCATGTATTGATTTAATACATGCATTACTATAACAATTAGTATGTCTTAATCTCAACAATTAGTATGTCTTAATCTCAAATAAGTTATGATCGGCTATAAATTTTTACTGATGATCATGTTTCTTCATTATTAAACAAGTACTAAAATTTGAATGATTAGGGTGAAATAGCTATGTTTTTACTTTTTGTAAATTTGAGAATGAAAATGGACAAAAACTTCAGGTTACGGTGGATTTTGGTGCCTTTTATTGATGAATATAATGACTAATTTCGACCTTTCACTCTTTTAATTTAAGATATGCGTTTTGGAGATAATCTTTAAGTTTTTGAGGCATCTAAACTATAATTGACTTTCTTTTCGTTTTGGGAGAATCATCTTACGATTGTCTAAAGCCTATATCTTAGAATGCCAAACATGAAACATGTTGTTATTGTTCCGGAGCTAGGTCTAAACGATCAAGCACATAAGAGTATGTAAAGCTAACGTTTACTGCAGTAATTCTTACATGTCATATACTCCTTCCAACAAAGCCCAGTTTGTCTAGGGATCCTTGTTTTAACTAACACGGAATAGAATGAATAATTTCTTATTATGCTTCTCAAATGTTTACTATCTAAATACCTATTATATACTAGTAGTATTTACAAGTCCTATTGATTTATTCCAGGCTGATGAGCAAGAGAGGGATCTTTTGAAGATGAGAATTGAAACTGCTATTGCTACTCTAAATGATCCGGATAGCCCTATGAGCTCTTAGATACTTGGATTCAACTCTGTCTTTCCTTCATGATACTAGTGAGTATGTGTTTTCAGGAGTTCGTTGATACCTTCTTCATCACTTCTTCTTAAGGTTTGGCCACCTTGTTTGGTCTGTTTGTGTAGTTTGTAGTCAAGGTTGTGCTTTCACAAGAAATCCTAGTCAAATGAAAGTTTACCTTTATCTCATTTTCTAGTTTCTTGTTAAATTTAAAAGTTTCTTACACTCGCTAGTCGCTACATGCCACATAGTGCGATCAAGATAGAAAAAAAATGTGTGTAGAGAACTGAAGAATTTAAGAGCATCTACTGTAGTGGTTAAGTTTGGTCTTATGACAGAGGTCCTAAGAGCGGCCAATTACCCAGTAGGCCAGCTTATCTATCAGTCATTAAGCACACGTTGCCTACAGCAAATTAAAGGACATCATCAAACTTCACATAGCTGAGTGGCGCCATGTCAGTTTATTAGTGAGCTCCACTTTTACTAATTACTACTACTACTAGAAACAGCACTTCAAAGGCTCCGCTCGTTTAAAAGTTTATTACTAACAATTATCAATAAGATCACTACAACTTTCGTTCTCTATTTATGTCTTTATTTACTAAGTATCTATGTTGGATTTATGCTGATACGTACAGCCCTTTCTTCGTTATTGGTGAATTCTAGCATTCACTATCTACCTACTACACTTATTTAAGGATCTGAAATATTATGAATCTTATCGTTGCTATATATAATAAGCAAAATTATATAGTCATTTGAGGTGAAAGCATTCTAGATATATAGGTTGTCGAAATAAGAAAGCAAGTGACATTATATAGTCATTTGAGATGAAAAATGTATTCTGAAATGTTTGATTACAAAAAGAAAATTGAAGATCTCACAGAAGATCAACGTCTGAAATTCACACTTGTTATTGGAGATGTAAGATGGAAGCAGTGACGTACAGAAGTTTCAAAAATGTATTTAACTGTTTATTGCATCCAAGGGTTGACCTATAGAAGTTGGGGTACATATCTTGTAGTTAGAGCTATTATGATTCTTTTTCACATGTCCTAATTACTTAAATGGGAACATCGTCAATAATTAACAGTTGATGACATTATAACCTTTCTATTCTTTGTCTTATTCATTTATGGCTTTTATTGCATCTTCGTGAGACGGAGGGTTATATGAAAGGGACAAAACATTTAAGTAATGAAGAAACCAATGAAAATGATACTACTAATAACTGACTAAAGAACTGACTCCTTATATTTACTATCTCATTGACAGCTCAGTTTGTTGAACCCCAAAACTGTCCATATTACTTTTGTCCCATTTTAGCTTTCGTTTTACCTCAAAAAAGCTTCTCCCATAATTAGATTTGTTAAATGCTTAATTTTACAGAGGCTGCTAATTGATCATACCCGCATGGATCTAAAATAGTTATACCCAGTGAAAAGTCCATTATGGTCTTAGCGGTAATTAGGCCTAAACGGTATTAATAATAGGAAAATTTTATATCTAACCAAATATATACCATGACCCTACATTCAAATAGCCATTGAACATCTTCACATATGCTAGCCAAAATTTACCCAATATAAATATGTCTAAGTTGATTCTATCTAAAAAGTAATTAAGAAAAGGAGAAAATTAAGGAGCTCAACTCCCACCTAATAAGGAGAAAATTATGGAGCCCTATTCCATCCAAATAATCATCTTCTTACTCGATTTTTCTATTTTTTTATTTTTATTTTTGACGCTTATATATATATATATTTAGTTTCAGCAAAATTATTTGTAATCATTAAATAGATAAACATCAAATATGCATTTAAATTGTTATTATATTTACACAATATGCAATAGTAGTTGGTAAAATTATATACACTTAACATCTCCAAATATTTAATATTATGTATAAAATATTCTATTGATATGAGTGTGATATATTCTACATATTTATGATATTTATTTAAATATATAATATATTGATATTATGATACATAAAATATTTTGTTGATACAAGTGCAATATATTCTGCATATTTATGATATATTATTTTGCATATTCTACATATTCTCCATATTCTATTGATATGAGTGATATATTCTGCATATTTATGACCTCATGAATACATTTTATTGATACCAGAAAAAATATATTACATATACACCAAAAATACAAATATTCATTGGATATGCAAAGATACTATTTCGAACAATGGAGTGATATAATCAATTGCTGAAGGATGTGGCGTGCAACTGAACCACTGCTATTGCAGAAATGACATGGACGACTGCCATTCCTCTGGTTAACCCCATAGATTCTTCGGAATCCACCAACGCCAATACCTCCTGTTGACACCCAATTTTGTCCCGATTTTAAGTTAATATCAAATGTAGAGTGCGTTTAATTAAAAGAGGTGTCAGAAAGGGCAATTTTACAATTTTAAGTAGTCAAAATTGATAATTTTGCATAAAAAAGGCCAAAATCGCAAAACATATCCTAATTTCTAGCCTACCCGCGCAAGACCCCCATTTAACTAAAACCCTTTAATTCAGTTCCCCAACCCGATTTCAAATTTCCCAAAAAACCCGATAACCCATTTCTAGACCCGATTCTCCCCAAAATTTCAAACCTGAATCCGCCAAAAATCAAAGCTCCCTGGTCCCCATGTCCAGCTCATGATCGTACCAAGCCAAAACCTTATCCGATTAGATCCGTTAGAGGCCATTTTGGGTATTTTCGCCCACTCCCTAGAACCCTAAATTGGACTGCTATAAATAGAAGAAGAGGAGAGGGAAGAAAAGGGGGTTCTAGGTTCTGAGTAAGGAAAAACGGCAGCAACATATAGAAAGGGTTTTGCTCAGTCTTCCTTTAGCAAAAGAAAATATACATATAGCTTGTTATTTCTGTTTTGGAATTCACGCATTGTTTTTCGAGTGTGTCGTCGCTTCATTATACTAGTCATCGACCTTGCTCGCGTCGACTTTATTCGAGTCGCTTGGTCGAGTCGCGTATTCTTCGGACCCTCGCCCTTGTTCGCTGCGCCGCAAAAGGTAAAATTATACTCTTGTACTCTTAGTATTCTTTCTGCTAAAGTTTCTTGCTTTGTTCAATCTTAATGTTGGTTTGTAGTGATCACTCTAATCTGTGTATAAGAAGAACATTGTTCCTGTCCTAAGATTTTTCTGTGGTGAAGTGGTTAAACATGAAAGTTAATGTAAAGTTTAGGCCTTTAGCATGAAAAACAAGCTGAAATGCATAAGATCTGGTTCATTGTTAGCATGTGTTAGAGTTTCTTTCACTTAGCCTGATTAAATTCATTTTGTGTGAACCACTGAAGAATTGAGCTTGTCGCTTTATTTCCTATGGCTTGAACTGATTTTGTTTACACAGCATTTGTAGTTGTCTCATTAGGACAGAATGCTGACTCTTTAAATCCCTACTTGGTTTCCGAATATATGCGGTTAAAATGAGTTTATTTGGTATATTTCAAGTTAATTGTCCTAGTTCCATATCATGCTTATGCAAGGAGCTGGAAAGAATGTTCAGGTGGTGTAGAATTTTGGCCTTGGTTCTGTTTGTTAAGGGTGTTAGAGGTCTGTGAGAGTGAGAGTAGGAGTGTAGGTTCTGGGAATTAAGATTGGTGGTAAGCTGGGGAAAAAAGGAGTGTAGGTTCTGGTTTCAGAGTTGTTTATTTTTAAGAGTTGTTAGGTTTAATTTTCAGGGAGTTTGTGAGGGTCTGCAGGTCTGGAATTTGAAGGAAATTAAGCAGTAAGTTTGAGGTGTTGATGAGTTTGTCCAGGTTGTTTCTATAGGTAGTGTTGTCTCAGTTGTTGCAGTTGGTTCAGGGTCAATGTTCGGGGTATCTATGTCCTGCTATTTAGTCTGGAAGGCAAGGGGGTTAGCAATTTAGTTTCTTGTTCAATCCATGGTGTGATGTGTTTAGTTCTGTTGATGGATTTGTGATATTGACTTAACGAGTCCTCCTGGGAAATAATTTGAACTCTGGGTTTGAAGAATGCGTTGATTTTTTTTAAAAAAAAAATAGCTAAGCTGCGGTTTTGTTTCTGCAACTTTAGCCATAGTAGAGTTTGGAATTGCATTGAGTCGCAGCCTGCATACCTTTTCTTTTATGTGTGAAGCTGAAATACTGCACTACTGTGTTCTTTCAATGATCCTTTTCATTCTTCTTCTGCTTATAGGTTGCTTACTAGTTCCTAACGTATTAATCATCTATGAGCGTGACAAATTTTAGTTTGGGTAAATGTACATGTTCATGAATCCTGTTAAGATATGGTCTTAGTCCTATTAAAATGAGTTAATCAATTTGAACAACTGCACTTTCTAATGCATGTGTGAATTGCACTAACTTTCATAAAGAGATGTTGCCATTTCGATCTACCTGTATGATTATGGTAGGCCTCATTAAAATTTTCATTTTAGTTTTTTTTTTTTACCAGCGTGCTAATCTTTCTTTATATTATTTATTTATTTATTTATTTATTTTGTTGCATGAAAACAGCTCCTTCGGTATGAAGCCACTTTCTTTTACCTATTAAATGACATTAAGTGCAATAAGTCGAGTTAATGAACTTATCATTTTTTTGTAAAAGAGGTACAATGTTTAATCCGTTCTACATTCTGTTGCTCTGTTCATTACTTAATTTAATCACGCCTATAAGATCATGAAATAGTCCATAAGTTAGTTATAGAATTCAAATCTTATTTTTTCAAAAATGGCAACCTGTTATAGTGTGAATTATGAATCTTGGTAGGACCTTTGAGCCTCTGGTTAGTTTCTTCAATCTTTAGAGTTTGTGTAACTGTAATAGAATCCTGGAGTTGATATATGCATAGGTGGGTATCTGCAGCATTGTCTAATATTTCTCCTAGTCTTTGTGTGTATCTGATAGCTTATTGCTGAATTCCTACATGTTTTGCTTTATAATGGATCAAACTCTAAAGTCAGAAGTTTTGGTTAAGAGTGCTCCCTGGTCCCCATGTCCAGCTCATGATCGTACCAAGCCAAAACCTTATCCGATTAGATCCGTTAGAGGCCATTTTGGGTATTTTCGCCCACTCCCTAGAACCCTAAATTGGACTGCTATAAATAGAAGAAGAGGAGAGGGAAGAAAAGGGGGTTCTAGGTTCTGAGTAAGGAAAAACGGCAGCAACATATAGAAAGGGTTTTGCTCAGTCTTCCTTTAGCAAAAGAAAATATACATATAGCTTGTTATTTCTGTTTTGGAATTCACGCATTGTTTTTCGAGTGTGTCGTCGCTTCATTATACTAGTCGTCGACCTTGCTCGCGTCGACTTTATTCGAGTCGCTTGGTCGAGTCGCGTATTCTTCGGACCCTCGCCCTTGTTCGCTGCGCCGCAAAAGGTAAAATTATACTCTTGTACTCTTAGTATTCTTTCTGCTAAAGTTTCTTGCTTTGTTCAATCTTAATGTTGGTTTGTAGTGATCACTCTAATCTGTGTATAAGAAGAACATTGTTCCTGTCCTAAGATTTTTCTGTGGTGAAGTGGTTAAACATGAAAGTTAATGTAAAGTTTAAGCCTTTAGCATGAAAAACAAGCTGAAATGCATAAGATCTGGTTCATTGTTAGCATGTGTTAGAGTTTCTTTCACTTAGCCTGATTAAATTCATTTTGTGTGAACCACTGAAGAATTGAGCTTGTCGCTTTATTTCCTATGGCTTGAACTGATTTTGTTTACACAGCATTTGTAGTTGTCTCATTAGGACAGAATGCTGACTCTTTAAATCCCTACTTGGTTTCCGAATATATGCGGTTAAAATGAGTTTATTTGGTATATTTCAAGTTAATTGTCCTAGTTCCATATCATGCTTATGCAAGGAGCTGGAAAGAATGTTCAGGTGGTGTAGAATTTTGGCCTTGGTTCTGTTTGTTAAGGGTGTTAGAGGTCTGTGAGAGTGAGAGTAGGAGTGTAGGTTCTGGGAATTAAGATTGGTGGTAAGCTGGGGAAAAAAGGAGTGTAGGTTCTGGTTTCAGAGTTGTTTATTTTTAAGAGTTGTTAGGTTTAATTTTCAGGGAGTTTGTGAGGGTCTGCAGGTCTGGAATTTGAAGGAAATTAAGCAGTAAGTTTGAGGTGTTGATGAGTTTGTCCAGGTTGTTTCTATAGGTAGTGTTGTCTCAGTTGTTGCAGTTGGTTCAGGGTCAATGTTCGGGGTATCTATGTCCTGCTATTTAGTCTGGAAGGCAAGGGGGTTAGCAATTTAATTTCTTGTTCAATCCATGGTGTGATGTGTTTAGTTCTGTTGATGGATTTGTGATATTGACTTAACGAGTCCTCCTGGGAAATAATTTGAACTCTGGGTTTGAAGAATGCGTTGATTTTTTTTAAAAAAAAAATAGCTAAGCTGCGGTTTTGTTTCTGCAACTTTAGCCATAGTAGAGTTTGGAATTGCATTGAGTCGCAGCCTGCATACCTTTTCTTTTATGTGTGAAGCTGAAATACTGCACTACTGTGTTCTTTCAATGATCCTTTTCATTCTTCTTCTGCTTATAGGTTGCTTACTAGTTCCTAACGTATTAATCATCTATGAGCGTGACAAATTTTAGTTTGGGTAAATGTACATGTTCATGAATCCTGTTAAGATATGGTCTTAGTCCTATTAAAATGAGTTAATCAATTTGAACAACTGCACTTTCTAATGCATGTGTGAATTGCACTAACTTTCATAAAGAGATGTTGCCATTTCGATCTACCTGTATGATTATGGTAGGCCTCATTAAAATTTTCATTTTAGTTTTTTTTTTTACCAGCGTGCTAATCTTTCTTTATATTATTTATTTATTTATTTATTTATTTTGTTGCATGAAAACAGCTCCTTCGGTATGAAGCCACTTTCTTTTACCTATTAAATGACATTAAGTGCAATAAGTCGAGTTAATGAACTTATCATTTTTTTGTAAAAGAGGTACAATGTTTAATCCGTTCTACATTCTGTTGCTCTGTTCATTACTTAATTTAATCACGCCTATAAGATCATGAAATAGTCCATAAGTTAGTTATAGAATTCAAATCTTATTTTTTCAAAAATGGCAACCTGTTATAGTGTGAATTATGAATCTTGGTAGGACCTTTGAGCCTCTGGTTAGTTTCTTCAATCTTTAGAGTTTGTGTAACTGTAATAGAATCCTGGAGTTGATATATGCATAGGTGGGTATCTGCAGCATTGTCTAATATTTCTCCTAGTCTTTGTGTGTATCTGATAGCTTATTGCTGAATTCCTACATGTTTTGCTTTATAATGGATCAAACTCTAAAGTCAGAAGTTTTGGTTAAGAGTGCCCGAGATTTAGATGATCTCTTTAAGTTGGAATTGGTAAGATGATTAGTGTTAAGATCAGTCTTAATTAAGTATACTTGCAGCAGTTTCAGGGAATCAATCCTAGTCAATGCCTGAGTCTCATCCAGCCTGCTTTAGGTCATTGCTTTAGTGTCTGGTCTGAAAATTTAAATTTTCTTCTTGAACTCATTCGATGTCCCACCGTTTTCTTTAAATTCAGTTTTGGTTCAGTTGTAAAGTCATTTCAGATTGAAGTTCATTCCTAGTTTTCTCTGTCCTGTTCCATGTCTTTATGTTTCTCCTGTTTGTATTACTTTTTTTGGATTACTATGGATATGTCTTCCTCAATGCTTAGTTTAGTTCCTAAGCTTGGAGTTTTTCAGCATGTGTTTGGTTAATTTAGCTTGCTTTTGCTTTAGGTTTTGGGCATACAATTGGTTTTTCTGGAAAATTGTTCTCATGTGCTCGTCTTTTATAACTGACAATTAGATTACTTTCTTTAAATTGTGTTTTACATATATCTATTTTCTCCTCTCGAATATGTGTGCTAATCTATTCTTCCTGGTATATTTTGCATGACAAAACTCTTGGGAACGAGTTGAACGCAACTCATAAACGGGGATAGCCGCATGCATTTGAAGTTATTCGATCCGCTCCACATTTTCGGGACTTGATATCCCCGAAAATGTAAAAGAAAGAAAAAATGAAAATCACAAAGTCCAAGGCTCAATTATTGAGTTTGCGCTTCCGGGTTCTACTTTCTGAACTTTTTCTTTCCCGTCCTCTTTAGAAAACATGTTTTAGGAGCCCTGTAGAATAGAAATGGTATTTGAATTATGAATAATTATTGTAAATCACTTAAATTGTTTTTATATGTATACTTTGTATCATTTCTTTCGAATCGTCAATTAATTTATGGATGTTTAGGATCATTTGTCAATTAATGAGTGCAGAATCAAATTCGACTTAAAATCGTACCCTCGTCATTAATTCGCATTTGAATTGCTTCTTTATTTATTATATTAAATAATCAATTATTTATTTATCTAATTTAATTTATTTATTTAGTTAATCAATTAAAGTTTAATCCTTTATTTATTTATTTATTTATTTATTTAATCTAATCTTTTTAATGTCGATTAATCATTTATTTAATCAATTAATATTTGTTTATTTATTTATTTAGTTAATCAATTATTATTCATTTACTCCTTTATTTAATTAAAATTGATAAGTATTCATTTATTTAATTAAGTTATTTATTTGCTTATTTATTTATCTATTTATTCAATCAATTAATTAATCCTTTATTATTATCCAATTATTTATCTAGTTTGTTTTATTTATTTATCTAACTTCATTTAACCTTTACTTGTTTTATTAATTAATTAATTGATTATTGTTTCATTATCTATTTAATTAATCTTAAATTGGATCATTTATTTATCTAAGTATCGGCATAATTAAAATCTTATCTTATTTATATTATTCATACTATCCTTGTAATTAAATTAGCTTTATATATTTATTATCCTTAATAAATTCGTGAAAACCGCCGGATTAACCGCATTTAGCGGATTTTCGAAAGTGCTCCCGCAAGGGACCTTCTTTCGAATTTAAAAGAACCACTTACCTAAGAATCTCTGATTTTTAATTTAATTTCATTTAATTAAAGAATAAATTGCACTCATTAGTTAACCTTAGGTTCCTAATAATCCTTAAATTAGGTGGCGACTCCAAAGAAAACCCTTTGGAGTCCCATTTTGTTGAAATATACCCGAAACCTGTCTTTTCTTAAAGAAAGGGTAATTTTTGGGGTTCAACACCTCCCCTCAAATAGATCTTCTTTGCCTGAGATGAGCCTGAGTGGGAATGCCTTATTGTCCTCCATCCAACCCCCCTGAGTTTAGTAACGTAGATCAACTTTCCACGCTATAATTGTGGATCTATAGTCCCAGAATTGCTGCAATGGATCTTGGGAGCGAGTTAGTAAGATAGCGTGGTAAAGAGAAGTCAGTCGTTGCCGCCACCATCTTTTCTGTTTTTCCCTGCTGCAGATGCACAGATCTCTCTTTTTTGAGGGTTTGTAAGAGGGTAAATTGAAGATTAAAACGTAGTTAATACGATTGATAACTACTCATAAATAGAGTCCAACAGAAAATCACATCTTCCCATAAAAATAGGCACGGTTAAAGGACTTAAACTGATTTTGAAAATGGCTACAAAAAGAAACCTAAATATGACTAAAGGTCTAAATACCATAAATAAGTTAAAATGTATCTATTTTATGTAATTAACACTTTAAAAAGTCTATAGAGTGTAAAATTTCCATTAATAATAATGACTACTTTGTATTACTAGTAATCATAACTATTAAGCATGCTTTGAAACTTTACAATCCCAATACGTCTTGAGCCACCAAATCTTGCACGATTAATTAAAATATATGTATTTTTATATATTTATACGGTATGCATACGGCAATGGCTAGTTTCCCTCCAAAAAAAATTAAGACAAATTTATACATCTTGCAAGTTTTATACGGTTTAACCTGGATAGAAAATTTCGCTAATACTCTCCCCCACAACATTAGATGTTCTCAATCAAAATCAAATATCTAACTTAAAAATTGAACTCGGCTGGAGAGGGTGGAAATGATCAACTTAGGATTCAATTGTACCAAGCTCTAGGAATGACATTCGATGATAGCTTGAACAATGAAGATAATTGGGGCTGACGACATTGAATCAGACGACACTTTCAATGATTGGATGAATGTAGATGAGGATGACATGGATCAAGAGGAAGACTATCCTGAAGGGGTTGATGAAGATCAAGACATTGGGGAAGACGAAAATGAATATGAAGATGAAGACATACCAATCAAAATGTGAATGTTTAAAGCACTAAATATTACAGGCGAGAGAAAATTTCTTAAATTGGGATGAGAGTATGATAGTGCGAAACACGGCGGGTGTCACAGCTGAGAATGAAAGTGGTGGACCAAATTTAGCTAGGAGTGGTAGTGGTGGACCTTATTCAGCTACGAATGGAAGTGGTGGACCAAATAAAGCTGGGAATAGAAGTGGTGGACCAAATATATCAGCCTCTGAAATGTATATATGGAAGGCCATAAGAACGCCGGTATAAATCAGGTTTTGAAGCAAAAGGAGGGAGGGCTACAACAAGAAGGACTGATAGTATGGGTGGAGGAAAGGGTGGAGGAAGGGGAAGTAAAGGGGGTAAAAAAAGAGGTCGGGAGAGGGAGGGATTAAAAAGTGCAAGAAAATGAGGTACTAATCATTTTAATTGTGTTATCGTACTCTTTTGCCTATCTATATACGTTGGTGTCATTTTTCTTAAAATAAATAAAAAATTATTTTAAATGTCGCTTTAATTCACTTGAGTTGTCACTTTAGCAGCTTGCATTTATTGGATTTAATTGGCTTGGTCTTTGACTTTGTTCTAACTTAAATTGAAGCAAAACAATGATGAAATATCACAAGTGCGCGATGAATCACCAAGTGCAAGAAATGAGGTACTATTATAATTAATAAGAATTTACACTATTGACTTCATTGGATTTTATTGATTGTTTTTTTAATGTCCTCTAAATTTGGATGCAATACAATGTTGCAATACCACAAGATGTGGCCTTGCCTGATCTCAATCTTAGTAGCCAGCATAATCTCAATCTGGGCAGCTAGCCTGATGATTATGAATGGAGTTTTTATTTTTGAAGATTTTGCACGCATGGGGGTTGATGTATGTTTTTTTTTTTTTTGTTGATGCCGCTTTTTTTGTTTTTGTGCTGCTCATAATTTTTTTACAATATGTCAAAAGAAGTCCTATGTCAAACCCTTCTTAGATCGATTATTTTAAATTAATATACAACTGGGATACTTTATATCTATTTTGGCAAGCTGCCAAGGGTCCTAACATTAAACGCTTAGCAACCATTAATAAGCTTATCTAATACTATTTGTAGACTTATTGTTTCAACAAAATTAAAGATGTGTTTTGAGATTTCTCATGTCAAAATAACTATATGCTTGATAAATTGATTCCCATAGATGTGACTAGAAGCTACTCAATTGGTGAAGGCGAAACAGTTGCCTACTATATCAAGTGTATCTCAAGACACTGCTTCGTCGAAAATTTATACGCATATATATAAATATAAAATGTATGTATGTATGTAAAATTATGAAAAACCACAATAATTAGAACTAATAAAGAAAGTGATGCTGCTAAAATTAACAATAGAAGTGTGACATCGCTTGCAAAAAATCCTACGTACGCCACTCAACTACGAGATATCATGGTGTAGAACGGAAGCTTGAGCCTCGAATTTGTTGCAGCCACCGCCTTTTATAACGAATGAAGTACCACTTTTCGTTAAACATGAATCATTTCTCTTTCACTTTTTTAGTAAATAAAGCAATAAATGAACAAGTAACACCTCTACAACTTGTTTTCTACTTTCCTCTTTAAATAAGAATAGGAAGAGGCTTCATACTCTCATTTGAAATCTGTTATTTCTTTCAAAAGTTTACGATGGAAGATCCATCCCTTTCAAGTCCAAACTAAGATTAAGGAAATAATCATCAAAAAAATGGTTAGCGACGAGGGATCAAGAACATCGTTGAAGAACATATCTGAAGTACAAGTACTAGTTACTTTATTTTTTTAGAAGAAGAAAAATAAAACTAATTTCACTTTTGATTTTCCTTTTCATTTGATCCTATGATCATTACTGCTTTTATACTTTTTCACTACAGGCGGAGGTGCATCCATTCCTTATCCCTACTTTTTGGGAATCATACCTAGTTTCTTTGAGGAAATGTAGGCATTTCCCTGATGTATTTGATGAAAAAATCGATAGGTTGAGGAAAAAGCTGGAAGGGGCGACAACAATAACAAAGGTACATACTGTGGAGCAAGACAATCAATTGTCCCAACCAGCACAACATACAACTGAAATGGATAATAGTTCTACTAACACAACACAGTGGTGTAGAAGACTATGGAGATAGAGGTGATGTAGGCGATGTTTTTGTAGAAGATGTTAGAGTATAAGAGGCAGGAGATAGAGGTGGTGGTGATATTTTTTTAAGAGATGCTTGAGTGAGAGAGACATGAGATAGAGGTGGTGGAAGTGATGCTTTTCTAGGAGAAGCTGGAGTGGAAGAGGCTGGAGATAGAACTGGCACAAGTGATGTTGTTGGGACCTCAAGAGGCACTGGAATTTTCACACAGTGTGGCACTGATCAACAACTGCAAATGCAGTTGCTACAAAGAGTACAAAGTACAGAAGCTCTCAATGTTGACCTTCTTAGAGATTGCAAGAGTTGAATGAGAAAAGTGATGCGAGCCTAGGTGGTGTATGTGAGAAGAGAGTGGAGGGTGCAGAAAAATAAATAAATATCAGTGGCAAAAGAGAGAGTAATCTAATGGAGATTGACATTTACAAACCTGTTGATCATATTCAGTCGATTGTTTGGCGATTTGTGCCTAAATTAGTAAAAAGATGCCATATCTTAAAGCAATAGTATCAGAGACTGAACAAGAATAGATAAACAAAAAGTTAGAAAACCATTTAAATTATTTTGATTGTTATTCTCATGTTTGTTTACTCTATGAAAAAAGATAATTGATCATTGTATACATTGTTCTATACAAAATAAATGTTCAAGTTAAACATAAGTCGACATATATATATGAAGTAAATTAAACCATGCCAGTAAGGCCCTTTGATGGGATTGCATCACTCATGTTTTTCAATTTTGTGGGCATCAAGGAAAAATCTCGCGTGACTTTAGTGATCTCTCTTCCATAAATTTCAGTCATAATTTTTTTTATTTCTCCATAATATGCCCAAGTGGTTGCCATTGTCATATAAGATGTCATGTGTTATTGTAGAGATGAGAATTTAGTATGATACTAATGAATTCCTTCAAAGTTTCTACCTGCGGAGAAAATATTTTTTTTAATTGAAATAATGTGACCTTTCTTTTCTGATGGAAAAGTTTTTTTTATGTGTTGTATGTACAAAGTTAAAATACTTAGTGTATTTCTTGGCAGCCTAATTCTTTTTTATTGAAATAGATTGCTAAAATTAAAGGTCAAGAGAATTTGTGCTACAAAGCTTTTACCATTGGAGTAAAATATTTTTGTATTGTAGTCACATTAAAAAAAAAGACTTTGGGGTCACACCAGGGTAAAGGTAAATAGCAGATAAAGGACATCGTGTTCTTCTTCTCATTAGTTTGTCTATTCATTAAAAAGAAAAGTACATGAAAGACTAGTCATATCCGAGTGGATTGGTGGTGTTTGGACAAAGAATACAATGGGTAGCATTTTCTTGACACTATCATTCTTGTCATGGTTTTCAGACAAAATACGTGTTATTAGTATGAGTTTTAAGTCGGTGGAAGTGTCCATAGACTTTACAATAGATGACCTTGAAAAAAATTCCAAAAACTTAAAGAGAGTTCATTAGATCATAAAGGACCAATAAGATGTTCCAAAGTAGACGCATAGTATCACCATAATATCCGCTGACTTTGGAAGCAATAAGCTTTCTTTCACAATTATATTGGTAAAAAGAATGTGGCTAATGTGTTATTGGCAAGGAAAGAGATAATTTTTTTTTGGTCTAATTTATGTACTCACCCAAAATATATCTATCAATGTGAATCTGTATATGTTACGGAATAAATTAAGTCAGGGGTCTTCAACTTGTGTAGTTGTTTGTGTGATCATATAAGTATGTGTACTTATATGCTTTAAACGTGATGCGATCAGTCTTGAATATAAGAATTTAAGACGAGTGTTCTTTAAATAATTGATTATGTAAGATTTATCAAATATTAGAATTTGGATGATGATTGGGAACAGAGTGAATTTTCGATTCCAAATCTAATATGAAATATTAACATAGTTAAATTATTTTAAGGATTAGTATGTATATGAATTTTAGGCTCTAAGAAAGTACATTGTTGTCTCTATAAGTTTTACTAGTTTATATCAATATGTCAACTGCTATGAGAATATTGTCCTGAGTTTAGCAAAATTTTAACAGTAGCAATAAAATCCAATATGTCCGAAAAGAGCACAAGGCTCTTAAGACTCTAGATATGTTTGTGAAGTCTACTAAAAGTGGCATTATATTCCATTATAGTTGGTGCACTATGACATATGTGATCCAAATTATGACAGTTATTGTAAGTCAGTTATTTATATTCCATATAAGTTATGGATAGATGAAAACCTATTTTTTTTTTTTGTTATTAGGGTTTCTGCTGCGTTTGACATAAACTTTTTTTTTTCCATATGGAAAACTAGTTCCAAGGGAAAGGACATGTATTTTGCTGTGATACCATTTCAGTTCAAGGTTTATGTGTTCATATTTGAACAAGATAGCAACACTATAACTGAATTTGGATCAGATGATGTTGCATATTTCTTAGCTAAAATTTTTCCTTTAGGGTGAGATAGGTTAATACTTGTCTCTTTATAAAACTATAGACCAAATTGCTTTCGCTATTAACACTAAATGGATTCGAGTTGGATTCATGTTTGATGATAATGGATATGTTCCAATTAACGATGATAAATTTTCCAAAAAAAAATCCATTTATATTGCTGGTCCCAATGAGAGTAACTATCAATTGATAGATCAATTTATCAATCTCAACCTCGACGAATGAGTCGTCTACATATTCCCCATCATCGATTTGAGATTGAAGGGGAAGCATATATAGTTACTCCACGAGATAAATAAGAGCTATGAGATATAAATGAGGCTCTTAGATACCCTGATAAGGATCAATACCTAGAACAATAGAACATGAAATGTAGTAGTGAAATCAAACCAAGAGTTGAAATTGGTTAATCTACTTATGGGTCATAAAGCCATTGGGAACAAATGGGTTCTCAAAATACGCCTAAGACCTAATGTTGAAAACTTATGGGTGAATTTTTGACATTCAAGATCGTTCAAAGGGATTGTTGTCTCTTTCATAAAAATATTATATTAAGAAATATTCTTAAACGATTTATTGTGCAATAGTGCAAACCCATTAATACTCCTATTTCTAGAGCCGAAGAGTTAAGTGGAAGGATGTGTACTCGTGAACCCATAGGTATATGATTTGGCTCATGATGCCTGATATCTATTATTTCAGCTATGGAATATCAATCTGACTTGTAAACGGAATACTGCAAAGCAGTTAAAAGGATACAAAGGTATCTCAAATGCACATGTGATTATCCTTGTAAAGTAAAGGAAATGATCTACAACTCAAAGGCTATATTTACGATGACTGAGAAGGAGATTTAGATGAGAGAAAATCTAAATCTTGAGTATGTCCTTTCTTGCTAAACATTAGCGATGTGTATATTGTTTGTGTATCAAGAAACAATCATCAGCTGAATTTGTATTATCTTCAGCAACTGTACAAGAAGCTATTTGGCTCGAACGTCTTTATGATAAATTTGGGTATGTTTGATAGTGCTATTGAATTAGTACTATCAAGTGTGATAGTCAAGTCTCAATATAGCTTATAGAAAAGTCCCAAGTATCACTAGAAGACAAACCATATTGATATAAGTATAATTTCCTTAGAGACATAGTTGTACATAAAAAAGTGAACATGAAATACATCTCTACGCATTATATGATAGTAGATCCGATAATGCAACTCATAGCATTTGGTGCTTATGAGTAGGCATTGAGTTTGCATAGACGTAGATGTATTTTACTTTATTTTTTCCCAAAGCATGTTCACGTAAAACTACATTATTTGAAGTTCATGTAGTTGAAGCCTAAATTGATTGTTGTTGGTTCATATACATAGAATAGTTTTATGCTTAGTACATAAATTTGAAGTATGTCGTACAGACGAAAAGGTTGGCCTATTCACACAAGCAACCGCCTTTATTGTCTAGGTGACTAATAGAGATGAGACAATTATAAACTTATTATTATATGAGGTGATAATAATAGAGAGCTTGAAGTTTATAATAAGAATATCGCTTATTTTTTGGTTAATCATATTTGATTAAATGTGAGTCTGTCTAAATGCCGGATGTGAGTTATGATGGACAAATGTATGAGTAGATGTGTGAACTCAAAGTTAGATATGAGTTGTGTAAACCATCATCTGCACAGTATTTTTATTTGTGAAAGATATATGTTCCACGAAAAAAGAGTCAATACTGTGATACGTGATTCATACCACGTATGCATAAAGTGACCTAGGGGCGATACAAGTTTAATCTCTACTTGATTATCGTGTGAAGCCCTGAAAATTATAAGTAATTTTTTTTTCTTTGTACCCTCATGACTTTGACCAATTTCTCGAGATACAATTTGGTGTTTGCTATCTTAGGATGTTGCCAAAAGATCATGGATGATTCGGTCTGGCGGGACATTTCTAGAAAAACAAGTCAGATTGAGATTAAAAGATTCTTGAGATGAGGAAGATCATCAATGAGCATTAATTGTGTTCATTGGTTAACCTATTATGTTTACCTTTGCGACAAGAATATAATGATGAACTCAAAATAATACAAAGAGATTGAGACAGATGTGAATGTGATAAATGATCTAAGGTACTGCATACTGCAATCTACTCCAAGGTTCCGTAATCGAGATGCTATATATTCCTAACAGATGTATAGCTACTAAGCTCTCGAAGTATGCACTGGTCACATGGTCTAGTCGTTATGTATGAAAGTTACAGAATGAGAATGAGAGTTGACCCACTCTATGTGTGAGTGGGAGATGTTGAAATTTGGATTGGGGTCACCTATATGGCTCAACCCAAACCCATGTCTAGATAAATATATATAATGCGTTATATATATTATTAGATTAAATAAATAGAAAAGGAAAGGAAGAGATACAACTGTTAGGATTTTTCCTCAACAGTTGTATCTATTCAGGACTATAAAAAGAAAGTTTCTTGACAGAAACTAACGCTTCTTTTTCCTGAAAAAAAACCTGCGCTTTCCTCTCTCTCCACAAAAGAATAGAAAACTCTCTTCTTCAAGTGAAGAACTTCTGGGGAAGATTCTTGAGTAGAATGAATGCGTCTTCTATGAATTGGAATCACTTTTGTAACAGGTACGACCTTAGACTGTGAACTTTTGATATAGTTCGTGTTCTATTGACATGTGATTGCATCCTTTACTAGTGAAACAAATACGGTTAGACCGTGGACGAATTGTATGTTCTTGCATTATGTGTAAGCTTCATTGGTATCAGAGCCCGAATGATTTAGTTTCTAATCAGGAATTTAGCACTGCTAGATTGAGAATTGCACAATTAAGTGCTTTTAGGACAAACTAGTTTTTAATCACTTTTGTGATGTTTGGATAAACTAAAAAATATTTTTAAGCACTAACTTTATGTCAAAAAAGTAAAAGAAAAAAATAAATACTAAAAGTAGGAGATAAATAACTTTTAGCTTTCAAGCTATTAAGCCAGCCCAAACTATGTCTTCCAAATTTGTTTCAATTTAGTACTTCATAACCACTCCAAGCTTACATCTACTGAGAGATTTCTCTGTGACCCACACTATACTCATAATCACATCCCCCCCCCCCCCCCCGCCCCTTCTTCCGAAACATTCGGTTACCTATGGGTACGGAGCTTTAATAAAGCTGATGAAGCTCCATACACCATTCATGTCATGAGCTTTCATAATCCGATAACGAGGAGGACATTAGATCTTGGTCTCATGAACAAAACAGTTCATTATGAGCCTTCACAAATTAAGAAGGAGATTCTATAAACTACTCCTATAATTAAGAACTTTAATTTTGTTGTCCTTTACCAAAGAAATAATTAAGAAATCAATATAAGAGCTTTACAAAAATAGTACCACTCTATAAAAGGTTTTTGCAGAACCATTTTCTAATATTGAAATAGTAAAAGACGAGATGGTCATTAGCCATCGATACTACGTATACGTATAGGACATGAACTCATATTGGCTTCCCTGAACCGAGGAAGAGATTCATATTTGGCCTTCAGTATGAAATGAAATGTGTCAGTATTTTACTCGTGACTTTAACAAAGAGTATATAAACAAACATTTGGAGTCGATAACTGATAAGACGCCTAAAAGTCATTTAAGCAAATTCGTTATCCACTTATATTCCCTTTTGACAACTTGAAATTTTGAGTGTGATCATGCGCTTAGTTTCCAAATTTGGTCTCATCAACATCTAGCCAAATGGCTATAACAGAATTAAAAAAATATTCTTTCCTTACAATTTACGAAGCAGATTATTCTTTTTCTAACTGGTTCGTAGCTATCATTTCCCCTGTTATTACCAACTTAATTTAAACCACATCGGGTTTCCAGTTTCTTTGAAGTATTCTGCTCTAGTTTTCTTGTTCTTTTTGTAAATTTCAGTATTCATATTCCCTAAGTAAATACTGTTCCAAACTTAAATTCCTAAATGTCGAACCAAGTCATTAATAAATGTAAAGCTTTCTGTTTTCATTTTTTTTGCCGTCTTGGATGGAGAACATGTGAAAAAAAGAGAAGAAAAGAAACATCTCCAATAATTTAGTCCTTTGCGGCTTTTGTAGCGTCCACACAACACACTATTGACTACAACTCAGCTGCTTTCAATCATCATTCAAAGCAAAACGAGCTTTCTATTTCAAGAAAAAATACATTGATCAAGGAAGAAACTATTTTGACAAAAGAAAGCTTAAAGATCGATGACCAATAAGTTCGTCATTTTCAGAGGAAAATCAACCCCAAATGTAACAATTTCTCTTGCGGAAGAAGACTAATGAGCTACTATCACGTGCAAATAATATACTCCATTTGTTTCTAAAAGGATGAACATATTTCCTTTTTAGTATGTTTCAAAAAAATAATCTCTTTGTAAATTTGGAAATAAACTTTTACTTTTACCTTTATTGAGATGATTTGTAGCCACACAAATATCTATGACTTATTTTAGACCACAAGTTTCAAAAGTTTTCTCTTTTTTATTAAACTCCGCGTAAACTCAAATGAGTTCATTATTTATGAAATGGAGGGAGTATATGATTAGATTTGTGAGCAATCTCTGAGGTATGAGATCGTGAATAGTGTTTAGTAAATTTCAAGTACACGATGTCAATAATTAAAACTGATATGATTCTTCAGAGCGGTGTATGATATTCACCAAAAAATAATTAGAGAAACAACAATAATTAGACGAAATGAGAATAACAGAAGTACTTTCATTGTCTTTGAAGCGTCTATAATATGGATTTTACATAGCTATACATTGATGACACTAAAAGTTTTGACGAACAGAGTATCAAATGTTTGGAAATTATATATAGACATTAAGAGAAAGAAAAGAACATATTGACATTAAAGATTGGAGCTGTAAACATAAAAGGGTGTAAGAACAATGGAGGATGCAAATGGATATCCACATTCTATTTTACCTTGATTTCTTTCTTATAGTAATAACAATGTCATCCGTTAGTATCATTACCGTATACCCTTTTTACTATTCTAGTAAGTAGTACTACAAGTTAACTTAGCATAGTAAAAAATCTCTCTAAATTAGATTCTCTTTTATTGTTTAGTACTACTAGTTTTAACTTTTAAGACTGCTAATGCTAGGTCGTAAACGTGAAAAACATGGAATGGACGCGCCATCGTTGACCCAAGTCAATAAAACAGATCTTTGGTCTTATTTCCACTTTTCCCATGTCTTCAGAAAGTCGAGTACTTATTTTCCTTTCACATGCTCTATTCTTTTATTGGCCCAAACAACCGCAAAAGTTAAAATAAACTTGGTGCCTCAAGATGAACACTGACATTGATTACTAAGTACTTCTAGTAATATTATTTTGCAAGATATCCAAAAAAGTTCCACAAACAAAAGCCGAGTTTCAAATCAACAAGAACTATTGAATCGTGTTAAAACTGAACACCTTTAACTAACACATGGCCTAAAATATTACGTGCAATAAATTTGTCAAACAAAATAGTATCCTGCCTCTGAAAATTGGGTTTCTACGTAGGCGGGGACATACTGTCCCTACTCCTATTTTAATTTTTTTCCTTTTGAAACTAAAGTCCAGCATTCGTCCCAACATTTTTTTTTTTTTTTCAATTGAAACAAAAATTCCAGTAGGCATTAAACGAAGAATGTACATTACAGTGGTAACTGCCGCATGGCAACCCACTAAGTTTTTCATGCAATTTACAGTGGACATGAATAGGGTACATCATCCATGTTAGCGCTAGCTCGATCGCCTTCAATCACGGTCAAGTACTTGAAAACTTAATTTTACCTTTGTATTTTGTATTTTTTTTTTATAACCCTTGTATTATTGCCTATGAAGAATCAAGATCATAACAAAGTATGCCATCTACCCTTGTATTGGGCACATGTACATCTAACGAAAACTAAAATTCCAAGTATAGGCAGGATCAATTTACTTCCTCACATTCACTATTTATATCAAGTCAAGGAATTTAATTGAGTTAATTTTACTGATGGTGACTGAACTATTGTTTCATTACCACAAAGTCGCTTTTGTTTCATTTATTATTGAAAAGTCACGCAACTTTGCTCCAGTCCACAACAAAGTCACTCAAGCCGGATTTTTGTTTAAAACTTGCCGGAAAAATGATGTGGCATCATTAATTAAAGAATTTTTTTAATTAAAATTTTCACCCATTAATTAAATTCCTTAACCCATTATTCTTATTCTACCCGACCCATATCCAAACCCATTTTCCTACTTTTTTTGTCACATTATGTCAGGGATTTCACTACTTTTTTCTTTTTTAGCCACATTATGTCAACTGAAGATTAACAGGACAATCTAGTGAAACATATGTTCAGTTACAGTCACTTTCGAACAAATGACTGAAGTGCATGAGGCATCACCTATATAAAGCATAAGAAGATAGTGAAACTTTCATACGTTCGACAATTGGCAACACTGCTTAGAGTTCTCATTAACGAGCTTAATGTCTGTTCTAGCTTTTGGATTTAATTTAATGCCTCCATATTTACCATGATCAATTTCACATTTCCAGCTCCGGCATATCTTCACCGGAGAGTTGTATGGAAACCATCCTAGTTTTCAATTTTCCTTAATGCTAATGTGCATACGTATTCTCAAATGTCAAACATTTTGTACATCCAATATGTGTATGTAATTCATATGTCTCCAGCACATTTGAATGCATTCTCTAACTGTATATATGTATTTATTTTCCTTCTTTCTCTTCTAACATTATGGAGATACCAAAGTTAGAAACATGACATCTCAAGTATATAGAATTCAATTTGACAAAAAAGACTGCTTAGCTTCAAAAAGTAATGTATTGTATTCATATAAACATATGTTATTATAGCCTTTTCTCTAGAATCGAGAATGTATCTAAAGAAAGTATGTGTTGGTTAAATCGGTAACAAACATAATTTGTGTTATATGTTTCACTAGATTGTCATGTTAATCATTAGTTAGATGAAAAATGTTTCTAATATGGCTCCCTGGCATAATGTGGCCCAAAAAAAAATAGTGAAATCTCTGGCATAATGTGGCCAAAAAAAAAAAGTAGTGAAATCCCTGGCATAATGTGGCAAAAAAGAAGTAGTGAAATGGGTTTGGGTATGGGTTGGGTAGAATAAGAATAATGGGTTAAGGAATTGGATCAATGGGTGAAAAAATTAATTAAAAAAATTATTTTTAATTAATGATGCCACATCATTTTTCCGGCAAGTTTTAAATAAAATCCGGCTTGAGTGACTTTGTTGTGGACCAGAGCAAAGTTGAGTAACTTTTGGGTAACAAATGAAACAAAAGTGATTTTATGGTAATGAAATAATAATTCAGTGACCACCGGTAAAATTAACTTGAATTTAATTGATACACAGCTTTAACATTATGTGTTGCAAAGTTGCTAATGTTAGTATTCGTTAGTATTTGGTGGAGTTAGTATTTGAGAATGAAAAGTTTGTGCCTCACTAGCAGAATAGAGAAAAGAACGTGTTTTTTAAACACTTCTATTGTATGACATGGTTTGAATATTTTGAGAGAAAGAAATAGCAAAAGAATGTCAATTTATTTAAAATATTTTTATATTTATTATTTATTTAAGATGCTTGTGAATTTTAAATAAAATGGCTGTTACAAAAACCTTTTCTTGATAGACTTCAAAAAGGTATATTACAAATACATAATATTTCTCCAAAATACTATAGCTAAAATATTGCAAATACATTCTCTCTTACGGCTTTATAAAACACAACATCTTTCTCGTGAAAATTTGAGTTTAATTTATTGCTGAAACTATGTAGAATCTTGAAGGAATTTGCCACCTCTCTTAGCAACAACGCAGAAATGTTTTTGGATCAAAATATTATGCTGTCATGCAAAAACTAACACATCAAATCTTAGATGATAATAAATCAGACATAAAAAGACATATATCAAAAAGACTTTTATTTAAGGGTAAATTTCATATCTAACCAAATATATACCATGGCCCTCCATTCAAATAGCCATTGAACATCTTCACATATGCTAGCCAAAATTTACCCAATATAAATATGTCTAAGTTCTATTTCTAAAAAGTAGTTAAGAAAAGGAGAAAATTAAGGAGCTCAACTCCCACCCAATAAGGAGAAAATTATGGAGCCCTATTCCATCCAAATCATCTTCTTTGCTCGATTTTCCTATTATTTTTTTTAAATTTTTGACGGTTATATATTTAGTTCCACCAAAATTATTTGTAATCATTAAATTTTTTTTTTTTGCGTGAAAGGATTGGATAACAAAAATATTACCACATATGATTATTAACCTTTCAAATATACCATGAATATATCTTGAATACCTACACTGTTAGTTTTCAAATGTGGTTGCATATTCCCTTTATACCATGAATATCTCTTGAATATACCATGGATATATCCCGAATATACCAGATATAGTTAAATATGAGATAAATATACCATGAATATATCTTGAATATACTCAGATATAGTTGCATATTCCAGTTATATTGTCGTTTATGTAAAATAAATTCATAATATAGAAAAAATATTCTGCAATATCAGTTATATACTACTGCAAAAAACATAACAATTAAAAAATGCATACAACATGAATATAAGTGAATAACTAATCACATCCTCTAACTTCCACGATTCACTTGAAAGTTTTTTGTCGAATCTTGTCTTTGTGCACAGATGCTTGGCAAGTTGTTGGAACTTTGTTCCGCATTTGATCGCAAAGTTCTTTTCTTTTCTTTTGGTTTGTGAAGAAAATTCCACCAAAGTAAAAACATGAGACTCGTACTAAGCAGTCACTTGACCCCGTAATTTCTTTTTCCCCCAACTTACCTCCTGAACTTCAACCTCAATTCAAGGAACAAGTTCTTTGACTAACCATTGCAGATGTCAAAGCCAACCTTGTATTCAAATGTAAACCCTTCTGTCCAGGGGTGTAGGTTATGACTCCAAAACTATATTTGAATTAGCCTTGCCAACAAGTTGGAACAGTTTCTTCCTGTCCATTGTGAAAGTGTCAGTTTTCCTGTCCATTGTGAAAGTGCCGAAAAATGGAGCAGAAGCCCTGGACGGAGGGGTGGTCGCAGCAGAAGTCCTGGGGGTAGGAGAAATAGGAGTCCAATCAGGGAAGGAAGTGAGGAGAGAAGAGCAAAGATTGAACAATGGAACAGGGAAAAGGAAGAGGCAGGATCTGGGAGGAATCATGGAAGTAGTGCACGTAGGGAAGATAGAGAATTAATTAGATTTAAACCTAGATTTAAACCTTTAAGTGGATATGCAGAATATTAATTGTCATTACCCATAAAATCCCACAAATATAGGCTTTAAACTAGGTAAGTTTGATATGAGAAGTAAAGGCCATAATAAGTGGAATGCCTATGGTTAAATGTCTAGATAACATAAATAATGAATAATGTATCCATTTTATGTTAGGAAGACTAAAAAAGGTCTACTCAATGTAAAATTCACTTTATTTAATGTGGTTTGATCAATTGACCTACATTGGAGTAGAATCATAATCTACCGATTTAAAACACTAAAATATAAATCTCTCCCTAAATCTCACTCTATTAATGACCATGTTGTGGAAGCTGTTATTGTTCCAAAGATTCATTATTTATAGAAGTCTAATACCTTCTCCTCCAAAAAAGAATATGTATATGAAGTAGGTTCGTTAAAAATTCGGGCAAAATCCTAACATCTCCCTTTAGCCTGAATTTCCTAACAAAAATAATCTTGATTTGTCTTCTTCACATAATATTCTACGTTAATAGCTATTTAACGTCCTCAAAAAGTCTTATATTTAATGTGGTTTGGTCAATTAACCTACATCACATAAGAGGAGATTCATAATCTACGAATTTAAAAATAAATTACTAAAATATAAATTCCCCCTAAATTTCACCTCTCTTAATGTGGAAACTATTATTGTTCCAAAGAGGATAGAAGTCTAATACCTTCTCCTTTAAGAAAGTAATAGATATATGAAGGAAATTCATTAAAAATTCGTGACAAAACCCTAACAGTAAATCACTTAAATTCTTCAAGGACATGACAATACTACCAAGCCAATTACCATTCCCATAAATCTGTAATTTGTTTAATTGCCTAAAACTAAAATCAATACTAACAAAATTTTTCAATTGTTTAACAAAGCAAACATATTCTACGGACAATAGTTAGTAATAAAATTAATGAAAGTTTTCTGCAAGTGTATGTTGAGAGCTAGATTGTTGTCATTCAGTTGTCATGCATAGTTGACATTAGATTGTGTTGTCTCCCTCTCTACCTATATACGAATCAAGACTACCTTATATGATCTGGAGGAAACATATATAATACGGTTGGTATATCTTTGCTTTCCTTGGTAAACTAAAAGAATGATTTACCCTGTATTCACACTACTATTACTATATAATTGGTGACTCAAGTCTGTTCAAACAAATATATATACATATGATAAACAATTACTCCGTCCGATCTATTTTATTTGATTTTTTAACCTATTTTTTTTCCACAGTATTTGATCAATTCGGAAATCAAGACACAATTTTACAATATCACCCTTTGCTAATAAATGATTTTAAATAAAATAATTAGTAATAATAACTTGAATAAGGGCTAATATAGTCAATTATATTGCTAATTAATACTAAAAAGGTAATTTTCTTAATATGCATGAAAACACCCAAAAAAATCAAATAATATGGACGGGATGGAGTATAAAATCTTTTGAGATGGATTGTCTCATAGCAGGCAGAGCTGACTCAAATTGTGCAAGCATTCAATGACCTTGCAATCTTCTAATTAAAATAGTCTCCAATATCTTTTCAAGCAAAATACAATCTTAAGCTGTTGTTTTTTTAATTATTATTGAAATGACAGTTCTTTTCTTTCCTATTTTTCTATTTCATTCGCTGGAGTACCAACATGCAATTTATTTCGGAAACTTCTCTTTCTATGTCACTGTCCAAGCTTTAGAGAAGCGTCTTATAATTTCTTTTATGCATATGGACCCAGCCCTTAACCGCTATTAATTCTAAATGCAGATTAGGAGGAAAAGTAGCACTATGTGATATCTTGATATTATAGTAATTATTATGGATGATAAAATTTCAAATTTTAAACTTATGAGTTTGGGTTTAACTCTATCCTAAAAACTAATTCAACGGAGATTATCGTGTGCATTTTGATTTTGATACCATGGTAAATTTTTAATTAATAACATATCATGGACTTGAACCTAACTTTATCTCAAAAGCTAGCTCGAAGATTGTCAAGCCTTATACAAGGCTTCATCATGCCTTTATTTTCTACCGACATAGGATGTAAAGTGTGGCCCACGTGTCATATCTAATTTGATTTAATAAATTAATTTTAATAAAAGCTAAATTATATTATTAAGGGAAGTTACCTATTACTATTCAACTTCCCACTTCTAGACGTGATGGAACATGTAGATTACTGCTTATAACTTCTCAAAGTATAAGCCTCTCTCTGCCAGTTTTTGTACAAGATATTACATCACAATTGTTCTGTAAAAGTAAAGGAAAGAGAGAGAGAACATATTTCTCCAACAACAAGAATATTAAAGACTTCCGCTTAAAATTCATCAAGAAGACACCATGGATTCAGGTACGTTTTCTTGATTGAAATTACTATTTTATGTGGTTGATGTGAAAATCATATAATTCCATGATCCTGCAATTATTGAAAGCTAACATAGGACTCTCAAATATTCCTAAATCAAATGTCAATATTTTAAAACAAATTCAACTTGCCACTAGAATAACTAATAATTGTAACCCGAGAGAGTACTATGAACTTTGCTTATAAATTACCAGGGGGAGAATAAATCATATTAATTCGTGCATAACTTATCTCTAATCAAACAAATCCTTAGTCCATTAATCATTTATTGAATTATGGCAAGTGACAAAAAAAAGTGTTCAATGATTTTATTTTTCCTAATAGATTTTAATAAGACTCTAAAGCCGTGCACGTGACAAAATGTCGAAAATGGAAATGCGCGCTAAAACCAGGTAACGTTGTAACAAAGTCAATTGAAAGCAAATATGTTTAACTTTTCGAGTTATCCACATGCAAATTGTTTTTCACGTTCTCTAACTTTGTATAGACAAAAATGCCAAATGACTAAAACAGCTAGCTAGATGCAGGGCCGGCCCAAGCATAAGGCAAGTAAAGCCTTTGCTTGAGGCCCCCTATATTTTAAGGCCCCCCAATTTCTAAAATAATTACTTAATAAGTACTTATTAGTGTTATTATAATTATAATTATTATAATAATTAGTATTATTATTACTATAAAGTTTTGAATTTTATGTTTATTTCTTGGATTTTGTTTGAATATTTGAAAGAGTGAGCAAGTTTAAATAAGTTTTTATCTTTAATTGATTGGTGTTTTTACTGTCAATTTTTTTGTTTGATTGCTTTTTCTCTTCATACATTTATTTTTTTAGTCTATATGAGTTCATTTTTCTATTTTAGTTTAATTTTTCTAAACTACTTATAGAATCAAGATACTTGTCTTTTTAATCACAGTGAATTCAAACATCGAAAGAATTGTACTATAGTAGTGATACTCCAACTCAATTCCTCCAATTTTAATTCTAGACTATTATTTTTGAGCGTAAAATCAATCTGCACTATTCTAAAACTTACTGAAGTTACCAAATATATTACTCATAAGTTAATATTTACAATTGCTACAATGTTGATCCGATGGATTCTGTTTCAATTACTAAAGTCTTACCTAATACCAATAATGTCTCAATGTAAATATATTAGATGTATTGAATAGATTGTCAATCAAGAAGAAATTTTAGAAGAATTTGATTAAAAAATATTTAATTACTTCTTATCTCGAAAAGTTGGAAAAATAACTTCAAAGAAAAGTATATATGAAGTTTATTAAATGTTAGTAGTATATTAAGAGGCCTCTAAATGAATTTTTGCTTTAGGCCACAAATTTAGTTGGGCCGCCCCTGGCTAGATGACGTGTTTTTTTTTTTTTTTTAATGTGACAATCATTTTACCGAAAGGTGTCGTAGAATTGAAAATGTTACTTCTCATTTCTAAATGAGTTTTAACGTCTGTAAAGTAAACATATATAATAAAATCATTACATTTTTTAGGTAATTATGAATGATTATTCGTAAAAGCTAGACAAAAAAAGATAAAGAGGGTGTTTGGGTGGGCTTAAACCAGCTTATAAGCTACTTTTAGCTTATACTCCATCCGTCCCAAATTAGTTGACACTTTAGCCATAATCATTTGTCCCAAATTAGTTGACACTTTAGGATTTCAAGACAAAAATTGTTAGTTTTTTCCAATTATAACCTTAATAATTAAAAGAATTCTCAACAAAATTTAATAATTAAACATTAAATAGGGGTAACATAGTAAAATATACACTCTATTTAATGATTTTCTTAAGGGGCGTGAAGAAGCTAAAAGCGACAACTAATTTGGGACGGAGGGAGTAGAAGTGTTTGGTTTGTTACAAACTGCTTTTCAGCTAAAGAAAAACCAAAAGCAAGAAGCTGTATAATCCTAATTTTTTGCTTCTGACTTAAAAGCTGTTATAGTTTGATCAAGTATTTTACCTTTTTATCCATATTATAAATTTTTAATTCCACAAATACCCTCATTAACAAAGGCGTTAAATTATCCTCCCAATTTTTTAATTTATTTTAAGGATATTTCAATCTTTTAACATAAAAAATCATTGTTTTTCTCTGCAACTTCTTTTTCAATTTCAACAATTTTATCCAAACACGTAACTGCTTATTTATAAAATAAGCTTCGGCACTTAAAAATTTCTTTTAAGCACTAGCTACTTTTTTTAAGCTAACCCAAACGGGCTCAAAGTCTGTCGCCAACTTTCTCTTTTGCTAAAAATAGTTTATATACAGTAACATTTTTGCGAAAGCGTGCCAAAAAATTGGATTCGCAAACTGAGCTAAAAGGTTAACTTTTTCTCCAAGTCAAGACCTGAAATCCAACCAATTAAACATCAAACTTTGATAAGATGATGGTGTAAGGACACTCAATTTTCAGTGCATAAATTTGTTTGATTAATTTTGGTGTCGTTGCTTTCATTATTCTTAATTAGCAAAACTATAAATAAGAACAGTAATGGCTTTCAAAGCAAATTTCCATCAATAAAAACAATCAGTTGCTATCCTCATGAAATTTAGTGAGATGTCATTTTACATCATAAGTTTTTAATTAGGATTAAATAATTAATTATATTGTTCTTGAAAAATCACACGCTTAGGAAGATAAAGAATACTTGTCTATCACAAAATATAAATTATACTAACATTTATTTCACAGTTGTACAAATTTTTACGTTTTATTGTTGTTTGTGAAGTATCGTAGTGAAATGTATCGTATTGTATGATGAAAACGTATTGAAATTGATATTCATTCTAATTGGAAAGTATTGACATAATTGATCCAAACTAAAACTTTTAATTTGGGAGAAAGCTATCAGTCTCAATGAAACAATTAGTATATGATCAAGCTGGTCCATTACTTCTAAATTTTGTGTATGTATGGTCAAAGACACAAAGCACTACATGTCAAATGCAATCAGGCAAAATTGACAAATTAGTAGGGTGACTAAGAACACTAAAACATTTAATTTAGGGGTTGATCGAAGAGGGGCCTCTTGGAATATCCTTATATTATTATCCAAATATTCTTTTTTATTGCCAGCAATAATGCATGTTTCTATATAATAATAATAATAATAACAGCAACAATCTACTCTGACAACAATTAGGTATAAATTAGTTTACCTTACAGTTTTGGTGAATAGATTTGGTTGGACTATACCTCGATTCTCAACAAATAAAATTATTTATTATAACGTATTACCACTGTTATTGTCATGTGAAGCCGCTATTTCTATAGGGAAAGGAACGCCCCTTAATTAACTATACTATTAGACCACAACCAACACAAATAAATCTTCAAGAAGTTTGAATTAATCGAATTACTTACTCAAGCAATTATTATCTTGACTCTTGGTAAGAATATCAAAAAAGGAAGTAGTTAAAAGTTTTTAAGAAACTACCGAGACTTTGCTCCAAGTTTGTTTTTGTGAAACCAACCTTCTTTATAATTGAGATGTTACACTCATCACCTTCATTTGACTGTCTACAAAATTAGTTTCTAGTGATAAAATTATGTACCATAACCACCACTTTGTTGGAATTAACTTTTCGATGCTATTTTTGCAGCAAAACTCTCCTCAAACTAGCTACTGGAGCTCAGTATCTTTGGAAAATTTCTAAAGCTTCAAAAACTGCAAAAAAAAACAAAAAACTACTACTCGATACTACAAATATCATCAATCAAAATGAGAAGCGAACATTCAAAATTGTAGCCAAAGATCAGTTAACTTGCCCTTGAGCATCGAAATGCGACAGCCATCTTCATATCATGATATGCAAGTACAGCTTTTCTTTGCCACACCCATCAAGCCCTTCTGGATAATTCGAAACCAAAGGGATATCACCCTTCTTTCTTGGTCTAGGGTGCTAAATGACATTGTTTCTAACAGGTGCGGATAACCATAACTGATAACACACCAACACAATTAACAGAAAAACGCACAAACTCTTCAGATTATTTACACCATAAATACAACACAGAAACAAGACATTATATTACATTTACATGGCCCCGAGAAAACATAGTAGAAGAAAACAAACAAAGCTAATAATGTCACAAAAAGATGGGGTTTCACCAAGAAGAACATGGCATAAAGGGTTTCACCAATCTTTGAGCAATTCACCAGCTACATCTTTATAGCTAACTTTCTTTTTCTTTTTAGGACTGGGATTAGTATCTGCCTCTGGCTTGTCGTCTTCTGCAGGACTCGCCATGCTGTGGGTTGGCTTATTTTCCAGGTGGGGAATCATACGCAGTAGCATAGCTTGGACTGGATCAACAGGGTCATTCAGCTTCTCATCCTTTTTGTCCTTGTCTTTGCCCCTGGCTATATTCCCACTTTCACACGATGTTTCCCGAGCTTCGTCGGTTTTTTCATCTCCCCCGCTGAAATCAGCGGTCCTTTCTGGAAATGTTTCACCATGTGGTGGCAATTCTGAATCTTCTACGACATCCTCATTCTGAATTCCTGCGCTACTCTCAGTTCCATGTCTTCCACGAGTACCAACAGCCGCCTCATTTTCATCATTATGAAGAAGCTCACCTGAAGAGGCACTTTCATCAGATTCATTTTCGTGAATCATAGCACGTCTGTTTGTGACCTTACGTCTAACTCTGCGTGGCATACTGATTCCGGCCTTCGCTTTTGCTGTACCAGTACCAGTAGGTCTTCCTCTATTTCTTTTTCTCTCTCTCTTAGGTAGAGTAATGGCTCGGCACTGGTCTGAACTTCCTTCATCTTTCATTTTTACTTCGTGTTTATCAGGGGAAGATATCTTGCACTTTTCGTCATTAACATTTAACTTATCAGGCCTATTAAATCGGAGAAAACATCAATGCTGAGTAAATTGGCTTCACTCAAAAACCAAATGCTAGTTAAAAGACAAGGTCATGCATGCTTGAATTTACTGGCAAAAGTTTCTGCATAAATAGCTTGGTGGGCAAAACTATCTGAGCAAAGTTTGAATGTCAAATATGAGAAGATGAATATGTACAAATTCTTTGAGAAAGGTAATTTGGCCATGTAAGCTTTGTTGTTAGGACTGCATTTGTCAATTAGTCGACTCCTTGTAGACACAAATATCCTACATATTTTTCCCCGCATAAATTCCAGCATACAGTTTACCAACGTTAAAATAAATTCCTTCAGAAATTCCTATGTTTTAAGAAAAGGTTTCAGGGCTCGTACTATTTACCGATCGGTACAGTTACATTATAGAGCTAGATCACCTGCATGTGATATCCTCAATTTTCTAGCGTCAATAATGGATAGAACCAATATTTTAAACAGCATGCCTCTGACTACTCTAGGATATTATTAATTGGTTTCGTAATCACAAATGTCACTGAGCTAGATGAAAACCCTAATCTAGCTGAAGTATTTTCTCATTTATGAACCATATTGAGGCGGTACTTATCAACCACCACCCTCATAGTTAGCAATTTGGAGAAGATGTTGATAGTTATTATAGAATTATCCTTTTCCTTATTGTATTGTAATTAGTTATGTTTCCTTGTTTAGTCCTAGGACTCATTGGATAAATATACCTCCTCATAGGTTGTAATATTCATTCAGAAATAATAGAAGAATTTCCTTCTCTGAAAATCTTCATGGTATCAGAGTCCGCTACCTTTTGCAGCCTAGGGTTTCACGTCACTCTAAGAGGCCAAATTTTTTCTTCCTCCGGTGGCTGTCCGCTTAAATTAAATTTTTCGTTGGTTTCTGAAAAAACTAAAAGTACCAAAAGCTTCCGCTTGCATCTGCTTCACAAACCCCAGCTAATCCCTGCCGGAAAACACCCTCCACGCGCCTTCACGCGCCACCGGAACATCCAGCTCCGGCGACCACGCGCCGGCGCGTGTGCCATCTCCGGCGAGTTTTTTCCAGAATTTCTTTTTGGGTTAAGGTCGCTGGACTATTCCGACCCTACCCATTTCAGTTGCAACAGTTTCCGGGCCACCCGAAGAATTTTTCCGGCGACCAGATTTGTTTCAGACTTCCGTTGATATTTTTTTTTGCTTTCTGGCAGTTTTTGAAGCTATTCATCTTTGCCCACGATTAGTTGATTAAATAATAGGAGACATAAAGATGAACAGTCTGTCCAAACTTGACTCTTCATCTGTGGCAACATCCAATTATGTGCAATCAGGATCTTCAAACAGAGAAGACGATTGGCAGTGGTAGATTGCATAATGGCTTATACATGATTGAGGGAAGTAGAGACTCTGGTAAAGCATTTTTTGGAGGAAATAAGGTTGTCAACCAAGAAATAGTTCAGTGGCATAGGCGGTTGGGGCACCCATCATTTTTTGTTTTAAAGAAGTTATATCCTAGTTTGTTTTGTAAGACTGACTTTGAGTCTTTGTCTTGTGATGCTTGTGAATTTTTGCCAAGCACACTAGAAACTCTTACCCTTTGAGTGATAATAAAAGTACAATTCCTTTCTCGACTATTCATTCTGACGTATGGGGTCCAACTCAAACAGTTTCTTTGTCTGGAAGTCGATGGTTTGTTACTTTTATTGATTGTTCTACTAGGTTGACTTGGGTATATTTGCTAAAAGCCAAAAGTGAAGTTTTCTCTTGCTTTCAGTCGTTTCATAAGATGATATGCACTTAATTTGATGCTAAGGTAAAAATCTTGCGAATTGACAATGGAACAGAGTATATGAATAAAACGTTTGGTGATTATTTGGAATCTAATGGGATAGTTCATCAAACTAGTTGTCCTTACACTAGTGCTCAAAATGGGGTTGCTGAAAGAAAGAATAGGCATTTGTTAGAAGTGGCACGATCTCTTATGTTTACAATGAATCTACCAAAAACTTATTGGGGGATGCCATATTAGCAGCTGCCTATCTTATCAATAGAATGCCACTTAAAACCCTCAATTTTCTAAGTCCACTTGAAGCTTTGAAAGGAAAAAATGAATACACTGTTCCTCCAAAGGTTTTTGGGTGTGTGTGCTTTGTTCACTCTAGGAAGTCTGAAAAACTTGATCCTAGAGCCCTTAAATATGTGTTTATTGAGTATTCTCCGACTCAAAAAGGGTACAAATGCTATCATCCTCCTTCTAGGAAAGTCTTTGTTAGCATGGATGTTACCTTTCGAGAATTTGAGCCCTATTTCAGTTCTGCACAATCACCTCTTCAGGGGGAGAATAATAAGGAAGAAGAGATGATCCTCCCAAGTTTTGTTCAACCTCTTGAGGTTGATACCACAGATAGAGTTGAGGGGGAGACTGTTGAGGGGGAGACTATTGATGGGGATACTGTTGGGCGTTTACATGGCCTTTTGGATGTACCTGGTTTGAAAACTTACTCGAGGAAAAAGAAAGCAGCTGAAGAAGCAGAAGAAGCCATCATGCAATCTGCTGAAGCTGAATCCTCTTCTACTGGTGAGTTACCTACTTTTCCTAATGAGTTAGATTTGCCTGTTGCTCACAGAAAAGGTGTCAGAACTTGCACTACCAAACATCCCTTATCTAATTTTGTCTCCTTTGATTCCTTATCTCCCTCCTATAGAGCCTTTATCTTGTCTATTTCTTCTGTGTCTATTCCCCAGAATTGGAGGGAAGCGTTTGCAGATCCTAAATGGAAGCAGGCTATGCTTGAAGAAATGAAGGCTTTGCCAAAAAATAACACTTGGGAACTCGTCACTAAACCACCGACCAAGAAGCTGGTTGGTTGCAGATGGGTCTTTACTGTGAAGCATAAAGTTGATGGCTCGATTGAGAGATTCAAGGCAAGATTGGTGGCTAAAGGATTCACTCAAACTTATGGAGTGGATTATCAGGAGACATTTGCTCCAGTTACAAAAATGAACACCATAAGAATCCTTTTATCTTGTGCAGCTAATCTTAATTGGGACTTACAGCAATTTGATGTAAAAAATGCATTTCTTCATTGAGATTTAAAAGAAGTGGTGTATATGGAGATCCCTCCCGGATTTAATACTGAACAGAGTCGAGGAAAGGTGTGCAAACTGAAGAAAGCCTTGTACGGGTTGAAGCAATCGCCTAGAGCGTGGTTTGACAGATTCCGCAAAGCTATGATCTTCTTTGGCTACAGACAAAGTAATGCTGACCACACCCTCTTCATAAGGCATAAAAAGGGTAAACTCACTCTTCTCATAGTTTATGTTGATGACATTGTAATGACAGGAGATGACAAAGAGGAGATGACCCGATTGAAGAAGCTGTTGGCAAAGGAATTTGAAATCAAGGATCTAGGAATACTCCAATACTTCTTGGGAATTGAGGTGGCTAGATCAAATAAAGGGATCTTTATTTCCCAAAGGAAGTATATTATGGATCTCTTGAAAGAAACTGGTATGCTAGGTTGTAAGCCAGCTGAATCGCCCATTGAAGCTAATCACAAGTTACAAGCAGGGATTGGAGAGTCAGTTGACAAAGGGAGATATCAGAGGTTGGTTGGGGGAGTTATTTATCTCTCTCACACTAGACCAGACATAGCCTATCCAGTTAGTTTGGTTAGTCAGTATATGCATGATCCCCGAGATCCTCATATGCAGCTATCTTTCACATCTTACGATATCTGAAGTCTGCTCCAGGGAGAGGTTTGCTTTTCTCTAAGCATGATCACCTCTTAATAGAAGCCTTTACAGACGCGGATTGGGCTGGATCTTTAGATAATAGAAGATCTACCACTGGCTACTGTACTTTCGTAGGAGGGAACTTAGTTACTTGGAGAAGTAAGAAGCAAAGTGTTGTTGCTAGATCCAGTGCTGAAGCTGAATATAGAGCTATGGCACAAGGGGTTTGTGAACTTCTTTGGCTACGAAGGTTACTAAAGGAATTGAGAATGTTTGGAAAAGGAAAACTTTCCTTGTATTGTGATAACAAGGCTGCAATCAGTATTTCTCAAAATCTGTCCAGCATGATCGAACAAAACATGTCGAGATTGATCGACACTTCATTAAAGAAAAGGTTGCTAATGGTACCTTGAATTTGTTGCATGTTCCATCAGAACAACAACTGGCAGATGTGCTCACAAAAGGTCTAAGCAAAAAGGATTTTCATTCTTTGGTTTGCAAGTTGGGCATGCGCAACATCTTTGCACCAACTTGAGGGGGAGTGTTGATAGTTATTATAGAATTATCATTTTCCTTATTGTATTGTAATTAGTTATATTTCCTTGTTTAGTCCTAGGACTCATTGTATAAATATACCTCCTCATAGGTTAGTAATATTCATTCAGAAATAATAGAAGAATTTCCTTCTCTGAAAATCTTCAGAAGATATTCTAAACAGTTGAAAGTGACAGCACTATTATCAGAAACAGTTTCATCTGAACTAGGAACGGAATATGTCATTCTTATCTTTATTATAGCAATCGCCTAGAGCGTGGTTTGACAGATTTCGCAAAGCTATGATCTCCTTTGGCTACAGACAAAGTAATGCTGATCACACCCTCTTCATAAGGCATAAAAAGGGTAAACTCACTCTTCTCATAGTTTATGTTGATGACATTGTAATGACAGGAAATGACAAAGAGGAGATGACCCGATTGAAGAAGCTGTTGGCAAAGGAATTTGAAATCAAGGATCTAGGAAAACTCCAATACTTATTGGGAATTGAGGTGGCTAGATCAAATAAAGGGATCTTTATTTCCCAAAGGAAGTATATTATGGATCTCTTGAAAGAAACTGGTATGCTAGGTTGTAAGCCAGCTGAATCGCCCATTAAAGCTAATCACAAGTTACAAGCAGGGATTGGAGAGTCAGTTGACAAAGGGGGATATCAGAGGTTGGTTGGGAGACTTATTTATCTCTCTCACACTAGACCAGACATAGCCTATCCAGTTAGTTTGGTTAGTCAGTATATGTATGATCCCCGAGATCCTCATATGCAAGCTGTCTTTCACATCTTACGATATCTGAAGTCTGCTCCAGGGAGAGGTTTGCTTTTCTCTAAGCATGATCACCTCTTAATAGAAGCCTTTACAGACGCGGATTGGGCTGGATCTTTAGATGATAAAAGATCTACCACTGGCTACTGTACTTTCGTAGGAGGGAACTTAGTTACTTGGAGAAGTAAGAAGCAAAGTGTTGTTGCTAGATCCAGTGCTGAAGCTGAATATAGAGCTATGGCACAAGGGGTTTGTGAACTTCTTTGGCTACGAAGGTTACTAAAGGAATTGAGAATGTTTGGAAAAGGAAAACTTTCCTTGTATTGTGATAACAAGGCTGCAATCAGTATTGCTCAAAATCCTGTCCAGCATGATCGAACAAAACATGTTGAGATTGATCGACACTTCATTAAAGAAAAGGTTGCTAATGGTACCTTGAATTTGTTGCATGTTCCATCAGAACAACAACTGGCAGATGTGCTCACAAAAGGTCTAAGCAAAAAGGATTTTCATTCTTTGGTTTGCAAGTTGGGCATGCACAACATCTTTGCACCAACTTGAGGGGGAGTGTTGATAGTTATTATAGAATTATCCTTGTCCTTATTGTATTGTAATTAGCTATATTTCCTTGTTTAGTCCTAGGACTCATTATATAAATATACCTCCTCATAGGTTAGTAATATTCATTCAGAAATAATAGAAGAATTTCCTTCTCTGAAAATCTTCAGAAGATATTCTAAACAGTTGAAAGTGACAGCACTATTATCAGAAACAGTTTCATCTGAACTAGGAACTGAATATGTCATTCTTATCTTTATTATAGCCCCTCCCCCCCCCCCCCCCCTACCCCAAATACTTATGGCTTATCAACTGGATTAGATTAATTCATTTTGCAAAAAATTATTAATTACATATTAAAAAACTGCAGGACACTTGGTATACATTGCAGTTTTACTCCCATAAAAAGGACGGAAAAAATTTTAGAAGAGGAAAAACAACAAAGAAGATAGTATCTTCCTACACGTTATTTAGTAGGTAAAAGATAGTATATCTGCATAGCGAGCTTTCCCCAAAGTATGGCTGTTGTATATCATCCATGTAAGGGTAACAACCCTCTCCTCCCCAATCCAATATTTGTTGGCAATTTTTAAGCCTTACTTGGTATGCAAATTTTGGATGACAAAAATGAAGATAGATGATTCTAACATAAAATACACAAACTCCTAAACATAATTCACAAAACATGACTCACCTCTTCTCAGAGATTAACACTTGAAAATTGCTGGGCTTTAGGCTATAACTATCCTCGAGCAACTTCTGCTCCTCTTTAAGGGAATCCTCCAACCACCGAGCCGTAACTACATGCAGCTTTGTACGGTACAAAACATGCTTCTCTACCTCTGAGAAACTGAACTATGAAAGATTAGAAACTTATCAAGAATAAAAAACAAGAGTATATTCCTTACCCTCATTCAGTTGAAGAAAAACATCATGCTGTCATCAAAACTATGTTGGCAGACACAAAATTATATGGTTTCGACATTGCATGATACTCTACCATTGAGTTAATCGAGTGTCAACTTCTCCACTTTCATAATGGAATCAGACTTGAGAGTTAGTCATCTTTTTGGGATACTTTTGAGACTACATGAGAAGTACTACAAGTTGCAGTTATTCACATTTTAAAATTAAACAGAAATCAGATTTAGTGACAGCACAAATCTGTAGCTAGATAATTAATATCCATATTATCACAGATTCAAGCCATAGGTAAAACTTCCCTAAGGTTTAGAGAGGGATTTTGCATCCGTTATTAACTGGAAGCTTTGATGGAGAATTAAGCTGTGGCAGTTGTGCTTTTGAGTGTACCAGTTCTTAGATAATTTGAAATTTGAATCTTTTATTTGCTCTTTAATTTTTGGTGTCAGACCAACTTCCAGTCCACTGTACAAATGTGGCTAAAATAGGTTGTCTAAGTCTAATTAAAGACAGCAGGAGCGTCGTTTGGGTGGAAGGCCATATGTGATACAATCCTTTAACGGCAAGGTCATTCTTGAAGCAAACTATCAATGGTATAATCCAACATATTGAACAATGCTGTAGATGGACCATTTTATAGTTAATGCTGCAGACGGTTATACTCCTTAGTCAAATGATTTCTCAAATCATAATAATCTGGATTTTGTTCGAAGAAACTTATCAGATGTAAAATCTACATTTTACAACTTGGAAAAGAAATTAGTAGTGACAAAGTCTGAAAAAATAAAGGAGATTACAAACAATTAGAACATCAGTTTTAGCGTTTCAATATAGAAAGTGATCATCTTACTTTCTGAAAAATAAACTAGATTTGTAGCTTACCTATTTAAAACTTCTTTGAAGTTCATGTCAAACTCTGGAAGAGACAGGACGACAACATGGGTAGCATGACAAAGATTGTCATCAACTTTCCCACCACCCACAGATATTTCAACTTTCATCCTTCTCATAGCAAGATCCATTAAAGCCTTGCAATCTGAATATTTCCTGAAACAAATAGGAGATCCATAAAACCTCTACTACATAACAACCACATCGAAACACTAATACCCAAACAGAGAATCTAATTCTATAATTGGACAGAGAAGATAATGATTCTCACAGACACTGCTCCGGAATGAAAAAGTAAATGCAGCAACCATGAAATCGAGCCCATTTATCCTTGGGACAGTACTTTTTCTTGTAGTAATCAATAGATTTGGAGTCTTCCGAGCATTCTATGTTGCTCATAAGCTGTAATAAGAAAAGACAAAGTGAACAGAACAAAATAAGATGGGCATTCAGCTGCTTGCTCAACAATCTATAGTACCACAGATTAAGGATGAACATTTAGAGGAAAGCAAATGCTCCTAATGCTGAGGCTATACATATACTTTTTTGTTGCAGATAATTATACCAAATTAAACCTGTTTAATGTCTTCAATACTGAGGTCAGAGTAGAAAGAATCAGAATATTCGTCCACTTCTTCTTCCAACTTTTTCTTTGTTGAATCAGAAAGGGATAGAAAATACCTTCAGCAAGAGAATAACGAAGCAGAGTCAAAGGAATTGTAAATCACATGGACTCCAAATGCAGGATGAGAGAACAAGGAGATGAGAAAAACTTAAAGGACTAACTTAGGCTGTAAAGGGAGGGTCCTCTTTTGCAGACAGCAGTCAAAGAGCCAAGAGCAGTGAATAACATCTCCACGAAGTTTTGCAGCTTGAAACTTGATACCTGTCAATAAAAAGGGTTTCCTATTAATGCCTCCAGTTAATATTATAGTGGACACAAGCTGCATATGGATGTTCATGCACACTTCTCTAACTCCTTGAGACTGGAGGGGCTTTTTTGGGTTTTTTTTCCTTTGGGGGTGGGGGGTGGGGAGAGAAAGACAGAGAGACATACCTCTACTTTCAGCTGCAATACAATGAGTAACTGAGTTATTCAAATTCATGGAGAAAGAACCCCCATGCTCGACCACCATTTTGTGCAAGGAATCGAGTGTATGTGATGAAGGCACATTAGCAAAATCTGGTATCGTCAAGGATATTCTTGTACCAATTTAGGTGACAGATACTTCTCAGAATAATTTAAATAAACGTTAGCAGGTAACACGACTAACAAATAACATGTAATAAGCACATAGAGATAAAAGTGAGCCCAAAAGGCTAATTGTCCTAACCATTCCTTGGACAGAATAAACTTAAGAAAAAACTGACACAAAATTGTCTCTACTCTGATATAGATATCAGGTATAGTATGAACCCATTGACCAGACCAAAGCATAAAAAGAGGACTAAAATGAAGAAGTAAATCTTACAGTTAAAACTACAAGACAGCTTAGTGACCAGAGTATATTTTAGCTTTGACATGATAGTTGAGGATACAAAACACTATGTTAGAGAAAATTGATGTTTCACCCTTGACGTGAGACACGTCAGTCTGAACAAAATGAGAAGGAACTGCAGAAACATTCTTCTTCTCTCGTTTTCTTGATGACCTAGTGGTCTTTGATTCATGATCCTGCCCAACCCCGTTATCTGCCTCCCTCTGCGTGGTACCATTGGTTGAATGTACCAGGTCAACAAATGCTGAGACGGGAAAAACAAATTTTCTGCTATAAGTAAAACGCGAGAATAGAATCAAAGAACAAAAGACACCAGACAAAGTAGCAAAAGTAAACATTGACATCAAGGTAACAACATACTAACATTGCACATCAAGACACTCATGCCAAGGCTTGTCATATCTGACTCGATCAATACGTGGAAATCTCAAGCTGTATGGAGCAGCAAACACCTGGAAAGAACAGAAATGAGTTCCGATGACTCATCAACTTTCACCACCTCTTTGGTGAACTTGTTTATAGTTGAATTGACAGCATGAAGCTGATTCAAACATCTCATGGATTGATGAATTCACGCATCTATTGAGTAAAAATCGAATAGAAAATTAAATACAGAACACAAATAGGATGCCTTCCAAGTTCCAACTCTCATTGCTTTCATATAAGCGGCATATATTACACACACACACACACACAAAAAAAAAAAAGAGGAAGTGTAGTCCAGCTGTACCTCAGTTCGTATTGTTCTAATATCACTTGTAATAGAAACAATGATGGATCTGCAGTGATACACAGGAGTCAGACAAATAATTGCATGATCAACACTAACTGCAATAGTGCAATATTAGTCAAAGTGGCATACTTCTCTGGACTTTCAACCCACACATCTGGTCGTTCTTTTGCATTATTTGTTACTTGATAAAAGGTTGGTGGTGCCTGCTTCGGGTACTCATACTTCCTGCCAAAAGGAATGAGGTAGTATTAGCAAAATATGCGACAGATTGACACATTCTGTCTATACTCATCTGCCTAACAAATATTCAACCAGATTCGTACTGAAAATGCTATACAGATTTAAAGTTCTCTTTTTTATTTCCACATCTTCAAACATTTGTCTGAAAGAATTTCTTGTGGAGATTCAGGAAACACCTTTACCCAAAATGGTATCTGCTATAACTCTGACGGTCAAACAAAAGTAAAACACCACAAATCCTTCACAAGATAAGGTGAAACAACCAAAACCTTTTTGTACAGTGCAAGAACGAAAAGCACCACAAAAAAAAGTCTCAACTCAAGCTACATAAACAGAAATATTGCCTGAAATAGGGCTTCAATCGAGTCACTATGGTATTACGTTCCTCGTCAGAAACTCCAGTGGCCACTCTGCAAAAGGAAATGAACCTGCAAAAATTATGATAAATCAGAATCCACCGAGTACATATAGGGAATACTCATCAATAATCCTGATCCACATGATTTACGTTCCGTTTCACTATGTATTAAAAGACATTGAAAACCTTTCAGCAAACTGAAAAGGCACACAATCCCATGAATCACTTCACAGAACTAAATTTAGACTTCAATATGATGCTTTCCACGCCATATACAGCTTCAAACTCACTGTTCAAAGATATCTCATAAAACTTTCATGCTCTAAGTGAAAGGAAGTTCCTTTCCTGAACTCTAAGGCAAATTAAACTAGCTAATACAGCAGGGGAAGTACAACACTTGTTACTCAAGACTGACTATCCATCAGTAGTGTAGCTCAAGATCACTGTTGAACACAAAACCTCCACTATTTAATCAATCTGGATACTACAATTGTGCACCATTCTCCCTCACTTCATATAAAATTTACTAGAATATATTCTTTTGAAATGAGCTCTACATGGTAAATGATGAAGAAAATTGTATTCATATAGACATGGCCACTGATTCAAGGTAAAAAAAAAATGACAACTAAAAAAGAAAGAAACTATATCTTTGGTCAACAACAATGACCAAGTTGAACTAATCTATGGAAGTTCTCAAATCAGAGCAACATACAATTCCATTACCAGTCACTAAATGAATAATTAGTCCCGACTTTGCCATGAATGCTTATTTTTCGTCAGTTTGTCAATAATGCTTAATAATAGACAAGGATTAATGTTCAAAGAAAAACCAACTTGTGAATAGGATCAGGATAATAGGTTTTGTCTCCTTCCCAGTAAGTCATTATATTAACACAATAATGCAAAAAATACTCTACTCTATGTTGGAGTGAGTGACCAATCTCATCTAAAAGCTTAAGCTATTAAAGAGAACACACAGTGTATTACTCTTGCTCAAAATTGGTCAAAAACTCTTGCTAGGAAATCATGAGAAAACTACACCTTCAACTTAAACAAACTTGTTTTCCAAAAAGAAAGTTTCAAAAACTCTTCCCAAATGTTGTCCAAATGGCTAATGTTCAACAAAATTCTAGAACTAGTAATATTCACAAGTACACCTTACAGGATATAATGAGAGTTACAAAACCATAAAACAAAAATATACCTTCTGGGATGTGTATTTGAAGCTGGACGCTCTGCTAGACCAACTAGAAATTGAGCAATCTACTAATCAATGGCAAATTTAGAGTCCAACTCATATGAAAGATATACAAATAAGTGGATAAACAAATTAAGTAAAGTAGCAGGCGGAATCTTCCACCTCTCCTCCATGGCGACCAGAACCATAGTACCCTCCTGTTGACAATAAAAAATTAGCCAGAAGAAAATACTTGGCACAAAAGAGCCAAAGGTAGAAACAGAAACTTCCAGTAAGCAATACAAACCGATAATAAGAACATCCAAATCAGAGCCAGCTCGAACATAGTCGGGCTTCAACTTTAGCCATTTTCCACTCCGATCACTTGGTTCCCATTTTGAAGTTAGATCTTTCAAAACAATCCCTTCATCTCTGAATAGACCGCCAATTATATGTTTAAGAATTTACATAACTACCGCAAATAACAGTTCAAATTAGATCAAACAGCTCATATGCTAAACAATCATCCAAGAAACTTAGTCTACAATCATTAAACTATATCCCATTCTCACATGCACATCAGTAGTTGAAACTGACCAACAGGAAAACTCTCGACTAATGGACAGACCCCAGGTTTAACTGAGCATAAGCTTAAGCCCCAAAAATCCGATCACACATACAAAAAAAAAGGAAGAAGCTTGAGGCCTAACCAAAAACTCTTGTAGGTGGAGCTTAACATTGTAAATTTGGGACGGGTAGCCACCTTTTAGAGCACCAGTGAATGAATTGCCAGCAATTGTAAGGTTTTTGACAAATAATAGAACTTACTTCAAATTCCAGAATGTGGTCAGAAGCTGATAGTTTTGTTGAACTGGTTTATGGATGGTGGAATTCATTCCAGATCGGGGTCGACCTGATTTCGTTTTCTCTAGCAAGCTTAAAATGCTTAAAGTGAAACTAAAAGAGTGTAAGAACAATTGTTTCCGGTATCTGGAAAATAAAAAGACTAATGCTCTTTTAGCCATTCAACAGCTAGATGAAATTGCATGAAAACAGGGATCTTAGAGCCCATTTGGCCATAGATATTATTTACCTTTTTCTCGAAACTTTTTTAGAAAATGTGTGTGGCCATAAAAAGTAGTCACTTTTTAGAGAGTTTTTGAAAAATGATTTTTGAAAAAACAAAAAGTGGTTTTTATCACTTTTTCAAGTTTTTCAAAAAACGGTTTTTTTTTTTTTTGGAGAATGGTTACAATGTATTCATCAACACAAAAAGATTTGTGTTGGTAACAATATGTACAGAGGTTGACGCTGAAACCATGGCTAACTATCATCTATTATAGTGCTTCTAAAAACTGAAGTAGTGTTTCAGCCTCATCTACAAAATGTTGTTTACACCAAAAATGAAAAGACACAATACAATTCAATTTCACTTTCTGGATAGGGCTGCTCTTGTCTTCGAAACATCTAGCATTCCTTTCTTTCCAAACAGTCCACCATATGCATTGAGGAATTGCTCTCCACCACTTTTTGTGTCTGATGTTCCCCCCCATATGAGACCAAGCTTTTAACAGATCTTCAGTGTGTCTTGGCATGCACCATTTGAGGTCAGCCAAGGTTAAGAAAAGATGCCATAGGTGTGAGGTTACTGGACAATGTAGAAATAGGTGACTGTTATCCTCATTGTGACTATTACACAGGAAACATCTTGATGAAAGCTGGACACCTCTTCTTTGCAAGTTTTCATGTGTCAGGCACACCCTTTTTGTCACGAGCCAAGAAAAACATGTTACTTTGTATGGAACTTGTGTCTTCCAAAGCTGCTTCCAGGGCCACTCTATCCCATGTTGCCCTTGGTTGCCATAAGAAGTATAGGCAGACCTCACCGTGAATGGAATTCCCCCATCTGTTTTCCATACCATTGTATCTTCACTCTCATTGAAACTTCCAACATCATCAAGTGTCTTCTCCACTCACAAAACTTCAACTTTCCTTCAAGTAAAATGCATGTCCAAACACAACTTCAACTTCCAAATACAATTTTTCAACTCAACTTCAAAAACACTTTTTCAAAAAAATATTTGGTATCTATGGCCAAACGCCCACTTAATGAGACTGAACTGCTACACAAGGCTGACTAGCTCATGGATTTAGAAGAAATAGCAAAGTCGTAGGAGATTTCTTGGAGACAAAATCTAGATGTCTCTGGCTTAAGCAAGGAAGATGGCTAATGCTCACAAACTTTTTAATCACATTGATAGGCTAAAGATCAACAAAGATCTTAGTCTGGATGAGCAAGCATTTGCAATGATATTTTGCGTTTCTATGAAGAATTATATTCAGAAGCTCCTTCGCTGAGGCCTTCATGGTATCTTGGGGACCTCCTTAAATTTCCAGCGAAGATAATGAAGGACTACAGAAAGGTTTTGAAGAGGAAGAAGTTCTCGAGGCAATTCAACAATGTGCTTCTGATAAAGATCCCGGGCCTGATGGGTTTAGTATGGGGTTCTTTCAAAAGTGTTGTCTGTGATTAAGAAGGATTTGATGGAAGCATTGCATTATTTCCTTCAAATAGTAATTTTGAAAAAAAATCAGAATGCCTCTTTCATTGCGTTGATCCCGAAGCATTCAGACACAAAAGGAAAAAATCAGAAACTACCGTCCCATTAGCTTGATTGGATGTTTTCACAAGATTGTCTCTAAGCTACTCAAAGAAAGACTGAAGAAAGTCATTGATGAGTTGGTCAGAAGTTCTCAATTGGCATGTTTCTTTTTGATGGTAAGAGTAGTCATTTGCAGCAATAAACAAAACAGGTACCCTGCCTCCAAAGAGATGGAGGAAAAAATGCAATTTTACACCAACTTTCGAGACACCAAAATTAACCACTGCAAAACTTGCTCCTATCAACATTCAGTAATTCTAGCTTCATTGTTGCAGCAAAACTAAAAACCAAAAGGATGAAAGTTGAAATATATTATTCTGTTCTAAAATTTGTCAGATGACAAACAAAAGAGCAAGCGACAGAAGCCAAAGAATCTACAGTTCTTCAAGATCACATCTGTCCCTGGATCTTGGCCTATTAGACTCCTAGCAGCCAAAATACCTCCTCTACCTCCTTGAAAAGATCTTCTCTCATCACTTGGCCTTGCCCAAGCATCTCCACCACCCCGTAATCGAGGCCTCTCCACTTGTTCATTTGGCCTTGCCCATGCATCTACACCACCATGTGATCCAGGCCTCTCAATTGGCATTTATTAAAGGTAGACAAATTACCGACACATCTTTTATTGCAAATTAGTGTCTAGACTCGAGGCATAAACAAAAGAGGTCAGGTATTCTGTGTAAACTTGACATCGAGAAAGCTTTCGATCACGCTCATTGGAACTTCCTGTTAATGCTTCTTAGGGACGTGGGTTTTGGGCAAAAAAGGATAAGCTGGACTCACTTCTGCATCTCACCGTCAGGCTCTCGGTATTAATCAACGGTACCCCACATGGTTTCTTCCAAAAATATAGAGGGCTCAGGCAAAGAGATCCTCTCTCCCTTTTTGTTCATTCTAGCCATGGAAGGTCTCAGCAGAATTTTGCATATCGCTATGGAACAGAACTGGATCAAGGAATTCACACATTCTGTATGTAGATGACACTTTGATTCTTTGCGATGCCGAGGTTGAACAAGCCTTATATCTCAAACTCATTCTGTTACTCTTTGAAGCTGTCATGGGGCTACATACATATCTGCATAAGAGTGTTCTGTTTCCAGTAAACGATCTTCCTCAACTAGCTAAATTCTTGGTTGTAATATAGGGGCACTGCCGACCACATATTTGGGTCTCCCTCCTGGTTTCAAACACAAGTCCACTGCTATATGGGAAAAGACTATTGAGAATTGTGGAAGGAAGCCATCCAACTGGAAGAGACAATACCTTTCAATAGGTGGCAGATTAGTTCTCATAAACAGCGTGTTGGATGCCTTATCCACTTACACCATGTCCTTATTTCCATTACCTTCCACGGTGGCTAAAAGCTAGACAAGATTCGAAGATATTTTCTCAGGCAAGGGAATAAGGAGAAAAGAACCTTCAACCTAGTTAACTGGAAAGCGGTTGTGAGAGATAAGAAAGCTGGTGGCCTCAGGGTAAAAAACTTAAAAGCTCAAAATGACAGTCTCCTATGCAAATGGTTATGGAGATTCACAAAGGAGGAACAAGCTCTTTGGTTAAAAGTCACAGAAACCAAGTATGGGATGGCTAATCAGTGGATCACAAAGTCCTCTTACAATCCCTATGTCTTCTTGGTATGGAAAACAATTAGGTTACAGTTCTCACGACACCTTCTTTAGTTGGGAGAGGGAAGAAAGTTAAAATTTTGGCATGACGCTTGAGTGGGTCACACACACTCCAGTACTCCACTAAAGCAAAAATTTCCAGTCCTTTTTAAGTTGGGTTCAAATCAGGCAGCTCTTGTTGCTGATTACTACTCCAACCATGGCTGGAATTTTGGTCTTTGGAAAAGCTGAAACAATTGGGAGTTGGATAGAGTGTGTTTATTGCTTCAAGAGATTGGAGCTTAAGTCATGATACTCACTTTTCTTGGATGCCTCTATCACAATGTTTACCTGACCTAGGAAACAAATATGGAGAAGCAATGCACCATACAAGATTCAATACTTTAGCTGGTTGGTGGGTAGAAATGCTTGCCACACTTCTTTTACAAAAAGAAGATTGAATATATGCAGCAGGTGTCCTCACTGTGAGGTGCATCACGAGGAGGCGAACCACCTATATTTGTACTGTAGTATCACTGTCCCAGTTGTGGAACATGATTTTCAGCCTGTTGGGTCTCAAATGGACTATACGTCGAGCTGCTTTAGATACTCTACAGGCGTGGAATAACAGGGGGCTTAGAGGTATCCGCAGGAGACTATGTTATGCTATCCTTGCAGCAATCTGGTGGACAATATGGAGAGAAAAGAATTCCAGAATTTTTTAAGACAAAAAGAAGAATATACTTAGTCTTAAGCTCAAATGTATCATTTTGCTTTCTTTTTGGGATAACACGGCTGATATAGATATTTCTCAGGATGTTGAGGCCATGTTTGATATTCCTTACACACTCTGTTATAGCTAACAGAAGCTTCTAATTGCTTACTTCACCAGCGCACCACCAGCACACACTTGTAGCTGGTTATACATTTATAAACTTTACCTTATCAAAAAATAAGATGTCTAGAAGCATAGCTGCTAATAGATCATCAGATAATTGGCAGGTTATTTCCCAAACTTGTTTGAAATGACCCCAAATTTATCACATCTATTAGCCTTCGCAAAGGAGGAAAATCAAAGCATAAAACAATACAGCCTGAAATTTTGATGTTTATCCATTAGAGTTTTCTGTAATAACTCCCAATACAAGCATAGACCACACAAGAATATGACATCATTCTTGTCTTTTCTCAGTCGCATGAATTTACACAAGAACAAGAATTAGTTGCAGTCATGAAACCAGAATATATATGCATAATCGCTACATTTTGTGAAGCATATTTCTTCCTTCATCCCTCAAATGGCAATGCTACTAGTCATGATAATATTTCACATAGAAACTTATGCTCCAATGAGTTCTTTTGAAGTATAAGTAACTCTTTCATGCACTTGAAAGTCAAGAAGCAAGATCTCATACTTACTGTTGAAAATCAGAACATACATGTACGCCCAGGAAACATGTATGTCATAAGGGAAGCAAAACAAGGAGTGAGATGTAAACATGCTCAATAATCAACTTCATATCCATTATTTATACCACTATGTAATACAAGAATCTTCTGTAGGACTCGAGAGAGTTTGTAAGATAAACGCACTGCTAACCTGTTCTCAACAGTTTCTTTAAAGAATTTATCAACATCGTCGACACTATCAGCAATGATCGACCAACATGGCTCCCCTGTTAATCAGTCAAAAGATAAGAAACTAAGAATCCAACTATAACAAGCAATATCCATCCAACTTCCACTTAACTATTGGCTAGAATTTAGTAACAATAATTAAAGAGACAGTTCAAGGAGCTTCCTGACGTCCTACCTGCCGACATATGGGCAATTCAGGAATTTCAATAAAATCAAACCAGGGAGTACTGCACATTTGTGGTGTGAAAGTAGAACATTTAGCAGACTTTACGGAGAAAAACAGGATCTTTGCATCCTTGTACTATGATATTCGGAGCTCTATTTTGCCCATAAGTTTAGTTTCTTATAACTTTACTCTCTCTCAAATTCATAAAAATCAAACTACTTTGGAGCCCTTTTTGGTAAGGGATTGGTCCCTTATAGTTCGATCTGTTGTGTTATATTTGGCAAGTCTCTTTTTGTCCCTGGAAGCAGAGACGAATCTAGGATTTCAAGACCATGGGTTCACCATGATATAAAATTTTACAAAGACCAAAAAATGTTGTTAATTTTGGGATTCGAACCCTTGTGCTCAAGATAAAAAGACAACCCCCCAACCAGTGAAGCAGTTAAGCATTATAGATCATGGTGCACACAAGTAATATTTGACTCAATTTTAAAAATATGTACATGATATATCGAGTTTATTCAGCACACCATGGGTTCACGTGAATCACCCCGGACCCTATAAATCCGCCCCTGCCTGGGGGCCTTTTGTTACTTTAGGTGGCCCCACACCAGTGTTCCAAATGAACTCAAATTTTGAGTCTTTTCTCTAAATGTCCAATTTTCAAGCAATCCACTCAACCTTATTTTCCATGTATGCATGATGTCATCTCTTATCTGTTACAATAGTTCTTTGAGTTACTGCTGAGACAACAAAGGTAAAGAGAATAAGAGAGAGAGAGAGAGAGAGAGAGAGAGAGAGAGTGTTCCATAAAAGAAGCATGTGTTATTATCGGGACAGTTTCATGGTTAATTTCCTTTTACCTGGCACACAGAAGTTCAGATGCATAGGTTTTTGTGGGAAAGGAAGCTTTAGGTTAAAGAATCACTAGATGACATTCTTTAACAAATTTCTACATTTAAATGCATTTCTACAGAATTGCCAGAACTTTTTAATGGGAAGTTTTTAGACAGTATGAAGAGCTCTTACTACTTTGTAAATATTGCTCACATTGAGCAAAAGTTTTACCTCTGCTCACATTGTTCCTTATATCCAATATGTCAGTCTCGTTTCAAATATAAAGGGACATTGAAGCATTCATGAACAACTGGATTTTGTTGATGCATAAATGTATGAAAAAAGGAGCAGAAATCACAGAAAACCTATATTTCAGAGTAAGTCCCTAATATGTCATGTTTTCTCCAAAAGTGAAACACTTTGTAGTCATAGTACAAATGTTTCTCCACTTCTCGCTTCAGACGTGTCAGACATATTTCCTGCCTATATAAGGCCTCGAACTCTGTTATACGGCTGCTTTACTTCAATGATGTAGTATCTGCTTTGGTTCAAAAAGGGAAAAAAGGAAAGGAAAACGAGCTATCCTTAACTGCCTGTGCTCGGAACAGGCAACCCTCTCTAGTTGAACAAATAAAAACAATCATCCAAATTTTTTTCAAGAAAAGAATCATCCAAAAGCTTCTTACAAATTATGTTTTGATTAATAAATTAATGTTACCAAAGCAAGGACAACAAAGATGTCCTCCCTTTGTTCCATTTTATATGCCACTCTTTCCATTTTGGTTTGTTTCAAAAAGAAGCGCCTTTCTAACTCTTTAATTTGAGCCCCATTTCCCCATGATGAGATGCTATTACAGCCACATGACATTGTCATAGCATGTTCACCAGATCACAAGCTCCTACGGTCCTTTTGGTATGTCGCAAAAATCTTTCTTTCTTTCTTTCTTAAACTCAATGTCCAGTCAAACACCGCCACATAATATGACACAAGGAGGGTATCATTTGTTGAAATTGCCGGGACAAGGAAATTCAACAACTAGGGAACTCTTTAGGTGATTTTTAGTCATATAGAAATCAGATTTCCAGAAATTGACTTAATGACGGGTACTAATCACCTTTCTAGGCCCATAATCTTTAGTGTGAACAATATGAAAAGCTCAAAGCATGAGACTAGTGTGGTTGATATACATGTTCCCCAATTAGGATGTGGAAACGTGAAAAGGTTTGATTCATGGCACGGACATCTCATTTAAACAAAGGTAACTATATATAGATATTAATATCACACAAGCTTCAAGAGATTGAAACGAATGTGTACACAAAAAAAAAAAAATTTACAACCTATGGAATCAAAGGGCATCCTTACCAGAAGGACGATGAGCATTAAGACCACCATTAGGGACCAAAATTTCTAAACGGCCTTTTATGGGCTTCACAACCTTCTGGAGAATCTGTTGACGTTCCTTCAAGCTACGGTGAATAACACTGGTATCTCCAACATAAAGAATATCGAATGCAACATCTATCGAAATTCAATGTTAAGGGAGATAGAAGTCAACTAACTGTATGGAATTTAAAAGACAAGTATCCCTGACTTCGATACACACTCATATCCTGCTAAGAACATTGCCAAACTTGAATGCAGAAAGAAAAGGATACAACACAACTGCATCAAAATCAAAAGATAACCCATTCTGCTAAGTTTTTGTACGAATGACACAATAAAATAGTAATGTTGCAAATACAAACCTGTCTATCACTATCAAGACCCTCTCTTGCCGCCTTTGCTATGACAACGGTAAGAAATTCACAATTAGAACAGATATCAGCAATACTACAAAACACGATGTATACTGGCAAAAAATGAATAGATTTAAAAAAAAATGTCAATCAAGGTACAAGGATCATAAGTACCTATTTCTTGATTGGAACCAAACTCTGCAAAGCGGTTCATTGATGCATCCCAAACCAACATTTCACCATCGAGTATGCACCTGATCAACAAAGTGAGGCAATAAGAGCCGCAGTATTTGCAGAAAGGTAAGTGCCCTTCATTACAAGCAAGACACAGCAATAGATACAGCTGTCCAAGCTCTGCGAAGTTCAGAAAATAACGACGTATTCTTCTTCTTCTTTTATAAGAGAATAATATCTTAGATCCTTGATGCCATTAATTAATCAAGAATAAACCGAAGATGACACACCAATTTTGAGGGATGTATGGTGTACCAGCATATAAAAGCTGAAAAGAAGGCGGGCGTTCCTACATAAAATAGAAATTCTTGTTATCTTCTTTAAACAGAACTTATGGTACATTATTAATCTCGGCACATCCCCAAAATTTTCTCATTCCTGCAACCTTACATTCCATCCGCCACTGACCACTTCCCAGCACGCTTAAAAGAGTAACATGATCTACCCACGGCCACATCTTCACAGTCAAAATTTACACTAAATTTCAGATACGAGCAAACAAAGTATTCTAAGTGGGTCTTGAGTATAGTGATGACAGGCAGGTGGTGAAATTGGCAGCAAAACAAGACAGGGAATTACAATTAACAAATCACAGGATGATAAAAATTTCACTGGACAGCCAGTTATACCCCAGCCATTTAGTTTTTAGCAAGTTTTACAAACTGTTACAAGACTACCCACTTAAGTTCAGGCCTTTGGTATGCTATCTTTAAACCGTCAAGGGCTAAGTTAGCCAGCTGTGGTCTGAACTTGAGAAAATTTAAATTATTTGATGTGAAATTGATCCAAATTCAAATCAAAAGCGAGAAGTTGGGCTCAACTTCAAACCAATTTCAAACCCTTGTTCGAAGTTGAGCTAAAAAAACAAAAAAAATATCAGGTTTGAAGTTCAGACCAAGGGTGACTACAGCCCCAGAATGTTTGAAGATAGCTATTGATGGTGTGAAGATAGGCAAATCTGACTTAAGTGGCTAACTTTGCAAAATATGCGCCAAAAGTGGCTGCATCTCAAATGCTACTGCCTAAATAGGCTAGTGCTGCAAATGGCAGGGAGAGAGCGCGCGCGCGCGCGCGGGGGGGGGGGGGGGGATGGAGGTGTTTGGATTGAAATTGCTTACTTGTCAACAAGAATATTCTGCGTAATTACATCTGACATTCCATGAGCATACTCTTGATGATCAAGAAAGTTTCTGCAAGAAGATTGAGTAATAACTGCATTTAGAGAGGTACTCTAAGCGTATAACAAATCGTTAGGAGAAACATAGTATTTGCTACCCACAAAGCAAGGAGTATATTATGCCACGGAAGCCAAAACAGAGGAACTAGATAGAAACTTACAAAAATGGTACCTTGAGAAGAAGTTGAGCTCAGAATTATTTTTATGAATCTGGATACGATCCCCATCAAATTTGCACTCAACAACTACTTCCTTGCCGTGAAGCTGTCACGTGTTAATCAATTTGGGACAGGACAAAGTTAATCAACAGAAAAACTACCATTGCTAGAAAGACCTGGGAAGAGAAGGGGGAATAAAACAAGGGGATAAATTAACAAATCGCGGAAAACCTTTTTCCACGCGGCGGATGCGTTGCTGACCCTGAGAGCCAGCTGAGGGCGGACAGGTTTTCCAACTTCAATGTCCTGAGAGAAATAACACAGTTAAATTTACTGTGCTGCTGGACATGTTTAAGAGTACAAATGGGAACGAAAGGGGAGAACTTAAATGATATTAATATCTTGCTGTTATGATTGGCATCCCACCCCAAAAAAATAAAAAGCTCATATGAGCAGTACTACTTGATACTAATAGTAGTTTTTGCCACGAGTTGTTGGACAAGTCCTTCCAGAAAAAGATCTTGGCAGCACTATTACTTGATATAAAATATGTATGAGTATTCTTGTCACATTCAAACTCCAATTATTCAAAATTGCAACAATTATAGGGGTATCAAACTACCAAGTCATACAATGAAAGTTTGGGAGAGGGTGGTAGAGAAGCGGATGAGGAGGGATGTGACTATTTACGAGAACCTATTCGGTTTCATGCCTGGGAGAGTGACTACGGAAATCATCCATCTTCTGAGGAGGTTGGTGGTGTAGTATAGAGACAAGAAAAGGGACTTATCTATGGTGTTCATTGACCTAGAAAAGACTTATGACGAAGTCCCAATGGAGGTTCTGTGGAGATGTTTGGAGTCGAGAGGTGTATCTGTGGCATACGTCAGAGCGATTAAGGACATGTACTATGATGCCAAGACCCGAATGAGAACAGTAGGAGGAGACTCAGAGTACTTCCCCGTCGAGATGGGATTGCATCAAGGTTCAGCGCTTAATTCGTTCTTATTTGCTCTAGTGATGAATAAACTCACAAGGTGTATTAGAAGGAAGGTACTATGTTGTATGTTATTTGCGGACGAAATAATTTGGTGGATGAGACACACAGCGGAGTGAATGATAAGCTGGAGGTTTGGAGACAGACTTTAGAGTCGAAGGGTTTCAGGCTGAGTTTGACGAAAACAGAGTATATAGAGTGCAAGTTTAGTGATGCGTCTAATGAGTCAGATATGGAAGTAACAATTGATATACAAGTCATCCCCAAGAAAAGAAGCTTCAAATATCTTGGCTCAATCTTCCAAGGCAATGGAGAAATTAACGATGATGTTAGGTCGTATAAAGGCAGGTTGGATGAAGTAGAGGCTCATTTCCGGTCCTATGCAATAAGAAAGTGTCACCCAGACTAAAAGGCAAATTTTATAAAGTGGTTGTTAGACCAGTTTTGCTCTGTTGTCCAGTCAAAAACAAACACATTCAGAAGATGAGCATAGCAGAGATGAGAATGCTTAGATGGATGTATGGGCATACTAGGATGGATAAAATTACGAACGAGATCATACGCGAAGAGGTGGGAGTGGCTCCAGTAGTAGACACGATGTGAGAAGCGAGGTTGTGATAGTTCAGGAGGAGCATGAATGCCCTGGCGAGGAGGTGTGGGGTTGACAGTGATAGGTCTATGGAGAGTTCAAGGTAGACTGAAGAAAAATTTGGGCAAGGTGATTAGACAGGACATGGATCACCTCCAGATTACCGAGGACATGACCATATATACAAAAGTGTGGATGTTGAGGATTAGGATAGAAGTTTAGATAGTAGTTGGACGTTTTCTATCATATTAGTAGTAGTATTACTCATATGTATACTACTTCTATTTTATTTTATCGACTTCATTGCATTAGTTGTTTTCTATCTATCTTGGTTATTCTTTAATTTTTATCTCAGTATTTCCGTTAGTCACTTCTTGTTTTATCTTAAACATGTTTTCACAAATGTCTTTGTTTTAGCCGAGGGTCTATTGGAAACAGTCTCTCCACCTTGATGGGGGCTGCGTACATCTCACCCACCCTGGCCTGGACCCCACCTTGGTGGGATGTCATTGGGTATGTTGTATTCAAACTCCAGTTATGTGAGCTTCGCATAATGAGTCCCGAGTCCCGAGTCCCAAGTCCCAATAAAAGATAATGATTGTGTTAAGCTGACAGTTAACATAATAATATTAGTAGCTCGGGGTTGAAGTATATTTGACTGATATATTCTTAGTCATATTTGAGTTGACAATGATACCAATGTCACCGCATTGTCACCTCGTTGAAAACAGTATTATACTAATTCTCTACTTTGGCACACTGTTAATGCCTTCTTTGCTTCACTTCCTGCTCTACCTTGTCCTGGATTATGAGCTTACTGTATCGTAGTCTTGAGAAATTAACCTTGAGCCTAATTTAACCCCAAAAGATAGCTCATAATGTGAGGATTGTTCAAGAGCATAAGAGGAGACAACAACCCATTTCCTCAACTAATGTGGGACATTCTAACACCATGCACGCTCGTGGAATTTGAAAACCATACAACATAAAATGAGGGCGCAACATTCGGTAAGCCAAGAACGGTTACTAGAGGCCAGATTACACTTAATCATCAAAGTAAAAAAGATGAGATTTGACGGTTACTATCAAAAAACTGGTGGAAGAACCAATATCTACCAAAAGTATGCCATAAGGTTCAATGTGAGAATTTGAAGGAAACCTGACGTTTATGCCGTTGACTTCTGTCCTTCAACTTCTCACAAACTAGTTTTAAATCACATGTGACATTGAATAAGTCCTCTGCATCTGGATGGAATTCGTGGAAGATGCTCTTTTCACTAATTCCCAACTTAAGATCTAAAAGATGAAGACGAAAGTCAATGGCAAATTGACAGTATAAAGCATGGAGGTGAATACTACAGTTTAAGCATTAAAAGATCATCAAACCTTTGAGAATTATCATTATAATCCATTTCATTTCTTGAGCATTTGTTTTCCTGATCATATCAGACAGAATCGAAGTCTTCTCTGCTCTGTTAAAGCAAAAGAAATGTATCTTCATGAAGCATATAAATTACAAGCTGAGTAAATAGCAAAAACTGGAGCAGCAAATTTTCTGATCAACTTTTTAACAAGCTAAGTAAACAGTGAGTACCGGAGCAACAAATTTTCTGATCAACTTAAATTTTCTGATCAGTTTATATTTTTCTAATATAATGGTCTCCAGAGAAATAAAACTCGACAACTTAAGTATGAAATAAAAAACCTTCCTGCAACAGCTCTAGGCTATAAGTTAACAAAGAAACAACTCTAAGTTTTATATGCTTGAGCATTACTCATACTTATTTTTGGGGTTCGGAACTTGGTGGATGATGGCACCCGCCCCTCTACCATTCTCCACTTATATACCAGTCTTTTGTCCGTTGCGGATTCGAACATGTGACGTGCACCCAGACCTACACATCACAAGCTGAGCTCTTACCACTAGACCAAAGTCTCTTCCATACTTATTGGAAGAATTCTTTAAAACGAAGAACCTTGAGATAGAATTTACCATACCAGCTAGCCAAGAATCACTCTTTTCAGCAAGACGTTCATTGCAATTTTACCCTTATCTCTTTACACAAGTTGACAGAAACCACACCCTGTTAATGGCAGTAAAATCCAAGAGGTAATCCATTTCTTGTTTTTTTTCATAAAAGGATCTACTTTGGGTCATTTTAGGAAGCAAATCCGATAACTTTGGAGAACTTCCGCCACAGCTCAATTTATATTAAACATAGCTACCTATTTCTTTGAGGCCAGAAATTCATACAAAAACTACTAGCTATAACCATACATTGCTAAGGGAAGAAATTATATAATTCAAAAACAACTTAACTAGCAGTTCAATGGTAATCCATAACTGTAGAAATCACGAGGGTCAAAATATACAGAAATTGCTAGTGCATAGAAACTATAGGAACCCGACAAAGATAAACACAAATACGGAAACTTCATCACCTATTTTCACTGGAAGCCAAGTGATCAAGGAAGTCATTTAATTCCTTAACTGTTAATCCAGCGGACGCCATTCCTTGTCTACGTTGGAGGACCTATTCACATATGCATAATATAACATTAATAAAATCGTAATATCACTTAATTCGTACTCGATCCTCTTTTCGATTACAGAATCATTCAATTACATCTTCAATTAACAAAACAGCAAGGATAATAACTTGCACTACTAAAATTAAACTTCAAAATTACTACTTCACCTCGGCAGCGACAAGCGAGAAGTTTCCAGCATTAGAGCCAGTTTTGGGACCGCCTTTACGCCAATTAAGTAACCGGCGGGAATCATCGGAGTCACGTGACATGGCAAGGGCATCAATGAGGCACGTGGCGAGCACGTGCTCTTTTAAACCATAAGAGCCGCGCTCACGATCAAGGACAGGGAGAATAAGCCGCATAGCAGCGAAATTGTCCTCAGGTTTTCTACAAAAAGCGTCTAGAAACTTCCGGAACTTTGAACGTTTTTTTGCTGATGTTTTGCTCTTTTGTATCCATTGGAATAGACTTACCATTACACTGAACTTTATTTCTTCTCCGCCGCCGTTACTAGTGCTGTTACCACCACCACCGTGTACGGCGGAAGTCGCCATTTTCTTTTTTTTTTTGAACAGTTTGAATTGAAGCGTATTCGAGAAATTTGCTGGGAAATCAATTTTATACTGAACTAGTAATTTATATGTTAGGTCTTCTAAGTCTTGGAAATGTGCAAGAAGATCCTTCAAGTTTCAACTAATTAATTTTGCATATACTATGTCTAAGATGGAGTGATTGACAATGCCTAGCTAAAATAATTATTAATGTTATAACTCGACACAACGTGATTGCCAATGCTACAACTTGTTACTCTTTATAACTCGACACAACACGATTGCCAATGTTTCAGATCAGTCGATTATTCTCGGGCAAAGTTCACGCATAGCTACTTTTGCTAATGGTTTTTGGTTTGAGGCTACTTTTTTTATTGACTTTGAATGAGATGCCACTTTTTCCTTATGGGCTGAACTTGACAAGGGTTGAAGTTCAGCTTCAGCCCACCACAAGTGTTGAAGTTCATCAACTTCAGCCCACAAGGGTTGAAGTTTACACATCTATGCCTAAAAGTTCTAATCCTTACGGATTGAAGTTAAACTTCATAACTTAGACATGAAGTTCAACCCACAAGGTTTGAATTTCAGCTCACAAAAATTGAAGTTCCAAAAAGTGGTCTCTAATATAAAATAAAAAAAAAAAATAGCTTCAAACCAAATATCAATAGCAAAAATTGCATGCGGGCAAAATTTTTACATTATTCTCTTGCGGGTGTTTGTCTAACTCCCATTCCTCAATCATTTTAGTGGGATACATTCAATAGGCGACATCTTTTACTAATTAATTTTCTTTCATAATTAAACTCTCATATCTCCAAGGTTCTTCTCCAAATTTTGGTAGAGGCGTTCCTTGCCACAAGGCCCGCAATACTCTCTACCTGCAAAAGTACTTACTACAAGTCTACAACGACCTTACTTTCGTATGATATATTTTTATGGAAAATTTCTAAAAATGCCCCCAAATCTATTGAAAAAGATTTTAAAATATCGTGTGTTAATCCTTTGGGCAAGAGGAAACGGCCTTAGCTAAATCTGAAAGTTGTATTAGGTTTACTTGATCATTTGTGGCATGTGGAAACTTTCGGAAATTAATTCTGAAGTCGATCGGATAGTTTTCTCTAAAATTCAAAAGTTAAGAATTTGATCTCTTTCCGTGGGACCCATATCTTGTGTTCTGGGGATACGATTCGAGATTCGTATTCGCAATTACGTTAATAAGTGTTGTATAACTTGCTTGCAAAATTTGCGATCAATCTGAACTTCATAAGATCCCGTTTGGACCCAAAACGTCGCACTAGCTATTGCTGGTGCGAAAATTTTGTCATGTAACATTTTTTTAGAGAGTGTAATAGTGTGAAGTTAGTCATTTTGTTCCAAAATTGATCCAAAGCAATTCCAAACAGTCTTAAAGTGAAATTGAAGTGCAAATTTATTCTAATATCATCAGCTAACATCTTTTGATCTTCCAATTTCGTTAATTAGTGATTCTTAAGCTAGAATTTATTGAAATTGAATTGAAAATTTTGGGTTAGAACCCTAAAATTCATTAAAAAAAATTTAAAGATTTTATGAAATTGAATTCGGATATGAAAATTCATGATACCATTGGACTCGTGGGATTATGAGAAGTTTGAAAATATATAATTTATGGATTTTCGACTAAGCCCGACCCAGGGATATTTTTGTATTTTTTTCATCGTCTAAAGGTTAAATAGTCTTTCTTCGGGCACTTATAAGTGCGAATATATTTCTTTAGCTCAGAAAGGTATTATTTTAAGGGACATCGAACTGGAAAAATAAGTCACCCAATAGCTGTTTTGACCAGGACTTAAGGTAAAGTGATTATATCCATCTTCTTGACGGTCTTTGGCCATATGGATATTCTACCACATATTTCTTAAGTGTGTAGTTGCCAATCTGTATATTTTCTACACTTTAGCTTTGAGTTTACATTGTATATCATATACTATGACTTGTTATTGGTTTTGTATTGAGCATAGGAGTATTTTTACTCCACTTATGGGTTTGATATATACTTCCTGGCAGTCGATGAGAGTTCCGCGCCGATGAAGGGTTATTATTGCATATATTCTCTTGGTAGCCAATGAGAGTTCCCCATCGAAGATAAGTTTCGGGCACATGTGACCCCCATTGCATCATGATACTTTCATTTCATATCTTTTTATGTGTTTTGTGAGCTGTAGGGATTTGTTGCATTGATTATCTATGAATGACGTATCTTATTGGCTGCTATGGCCTCTATTTCCCTGGTTGGCGTAACTATTGTAGCGTGAACATTATCCGGAGGGAGGTACTGCAAAATGTTGGCTAATGCCGCCGAGTAGCCTCGAGCATCCGAAAGATAATTAGTTTCAATGGGTCCCGAGAAGAGCCTGTCAGAAAATTAGCTCTACCGATTCATACACCGGGCCTGACGAGCATAACCTCCTTCCAGGTATTGAATTGCAATCTACCATATGACGTCATCTTGGGACGGCCATGTATACACAGTGTCAAGGGAGTACCCTCAACACTTCATCAGATTTTCAAATACTCGACCTCGCGCGGGATTGTTGACTTACGGGGTGAGCGATCTTCACTTGGAGAGTATCGTCCTACCTATGGCAAGGATCTCGATGAATAGCCAGTAGCCAAAATAAATATAGTCTAGGAGGAGTCCGTCGAGTTCGAGGACATGGAACGAAAAGTCAGAGAAAAAATTCGCGAACTGCGGGATCGGATGGCGGTGATGGACCAGCTAGTCCCCAAAGCCACATAATTGGTATGTCAGCTCTCCGAGGTACTGCAAAGACAAGGAGTGCCTCTATGGCTGATACAGAGTTACCGAACAGTGGCTCGGACAAATATGCAACTCTTACAGCTTCTGGTGATAATTGAGCAAAAGCCAGGTGAACATTTATTATTATATGTCTCAATCTCAGAAATATCATGGAATGCATTCATTGTACGAGAAAAGGATGGGAGAAAATTTTCCGTGAAGTACGCCAGCAAAAGACCCTCGCGCCGGGATAGGTTTTTTCCTTTACTTTTTCAGTTTATCGTGGTCGTGATCATAGTGACCCAAGAGTTGAGCACATATTTCCTTGACCATACGGTCGGCATGATTTCCTCCATACCGGTACAGACCATATTGTCTTAACCCGAACTTTTGAATGAGATGGCGGAATGGGCCGAGATACTGGGAGATATGATATTATCTACCGAGCTCGGGCAGCTGTTGAGTCGCAAGAACTAGAGTGCTTAACCTCATACTTCGTGGAGAAGATGAAGCCAAAAGCGGGTGAGTCAATCAGAAATGAAGAAACGATCGAGGCCGAACGTTGGGGGATTAGCATTAAAGTAGACTTGAAAAAGGAAGAAGTCGATCTCGATCTGTGGGTCAAGACACCCATTGGGATGGTGTTGTGCAAGACCACCAGAGCTCAAGTTGACGAAGCAGAGTATGAAGCCATAATTCAAGCTCTTGACTTAGCCTACATACTGGGGGTAGGGAGGTCATCCTCTTCAGCGGCTCTCAACTGATCGCCGATCAAGTCAGAGAAGTTTTTACCACAGAGGGCATCTGCACACGGGATCGGCAGGAAAAAATGAAAGCACTCCTGAAAATTTTCAGACATGGGAGCTTGCCTGTCGAAAAGAAAGTTCGAATGGTTCCAAAGCGTCCGAAGATTCATACAATCAGCAGATAGTGGTTGAGTTAACCCCCATGGACCTGATGAACCTCGAAGTTTCATATACAGGATCCGTCACGGGGCAGCATCACGCGCTGATCAACTACCTAAGTAAAGGAATCCTCCATGAAGACAAATCAGAAAGCAGACAGTTGCGGAGGCAAGCTATTCATTATTGTTTGATTGGCACAAAGTTATACAATTGGGTTGTCAGCGGCTCCGAGATAACATCTCCAGGCTCAGCACCCTCGAGTAGAGAAGCCCAAGTATGCACCACTGAACCTTGCGAGGATCGGGCATAAAGTATCTTTCGCTTTTCGAAGCGTTTACTTTAATTATGTTATTTCCTTTTAATTTTGATTATAGTATTTTCATACTCATCAATCGTATTACGGGTTTCCACCCATAACATCTCAAGCTTACTATTTTCAGTTAGTTTTTCTTGTTCATTCAGATCCATCTACGATTCAACTATTCATAGCTCCGGCCAGACCTAAGTTGAAGCAATACACTTACTTTTTGGTACAAAAAGTAGGGTACACTACTCGCTTAGAGCTAGACCACGTCCAGCTCAGCCACCCGGCATTATTCGTGAGTTGAACTCGTTAATTCAACAACTGCATTTACACGCCGACGAGGCATGTTCGCGTAGTGCTAGAAAGTCTTAAATAATCGAGTAACTAAGCAGAGACGTTCGAAGTCGGATGCAAAAGTGTCTGTTATCACACAGGCTAAAGTCGTCCCATTGTAGACAAACAACCATCTCCTACAGATGCAACCTAGCCGCCAAACATTGGTGCACAACGAACGTAATTGCAGAAAGTACTACAGGACTATTCTTGACAATGGTCTTACTGTCGCTGTCAAGAGGCTTGAACCCTTTGAGTCTACTTCTCTTGAGCTTCAGAGCAAGTCTTTCATGATTCGGAGGACTTCGTCCGTTTCCTCATAGACAAAGAAAGAAAAAGAGGTAACTACAAGCGAATTTCCTCCTATAGTTCCTTCATTCAACATCTATTTGGAAGGAGGAAGGTGTTCTGAAGATATAAAACCAGGATCAAAGGCGAAGATTTTTAAGGGAAGAAAAACTTCCCGCTATCATGAGAAATTGCTGAAGAAATGAGTTATTTTCTGAAGGAGAATTTATGATTTCCCCACTATCATGAAGTCACTATTTAAAGGCAGAAAGGGATAATGATAGAGCATGAAACGGTCAAGCGTCATTATTACTGGAGATATGAAATGATTTGGAGAAGTTAATGACAATTTTTGAAAAGGTGCATGGGATCGGTATCAGCCAATTAGAAGGAAGCACACGAAGTTCTCGAAGAAATAAATATCATCCTTGGTCAAAGAGACTGTGAGTCTCAAGGAGTTAGTGAGATATTTTTTCACATCCACGCTGCTTTCACTTCTTGATTACTTGCATCAGCACTCAGTAAGTGGAGGGTCTGATTGTGTGGGCAAAAATACATCACCTACTATTACGAGGATACGAGTCCAACTGGCGAGATTAGACTTATCTTATAAGTCATTGTGCGCAGAGGGTACACGCCCGCTCCTGGAGCCAACAACCGTTTAGGCGGCACGGCCACAGGACACAGGATATACATCTGCCGCCTAGGGTTTACAGTCTCCTAGCTAGGGTTTAGTATATACCACCACCTTGAGTTATAGGCCCACAACCTTATCAGTCTTTGTATTTTACCTAATTTAGGACTGGACATCACTACTATAAATACTGCTCCTTATGTTGTATTGAACATCGTGTATCTCACTATAGAATCTGGCTATCTCAAGGAATTTACTCTACCTTTTCTTGCTTATTTCGTCTTGTTTATTCATTAATGTTTTCATTATATTTACATACTTTTCTCTTGTAATTACTGTATTGCTTGTAATGCCAACCATAATTAATTGTTCAACTTAGACGTATAATTTTAGGCATAAATAAATTGGCTTTTCGGATGTCGCCAAACACCATGTTCACCAAAGGCAATATAAGGTATTTCACTATTACATAATGTTTTAACTTTCTATATTTTGTTTGATGTACTTTGTAAAAACGCAAGATTAAAACAAATAGACTTGTGTTTAAGTGATGGTACATTTCTCAACCTCGCTTTTAATTTCTTGAGATCGGAAGATGAAGATGAATATTAAAATTTCTATTTTCTTTTTTCATTTTATGTGGGTCGTCATTATATCACTTTGTGTAAATTATCATTTATATGTTTTTATTAGTAAATTTAATCGGGACGTAGACAACATATAACAAATATAAATGAATAAGTTTCTTTAATTTCTTATTAATTAGAGTTTGGAAATTTTAGATTTGGAGTTGCAATTATCATACTATTTTAAAAGAGCCAATCCCTTAAGTAAAAAGTAAGTGACTATTTTTCCCTTCAATTAAATACTACTACTTATAATTTTTACACTAAAAAGTTAATTTAACTTTAAATAAAAAGTCATGAGTTATTTAGTACAAAAGTAGTATTATCCATAAATGGGTTCAATATTTTTATAATCCTTTCAACTTCCAATAATAAACTTTTGAAGTCTTACAAATTGCCAACTATCCGGATGATAAATCTTCTCAATAGGAGTTCTTATTAAGAAGCATGTATTCACACGCTTTTCATAATAGTAACTTTATAGAACTCACTAAGACAATAAATATGTATTCATTAATGAGTAATCAATCCATTAACCAATTTATTACTAGCCTCTTCGTTGATATAAAACTTATGCAGAATTTTAGGAGCTGTAATTTAATATATTCTAATCAAATTAATAGAAGTGTGAAGGGAAGCACAAAGGGTGTCATATCAAACTATATAAAGGCAAGAAAGAGTGTCCATTTCTCTTAAGATCACTTGTTAGCATATCATCTTTAATCTTTCAAACTGAAAATTGGAGAAGTTTTAGCAGCAGCGGCCTCGAACTCCATGGATGTACTAACTACTATCGGCGGATTTCAATACGTTCATCGTAGGATTTATCTATCTTCTTGGTGAAGTTTATTAGGCGAAGAAGACATGTCATATTTTGTTCTTCTTGCTAGAGGAAGCCGTTAACATTAGTATTTTGAAGGAAACAAATATGTAGGTTTTACTGTACGTCTACGAAAATTTGAGAAAATTTCATTTTCTACCGTGTAGTTTTGGTTCTCTCTCTCAAATATTATCCATGTACATTTAATCAATTAATTTACTCTATATACAGAAAAAATTGATCTATCTTTTAGTTACTTTTTATTGTCAAGGTGTTTGTTGTTTCTTGAAAATTTAGCAAGGATATATTTTATCCTAACGAGTAAATTTTAGGAAATATAGGGCTTCTCAGAAGATAAGTGGTCCTACAAATAATAATTGACAAATTTTGTTAAAAAAAAGATAATTTTTAAGAAGCTAAAGCAATAACTTATGGTGTTCCAAGTATGGGATTAATTTTTTTCATAATAAATTTGATATGGAGTATAAAATATATGGAGTGTTTTCTTTCCGTTTTATACTCAATGGTAAGGGCACACGCGCAAAAGCGCGTGCCCAAGACTAGTAATTTTAAATGCTCATAAATCTAACTCTATTTCAGTTGCGTTTAGGCTTTACGCCACTTTTAAGTCGAGATTTTATTTCATAAGAAAAATAAAAACCACAAAAATATTTGGATCCACATGACTATCAATGCTTGTTGGTTTTATATATTTACTTAATTGTGTGCCAAGTTGATGACATTTTCTCCATGAGGGGTGTCGATTCAAGTACATATATCAAGGGATAAAGTTGTATTACTGCAACCTTATGGAATTGCTTTCATCTTCTCTTTTAAAAATGGAAGAACCTCTTCAAAGACTTCGAACGTACTAATATGAAGCAGATTTTATAATGAAGAAGGAGCTATGTTATTGAATACCTAGAGAAGTTGGAAACAATTTTTTCCTTATTCCAGGTGACTACTTTTAACTATAATTATTAGTTAATGATTCTGTTTTAGATAAAGTACTTTGTGTACCAATCTGAAAAACCCATTGAACTGAATTTAAGAGAGAGTGTAGCAGAATCCGGATCATTAAAATGAACCTGCCTATCAAATTATTTGAAGTAAAAAAATCTCCATTAGGGGGCTTATTGCTTTGGGGTTGGATTCTGAGTTCATATTCTTTGATTGTAAAGCAAAAAAAAGTTATAGATGTTGAAGGAAAAGAGTTGCAATTGCACCCCTATATATTTATTCACGAGGACACAAGCTATCAAGATGCATGTGTGATTTATTGTGTATTGACAGGTAATATGATAGTAGTAATTAGTGGAGATGAAATATCTTTTCTGTTTTCTCTTAGTTGATTTTCCCCTTAACCTTATTAAGTTTTCTTTATTTACCACACTTCAGATAATGATTCAAGGCGAAGAACTTAGACATTGGAGTCTGGAGACAATACTTTAGTTTGCCTATTTCTATAGCTTTGATTTATGTTGAAGTTTACATGGCATTTTATGTCGTTATTTTTCTCATTTATAACTAAAATACATTGTCTAGTACATTTTACTAACTATATAAAGATAAATACTCAATGATATGGGTACACGCATAAAATGCGTGCTCAAAACTGGTAAGTTAAAAATGAGCTTATAAGCTGCTTAGGGCAACTCCAAGGGTTGCCCCTAAACCTCCTTTTCCCTATTTTTAGGGACACATTTAGGGAAATTTTACTCCAATGACTCCCTATTTGTGTCCCTAAATTAGGGAGTGAATAGTGTTTCCCCAAATTTGGGGACACACTATTCATCTCCCTATTTACTATTCACCATTAAAATAATATTATTTTTATTATTTAACCTTTTAATTTATCTCTTTATATAAATGTAATTATGTTTATATAATATCTTTATATAAATAATTTATAGTCTAAACATTGTCATATTATTTTGAAAATTTAATTATCGTGTATCTATTTATTTATGTAAAATTGGTAGTTAATTTTATTATGAGTTATAATTGTATAAAAAGATATACCATAAAAAACAATGAAAGGTGCAAATATAAAATTTTTAATGTTGCTAAAATTCAAAAAAAAAAAAGTTAAATAAAAACAAATTAAAATTGAAATTACATTAAATAAAAATACATTAAAATTGGAAATACATTAAAATTGAAAATACATTAAATTAAAATACATAAAAAACTGGAAATACATTAAATTAAAATACATTAAGGTTGAAATTACGTTGAATAAAATATATTAAAGTTGAAAAAAAGTGCTACATGATATAATGACTACATGTATTATACTGCACAACATGATAATCGAGAATGAGCGTGATCTTAATGCACCAATTCAAGATGATTTGGAAGGTCCAGTTCCAGAAGTAGAAATGGCAGTAGATGAAAATCAACGATTTCAAGAATTTTTAGCTAGATACGGAAGAATTAGGAACAAAGATGCTCATTTGGAACTTCGTAATGCAATAATAGATCATTTATGGGAGCATAGAGGTGCAAATTGAGGTTCTATTAGTAGTATTTCGAATGAATTTTATCGTAATGTAGTATGTATTTAATTATTTTGTATCACAATTATTTCACTTTTATTTGAATTATCCGTTCATATATATAATCTTTAATATTTTCTTACAAATTATATTGTTTAAAATTTTATGGTAGAAAATAAATTTATATTGAATATAAATTATGTGTGACAAATATGTAAAAAAGAAAATAAAAGATAGAATTTGTTTAATGGGAATAAGAAAATAAAATTGAGATAAAGATAATAATATAATATAGAAGAGAGAGAAGAATATAAAAAGGAATATTCTTTTTAGGGAAAAAAATGGGGGAATGGTTGGAGTAAGTTTTCCCTAAAATAGGGATTTCACCATTTTAGGGAACAATGCTCACCCCAACAGGCTTTTAGCTTATTAGCTAGCTGAATTTTAGCATAAAAGAAAGGGCCAGCCATAGTAAATAAAGTCCTACTGGCCAGTCCTTTCTGTAATAAGTCCGATAAAAAATGAGTTGTGAATTGATATTTCCACATCTAAATTATCCAAATAATCATTCATTAACTTAATAATTTTCTGACAACATCAACAAATATTTAAAAGTAATTCCATATGTGCCTAGGTATGATACAAACGGGAATACTGAAGCATTGAATGACATAAAGGGTTAATAATAATTTATTGATTACAATCATATGAGGTGAAATAAGATATTTGCTTTACTTGCAATATACATAGTGGAAGTATTATTACCTAAGATGAGTGCATTTAGAATATAAACAAAAAATAACGAACTGATTAAAAAAATTTCTGTCATATGATATTCTTGCCATATATGTACCCAACAGAATCGTAGAATGGATGGATTATGAAACTTTTAATGTCTTTCCCGAAATGCTTATCCTTGTTTGATCAAGTTAATTAATCAGATTTAATACTGTACTTACCTTGACCGAGAAAATGGATGACCATAAATTCCTCCTAAACTTTCTCCTTTGACTTCTGTTTTAGAATTTTTTTTATAAACTCAAATCATGTCCGTTTTTCATCTTATACAATACAATCTCTGACCAATAAAAGTATTCAACAATGGCAGTAAATTTCTCCATGAGTGTTATCTTATATGCTCTCCCTTTATGGTAATCTCAATCATTATTGCCTATCATCTAATTACTCAATTGTTTTCTATAAAGTAAACATATAATCTACTATATATATACATACATGAATGGTGTATTAATGATTAAATACATGAATGATGTGAAATATGATATTTGCTTCACTTGCAATAGTGGAAGTATTATTACCCAAGATGAAATTGCATTTATGATATAAACAAAAAGAACCAACTGAGATGGTAAAAAAGAAATTCCATGTTACATGATATTCTTTCCAAAAATGTTCGGATTTACTACTATACTTACCTTGACCAAGAAAATAGATGACCATTAATTTCTCTAACAAAATTCTCCTTCGACTTCCGTTATAGAATTTCTTATATAAACTCGAGCCATCTCTAGTTTTCATCTTCTACATTAAAATCTTTGAAAAATAAAGCATTCAACAATGGCAGTAAATTTCTCCATAAGTATCATCTTTTTTATACTCTTCCAACAATGGCAGCTGTTTTCGACTTTGTTCCACATGAGCTATATAGCTAGGCAATCTACTTTTTACATTCAACAATGGCAGTAAATTTCTCCTTTGCTTAGAGCATGCTTTTTACGAGACTTGACACTTGTGTTTATGTTAATGTTTTCGCAATGTTGTTAATACTGCAGGGACTTATGCAGCAAAGTTCATAATAAGAAACAATTGCCCTTACACAATTTGGCCAGCTACACTTGCTGGTCAAGGACCCCAATTGCTAACAGGATTTGAATTAGCATCACAAGCTTCACAAACTATTCAAGTGCCAACTTCATGGTCAGGTAGAGTATGGGCAAGATCTGTTTGCTCGACCGACGCCACAGGAAAATTCACCTGTGGTAGCGGAGATTGTGGGACTGGCCAAGTAACTTGCAGCGGTCTTGGCGGAGTTCCACCAGCTTCCCTTGTAGAATTCACAGTAGGAGGATTTGAAGGAAAAGATTTTTACGATATTAGTTTAGTGGATGGTTTTACCAGTCTCTGTTGCTCCTCAAAATAGACCTGATTGCAAGTCAACAAGTTGTCCAGTTGATATCAATAATAACGGATGTCCAAATGAGTTAGCAGTGAAAAATCCAGCAGGTGGTATCATTGGGTGCAGAAGTGCATGTCTGAGATTTCATTTGCCACAGTATTGTTGCACTGGTCAATTTGGTTCTCCACAAACTTGCAAACCATCAGCATACTCTTTACATTTCAAGCATCTGTGCCCTCAAGTTTATACTTATGCTTATGATGATGCAACTAGCACATTTACATGTAATACTGGAGCGGACTATTTGATTACTTTTTGCCCATGAGTTTGTTACATGAACTAAATCTTAGAGATATTACAAGTAATATAGCTGTAATTTAGTTACCCTTTGACCAGTTACACTTGATCCATCTGGAAATAAAAAGGATGATCATACCCTTTTTTTAAGTCTGTTTTACTACTCATGCCCCATTCTAAATGGCTAGCGTTTATTATTTGGGAAGTCGATCAGATAATTGATTCTTTTTATCTGCTATCATTTTTCAAGTATTTTTAATTATTCGGAGTAATCATCATATCATCATATTACTATAAAAGCATGTCCTCAAAAAGCCCATAAGTCAGATTACTTATTTATACAAAACCTAAATTTACCAATCTTGCCAAACATTAAAAAAAAAAAAAAAAAAAAAACCTCACGCAAAAGCAAACACGCATTCGCAAGACAACACCAAAAGACGCAGCGCTTAGCAAGACCACAAACTGGAAACGATGTAATCCTTCCGAGAACTCTGCTACTAATTATTGCTACGAACATAATCACCAGAATATGGATTTATGCCTCTCCAACAACACCGGTCATGGCTTAATACAAAGGGATGCGCTTCTTCGGAGAACTTCAACAGTATAATGCAGTAAACAAAGCAATCTACAGGACGTCTTCTTCCAACGGTAGAAAATGGAAGTACGAAGCCGACCTCCATAGACAAATGTGTTTTATGTGGATATTTCAGTTGGATTTTCTTCACGGCTTATTTAGTGGGAATCATTATAAGGTGACGGAAATTTTATTTTGATAGGGCAAAATTGATCACGTCAAACAAGAATAAAGTAGCACAAATCGGGTTGCTTTCTTACTGTACTTATCATTTCATTATCTATTTTTCTTTTATTTACAAAAACCAATATTTATGGATGCTACCACAAGATAGTCATGATCCCTTGATATACTCTTGATCTCTCTCTCAATTCGTGGTGATACAAAAAATAAGAAAACTGTATTGGTCGATTTTTGTTATTCAAACGAGAAGATGTGTTCGGGTTTGGTTATTGTTTCCGAGGACATTTGCCGATTGATTCGCCTCAACAACTTGATCAGATAACCACGAAGGCGCTGGCTTTAGCGGATAAGCTTTAATGAACTTATCCCACTTTTATCGGAACCAACTTAGCGCAATTGAAGGGACGTGGGCAGTTGTGGAGGAAGAGACGTGGAAAAAGAAGAATCCTTCTAGGGTTGGAAAAGGCTCATTGTCAGCCTATAAATATTGTCTTCATCTTCTATTTTTGGACACGTTCATCTGAGCAAAATATTACTCTACTCTTCAAACCACTATTCCCTTGTTAAGAAAATATTCAATAGTGCCATTTACCTTTATCAATTTGTTACGTCAGAAACCATCATTGTATTTAAAGCTTCGATCGTGATTTGGTTCAAACGTGGAGGGAGATCTGTTCTTTCCATTGAAGCAACATCCATCGATCCATCAAATACAATAAGCCTTTATTGCTTTGATTATTTATTTGTTACTTGCTTCGTTTAGATCTGCATTTATCCTGATCGTAACATCTTTTGCCTGTTAACCTGTGTTTAGTTTGAGCAATCTGTTATCGTCACTAATTTGGCAACCAACCAATTTATTCGTCGGATCCTTTGTTCGTTTACATTTGTTCGTTAGTTTGTTTTACGTTCGTTCATTTCATTTGGTTGTCATCGTATTGCTATTATCTTCGTCGATTCGAGTATCATAGCAGTGTTCGGATAATTGTGCATCTTGATAAAACGAAGTCATCTTATCGTACATCACTATCCTTTCATTTAGTTTGAATTTGTTTGATAACATTTAACACCTTCACTTGACATCGGATTTAACTGACATCGAATTTGCTTGATATCGAATCCACTAGACATCGATTTTGGAATTATTTCTGCATAAACTCTTGAGGTCGATTAACTCGTTCACGTAAATTATCTGTCAAGCGATCAAATTGAGATATAAAACGGTCGCCTTAGGCTCAACTAAATACAAATTTAATTGTAAAACCTGATATATTTTTTGGGAAATACAGTTTGGCGCCCACCGATGGAGCTTCCAACGTCAAAGGAACTGGCCTCGGAATTCTATTGATTGCGCCTTCGGGTGAAAAGCTCAGGTACGCGATCAAATTACATGCAAAAACTAACAACGAGGCCGAATATGAGGCCCTCGCTGCAGGTTTAAAGATCGCAAAGGATTTGAAAATCGAACGAATAGATATCAAAAGCGATTCCCAACTGGTGGTAAATCAAATCCAAGGCGATTTCTGTGTTCGAGATCCAAGGATGCAACAGCTGCTCGAAAAGGTACAAAACTTTCTAACTTCTTTTCAGGAGTGGAAAATAGCCCAGATACCAAGGGAAGAAAACATCGAAGCAGACGCTTTAGCAAACCTTGCATCGGCAGCAGCCATCGATGAAAAACTCGATGAGACCGTGGTTCACTTGTTCGAATCTCCATTATGTCGGAGCATTAAAGAGGTAAACAATGTTAATCGAACTTGGGATTGGAGAAGCAAATATTTGTCCTACTTGCAGGCAGGTACTGTTCCCGATGACAAGAAATCTGCCCGATCACTTAAAGCCAAAGCAGCAAGATATTGCATCCTTGAAAATCAACTCTACAGGAAAATGTTTGGCGGCCCTTTGGCAAAGTGTGTTGGGCCAGATAGAACAAATTATGTGCTGAAAGAAGTTCACGAAGGCGAATGCGGCAATCATTCCGGCAGCAAGTCATTGGTTCGAAAGATCATAAGAGCTGGGTACTACTGGCCAACGATCGCAGATGATGCCAAGGAATTCGTCCGCAAATGTGACAAGTGCCAACGATTTGGAAATCTCATACATCAACAGGCAGAACCACTTCATTCGGTCACGTCACCGTGGCCATTTATGAAGTGGGGAATGGATTTGGTCGGGCCGCTTCCAACAGCGCCCGGTGGGGTAAAGTTTATTTTAATTCTCACAGATTATTTCTCTAAATGGGTGGAAGCTATTGCCTTGGCTAAAATTCGTGAACAGGAAATTATCAAATTCATTCATCAGAATATCATTTGTCGTTTTGGGATCCCGAAAGAGATCACATGCGACAATGGTAAGCAGTTCGTGGGAAGACGAATCACAGCCTTCTTCGAAAAGTGGGGGATCAAGCGAATTGCATCAACACCTTATCACCCCAGCGCAAATGGACAGGCTGAATCTTCCAACAAAACAATACTCGAGTACTTGAAGAAAAGGATGGATGTCTCAAAGGGCAACTGGCCGAACGAACTCCCCGGAGCACTGTGGGCTCATCGGACAACGGTAAAACACAGTACCGGGGAGACACCGTTCTCACTTGTCTACGGAACAGAAGCGCTGATACCGGTGGAAGTGGGGGAGCCCAGCCTTCGGTTCGCCCACTCCACCGAAGAAGCTAACAAAGAAACCATGCTGGTAGATCTGAACCTGGTCGAAGCAAAAAGGGATATGGCATTTGTTCGGATACAAGCACAAAAGCAAAGGGCAGAAAACTACGTCAACAAAAAACTCAGGTATCGATCTTTTAATGTAGGTGATTATGTGCTAAAAATCAAAAGACCAAAGAAGGATGAACCCAACGAAGGGAAGCTAGGAGCAAATTGGGAGGGACCTTTCCGCATCAAGGCAGTGATCGGAAAAGGTTCATACCAACTCGAGACAATGGACTCCAAACCGGTAGACTTCAATTGGAACGTCACACAACTGAAGAAATACTATTTTTGAGGTTCTGCGGTATCAATCTTCACCCTTTATTTCCACTTCGCAATTTTTATTATTCCTCCATCGGAAGACACTTTTATTACTTGGTACTAACATTTTTAGATGATAGGCATAGTTGGAGTCGAATGATGACAAACATCACCCGCGAACACTCGAGCTCAAAACGCTCCGATCGGGGTCGATAAATCTGACGAACACTCTAACGTGGTCTTCATCTATAACGAGTTTCTTGGTTTTGGTCTCCCAATGATTCTGTTTCAGGTAACGAAGTCGAAGGACCAGTGTTCGCCTACTCATTTTTCGCACCCAAACACTGGGGGAGATGAAGGTAGCATAAGGGTCATCGGCAGATACTGGGGACTCGTTCAAAATTCGACAGAAGTTCCAACGTTCATTCGAACTGGGGACTCGTTCAAAATTCGACAGAAGTTCCAACGTTCATTCGAACTGGGGACTCGTTCAAAATTCGACAGAAGTTCCAACGTTCACTCGAACTGGGGACTCGTTCAAAATTCGACAGAAGTTCCAACGATCACTCGAACTGGGGACTCGCTCAAACTTCGGCAAAAGTTCCAAGTCATCCGAATTGGCGGCTCGTTTGAAGTCAAGCGTCATCAGTTTCATATAAACGATCCAAAAGTGATCAATGTCTGTGCCTTACGGCTACATCTTGTAATCGATCGAATCATACGATCCCGAATGTATCAAAGACCCGTTAGCGGTCTACTTCAATAATACAACACTGGTTATACTCATTCTTTACATTTGTTCGATTTCAGAGATCGTTCCAAATTTAAATCAGATTTTACATCTAAGTTGCTCACCAAAGTGTTAAATTCTTCATTCCGAACTCATAAAAATGTTCGAAGAGTGCATTACGTGAAAATGAGACGTCATTCTTTGCTACGCACTAAAACATTGGGCCCCAATCATTTCATTTGACGAACATCGTTATAAACTTCAAAATTTTCGAACAGATACATCAAACTATCTTCGGAAAGCAATACAACGATAAAAACAACGAACTTTCCATTGATAAGAAATATGTACATGACTTCATTACAATATGTCAAACAAAAAGTTGAAAACGAGTTCACTCATCTCCATCCGATCCCTCATCGGAAGAATCTGGAGAGAGGCCAAGTGCCTCACGAGTCATTCTCACAACTTGTATCGCCTCTTCAAGCTCTTTAGCCACATCGACTTCACGCTCAGTCATCTCCCTCAACAAGTCCCGCCTCGACTCCGCTAAAATGAGCTCCCTCCTGTTCTCGAAGTCACTCTCCATCGAATGCCTTTGAGTAACCAACTCCTTCTGAAGAAGCGAGTTTCTCTCCGACCAAGCATTGTTCTGAGCTGTCAGATCGTCGTAAGAACCTCTTAGAGTACTAAGCTCTTCGTTCAAACGAGTTATTTCCGACTCTTTGGTCTTCGACTCAGCTTCCAGTTTGGCACACTTGTCACCCATACTACTCTCAAGTTGACCGAGCTGGTCGTTCAAAGCTTGAACTTGGAACTCTAGCTCCGATTCTCGAAGAGCATGGGCGGTGGCCTTTTTAGCCAATTCAGCTTCAAGCTCAGAATACTTTACTTTCAAGACCTTCAAGTTGTTATGCCACCCATCACCAGCAGATGCAAGGAGAGCAACTCTCTCGTTCAGATGAGCTATTTCGGCTTCAAGCTGGCGAATCCGATCGGCTGACTCGATGGCCATGATTGTGTTCTGAAAATAAGAAACAAAACGATCCCATAAGGTAAAAAGCAGGAAAGGTTCAAACTAACAAAAACTGGAAGGAAACGTTACCCGAAAAGCACTAAAAGCGATTTGGGAGGACAAGCTCACATCGCTGTAACAATTCAATCGAGCCTTTTCCATCGGCCCCATCACATCGAAAAAGTAGTTGGCAAGATGCTTTGGGCATCTGAGCAGATCAACTTCTCCGGGGACGGTTATAGTCAGTGATCGGGTGTTCGCCTCCCCCGCAGCCTTGGCTCTTTTGTAAGCTGCAAACGCAGCAGCTTCCTCGTATCGAGGAAGGCGAACAATAGGCTCTTCATGATCCGACGCGTAGAAAGACGAGCCAGAGCTTTCCGTATGCCTTGACCTCGTCGTTGTCGTAGGACGATCAAGGGGGAGCTTGCCCTTACTGGGATCCCTTTCCCTCGGTGTATCGCTCGAAGGGGCACCATCGGCGCCCCCGGCGGACAACATCCCAAGGGTTGGAGCAGTGATCATCTCTTTCCCCCCCGAACCAGAAGTGACATCGATCAAGTCCTCCTCCGCTATCGGAGGAAGGATGGGCCGCCCATCACCACTAAAATCGCCAGCATTAATCCGGTCGTATTCCTCGGCTGCCTTGAGCTGCTCAGCCACTTCGAGCATTCTCTCCTTCATTGGCCTTTTCGGCCGCTCCAACGGTTGCTCAGACCCAGATTCCTCATCTTCCCCGGAGGGAATCCGAACGAGGGTTCCCCCTTCGGAGGCCTTTACTGCTTCGACCGCTGAAACGGCCCCCTTAACGATCTGCTCGATCGGCTTGGGATCAGCCGATGAGCCAGCTCCCTGCGGAACGTTCTTAACAAGCAGCCTTGCCCTAAGGTCTTGATAAGAGATTTTCTTTTTCTTTTTTGGAGGAGTTCCACTTACATTCTCCTCCCTTAGCTCCTCCTCCTCCTCGACAACCACATCTTCAACCAGCCCAGCACCAGCACCGGTGATACCTGTCGATGGCAATCCGTTAAAATATAACAAAAGGCACGGTATGATCAAAGGCAAAACTAAACTTACCATGATTTTTTGCCTTCACTTGCAAAAGAGCCGCGATCGGCTTCCACGCCCTTTGATCGTTGGTGGTCTCCTTCAAAACCTTCTTTAGCCAGTCAACGATGTCGGGAACCAGCTCAAACAAAACTTTGCTGGCTGCACATACAAGAGAGTGAGAGCGTGGAAGAACATAAAATCAATTGAAATTACAAACTTACGTGTTCGGTTCCACCCAACCGGAAGGCGTTCAGCCCCTGGGGCCACAAGCTGCTCCGTGGGGATGTAAACGAAGCGTTGATCCCACGCCCTAAGATCGTCATCGTTATCGGAAATTAAGGCTCGACTACCTCGCTTTTGCACGGTAATGATGCCCGCCTTGTAAACTCGAGGGGAATACAAGTGAAGGATATGCCTAAGTGTCACCTCCACCCCCACCTTCTTGCCAATCCATCGATACATGGCGACCAAGCGCCATACCATCGGAGAAATCTGCGCCAAACACACTTTGTACATGCGACAGAATTCCTCGATCATTGGGTCGATCGGCAAAGTAAACCCTATCGTAAAGGGGTATGTCAAAACGGCAGAGTGACCCCCGTAAAAGGTGGTCAGAGTCGATCTCCTTGGAGGGCACACTACGTCGATCTCACCCTCTTTCCAACCACAATCTTCCCTAATCCGTGGTATTGACTCCTCGGTAACGGCACAAAAAACTGAGTCTACTGGAATATTTTTCTTCTTGGCCAGTTGAACGTCGTTTTGAGTACTAACCTTGCAGTCATCATCGTAAGTAAACTTCTTCGGGAGAATATCGGTGTAGAGTTTTTCTGGCCCAAAATCTTTGGGCTTCCTCTCCCTTTTCTTCCCTCTTTTGTCTGTAACTGCCATGGCCTGCGGTGGCACCATGGCGGGCGCCGTGGCGGCAACAGCGGCGGAGGGAGCATTCTCAGCATCAGTCATGTTGTGAGAAGACATTGTTAATTTAAGACGAGTGAATTTAAGACGAGTAAACAAAACAAAGTGGGTAACCAAATTTGATCAGCACAAGGTACTAAAAATGTATTGAAGAATTTGAAGAAAGTTTGAGAGATTAGTTGCAAGAGATGAAAAAGTCATGAAATCAAAACGGAGCTGGTATTTATAGAGGGGAAATCATCATGGTCTTGGGAATTGGTGAAAACCGTCGTCCGCACGATTTCTGACACGCGCAGTGATTTGAAGTTGAAGCGACAGTTGGCGTTTCAAAATGAAGGGACACGAGCGAGCCACGTGTTTTCCCGCTTTAACTTTCAAGCCACTTGCGAAGTGTTACGATCACAGGACTTCGCAAGTGGGGGGACTATCTGTATTGGTCGATTTTTGTTATTCAAACGAGAAGATGTGTTCGGGTTTGGTTATTGTTTCCGAGGACATTTGCCGATTGATTCGCCTCAACAACTTGATCAGATAACCACGAAGGCGCTGGCTTTAGCGGATAAGCTTTAATGAACTTATCCCACTTTTATCGGAACCAACTTAGCGCAATTGAAGGGACGTGGGCAGTTGTGGAGGAAGAGACGTGGAAAAAGAAGAATCCTTCTAGGGTTGGAAAAGGCTCATTGTCAGCCTATAAATATTGTCTTCATCTTCTATTTTTGGACACGTTCATCTGAGCAAAATATTACTCTACTCTTCAAACCACTATTCCCTTGTTAAGAAAATATTCAATAGTGCCATTTACCTTTATCAATTTGTTACGTCAGAAACCATCATTGTATTTAAAGCTTCGATCGTGATTTGGTTCAAACGTGGAGGGAGATCTGTTCTTTCCATTGAAGCAACATCCATCGATCCATCAAATACAATAAGCCTTTATTGCTTTGATTATTTATTTGTTACTTGCTTCGTTTAGATCTGCATTTATCCTGATCGTAACATCTTTTGCCTGTTAACCTGTGTTTAGTTTGAGCAATCTGTTATCGTCACTAATTTGGCAACCAACCAATTTATTCGTCGGATCCTTTGTTCGTTTACATTTGTTCGTTAGTTTGTTTTACGTTCGTTCATTTCATTTGGTTGTCATCGTATTGCTATTATCTTCGTCGATTCGAGTATCATAGCAGTGTTCGGATAATTGTGCATCTTGATAAAACGAAGTCATCTTATCGTACATCACTATCCTTTCATTTAGTTTGAATTTGTTTGATAACATTTAACACCTTCACTTGACATCGGATTTAACTGACATCGAATTTGCTTGATATCGAATCCACTAGACATCGATTTTGGAATTATTTCTGCATCAACTCTTGAGGTCGATTAACTCGTTCACGTAAATTATCTGTCAAGCGATCAAATTGAGATATAAAACGGTCGCCTTAGGCTCAACTAAATACAAATTTAATTGTAAAACCTGATATATTTTTTGGGAAATACAGTTTGGCGCCCACCGATGGAGCTTCCAACGTCAAAGGAACTGGCCTCGGAATTCTATTGATTGCGCCTTCGGGTGACCCGCCCCACCCCACTTAAATTACCTTTAAAGTCATTATTTTTTTATTTTTTATCATCAAAATTGAACTTTTCTTTTAACTTTTAATCCATTTAACATATCTCTAACTTCTTTTCTATTGAAATTTTCAAATTTGATAATTTTGTAGTTTCTTGAAGAAATTGAAGCTTTTAAAAGATTTGTAGTATTTCAAAAGTATTACATACATACTATACGAATTAATAGCTTAAGTAGCCAATAGTGGAACAATAGTTCCATTATTTCCTCAACTTAATTGTGAAATAAGAAAATAGTGGAAAAAGAACAAGTAAAATTATTGAGCCTCTATTTTGCCCCGCCCCGCCCCGCCTCGTTTAACAATTGACCCGCTCTGCCCCGTTTAGTGTTGGAATTTTCACATAAATAGCTTTCAATATATCATATTAACAAGTTACCTAACACTAACATAATCTAGCCACAATATTTATATCTAAAATTTGATTTATAATTAAAATATGACATATAATTAGATTGATATTCTTTATATATACACCTATATATTTGTTTTATATTTTTTAAATATTTATATCATCAAATTATATTTGATAAATATGCTAGAAAAAAAAAAGAAGATAAAATATGGTTACAAAAAGTGCATAAGGGTTGAGAGTGGTTATGTGGGGTAATAATCTCTTGCCCCTGCCCCGCCCCGCCCCGTTTAACAGTTGACCCGCTTTGTCCCGTTTAGTATTTTGCCCCTCCCCGCCCCGATTGCCATTCCTATAGCCATCTTTTCCTTTCATGAGATTCCTTATTTCCTTCAAAATCTTTCCAACTTGAAAGTCCTCCTTTCCTTTAAGTCCGTTCTAAGCTGGAGAATTCAAGAGGTCCATTTATATTTGAAAAAATTACACCACAAAACATTCACTAGAGTATTAAACAATAAACAAACATACTTCACTTTTATTTTAAATTATAAACTTCTAGTGAATTTGCTCCACATTTTCTAGCCAACAACACTCTATGTGCCTATTTATTAGGGAAACAGATTGACGTTACATATCAATTTTAAATATTCTATTCCTTAATTATCTCCGTCAATCATGGTAAAAGCTGTAAAAGTAAAACTTATGGCTATTCCATTTTTAAATGACAAAATCCCCACTATATGTCATTTCTCTCATCCAAGATTCCCTCCATGGATTGATATCTACCTTTTTGTGAAGTATTATTCAATGACACTTAAGATTATTCCATATAATCAAAATGAAATCTAATTGCTAGTAGTGTTTGTAATGAAAATACAAAAAGAAGTTGTCAAGTCATCTCACACGGTTAGTTGGATTCAAAAGCTCTTAAAACTGCAGCTCAGTTACCTTCTTCTTTTGTTTAGGCAAGCTAAACGAATTTCAAATAACAAGGTGGTTTTTACCTCTCCAATGAAGTATTATCTTTCGAGTAAAGTTTACCCATCTCAAATTAGTTAATGTTTGCAAGAAAGATGAACAGGAAAAAGAGGGGAAATCTGTTAGCACAGAACAGCCTCATTCCATGGTTTTGCTTGATAGAGGAAAACGAAAGATTGAAGAAGATGAGAGAACTCTGAAGAAGATGACTTTTTGAACTTAACAAATGTTTTAACTGATTGAGTTTTCTTTGACTAAGGTTGTCCGACTAGTCAAGGATATATTGGACCGGTCAATACATTTGAAGGATTGGGCTAAGTTCATTTTGGGCCAAATATATCTACGCATACAGAAAATGAAGTGTACAGCACATATAGCCCATAATAATGTTGGCTCGTAGAAATTGTACATATATTTATGCACATTTACTTTGATTGTAAATAATTTAGGATAGAGAAAATTCATTGAAAATTGTTATAGGGAATTTTTCTAGATTGTTCTAGAAGTAGTGACTAAGCAAGTTCGTTATAGGTTGTTAGGGGATAGATAGGTAATTTGGACCCAATGATTGGCTGTATAAATTGTGATAATGTAAATGAAATACATAGAAGAAAATTTACTCAATATTCTTACATGGTATCAGAGCTTGACTGAGCTCTTCATCCTCCTCATAAAGTTTATTTTTCTTGCTTTCCAAGTTTTCTTTTCACTAGTCTTCAATGGATCCTTCAGTAACCCAAACTGTTGATTCCACATCATCTAGCCTTCCTATCACTTTTCCTTCATGCATCTGACTATCCTGGTACGAACCTTGTCAACTCACCTTTTGATGGAAGAAGTTATGGAGGCTGGAGAAGGTCAGTACTTATTGCAATTTCAGTCAAGAACAAGCTTGGATTCATTGATAGAACCTGTGTCACACCAAAGCCAGAATCAAATCAGTTCAAAATTTGGAATAGGTGCAATGACATGGTACTCTCTTGGTTACTTAACTCTTTATCTTAAGATGTAGCTGAAAGTGTTATCTATTCTAAGACTGCAAAGATCTATGGACTGATCTGGAAGTAAGGTTTGGCCAGTCTAATGGTGCCAAACTGTACCACATTCAAAAAGAATTGAATGACTTGGTTTAGGGTTCTCACAGTGTGCCATCTTACTACACTAGAATTAAGAAGATCTGGGATGAACTTGATGCCTTGAACACTAATGTTAATTGTTTTTGTGCTTGTGACTGTGGGGGTAAGGCAAAAGTAATTAAGTCCATACAAGATGAAAGGCTCATTCAGTTTCTTATGGGACTTACTGATGCTTATGGACCTATTAAGAGTAACATCTTCATGATGTCCCCTTTGCCTAGTGTCACTCAGGCTTATTCACTAATCATTCCGGATGAGAAGCAGAGGGAAGTATATGTCAACAGTTAGTATCCCTCAGATTCAAGCTCATTTCTGGTCACTAATCAGATCTCTAATAACATGAAACCTGGTTTTGAGTTCAAAGGGAAAGAGACATTTGAAGGGAGAAACAATTCTGTAATATGTTCTCATTGTAAGAAAAGAGGTCACACTGTTGACAAGTGCTATATAATCATAGGTTTTCCTCCCACTTTTAAGTTCACTAAATCTAAGAAAGCAGGCTATGTTCACAGCAGTGCAGTTCATTCAGCAGAGGTTTCCCCCAGCTATGAGACAGGTGCAACACCACAGACAACCCTGAGCAGGGAACAACAGAATCAATTGGCCCAATTAATCATTCAGGCTCAGGTTGCTCCTGCAGACACAACATCAAATGCATCTATATCTGCTGGTATTCAATCAGTCACATCTACTTGCATTTCTTGCTTTACTCATATTAGTTTCAACTCCTGGATTCTGGACTGAGGAGCCTCAGAACACATGACCTTTGATGAAAGTGTATTGTCTGATATTAGACTACTGGCTAAATCCCTCAATGTGAATCTCCCTAATTCTTACAAAATTGTTTTAACTCATGTTGGTAGTGTCTCTCTGTTACCTGATCTTATACTAGAGAATGTCCTATATGTTCCTAGTTTCAAATTCAATTTAATCTCTATTCAAAAGCTTTGTTCACAACTTCAATGCACACTAACTCTCTCTTCCTCACTATGTCTTTTGCAGGCCCCTTCAATGAAAAGGTCTCAGGTTCTTGGTAAAGTTAGAGATGGCATATATCTGCTACATTCTCCAGTTCCAAGTCCATTTTCAAGCTCAGTTTCATCTAGAATAATCCCATCATATGATGATGTATCTAAGTCTAGTTCAATTTTCTTTTGTAATAAGGATAGTGCATTGCTTGTTGCTGTATCTACTCCTTTTAGTAGTATTAATGCAGTTTGTTCTCCCAAAGTTCTAAGTTCAGATTCTAATGTAACCTTATGGCACATTAGATTAGGACACTTGCCATTTCAAGCAATGAAAAGATGTCATTTCACTTCTAATTGTCTCAATTTTAATTCTGTTCTTCCTTGTTCAATTTGTCCCCTTGCTAGACAATCCAAATTACCTTTAACTACTAGTAATATTTCTACAAGTATTTTTTGAGTATAGTGGATGACTATAGCAGAGGGACATGGACTTTTCTCATAGCTGCTAAACACAATGCATTTTCAGTACTACAGAATTTTTTTAACAATGGTGGAAAGACAGTTTGGTGCCAAAGGTAAGAAAATCAGGTCTAATAATGCTGTAGAGCTAGGATCAAACATCACTCATACTGATTTCTTTGCTTCACAAGGGATTCAACACCAAACTACTTGTGTCTACACTCCCCAACAAAATGGGGTAGTGGAGAGAAAGCACAGACACTTATTGAAAACTTGTTGGGCACTCCTTTTTCAATCAAAAGTGCCATTGCAATACTGGGGAGAGTGTCGTTTAACTGCTACTTTTTTTATCAACAGGGTTCCATCTAAGGTTTTGAACAATAAAACACCATATGAATTACTTTTTGGGCAAGCCCCTAATTATTCCACTTTGAGGTGTTTTGGTTGTTTGTGCTATGTGTTTACTTTGCCTGTTCATAGAAGCAAATCAGACCCTAGAGCAGTTGCTTGTCTTTTTTTGGGTTATCCTTTTAGGAAAAAGGGGTACAAAGTGATGAATATGGAAACCAAACACATCGCAGTTTCTAGAAATGTGATTTTCTATGAACATATTTACCCTTTTGTTTCTCCTATCTCATCACCTCTTCCCATTTTTTCCACTACTCACACTTCAATATCTGCTTCTTATGATCAATCCACCTATCCTGTTCCCTCAGCTGCTCTACCCCACTCACAGTCTTTCTCACCATCTCCTATACTGTCATTACCATCACCTATGATGTCCTCACCATCTCCCTCACATCCTATGTCCCTTGTCCAGTCAGCTCCATCATCCCCATTGCCTCCTCCTATGCAATCTCCTCTTCCCCCCCAGTTCTTTCTCAACTCAGATCTACTCCCACACCCCATGTGCCTAGACAATCCTCCAGAACAGACCTGCCTACCTAAATGACTTCTTCTGCAATTCTGTTGTTTTGACTGACTTGCACAACTCTTGCTTTCTACCCCCTGTCACCCCCTCAGCTTATTCATTTGCTGCTCTCTCTGTGCCTAATCAGCAGCTTATTTAGTCCATTGGTTCTTTTTTTGAACCTTCCAGTTATGCTCAGGCTTCTTTACATCCAGGATGGATGGAGGCCATGACCAAAGAATTGGATTCTCTTGCTTCTAACCACACCTGGGACATGGTTGATTTATCATCTGGTAGAAGAGCTTTGCCTTGTAAATGGGTATACAAGGTAAAACATAAATCTGATGGCAGTGTGGAAAGATTAAAGGCCCATTTGGTTGTTAGAGGGGATATTCAAAGGGAAGGGATCGATTTCAATGAAACTTTATCCCCCGTTGTTAGAATGACAACAATCAGGTGTTTATTGACCATTGCAGTCAAGAAAGGTTGGGACATCTCTCAATTAGATGTCAACAACGCTTTCTTACATGGTGATTTACAAGAAGAGGTCTATATACGACCTCCTGCTGGTTTTATTACTCCTAATCCTACACCGGTTTGCAGATTACGCAAGTCCTATATGGTTTGAAGCAGGCTTCTTGACAGTGGTATGCTAAACTCACTGCAGCCTTAACTTTCAAATGATAATCTTCCTCTTTAAAAGATTATTCCATGTTTTTTAAGACGACTGGCAGTACTACCACCATTGTCGCAGTCTATGTTGATGATATTTTGTTAACATGCAACAATCCAGAAGAGATTTCTATTTTGAAGGGTTTTTTACATGTTGAATTTCAAATCAAAGACCTTGGACCACTTCATTACTTTCTAGGTCTGGAAATTCTCAAAGAACAATGGGGGGGTTCATTGTCTGTCAGAGACAATACACTATTGACCTACTAAAAGAGTTTAATTGTGATCACTTACCCTCAGTGTCTTCTCCTTTGGATCCTTCTATCAAGTTAAGGGTTGATTCTGGTCCCCTTCTCTCAGATCCAACCGTTTACCGCCGTCTCCTTGGCAAGATCAACTATTTGACGAACACTCGTCCGGATCTTTCCTTCGCTGTTCAGCATCTAAGCCAATACATGGCCACTTGATAACAATCACGATACCTCTCGATAACGCTTACATTATGGATCCAATACTTGATAGAGAAATTTAAAGAAACGCGCGGAAGCTAATAAAAATAGTACTAGAAACGAAATATAAATGAAAATAAAGATAGAATGAATTAAAGGAAGAGTTTCTTAAATTCAATAACGGATCAAGAATCTCAAGAATGAAACTAGAAATTCATGACAATCAAAGATAGCTTCTACTTTTCTCTCCCATTCAAGGTACAAGTCTGGATCTCTTGTCTCTTTAAAAGTTGACATTTTCATCTTTATGCTACTTAGATTATCATCTTCCACCCTAGCTGTTTGCCCCCTTCTATTTTCCACCCTATTTGCATCATCATCAAAATCATCATCAGTTGTATTTCTTCTAACTTGGGGCCTAGGATTATTTTCCCTTTTAAATTCAGCTATGGTATCATTCATCTCCTCAAATTGCATAGTCCACCTCTTAAATTGATCAAACATAGATTGCATAGTGAATTGTTGTTTCTTTGGATCCATATCATCACCCGAATTAGACATCTTTAAAAAAAAAATAAAGTTACGTGGACCTCTCAAAATCTAGCTCTTCCCTCTAATCAATTTTTGATTGATGTTCTTAGGATTTATAATTAAGCCCTACTAATCACAACCTTAAATGGTAAGAATTAGAATTAGAAAAAGGAAAGGAAAGTGAAAGACCAAACCTAGGTAGAATAGGATTGGTAAGAAAAGAAAAGAATAAGGAAAGCCAAACCCAAAATAATAAGAAAAGATATTACCTTTTTCTTCAAAGACTAGGATCCCCTCATCTTGTTTCCTTTATTGACTAGGAAACCAAATAATATAGGAATTTGAAAATAATGAGCAAAGTAAATTTTTTTTTTGGTTACTGTTCACGTGCTACGGTAGCTTTTTTTTTTTTTTTTTTTTTTGGTGGCTCAAGAACCCCCCAAGACTATCAAGAATGGAACCTTGATAGACCCGCTCTGATACCACTTGATAATACGCTCGTTAAGGATCCAAGAACTTGATAATAAAATTCAAGAATTTAAGGAACTTTTCGGAAGCTAAAAAGAAACGGTAGAAACGGAAAAGAACAAAATAGAAAGATAGAATGAATTCAAGGACGAGTTTCTTGAATTCAAGAATGGATCACGAATCTCGAGGATGAGCCAAGAAATTTGAGACAAGTCTAATTCTTGAAAAGAGTTCCTAACAACAACAATTAGACTAGCTAATCGCCTTTGGTAGAGAATTTAGCAAGAAATAGATTATGGAACCCCGACCCCCGTTAGAGTAACAAGAACAACAATAGAATTACCGTCTTTCTTGAATACCTAAAAGTAATCTAAGAGTTATGAAGAATTTAGTTCTTACCACCTTAATTTGAATCTCGAAGGTTGAAGAATAAATCCAAGAACAATCACACTCAAAAGTGCAAGAAAAGAACCTCACAATTTTATTGATGATAATGTCCAACTGAAAATAATAATGAAAGACTCCCCTATTTATAGAGAAAGAGGCAGCCAATAAAGCTTAAAATCCTACTCAAATTAGGTAAACTAAGTCATAAGTAAAAAGGAATAAAAGCCAACTAAAAATAGAAAACCAAATCTACAAGTAACTAGGATAACTTTTACTAGTTTCCTCCTAACTAACTTTGACTTGTTGACTAGCCTCCAAGGCTGATTTCCACGCCTCTCCATCCTAATTTAGGACTTACAAAGACTCTTTGACAAAAAATATGGGCCCCATTTTACCCTCCTTTTGGAGGCTATTTACCCCATTTAATGGCTGATTTTTGGGCCCCAATCGACCTCCTCTTGGACTTGGACTTGCACCATAAAATAGTTGTAACACTTAGCTAATTCATCTCCTTTTGGGAGCTCTTCCTCTATAATTAATAGCTTCTTTATGTGCAATTGAAGTCCATCAACATCTACTTGCAATTCTTGAGCTTGTGATCTTGTCAATGGTCTTCTTGGTGCTTCCAAAGCTTCTTCCTTGTCCTTGATGCTATCACAGTCCTCGCCTTCCGCACTACACTGCTGCTCTTCATGTTCTCCGGTATCTACTCACAGATCCCTCTCAAGGGCTCCTTTTGTCTTCAACACCATCTTTTGATTTACTTGCCTATTACGACGCCGATTGGGCTTCCTGCAAAGATTTCAGGCGATTTATTAGTGGGTTTTGCATTACGCTTGCAGGATCTCCAATTTCTTGGAAATCCAAGAAATAATTTTCAGTTTCCCTATCTTCCGCTGAAGCAGAATACAGATCTATGAGGAGGGTGGTTGCCGAAATTACCTGGTTGTCGCGTCTTCTTGTTGATCTATCTGTCCCCCCGTCTCTTCCGATTCCTGTGCTGTCAGATAGCCAATCGGCTATTCATATTGCTCGCAACTCCGTCTTTCATAAAAGGACGAAGCATGTGGAATTAGTGTGTCATTTTGTGAGACAGCAGTTCCTCTCTGGTTTGATTTCTTTATCTTTTATTCCTTCATTGCACAGCTTGCTGATCTATTCACCAAGCCCCTTTCAGGCCCTTCCCACCATCGTATTCTTGGCAAGTTGGGGGTCGGGTCCCTCCCCTCCAACTTAGGGGGGGGGGGGTGTTAGCACAGAACAACCTCATTCCGTGGTTTTGCTTGATCGAGGAAAACGAAAGGTTGAAGAAGATAGAGAGAACTCTGAAGAAGATGCCTTTTCGAACTTAAAAAATGTTTTAACTGATTGAGTTTCCTTTTACTAAGGTTGTCTGACCAGTCAAGGATATATTGGACCAGATCAAGACATTTAAAGGATTGGGCTAAGTTTATTTTGGGCCAAATATATCTACGCATACAGAAAATGAAGTGTACAACACATATAGCCCATAATAATGTTGGCTCGTAGAAATTGTACATATATTCCTGCACATTTACTTTGATTGTAAATAATTTAGGATAGAAAAAATTCATTGAACATTGTTGTAGAGAATCTTTCTAGATTGTTTTAGAAGTAGTGACTAATCAAGTTTATTATAGGTTGTTAGGGGATAGATAGGTAATTTGGACCCAATAATTAGCTGAATAAATTGTGGATAATGTAAATGAAATACAGAGAAGAAAATTTACTCAATATTCTTACAAAATCTGAATATGATAAAGAAAGACGAAACAATGAATTAGGCGAAAGCTGAATGTGTAAAGTTCTATGTTCTTTGAAGAATGTTTGTAAAGAAGTATAGTCACAAGGGAATATGTTTTGTATTTAGTTAAAAAAATAGAGGCGATTAGATTTCATTTGGCTGACGTGGCATATTCTTAAGTTTTCATTGAATAATACTTGACAAAAAGTGACTCGACAGGATCCCAATCCATAATGAACTTGGTAATTTATTATAAGTTGACAGAAGTTCATATAGGGAGATGTTGGATCTACTTGATGAATACTAGTACTTCCTAGTATTCCATTTGCTTATAATTTGTTCAAATGTCAATCTTACAAGATGGACTAGCGGTCTGCAGATTAGTTACAGCCTTACAGGTCCTTTGGTTTGAGGTATTGGGAGAAAAACATTATGGTACAAGACTTTGATATAATATCATCCAATGTTTGGTTCATGGTATAAAGTTACATACTAATTGATTTATTATGTTATAGTACCTAGTATAACATAGAATAACAAAGGATAGATTAAACACAAAATGATTCATATCTTCGCCTGTACGAACACTGCAACTGATGGCTTTTCCTTTTCCTGTTAACACGTGTGTCAAACCATGTGTACCACTCAACTAAGAAAAACACCATTTTTGGGTCTCAATGCTTGGAATCACCTTCAATACATCAACAGTCTATTATGGCGATTTCTTAATTTTTGTTCTTTCGGTTTCGATTTCCACATGCATGTCAAAAAAAATTCAGAGTAGATGCTAAGGTGCAAGCTTGTGAGCAGTGGTGCAATTTTTTGTATTCTTGGAATATATATGAATCTTGCTAACATACTACATAGTTGTGGTAGGTTAGCAATGCATACATCTTTAAATTATCAAAAATATCCTTATTATTTTATGCCACCTTATTAAATTAATGGACTTTCTTGTCTTTACTAAGTAAGAAGATAAATTGTTGATACAATTTCTAGTACCCAGCAAACGATTCTTCCCCATCTAATTTCTCCGATGAACAGGCAAATCTCAACCCCCACCCCAAATTCCATTCTCGAACAGTGAACCATTGCTTTAAGTTTTAACACAAGCCAATGCTTCATTATTCCCTCTATTACATATTTAACCAACTAAAAGAACATATTTTATATTTCTAAACCACTTATTGAGAAAAATTAATCATAAATGATCTATTAATTTTAACTCGCAGAGACTAAGAAACTTTTGGAAAATGAAAAATAATCTGACAGAGCTGCCTGCAAACTCGTAAAGATTTTAGAAGTAGAATCACATTTCATACATCAAATTATGTTAAACAAACTAAATCAACGTAACAGACTTTCTATAAACTTAATTATCAAAAACTCTTTCGGTACAAACCAATTCATTTTACCCTTCACTAATAGTTCACTAGATCTAAAATGTATTAATCTACAACTTCTTTTGCCTTTTATTTCAATATTTTATACTTTATGCCTCTTTGATAATAGAAGAAGATGGGATGTTGCTGGTACAAAAAGTTTATGATAATAGAAGAAGATGGGTTGAGCATTCTCATATGATAAAAGAGATGTACAGGTTGCAATCAAGAAACTAAATGATGTAGTCCTTGGAATGAACAAGCCTGTCCACATTATGTAGGAAAGCAGGCCTGACTATCTACTTGCATTTGACGTGCAATATGGCACCTCATGTGGGCATGTCTCCTTTTTTTTTTTTTCCAGGTTTCCTTTAGCTTCCTTTTGTGCAAGGTTATTTTACCATTACTCAGCTGTTATGTTCATTTCCTTGAGAGTTTATTTGATAGTGTGATCGTTGCTCAGATATTTATGGTCCGGCATTTTGTTATTGATGGATGATACATTGTAAAATTTGCAGAGTTGTGATAATATTTGTGCTTGTTAATTTAGAAAGTTCTTCTGGAGTGATGAACTGCCAGTAGAAATCTTTAAAGTGACTTACTGGATTTGTTAGTAAAGAGTATATATGAAAAGATTGTCATTGACCCTTGATGCTTTCATGTCTGGGTCAAGTGCAAATGAATTGCACTTCGTATTGTTACCTAATGATGTTATTTCAACTTCAGTCGCATTTCATCTTGTTGCCTAATGATGTAGCTAAATTTTACGGTTTTCTTCTATCAAATTCTGCAGAACTTGGTCTGTTGGGCCCATGTTTGTCTACGTAGATAGTACTCTCTAGTTTATACTTGTTGTAGTTGTAGTAGTAGTGTGTGTAAATCGGAAGGAGGTGTACGAACGCTGCTATAATTGTGGTACCATGCGTATCATTGATTAAACCAACCGAAATTTCATTACTTTTCAGACAACTCCCACTGTGTCCTCTATTAGTGACACGTGTTTAGCCTTTTTACCAGTTGTGTGGGACACCTGGCCTCCGCTTCTATTACATCTGTTTCTATAACTTACGTTGGTTTGTTAATAAAATTTCACTGCACAATTGTTGCAACCTCTTTGCTCCAATTTCAGATTACGATACTTCCCATTTCTCTTTCTCCATTGAAATTAATCGTAACCAATTATTTTACTGGAATTTTTAAAATCTTGATTTTGTCCTCAAGTTTTATATTGCTCCATAGCCTAAACAATGCGAATTCGATTTCTCATAGTTGCTTCTGTCTCTTGCTCGCTTCTCGGGCTATTAATGTTCTGAATCTGTTATGGTGTATTAATTCTAGACTGGTAACAATCAAGATTGTATCGTCATAATTAATAGGAATAAATAAGGTCTTAAAAATGCTCTCTTTTCACTTTTTTGTTATATTTTAGCATTACGGATAATTGGAAGTCAATGCTTAACCTTCTGAATATAAGCATTATCTATCAAAAGAAATGTGTAATAGAAATAAATAAGCATTTATGGTTGTTAAATAAATGTGTAATATGCTTTTGGTTATGGCCATCTATTTTGGCTTCAATGCAAAACATTATGTTTGTTCTTACCACCGTCCACAATTAGAAAAACAAAAACTAAGATGCGTGTACGTTAACTAGCATTACTTGAACTGCTATGAAAGACAATTATTGTTAAGATTAAAGTCATGAAACAACCAACTTTCAAAGTAAAAATTTACTTAAGATTACCTCTAATGGAGGAAAATTTCACATTTAATACTGCTATCCCATTAGCCAAACAAACGTCAAAGCCAAACAAACAGTCCAATTATATATATTCTCAAATAGTTCTTCTATTTAGACTTCTTTATATAAATCCATGCCATGTTACTATCATTCCAACAGTAAAATCTCTGATAAAAACATTCAAACTATTGTTCCGACAGTAAAAATCTCTGATAAAAACATTCAAACAATGAGTCTAAACTTCTCCATCGCTGTCATCTGTTTGCTGTTCTTACTTTGTGGTAATTTTCTTTGTATTTCTCTCAATTCCTTTCTATGAAATTGTATAATAGTTATATTGTTTATGCTTTTACATACAGATACTAACATTAATGCTCTGCAGGCACTCATGCAACTAATTTCATAATCAAGAATCAGTGCACTCACACTATATGGCCAGCAACACAAGCTGGTCAAGGACCGCAAATTCTCACGGGGTTCGAATTAGCACCAAAGGCGAATATTACCCTTAGGGTCCCAAAGTCATGGTCCGGTCGAGTATGGGCGAGATACGAATGTTCCCACTACGATGGAGTTTTTAGTTGTCTCAGTGGAGACTGTGGGAATGGGCTGGTAAGATGCAACGGTACAGGTGGTAATCCACCAATAACTTTTGTACAGTTCACCATAGCTAGCTGGGCCAGGGGAAAAAGATTTTTATTCTATCAGTTTAGTTGACGGTTTTAATTTACCAGTTATAGTGACCCCTGTAAACAGATCTGACTGCCAAACGGCCTATTGTCCACATAATTTCAATGATCTCCGTTGCTTTGATCAAGAAGAGTTACAAGTAAGAAACAGCAATGGTACTATCATACTTGGTTGCAAAAGCGGATGCATGGCAATTCCTCAAGATGATATATGTTGCAGAGGTGCTTATGCCACTCCAGAGACTTGCAAGCCGAACAAGTACTCTTTGAAAGTCAAGGAATGGTGTATCTATGCTTACACATATCCTTTTGATGATTATTATTCATTACAAACATGTATGGGAACTGATTATTTGATTACCTTTTGCCCATGGGAACTGGGGTAATATTAGGAAAACAATGTAAAGGGAACTTTTAATGTCTTTACAGAAATGCTTATCCTTGCTTGACCCAATTGATCGGATTTAGTACTACACTTACCTTGACCGAGAAAATGGATGACCATAAATTTCTCTTATAAATTTCTCCTTTCAGATCTGTTAGAATTTCTTTATAAACTCAAACCATGTCCTTTTTTCATCTTATACAATTAAATCTCTGACCAATAAACCATTCAACAATGGCAGTAAATTTCTCCGTGAGTTCTATCTTTTTTATGTTCTTCCTCTGGTAATCTCAATAATTTTTGCCTATCATCTAATTACTCAACTCTTCCTCTATGTTATTACACTATTTTTGCGATGTTGTTGTTATTCCTGCAACCAAATAAATCAGAAAAGACAGAAAACAGATGTATATTATCAGTTTGGTATGGGACAATCCCGAGCCCACAATTTACTTGTGTCTCCTTAAGAAATCTAACCCCCTCACAGTTGCCCAAGGTTCACGGGTTAATTTCTCCCAGGATGGAACGGGATTACAGTTCTACTGTAGCGGCACTTCAAACAGTAGAACACTGCGAACTCAAAGAAACGGAGCAAATCACACGACTTACTTAGTATGCAGAAAAAAGAGGGAATGCAGTAAGAAGTTTTGTATTTCTCTATTTCAGTGTATGTTCAAATATTGAAGACTGACCAGTTTATATAACCATGGGAAATGGAAGGAAGAGTCACCACTAATGGCTGAATTCATTGCCACTAACAATCTGAATTCATCACCACTAATGACTAAATTCACTGCCACTAACACCTGAATTTACTGCCACTAATGGCTGAATTCACTAAATGTTAGTGATGAATTTTTTTAGTTAATGGGAAAACGTGGGAGAGTGGGAGAACGTGGAGGAATAATTAATCCATTCAGATTTCTGTTACACAAACAGATTAAATATTAAATATTAATAAGTCCAAAAAATTAAGTCAATCAATCATATCAATTGACCGAAAGCCGAAAGCCGAAGCCGAAGCCGAAGCCGAAGCCGAAGCTGAGACGAGCGAGCGACGACGACGGCGCGAGGCTTCCCTTCTTCTCAACCCTTTTAAGAGCTAAGAGAAGTGAATTTGTATTTAAACCCAACAAAAGTCTTTTCCTCTACCAATATGGGAGAAGGTGCATTTCCTTACAAAAAGGAACCTTTTCACCTTCCCACCCATTTCCCATTCACACTCTATTTATTCCAAAACCCCAACAATCCCCCACATGAATGGAGAATGGCTATATTGAAAATATGCATCACAGACTTGTGTGATTTGCAAGAAAGAATTAGTTGCATCGGGATAAGTAGGTTTCCCTTTGAACTTTCCGTAGTGAACATACATCGGATATACTCGGTCAATCGGTAGATTTGATATCTTTGAACCGTTGAGCTTTGGTGTATACCTAGACAATGTAAGTCACATAACTAACCCTTAACCGTCTTTGGTTCTCACTGTTGTGCTCGTTTCAGCCATGAACACAGCCTGGTTTCATAAGTATTTAGAGAACTTGCCATACCGAATTCTCCTTGAAGCGGCTTCCACTTCACACTTACATAGGTGATTTCTAAACGTGTAATCCTATAGATGTACACTGTTTGATAATTAAAATATCAAACTTAGACAATCATTAAAAAATGCCTCTAGCATTTTACCCTTGGTACTTGAACATTGTCTAATAATGAGAATGGACCAAACATTAACTGACAATGTTGAACCGTCAAACACGACTTTGTATTCTCCTTGAACCTAGTTCTTGGGATCTCCAGTCTCCTAGGTAGAGTTACCGCCGTGATGACTTGTCCTTGGCCATAGTCCCATTCCCTTCGATGAACACTCAACCGCCTCTCTAGTTAAGCCTTTTGTAAGCGGATCCGCCACATTATCCCTTGACTTCACGTAGTCAATAGTGATAATTCCCCTAGAGAGTAGGTCTCTAACGGTTTTATGCCTTCGTCGTATGTGACGATTCTTACCGTTATACATGACATTCCTCGCTCTTCCTATAGCCGATTGACTATCACAATGTATACAAATTGGTGTCAACGGCTTAGGCCAAAATGGAATGTCTTCCAAAAAATTCCGAAGCCATTCAGCTTCTTCACCGGCTTTATCTAAGGCTATGAATTCAGCTTCCATAGTAGAGCGGGCAATACATGTTTGCTTGGACGATTTCCAAGACACCGCTCCTCCACCAAGTACGAAAATATATCCACTTGTGGACTTAGAATCAGTTGTGCCGGTGATCCAATTGGCATCACAATATCCTTCAATGACTGCATGATACTTGTTATAATGCAATGCAAAGTCTTGAGTGTATTTTAAATACCCCAAAACACGTTTCATTGCCATCCAATGGGTCTAATTGGGATTACTCGTGTATCGACTTAGTTTACTTATAGCACAAGCTATATCTGGTCGAGTACAATTCATGACGTATATCAAACTTCCCAAAACACGTGCATAATCCCGTTGCGACGTGCTTTGACCTTTGTTCTTCTTTAGAGCAAGGTTTACATCAATAGGAGTCTTTGAAATTTTAAAATCCAAATATTTAAATTTTTCAAGAACACTATTGATGTAGTGAGTTTGAGACAACGCCAGACCTTGAGGAGTTCTATGGATCTTAACACCCAGAATTAAGTCCGCAACTCCTAAGTCTTTCATATCAAATTTGCTAGTCAACATGCGTTTCGTAGCATTTATATTGGCAATGTTATTGCTCATTATCAACATGTCGTCCACATATAAGCAAACAATGACTATAAAGTTAGGAGTGTTCTTAATGTAGACACATTTGTCACACTCGCTAATTTTAAAGCCATTTGACAACATTGTATGATCAAATTTCGCATGCCATTGTTTAGGTGCTTGTTTCAGTCCATAATGTGACTTAACAAGTTTACACACCATCTTTTCTTTACCTGGAACCACGAACCCTTCAGGTTGTTCCATGTAAATTTCTTCCTCCAAATCCCCGTTCAAGAACGCCGTCTTAACGTCCATTTGATGGATTTCCAGACCATACACGGCGGCTAACGCTATTAACATACGAATGGATGTAATTCTGGTTACCAGCGAGTATGTGTCAAAGTAGTCAAGACCTTCTTGTTGTCTATAGCCTTTAACAACAAGCCTTGCTTTGTACTTGTCAATAGTGCCATCAGCTTTCATTTTCCTTTTGAAAATCCACTTAGAACCTAATGGTTTGTTTCCAAGAGGAAGATCAACCAACTCCCAAGTATGTTTGCTCAAAATAGATTCTATTTCACTATTGACTTCCTCTTTCCAAAATGGAGAGTCTGAAGAAGACATTGCTTCTTTAAACGTCCGAGGCTCATTTTCCAACAGGAAAGTGAGAAGGTCATCTCCAAACGAAGTAGAAGTTCTTTGACGCTTGCTTCGTCTTGGTTCTTCCTCATTTGGTGAATTTTTTTTGGTTCCTCCCCGAGGTCGTTTGGATCTTTCACCAACTGACTCACATTCCTTCTTATACGGATATATTGTTTCAAAGAATTCAGCACTATCTGATTCCATCACCGTATTAACATGAATGTCGGGATTTTCTGATTTATGAACCAGAAACCGATATGCTTTACTGTTTATAACATACCCAATGAAAACACAATCAACTGTTTTCGGTCCAATCTTAACCCTTTTGGGTTTTGGGACTTGCACTTTTGCCAAACACCCCCACACTTTGAAGTAATTCAAGTTGGGCTTCCTTCCTTTCCACTTTTCATATGGAATGGAAAGTGTTTTGCTATGGGGAACTCGATTGAGTATTTGATTAGCCGTGAATATAGCTTCCCCCCACAAGTTCTGGGGTAGACCCGAATTGATTAACAAGGCATTCATCATCTTCTTTAATGTCCGATTTTTCCTTTCCGCAATCCCATTGGATTGAGGCGTGTAAGGGGGGCAGTTGTTTGATGAATAATGCCATATTCCAAACATATTTGTTCAAAAGGAGATTCATATTCTCCACCCCTATCACTTCTTATCATTTTGATCTTTTTGTTAAGTTGCGTTTCAACTTCATTTTTGTATTGCTTGAATGCGTCAATTGCCTCATCTTTACTATTAAGTAAATAAACATAGCAGTAACGAGTGCAATCGTCAATAAAAGTTATGAAATACTTCTTTCCACCGCGAGATGGTATTGACTTCATGTCACAAATATCTGTATGAATTAAGTCTAATGGTTCAGAATCCCTTTCAATTGACTTGTAAGGGTGTTTAGCATATTTAGACTCAACACATATTTGACATTTGGACTTAGCGCAATCAAATTTAGGCAATACTTCCAAATTGACCATTTTTCGCAAGGTTTTATAATTGACATGTCCCAAACGAGAATGCCATAAATTATTTGACTCAAGTAAGTAAGAAGAAGCTGCAATTTTATTCATAGTGTCAACGACCATTACATTGAGTTTGAAAAGACCCTCAGTCAGGTAACCTTTTCCTACATACAGCTCATTCTTAGTTATTACAACTTTGTCAGAAACAAACACACACTTAAACCCATTTTTCACAAGAAGTGCAGTAAACACCAAGTTCTTCCTTATTTCAGGAACGTGATGAACATTGGTCAGAGTCACAACCTTGCCAGACGTCATCTTGAGGAATATCTTCCCATATCCTTCAATTTTGACCGTTGCAGAATTGCCCATAGAGAGCGCCTCATCAGGTCCAGCGGGAGCATATGAAGCAAAGGCTTCCTTCACAGCACAAACATGGCGGGTGGCTCCTGAATCAATCCACCATTCCTTAGGATTTCCAGCTAAGTTGCATTCAGAAATCATTGCACATAAATCAATGTCTTGCACTCCTTGGGCCAATTTTGTCTCTTCAACCATGTTTGCTTGACCTTTTTCCTTTTTCCTGTCCTTCTTTGCAGCACGACAGTCTGCGGACTTATGTCCACTCTTGCCACAGTTGTAGCAATTTTCCTTGAATTTTTTCTTGCTGGGGTTGGTCTTCCCTCCAGAAGGCTTCTTTCTCTTATTTTGATTTGGAGTGTGCTCAACAATATTTGCTCCCGCTATTGCAACACTTCCACGAGCCTTCTTTTCAGCAGATTTGTTGTCCTCTTCAATCCTCAAGCGTACAATCAGCCGGTCTAGACATTGAGTCAGTTGCGTCACCTAGAGTTAAACTTTTAGGCCCAACTATCTACATCATATTTGACTTACTGAGGTGCGGCACACCGGTACCGCACTTGTCTAGGCTGTCTCCTTGGCGTCGAGATACGTCCGAAGTATTTTCTGTGTTGCATTTGTTGTAGAAAGAGGGTTGTTATCCTGACCGATCACGAGGGGTGGGTGTTAAATTTTGGAAAAAAAAGAAAAAAAAAAAGAGAAAAATGAAAAATGGGTTTAGTCCAGTGTCTGAAAATATCTTTAGTTGTCATTTTACACCATTATAATGACGAATTTTTTTAAGAACTTTGAGAGTCTAATTTTGTGTCCGGATTTGATCTCAAGTATTAGAAAATAATTTGTCATAGTTTTGCGCCGGTTTATGGCGAAATTTTGGGACCCCTTTTTGCCTTTGAGTCTGTGTCCAAGTCAAGTCCATAGCAATTAAGTAATTCGTTCCCGGCAACGGCGCCAAAAACTTATTGCCTGAAACAGCACCTATTGCCTGAAACAGCACAAGAAACTCAACAAAAAATTAAACCTGAATAGCAATTAAGTCATTGTTCAAAAGAAAATAGTCCGTAATTAGTCCCCGGCAACGGCGCCAAAAAACTTGTTGCTTCCAACGCACACGCAAGTATACGCGGTCGACAAGTAATAAAGTGATAAATCGAATATCGTTCCCACGAGGACTAAGCAGACTAATACTTAACAAACAATTCCTCCAAACTACTCAGGGGTCTTTTTCTTGGTTGTAAGAGTTTTTATAACTAAAGTGCAGTAAGTAAATTGCTAAAGATGTAGTCAAGCAATGAGAAATACTTTGGTTGTTAACAATATCAAGAGAGCGGTCCAGGGTCAGAGTTACGAACAATCCAGTTGATGTATCCAATTGATTCCACTTCTTAAATCCCGGGTTACTAACTGACAGAGTAAATGTAATTGTGAAAACCTTTCAGTTCTTCACAGTCTATGCAAGCTACTTCAATCCCTATATGTCTATGGGTTAAATCACATGCACGCATTAAGATTCATGTAATGAGTTAAACTAGGCAAGCAAGTATATGTCTATCCTACCTGCAAATTGGTTCCCCGATGCCCGGGTTCACAAACTAGTTCTATTCTTTCTTATTATGTAATTAAATTCCCTCTTTCGAGTTCAATCTAAAAACCATAGATGATGTATAATTATCGAGCTCTAACAATTACACATGTGAAATCAAGAAAGAATAAGCAACCCGTTATGGGATTAAATCAATGGGAATCAACCTTCAACAATCAACCTTCATGTAATACTCTAACCCTAGAACGTAAAGTTTAGCCACATATATTCATAATCACAAGGCAATAATTTGGTGTAATAATGAAGTAAATGATGTAATAGATGAAAGATTAGGAATAAACCCTTGTTCAATGAGTATGTAGCTCTCAATATTGCTCCCAAGTATCAAAACCCTTTCAAAAACTAAGTAAAAGACTATTTATAGTGTTTACAAACACCTAGTAATAACTTAGACCCAATACTAGACGGAATAGGAAGTGAAAAAACGCACACAGGGCGCTATAACGGGCGCCCCGCGCCTCGGAAAGCGCCAAGATAATCAGTAAAGCCACAATTTGGGCGCCTTAGGGGCGCGCCACGTTGGGACCCGCACTGGGCAGTGGGGCGCGGTGGAGGGCGCGCCACGTGCCCCACAGCGCCCAGCCAACTCGCCTTCTACCATGGTCCGAAATCGTGTCCGTGTCGTGCCTTCGCGTGCTCAATCCAATCCTCAATCATCCTGCAACCAATTCATGCTCAATCAAGCTCCGAAAAGCTCCAAATGCACCGCGTAACAACCTACACACGCACAACGCAAAAAATCAGTGTACAACCACATTCACAACTAATAAACGAGTGCAAAACAAGCTCAAATATTCGGAAATATTAAGGAAATATAGGCATAAAATGCCAAACATCACCACCCCACACTTGAACCCTTGCTCGCCTTCGAGTAAGTCACATCTCACTTCCCCAACCTAGGTAAAACAGGTCTGCCTATGACTATGGTTGATACCGACCATTGAACCAATGCACACATGACTACTATGGATCCACAACATGCCAACAATTTACCAAAACCAAAAATATGAGAACAACCACCCCAAAATAGCTCAAATGCACAAGCTCAACTTAATGCAACCATGCTCCCACAAAATCACACCTATCTACTCAACCAAGGGCCATCAACTTCATCTACTTCATGCAAACCACGTGCCCTCACCAATATAAAGCAAAGAGTGCCCCCCAAAATCACACACAAAATCAATATCATGAATAGAATGGGGGCAATACTAATAAATTCACTCACTCTCATGAAAGTCTCACATGTCGCACACAACGTACCATATGCTTGCCCGTAGTGTAGGACTCCACTAATGTAAGCTCACTCCAATCGGGATTAACTTGGACTTTAGAAAGGTCGTAATGTAGGCTAAGTGGCGGGTAGGATACATATGGTAATAGTGACTACCTCCCTAAGCACTTTAATACATCACATTCAAATTAATCATCAATTTCATCAAGCCACCCAAACCAACAACTTCTACACATACACCTTTCTCAACAAGTAGCATTTTTCTATTAAGCACACACTAGCAAGGAATGGACATCTTTTTCTCTTTTTATTTTTTTTTCCACAATTTTTTTCTTTTCTTTTCAACTTTGCTATTTTTTTTTTTTCAATTTTCAATTTCATCCAACCTTGCCAATGTTTTTCACTACTTCACACTTTTAACAATTATTCCCCTTCATTAGCTCCACTCAAAAACCTCCCAAAATCCAACCACAACTCCAATCAACAACAAAATATCAATAAAGTGCTTAAGGAGTAAGGGCCAAAAGAGTCAATTAAGAACAAATGGGTAGGCTCGGGGTGTGGGTACCAACAAATAGGATCAAAGAAATCACAACAACAATTTTTTTTCCAAGGTATATATGTAAGGGTAGGCAACAAAAGAAGGCCTTGTATCATTTCCCGACTAGAGCAAACCTAGGATTTCGCTTTGCACACACACGGAGCAAGTTCTAGACATTAATATACAAACATGGAGTAAATAAGAACATGCCTCACACACACATTGCACATGGTCCACACAAAAAGGTTCCATCAACAACTCTCAACTAAGCATCTAGAATGTAACTTGTGGAAATTTAAGCACTCATGCACAAGGGTTAACAATCAAGTCAAGCAAGTGGACTCAAGCATCTCAAGGGGGTCGTTCCATGTTTTTCCTAGGCATGCATCAAAATTAAAACTCAAGGACACCACAAATAGCACATGCAATCAAGTCCAAGTCCATCGGTATCAAACAAATCAAAGGCACCTAGCATTCTACCTTTTTCCTACGTCTAGGGTCATCTACAACTAACTATCCTAATCCTAAAATTAAAAACTACCCGGTTCAAAGGCCTCCCCATGGAAAAGAACCGAGGTCATAAGAAAAATCACGGGGCGGATGACATGTACCACTAATAAAACTAAAAGGAAAATCTTTTTGGAATTTTTTATTGGTTTTTTAATTTTTTTCATATATTAAAGCAAGAAACAAATCAAAATAAAGTCAAGTGACAAAAGAAAAAAATCCTATGGTACATGCATCCTAACCTCAAAAATAGATAAAGGGCAGTACCCCACCCCACACTTAAACTAAGCAATGTCCCAGTGCGACAAAGAAGTAAGTGCAAAAGTAAAAGTACAAGAAAACTGCCCTGAAATCTGGGTGGTGCGCAGGAGTGTGGACCTAATCCTCCTCCTCATCAGAGCCACCGCCCTCAGAATCAGCTGCCTCGACCTCGCTGTCCGGATCATTAGCCACAACATCTGAATCCGTGTTCTCATCCTCCTGCGGATCCACCGTTCTAGCTCGAATCATGCCAAGCAGACCCTTCGAGGTCTCCAGGAGCGGGACCTTGCGGTCAATAGCAGTCAAATCAACGCCCGACTGACGGGCCATCGCCTCCATCATCAAGTACTGACGCGCAGTCAAGTTGGCATCTGCCTCCCGCCACTCGTCTACCGTCAGTTTCACCGGCGCGGTGGTGGTCACCCTCTTGACCGAAGCAATGTCAAAAGGCTTCCCTATATTAGGGACAATGCGATCCCCAATCTCATCTACGGGGACGCCCGCCTTCTCTAAGTAACGGGTCAAGAGGTTCCCAAAGTACAATCTACTACATGAATCAGATTTCCGTTGCTCTTTCATAACGCGCAACATGTAGTAGCCAATGTTCATCGGCCTCCCAATCTTGAAGAAGTACACCATGCACGCCCGAGTCTTAGTGACCTCGGAGTAATGGCAACATGGTAGTATACGTGCATTTATGAACCGCATCCACACATGGGCCGGTTTAAGAAACTGCGAGAAATACATGAACTTGTGTCTTCCGGTGGCCGTGCGCTCCCACTTGTGAGTGGATATTTCGCCACATAGTGTATCCCGCAAAGCTTTATAATCCGGCTTCTTGATGTACTCCCTCAGATCATCATAATCGGGATCATCGACCCCCAAAAAGGCATTCAATGCCGTAGGATCCAACTTCACTTTCACTCCCCCGAACTGTCACCACATCATCCTCCTTCCAAGCTTCCTCGGGCTCCCAATTGGCATACAATTCTTGTACCATGTCCAAGTTGGCGTGCCCCGGACTCTCAAATACCGAGTCCCATTTTAGAGCAATGATTGCTTCGGCCACACTTCTAAATTTTTGCATCACCGGTCGTTTATCAATGGCTTGCCCGGGTATGTACCCCGCAAGCCGCACACAGAGTACTATGTTTGGCACTCCCCCTTCTTTACAAAGGGAGGCCATAACGGGTCTTGCCTCCGGGACGTGGTATCGGCACCGCGTCCTTTGGAATCTTAGCCTTGCCTTTAGCCTTTGGTTTAGCCTTGGGTTTGGCCGGTGCCTTACCCGTTTGCTTGGTAGTGGAAGGCCCGACTTGAAGTGTTTTTCTCGAGCCCGAAGCGGAGGAAGAGCTCTTGCTTGGCAAAGGAGTAGTCACCATGGTACCTATACAACAATAAAAGATCAATGTGAGATAGATAGATAGATAGATAGGTACCAAGACTATACAATTCAAGCTCAATTGGTGGGGTACCACCCCACACTTATCACACACTCTATGTGTCAATCACTCAACTCAATGGCACGAGCAACCCCACACTTAAGCAAAACTAGCTTTGAGCAAAGTATGCCACGTTTTGAATTTTTAAAATCAAGCTAGTGTGGGCACATCATGATCAATTCTTGTGTGTGTGAAACACCTAATGTCCATAATAAGCCTAAGGAATGCATTGCTACTCAAGAATTCACAATGTTATTGAATTTTCATCATTGAGGCTTTTTCACAAACACTTGGTGTGCACACTTTTAAACTAGCAATTTCAATGAGTTTTGGAATATGCCAACCCTCCCAAATTGTTGGGAGATCTCTTTTTTTCAAATCACAAGTCATCAAGCAAGCTCAATTAACCATTTAGGCACAACAAGCATGAATTTTTAATGAGTCAACTTGTAACTAGCTAAGAATCATGTATAACAAAAAGTAGTGCAACTTACATGTTAATGAAGAAAAAGAGTGAAGAATTTACTTACTTGAATGATTTAGGATGGATTGCACAAGATTTGGAATGATTCCAAGTGATAGAGATGAAGTTGGGAGTGATTAGAGAGTGATTGGGAGTGAAAATAGTGAAAAATAGGTGTTAGAATCGGGTATAAGGGGATGGGGAAGACCGGGTCGCGGGTCAAAACCCGTTTAACCCGGCAAAAACTCACACAAATCTTGCCTTGCGCGATAAGCAGCGCGCCACGCCCCAATCGCGAAAAATTTTTCGAGCTACTGCCTAAGCAGGCGCGCTGGGGGGCGCGGCACACTTTCTTACGCGCCAGGCCACTTTTCTTCAGCTCAAATCTTGCGCTTTGGGAGGCGCGGGGCACTCCCGAACGCTCCCGAGCACGTTTTTTCGCACCGATTTTTGATTCCAAGTGCAACCCCAAGCGCGAGACATGACTCGAGACGTCCCGTACCCCTCAATGCATCAATTTCACCTTGTTTAGCTCACCCAATTCCTACAAAAACGACACACAAAAACAACAACTACGTGACACTATAAAAACATTACATGTACAAACTCGGGTTGCCTCCCCAGAAGCGTCTTATTCAACGTCGTGGCACGACGGGTATAAATCAAGGGTCCCTCAAAGTAATTGAAGTGCGGTGATTCACCGCACCTCCCCAGTAATGTTTCACCCGTTAACCATTAACCAAAAATGTGTTCTCAGAATCCGGGCTCTCAATTCAACCGCACCATGTGCGGTAACACGAACAACTTCAAAAGGCCCCGACCATCTCGACTTCAACTTGCCCGGAAATAATTTCAACCTCGAGTTGAACAACAATACAAGCTGCCCGGGCTCAAAAGAACGACGCTCAATGTGCTTATCATTCCATTTCTTTGTCCGTTCCTTGTATACTTTAGCATTTTCATACGCATGGAAACAGAACTCTTCAAGTTCATGGAATTGGAGCATCCTCTTCTCACCCGCTAAGGCCATATCAAGGTTGAGCTTTTGAATAGCCCAATACGCCTTATGTTCTAATTCAACCAGCAAGTGACAGGCCTTACCATAAACAAGCCTATATGGAGAAGTTCCAATAGGTGTTTTGAATGCGGTTCGATAGGCCCAGAGAGCATCATCTAACTTCATAGCCCAATCCTTCCTCGAGGCATTCACAGTCTTCTCAAGGATTTGCTTGATCTCTCTATTAGACACTTCCACTTGGCCACTAGTTTGGGGATGCTAAGCAGTAGCCACTTTGTGGCGAACCCCATACTTAGCCAACAATTTATTGAACAAGTGGTTACAAAAGTGCGTACCTTCATCACTGATTATAGCCCGCGGTGTCCCAAAACGAGTGAAAATATTCTTCTTCACAAACTTCACCACCACACTCGCATCATTTGTTGGAAGTGCAACAGCTTCCACCCATTTGGACACATAATCAACCGCTACGAGGATGTACTTTTGACCCATAGAAGGTGGGAATGGACCCATAAAATCAATACCCCAACAATCAAACAGCTCAATCTCCAAGATATTGTTCAAAGGCATCTCGTGACGCCTAGTAATTGTCCCAGTTCTTTGGCAACGATCACATTGCTTCACTAATGCGTGAGCATCTTTAAATAGAGTAGGCCAAAAGAAACCAGATTGGAGTACCTTTGCAGCTGTTCGATCTCCACCAAGGTGGCCACCATAAGGAGAGGAATGGCAGCTCTGTAGAATCGGCTCTACTTCTTCCCTTGGAATACATCTCCTAGCTAGTTGATCAACCCCTATCTTGTACAAATAGGGCTCATCCCATACATACAATCTACTCTCATGAAGGAGTTTACGCTTTTGCTCAGCAGTTGCCCCAGGGGGGTACACATTACTCACAAGTAAATTCACCATGTCAGCATACGATGGCACCTCAGCTGCATCAAGAGCAAAAAGTTGCTCATCAGTAAATAACTCTTTAATCTCGGGCCCTTCATCTACATGATCTCTATTCTCCAACCTTGACAAATGATCAGCAACTTGATTCTCAGTCCCCTTGCGATCTTGAATTTCAACATCAAACTTTTGCAATAGGAGAACCCATCTAATGAGTCTAGGCTTGGAGTCCTTCTTTTCAAACAAATACCGGATTGCGGCATGATCAGTGTAGACAACAACATGAGTGCCAACCAAATAAGATCCGAACTTATCAAAAGCATAAACTACGGCTAGCAACTCCTTTTCAGTGGTGGTGTAATTGGACTGGGCTGCATCAAGCGTCTTGCTTGCATAATAGATGGAGTGAAAGATTCTTCCAATCCTTTGGCCTAGAACAGCCCCAATAGCATTATCACTCGCATCACACATCAATTCAAACGGCAAAGACCAGTCAGGAGCAATGATGATTGGTGCGGTCACCAACCTTTTCTTCAACTCTTCAAATGCTTTGAGACAGGCATCATCAAACACAAATTTCACATCCTTCTCCAACAATTTGCACAAGGGAGTGGAAATTTTGGAGAAGTCCTTTATGAACCGTCTATAGAACCCTGCATGTCCCAAGAAACTACGCACCCCCTTAACAGAGATAGGTGGTTGTAATTTCTCAATAGCCTCAATCTTCGCCTTATCAACCTCAATTCCTTGCTTTGACACCTTGTGCCCAAGTACTATGCCTTCTTGAACCATAAAGTGGCATTTTTCCCAATTCAGCACAAGATTTGTTTCTTCACAACGGCCCAGCACAGCATCAAGATTTCTCAAACATGCATCAAACGAATCACCAACCACTGAAAAATCATCCATAAATACCTCCACAAATTTTTCCACCATGTCAGTGAAAATAGCCATCATGTACCGCTGAAAAGTCCCCGGGGCATTACACAACCCAAATGGCATCCTCCTAAATGCATAGGTGCCATATGGACAAGTAAAAGTGGTCTTCTCTTGGTCTTCAGGGGCTATCACAATTTGATTGTAGCCCGAATACCCATCCAAGAAACAGTAATATTCATGCCCTACAAGTCTATCCAGCATCTGATCAATAAAGGGTAGTGGGAAGTGATCTTTCCTGGTGGCCTTGTTTAGCTTCCTATAGTCAATGCAAATTCGCCACCCTGTAACAGTTCTTGTAGGAATCAACTCATTGTTCTCATTCTTCACCACTGTCATGCCCCCCTTCTTAGGAACACATTGCACTGGACTCACCCACTTGCTGTCAGAGATAGGAAAAATAATACCAGCATCGAGCCACTTGATAACTTCTTTCTTCACCAGCTCCTTCATAATTGGGTTTAGCCTCCTCTGCTGCTCTATGGATGGTTTATGATCTTCCTCCAAGAGAATTTTGTGCATGCAGAAAGAAGGACTAATCCCTCTAATATCAGCAATAGTCCAGCCAATAGTTCTTTTGCGCTCTCGCAAAACCCGCAACACCTTCTCAACCTGCACATCAGACAACAAAGAAGAAAGGATCACGGGTAACGTATTACCTTCACCCAAATAAGCATAACGTAAATGCTCGGGTAAAGGTTTGAGCTCAAGATTAGGAGCTTTCTCAATAGACGGTTTAGCAGGAGTTAAGGTCAACGGTCTATCAAGCTCCTCAAATTTCTTCCACCCTGGGATGAATCTACTCTGCATATTAAGAACCTCCAAATATTCTTCAGTATCATCATTCTTCAGGATATCATCATCATCACATAAGAGTGCCCGTGCTAACGAATCAACATTAGAAGCCAAGAATGACCTCTCATCAGCAGTCAGCTCATCATCTACCACTTTTACCATGGACAACTCTTCATAGTGAGAAGGAAACTGGGTAGCTCTGAACACATTAAACACAACTTCTTCCCCATTTACCTTCATAATCATCTTTCCAGCTCTGACTCGAATAACAGCATCAGCAGTAGCAAAAAATCCTCTTCCCAAGATGAGAGGAACCTCAGGATCAGCTTCATAATCAAGAATAATAAAATCAACGGGTAATATGAACTGACCCACTTGTACAAGCACATCCTCAATAATCCCCTCGGGGCATGTCAAAGATCTATCAGCAAGCTGCAGGGTCACAGTAGTGGGTCGTGGCTCACCCAGGCCTAGCTTCCTGAAAACTGAAGAAGGCATCAAATTCACACTAGCACCCAAATCACATAAAGCACGACCAACCTCATGTTCCCCAATTTTCAAAGGGATGGTAAAACTGTCAGGGTCCTTCAATTTCTGAGGAAGCTTGCTTCTAACTCTGAACTGCACTCCTCAGTGAGTGCAACTGTCTCAAACTCAGTCAGTCTTCTCTTGTTAGCAACAATATCCTTGATGTATTTAGCATATTTGGGTACATCCCGCAAAAGCTCCACCAAATGAATATTTACCTGGATCTGACTCAATATCTCCAAGAATTTCTTGCATGCTGCATCAACTTTCTGCTTCTGTAGCCTCTGAGGGAAAGGTGGTGGTGGTCTCACAATAGCAGACTCGGGCTGCTTTGCTATTACTGTCTCTGCTTCTTTCTCCACTTCCCTATCAACATTTGGCTCTAGCTCATCAACAGGCTTCTTTGGTTTTGGGGGAAGTTCTTCTAAAGCTCTGTCATTCCTCAAAGTAACTGCTTGCACAAATTCTTTAGGATTCTTCTCTGTATCATTTGGTAAAGCACCCCGAGTCTATTATTTTGTGCTCCATTAAGCTGCCCCAACTGTCTTTCAAGGTCTTTCTGCGCACTGCTCAAATCTTTAATTATTTGTGCCTGAGATGCTGACTCATCCATGAGCTTTTGCTGCCCTGCAAGAAGTTTCCTGAGCATATCCTCCATAGCATTAGACTGCTGTGGCTGAGCCTGTGACTGCGACCCCTGCTGTGGTGCATTGCTTTGAGTAAATTGGGGTCTCTCATTACCCTGAAACTGCTCACGGGTATCCCTCCAGGAAAAATTTGGGTGATTACGCCAACCCGTGTTATAACTGTTACCATACTGATTGCGATTTTGACCCTGTGATCTGTTCTGATTACCCACATAATATACCGACTCTGGGTTAGAGAGACAAACCTCAGTGCTATGATCCTCACCACATACTTCACAAAAAGTCTGAACTTGTTGCACTGGAGCTAGTTATGGCTTCGCTTGGAGAGTCAGCTTGCTGAAATCAATAGGAATCAACCTTCAACAATCAACCTTCATGTAATACTCTAACCCTAGAACGTAAAGTTTAGCCACACATATTCATAATCACAAGGCAATAATTTGGTGTAATAATGAAGTAAATGATGTAATAGATGAAAGATTAGGAATAAACCCTTGTTCAATGAGTATGTAGCTCTCAATATTGCTCCCAAGTATCAAAACCCTTTCAAAAACTAAGTAAAAGACTATTTATAGTGTTTACAAACACCTAGTAATAACTTAGACCCAATACTAGACGGAATAGGAAGTGAAAAACCGCACACGGGGCGCGATAACGGGCGCCCCGTGCCTCGGAAAGCGCCAAGATAATCAGTAACGCCACAATTTGGGCGCCTTAGGGGCGCGCCACGTTGGGAACCGCGCTGGGCAGTAGGGCGCGGTGGAGGGCGCGCCACGTGCCCCACAGCGCCCAGCCAACTCGCCTTCTTCCGTGGTCCAAAATCGTGTCCGTGTCGTGCCTTCGCGTGCTCAATCCAATCATCAATCATCCTTCAACCAATTCATGCTCAATCAAGCTCCGAAAAGCTCCAAATGCACCGCGTAACAACCTACACACGCACAACGCAAAAAATCAGTGTACAACCACATTCACAACTAATAAACGAGTGCAAAACAAGCTCAAATATGCGGAAATATTAAGGAAATATAGGCATAAAATGCCAAACATCAGTTATGCTGACCGATCACCAGGGGTGGGTGTTAAATTTTGGGCAAAAAAAAGAAAATAATGAGAAAAATGAAAAATGGGTTTAGTCCAGTGTCTGAAAATATCTTTAGTTGTCATTTTACGCCATTATAATGACGAATTTTTTTAAGAACTTTTAGAGTCTAATTTTGTGTCCGGGTTTGGTCTCAAGTATTAGAAAATAATTTGTCATAGTTTTGCGCCGGTTTATGGCGAAATTTTGGGACCCCTTTTTGCCTTTGAGTTTGTGTCCAAGTCAAGTCCATATTTTTGAAAAATAATTTATCGGGGTTTTACGCTGTCATAATGGCCAATTTTTGTAAACCAATTTTGCATCTAATTCGTGTAATATTTTGTGTCTTTGTATCCTCATAATGGCTAAATTTTGAAAATACTCTGAGATTCATTTTCAAATCAAACCGAAGAGTTTGTTTTCAAAAATCAAGTTTTTATGCTCATCTTTGCATTTTCGTAATGTCCGATTTTGGAGTCATTTTTCGGATAAAAAAAATGGTTTGATTCATAATCTGTTCTTAAGTTATGTTCATGTCTTCGGTTAAGTCTTGGTTTCTCATTAAAAAAAAAAAAGAGAAAAAAAAATTGTTGTTGTTTAGGGTCTGCTTTCTTTTGTTTTGTCTAAGGTCAAGTGAGGGTACAGACGATAAATTGCAATTAGCTAAGTTGTATTTGCGTCGATCCTCGTGGAATAATCTGACTCCGCTAAAATGTCGAGTCTCAGTATTTTCACCGTCCGGATGTACCCACCCGATGTGTCAGTTTGTATAAATCTTTTGACTCGTGTATCACGTTAAGCAGTTTATTTTGAGTCTGTCTCGTGTCATTTGTCTAAATTATGTTTGTTGAGTCAGAAAAAGAAAAATCAAAAAATTAAAAAAAAAAAATCATCCAAGTTTGTCCTTGTTCTAATTACGTGCCAGTTACAGTTTTGTTCTGATTTTTCTCAAGGAACATAAGCAATCTTTCGGGGATACGATCGGTACACTCAGCTTACGCCGTTAACCGTTTCGGAATGACGCATAACAACCTTAGGCACTAATTTGTGCTTCTTTTGTGCTGACCTGTTTGGTTCATAAGCTTGAGCAACTGTCGTATTGGCCCCACATTCCTACTCCACCAGAATCAAGGGACCACTGCCTGTACCAGAAGTGGTTGAAGCTCCTCTTCAGGAAAGCACTCAAACAACGATGGCTGAGGAAATTGAGAACACTGAGATGGTTCGCTTAGCTGAGCAACAGGCCAAGATGGCCGAGGACTTTGCATCCATGAAAGAAATGATGACGCTGCTAACTCGTAACTTGACAGCAGTTCAGGCACCTCCTGTTCTGCCAGGTGCTGCTGGTTTCATGACAAATACTCAGCCACCAGGGCAGGGGCAATCCACAATGGCAGGAGACCCCTGTTACCCTCCGGGATTTGGTCCACATCCGGAAACTGACAATGCAGCCGGACCCTCTACTATACAACCGGGGGCACGATTCCCACAACAAGGACAACATGGCCAACCACAGGTTCCTGCCGCAACATTCACCGTTCCTACAGGATACACTTTGCAAAGATCAAACAGTGACCCACAGTTAAGAGCCCGTGATCGACAATTTGACCAAGCTCAGGGTAATGTGTGCCGCCAAACCGAGTCGTATGATCAGGGACACCACCCAGAATCACATGCTGATATCGAGAGGTTGGGGAAAATAGAAGAGAATGGTTTTGCTCGGAAAGTGAAAAGTTTGGAGCAAACTGTGAAAAACATACAAGGGCAAGGGGGTCAAACCAATATTTCATACAAAGACATGTATTTGTTCCCTCATGTGCCATTGCCTGAAGGTTTTGTTGTGCCCAAATTCGATCCGTACACTGGACAAAGTGATCCAAGGATCCACATGAAGATCTACCTTAACAAAATGAGGGGCATTGAGAAGGATGAATTGTTGATGGCATACTTTGTGGACAATTTGGGAGGATCGGCAACAGAATGGTTTGTGCAACAAGATGTTTCGAAGTGGGTCACCTTTGATGACATGGCCAGCTCTTTCCTAAACCATTATGCTTACAAAATGGAGGCTGCTCCTGATCGTTCTTCCTTGAAGACGATCACAAAGAAACCAAGTGAAAGTTTCAGAGAGTATGCCTACAGGTGGCGCGAACAAGCGGCACGTGTGAGCCTTTTGATCCCAGATGATAAGATGGTTGAAGAGTTCGTCGAAGTGCCCGATGAAACATGCTACCAAGTGATGGCCTCTGCCATTGGGAAGCACTTCAGTGAAGCAGTAAGAATTGGTGAAATGATTGATAGAGGAATCAAGACTGGAAAGATTGTCAGTCAAACAGCTGTGCGAGCTCAGGCAGGAGCCTTTGGGAAGAAGACTCAAGATTATGTAGCCATGGTGGGTTCGGGTTCACAAAAGTGGAGCGAGAAAAGATACAATCAAACCCACTCATACCAAGCTCCACAAGTACATCCTCCACAACACTACTACACCCCACAAAATCCGCAGTATTCCGTCCCTCCATCCCAATACTTAATCCATACAGCGCAGCCATATGCTCCAATATCATCTTATCCGCAATGGTGCGCTCCAGCCCCACATTCTATATATCCTATTCACCAAGCTCCACATAACCAATTCCACTCTCCACCGAACCTTCCCCACCGGCCAAGAGGTCCTCCAGGCTTTCGCCCAAAGGTTGAGTATAAAAAGGTGCATCAAGTGAAAAAGAATGAGTTCACGCCAATTGGAGAATCTTATGTTAAACTTTTTCAGAAGTTGCAAGCTTTGGACATACTAAAACCGATCAACGGAGGAATGCATCCTAGGGATAGGGTTGACGACTCTCATCAATGTGCTTACCATTCAGGTGCACCGGGGCATGACACTGAGGATTGCCATTTTCTCAAGAAGGATATCCAAGCTTTGATCGATAATGGTCAGATTCAAGTTGAGGGTTCAGATGCACCAGATATAAATCAGAACTCATTGCCTGTCTGTGATGATGTGCATATGGTGGGTATGGTGGATGTAAAAGATTTGGGAGCTGAATCTGCAATGTCGATCGTATCTGTTGGTGGTGTGTCAATTAGGGCTAACCAAATGCTTGTGACAGTGAACTGTGTTCCTGAAATTGTGCCAGGGGTGGCAGATAGAGTAAGGGTTGAAGAAATGAAGAAGACGGACATGTCTCTCGAGAAGCCAATTCCAAATCTTACTCGGTCATTCATCAGAAGTGAAGTCTACCCCAATGGAAGTTGGACAAAATGAGGAAAAACAGAAGATGTTGCCAGATTCAGGAAATTTCTTTGGTATCAGCATGGTACATTTTGGTGAAGGGCTCAACAATGCCTAACACAGGAAAACTAGCCCTGACTAGCAATTGAGTGACTGTGAAATGTTGTAGCTTGTTTTGCTAATCTTTATGTGTACTTGGTTATTTAAGGGTTGTAATTCAAGTGCATTATTTTGCTTATTTTGATGTTCAAACCCTTCTATCTTTAATTCAATGAAAAGCGAGATCTTTTTCTCATCTCGACATCATTTCTCTTATTTTCTTTCCTGGTCTTGTTTTCTTAGTATTCCTTTTTATGTTTTGTCGGCCTTAATAACATGACATGCGTGCGGAATTTACATCTTGATCTAAACACGTGCTCTGACATTGTGAGGTATCTGAGTGATAAAAAAGGATAAAAGAGGGAGTGAAATAAATTGGTAATTAATCAATAGTCGTTCGATAAGGAAGATCGGTGAGGAGTTCAAAATCGTGCACGGTCGCTTCGACCGAATTTGAAATACCAGTTTTGAGAACCATTGTTGAAGCAGAAGTCGAGGACACGTGTGGATCAATCCAGGTCAATTTATTGAATCATTATTTGTGCGAGACATTCTCGGGTCGGGATGACGAACGGCCTTCATTTCTGCTACCCAAACACTATACCAATTTTCTAGCCCTTTGAGCCTTGCGTATTTTTTCTTTGGCTACCCTCCTTTGGAATCAATGTGATTGAAATTGGAAAAAATAAAAAAATAAAAATAAAAAAAGAAGAAAAAAAAAGAAACAAAAACAACAAAAATCTACCATTAAGCGCTAGAGCTACGTCTGACCTGATTCCTCTCAAAAGGATACGTAGGCAACCATTTCGGTGCGGTCGCAATAAGAGAAAATTCTTCTTTCCCTGTCTACTTTTATTCGCGCAAAATTTGCCTCCAGGCTTGCGGAATATATCAAGAAAATCAAAGACCTCAGTTTATCCTAAACTGGGGTAGAAGTTGTTTTTGTTTTTTAAGAAAGTGAAGGAAATTAAATATCCCTCCCCATTTTCCTTGTGTTCATAATAGGGAAAAGCTCATTTTTTCCCTGTTCATATTGACGCAAAACTTGCATCCAAGTTTGCGGCCAACGTCAAAAGAAATTTTGTTCCCCACTCTATGCTAAACTGGGCAGAAGTTTGTTTTTATTTTATTTTATAAATAAAATCAAATAAAAACAAACTTCTATTTTTGCTGTACTATCTATTCGTCTGTTTCATGAGATGTTTGGTATATCAGTCTCGAAGTCAAGGAAAAAAACTCAAAGCACCCCAGTTTACTCTAAACTGGCAGAAGTTTATTTTTTTTTTTAAAAAAAAGAGGAGAAAGTCAACATCCCTTCTCTTTCATTGTGTTCATCTCGGGGGATAATCTCAATATTCCCTATGTTTTCAAATTAAAAAATTCAAAAGATAATTCCTCGGTTTCACTAAACCGGGGCTACAGTTTGTTAATTATTTTAAAAGAAATGATTCCAAGGGTTGTATCATTCACCAAGTCATTGCATGAGATGCTTTCATACCGCTTTTCAAACTAAAAAAAAAAAAAAAAAAGATCCCCACTTTGCCTAAACTGGGGGAAATAAGTTTATTTTATTTTCAAAAAGCGGTGATTTCATAGTTTGTGATATTCATCTAATCGTCTCATGAGATGTTTCTGAGCTTTTATGTTGAACCCCTTTCTTCATAGCCTAACCAAATCTAATGTTACAGTCCAAATAAAGACCCTTCTGACCGATCATTGAGAATGTCAAGCCGAGTAGGGTATCAAGGGATAAGTTCCACGCTGTAAAGTCGCATTCTTATAAGCTGACAATCGCATTTAGGAGTTGGGAGCACCAAGGCCATTAAAGGAGAAATTCTCTGGGGAATCAAGATAAAGCCGAAATTGAAGAAAGAAAAGAAATGCGGGGTCGAGCAGTAAGGAGAGATAGGAGGTCGATTGGGAAAGAGCGAAAAAAATGATGAAAAAAAAAGAGAAAAAAATGAAGTCTTGTCGGTGAAAACCTGAAAAGGCGCTGCAAGGCAATAGTGAGTTAAAAAAAACAAAGAGAGAGGCTAGTTAGTGAAAACCCCGAGGGGCACTACTAGTCGACTGAGGGTCGTGGAATTCGTCATCAAGTTCGGGTTGAGAAGATCGTCAAACTGGGAATAAGGTCAGGGTTATGGCCGTGTGAACTAATCAAGAGTTGATTTTAATTGCATGTCATGTTTACTAAGGTTGTCGTTTCACCTCCGGATAAGTTCTTCTATCTACCAGGAACATCTTTCTTTCGATGTCTCCTTTTGAGTTTTTTCACTTTCCTTTTCATTCATTTCTTTCTCATTATGTTCGTGCATTCAGAAAGGTTTGCAAAACTTGTCTACAAGTTTCAGTTATACCAGAAAAGTCTGGAATGGGAGTCTAATACCGAGATTGTACCATGAAGATCACCAGGGAATGGTTTGTTATTTCTACAAGGTGTGACCAAAGACCGATATGAGAATTTGGGTTCGGAAGTGTGAGAATGCAACTACACCAAGTCAGTTGCTCGTCGGGGACAAACTTGAAAAGCAGAAAAAGAAATAAAGAAAGAAATCAGGGACCATCTGAGCAGGGAGCAGTGGTTTTCAACTTTCAAGACAAGAACCATTGGGGTAATGGGATAGAATTTTTAACTTTAAACACAAGACCCATTGGGATGATGGGATTCAAGTTTCAACGCAAGACCCGTTGGGATAATGGGATTCCTCTTCAAGAACAAAGACCCATCAGAGTGATGGTTTTCAATTTTTAGAAGAAGCAAGATCCATCAGAGTGATGGTTTTCAATTTCCAGCATAAGCAAGACCCATCAGAGTGATGGTTTCTAATTTTTAATAAAAAGCAAGACCCATCAGAGTGATGGTTTTCAATTTCCAGAAGGAGCAAGACCCATCAGAGTGATGGTTTTTAATTTTCGGAAGAAGCAAGACCCATCAGAGTGATGATTTCTAATTTTCAACAAAAGCAAGATCCATCAGAGTGATGGTTTTTCAATTTTCAACAAAAGCAAGATCCATCAGAGTGATGGTTTTCAATTTTCAACAAGAGCAAGACCTATCGGAGTGATGGTTTTCAATTCAGCAAGAAGCAAGATCCATCAGAGCGATGGTCTTTCAATACAGCAAGAACAAGACCCATCAGAGTGATGGTCTCCAATTCAGCAAGAACAAGACCCATCAGAGAGATGGCTTTAAAATTCAGCAAGAACAAGTCCCATCAGAGTGATGGTTTTCAATTCAGCAAGAGCAAGGTCCATCAGAGTGATGGTCTTTCAATTCAGCACGAACAAGACCCGTCAGAGTGATTGGTTTAGTAAGACCCATCAGAGTGATGTTTTTTTTTTTAATTTCCAGTCAGAGCAAGATCCATCAGAGTGATGATTTTCAATTTCCAGTACAAGCAAGATCCATCAGAGTGATGGTCTTTCAATTCAGCATGAACAAGACCCGTCAGAGTGATGGTTTTAAATTTCCAGCAGGGGAAAAACCCATCAGAGTGATGATTTTTCAATTTTCAGCAAAAGCAAGACCCATCGGGGTGATGGTTTGCAATTAAGTAAAAAACAAGACCCGTCAGAGTGATGGTTTTCAATTCAGCAGAAGCAAGACCCATCAGAGTGATGATTTTCAATTCCAGCCTAAGCAAGACCCATCAGAGTGATGATTTCTAATTTTCAACAAAAAGCAAGACCCACCAGAGTGGTGGTTCCAGTTTTATCTTTCAAGTCAAAGCCCGTCAAAGCGGCAATTCTATTCAAGTCAAAGCCCGTCAAAGCGGCAATTTCATTCAAGTCAAAGTCCGTCAAAGCGGCAATTTCATTCAAGTCAAAGCCCGTCAAAGCGGCAATTTTACTTTCAAGTCAAAGGCCGTCAAAGCGGCAGTTTCAACTTTAGAGGCAAAGCCCGCCCGAGCGGCAATTTCAAGTTTTCAAGACTACTTTGGTAGTGGGAGCTTCGGACCAGTTTATCAGCTTGGGAAGCATGAAGAAGTTAGCTTAGGAATTGTAATTTTACATTTCAAATGTTGTACTTTCATTTTCTTTGTAAAGCAATGACCGCCAATCAGCAAGCAACCAGTGACCAGCAGCGACAGCCCTTGTGTGCCTAAGAGTGTTTAGTATCAGCCCAAGTGTGTCTAGAAGAGTGTCTAGTTTGTCTTAGCAGTCTAGAGTGTCTAGTTTGTCTTAGTGAGTCTAGAAGAGTCTGGTGTCTGTTGGAATGCGGTAGTCCCAGCTGCCGCATGTAAGGAACTACACTGACCTGATTCCTTAGTCCGGGGATATGTAGGTAACTTTGTTCTCGGTTAGAACCGAAATTCAAGGTACGGTCACCATTTTGGAAAGCATGCTCTCTGCTAGAACCGAAAAGCCAAAATTAGTTGTCGATTACTTCTTTGTCCGAAAACTCTTCGTGTTCCCGAACAAAGAGGGGTAGCTGTAATCACCTAATTTTGGCACGAATACAAAAAAATTGCTCAAAATAGCCATGTTAGATTCTTAAGATTTTTGCAGAAATTTTCCTAAATTTTAGTCTTTATTTTAACTAAAAATTGTCATTAATTAGGATAGCAAAATATAAAAATTACCAAAAAATACTTGTTATGTGTTTAACTATGACTCCGTGTTTTTATGGTAGTATTGTAAATTTATGTGGTTTTAATTCTAGTAAATTATGAGTCTTTAATGGCCATCGGTAGAAATATATGTAGCCCAATGCTAAAGCCGGCCCAATAAACTAAAGCCCACCCAAAGCCCTAGGTATATAAGCTCTCTTTCCTCATATTTCATCACACACACCACCTATGCCTTTGGCTTGGCCAAACCCTAGCCATTTTTCTCCTCACCATCAGAAAATCCCGCCACCCCTCTCTGCCACCACCTTTCCGCCACCGGACCACCGCCTTCCGGTGATCGGAAAATTACAAACTATACCATTCCGGAAAGCTATCGAGCCCCTCTATCCATTTCTGGTATTATTTTTCCCGAAATCCTCACCATTTGGCGCAGATCTGCATTTTTAGTTTCGGGTAACACTCAACTCCGGTGAATTTTGGCTCCTCCATTGTTGTGGTCTTTGGGGCTGCTATGCTAATGAATTTTGTGATGAAGATGATGGGGATAGGGCTGTTTGGCTTTCATACATTGGTGATTTAATGATAAAGCATGTTTTGGGGGTGATTGTCTCTAATTGTTTCATGATGGCAACAAGCTATGCCTTGGTGGCGACGTTCGTTTGACCAACATGTAAATTTTCACCTCCTTTCCATAGTCCTATTTGTTCGATCCATATGTTTAGCCTAGGGATAGGATTAAGTTTCTTATGTTCATATGTTTGGCTCGTTTCTAGCTTAATGTGAAGTATTTTAATTGCCTTGCTTCAATATTTTCAAGCATGTTTTGGAGCCTAAGTCACTGGGATTTGATTTGGCCCATATAAGTTGTTTTAATTTTTAGTGTTTTGGGCTGATTTTAGTAAATTTCAGATCTGTATTTTTTGTTTAAAATTAGTTTCATGTTTTGTTGTCGGCCCAATAGGCCCAAAAGTCAATAGTCCAAGCCCATGAGGCTGTCTTTTCAATAGGACAACTTTGTTCAGCTTTAGTAGATGTATAGGGTGGCTGGGACTCTTCCCAATGGGGGCTAAAAAGATTGGAATTGACATATACTCAAGTACTTTTCACAAGTGGCCACCCCACCCCCTTGTTGTTTGAAATTTCAGCATAAATAGAGAGTCTTCACTCTCATTAAGGGGGATAAAAAAAATACACTTCTTCATTCTAAAAGGAACAACCACCTTGCTGAAATTTAGAGAAAAAGGGAGCAAAACACTTGAGAAAAAATTAGTTCTTTTGAAGAAAAGATTTAAAACCAAAAGCCTTTATACTAAGGGTCTTTTGGGGTATAAATCTACTAGTTTTAAAGGTTAAATAGAGGCAAAAAGGGCTGTTTTAGCTGCTGACTTTGGAAGTAAAAGTTGCTTTTTTTTTTCTTGCTATTTCATTTGCTTCTTAACTTGGGAATTGCTACATAAGGTAAATGCTTCCTTAATATTTTTTATGTCATGTATGTAGCTATGAAATGATTAATATCTCAGCATGTTCATGGCCTGAAACCTCCATTTTTATGAATGTTGTTAGTCCATCCCCTCTTTATGAATTGTTGGTGTTAGGCCAAGTTAACAATTATTTGTAGGCAAAAATAGAACGTAAGTGCAAATAAATTAACACTGCCTTCCGGAACGAATAGGCTCTTTATTTAGGACATTTGCTTAAAATCTGACCATTTTTTTTACAAACTGGTACATTTCTGCAAATCTGGAAATTATGAAAAAATCTGGATAAAATGAGAAACCAAGGCCGAAAAAAGACCATCTATGTAAGATTAAAGGTGTAGGCAATTTTAGGATCCATTGGACATTATTTACAAAAGTGAACTTGAAAAATAGCATTTGAATTTATTTTCAAAAATATGCCATCCTTTTGTGAAGGTGGCCTTGCTTACTATTTAAATTTCTTTGTTTTTTAAAAAAAGTTGGTCATTTAACAAGTTTTGACAATCAACTACTTTGTGGGTACATAAATGTAACAACTTTGTAAAACAGCCCATTTTCGCAAATAGTTTCAGCTCACTCCAACGGTAAGGCAATTACTTATTGTGTTTTGACAAATAGCCACTTGCTTTAACAATTATTCTTGGAGTTAAGTAGGTAAGCTCTTGGCAAAGTGGAAAATGCGTAAATTCGTCCAGTCCTCTGTGAGGTTGGATAAGAATAAACGACTTTAATTTTTCCTAAATCAAAGTATCAAATTCAAATTAACGGCATTAATATAACAACCATATTTAATAAATTAAAATTGCGACAATAAAGCAACTGTGCTTGGCACAGGACTCGAGGGTGCCTAATACCTTCCCGAGAGTCAACTGAGAACCTTACCCGAATCTCTAACGCAGACCATTAGACGAGTCAGAGGTGTTCCAAAGTACCTTTTGGTGACTTGGCACACCTTAAAATATGTCAAGTGGCGACTCCGAGTTCTCTAAATAATTTTGTACCTTGTTGAACACCAGTCACGAGCCTTTAAATAATAACCTCATCGTTAATTAATTTTTTAGGGCGTGACAAATTAGGCTCAAGAAAGAATAAACAATCTGCAATGGTAAATCAATAGGAAGAATTCAACATTCAAACATCAACCTTCATGTATTTACTCTAACCCTAGAACGAACAAACTATAGAATTAAGGAGAAGAATAAGAGAAATAGAGGAAGAGCTTGTTTAGAAGGCATCTAGGGATCCTCCCCTCTTCTCCAAAATCTCGACCTCAATCTCCCCCTCATCAAAAACTAAGTAGGAGGGTATTTATAATGTTTACAAAAGCCTAGCAATTAGTTACGCCTAAGCCTAGACGAAATAGGACTTCCAAAAACGCTCCGGGTGCCGTATAGCTGGCGCCCCGCGGGCCAAACCGCGCTCACACTGGGCACTGTAGTGGGCGCCCCGCGCCACCTATAGCGCCAGGCTAATTTATCTGCTTTCGTCGTCCGCAGCTTGCGCAGCGTCGTGCCTTCGAGTGCTCGATCTAATTCTCAATCCAAATTCAATCTTTTCTTGCTCGATTATGCTCTTCAAAGCTCCAATTGCACCTCACAAAATCCTACAAGTCACACGACACAAAATCAGTACAAAATCACATTCGTCAGCTAGAAAACGGGCGAATAAAGTACTCAAACGTGAGGAAATATTAAGGAAATATAGTCATAAAATGCCAAACATCACCCAAAAACTTGTTGTTCCCAACGCACACGCAAGTATACGTGGTCGACAAGTAATAAAGTGATAAGTAGAGTATCGTTCCCACGAGGACTATTCAGACTGGACTCCTAACAAACAATTTCTTAACAACTATTCAGGGATCTTTTCCAATAGTGAGAATATTATCAACTACAAAAATAGTTATTAAAATGGTAGAAGTGAATTCAAACAATGGAGCAAAAATTGGTTGTTATCAGTAATAAGGAGACAGTCCAGGGTTAGAGCTGCGACCAATCCAGTTGAGTTATCTTGTTGATTCCACTTCTTAAGTCCCAAGATTGCTAACTAACATGTTAATTGTACTCGTAAAAACCTGTCGATTCTTCACGGTCTATGCAAGCTACTCTAACGTCTATATGTCTATGGAGTTAAATCACATGCACGCATTAACGAACTCTGTATTCAGCTAAGCAAGGTGAATATGTATATATCTGTCCTACCCACAAATTGATTCCCCGATGCCTAGGTTCACAATCAAGCCATATTCTTTCTTATGTGCGTTCATAAATTACCTCTGTCGAGTTCAATCTAAGAACTGTAGATAGTGTTCAATTATTCGGCCGTTATAATCAAACAATTATGATCAAGAAAGAATAAACAATCTGTAATTGGAATTCAATTCATGGAAATCAACATTCAAACCTCAACCTTCATGAATTTGCTCTAACCCTAGAACGATATATTTAGCTACGCTTACTCATAATAACAACATAAGGATTTGATGAAATAATGAAATAATGATGTAATAAATTAATGGAAGGAAGAAAAACCCTTGTTCAAGGTGTTATGAGCTCTCCACTTTTCTCATAAGTCTGAACCTCCCAAAAATTAAGTAAAAGAGTATTTATAATATTTACAAAAGCCTAGCAAATAGTTACGCCTAAGCCTAGACGAAATAGGAAATCCAAAAATGCTCCAAGAGCGCTATAGCTAGCGCTCCGCGCCTCAAACCGCGTGGAACCAAGCAGAGGACGTCGAATCTTGCACGTAACGGCCATGCCCCGCGTCCCAAAACGCGGAAGAAAGTTGGGCGCTGCAGTGGGCGCCCCGCGGGCCAAACCGCGCTCACACTGGGCGCTGTAGTGGGCGCCCCACGCCACCTATAGTGCCAGGCTAATTTCCTGCTTTCGTCGTTCGCAGCTTGCTTCGTTCCGTGCCTTCGCGTGCTCGATCCAATCCTCAATCCAAATTCAATCTTTTCTTGCTCGATCATGCTCTTTAAAGCTTCAATTGCACTTCATAACAACCTACAATCATACGACATAAAATCAGTGCAACATCATGCTCATCAACTAGAAAACGTGCGAATAAAGTATCCAACGTGAGGAAATATTAAGGAAATATAGGTATAAAATGCCAAACATCACCACCCCACACTTGAACCTTTGCTCGCCATCGAGCAATTACAAATAACTTCCCAACCTAGGTAGAACAGGTCTGCCTATGACTATGGTTGATACCGACCATTGAACAAATGCATACATGACTTCTATGGGTCCAACAAACATGCCAACAATATAACAAACTCAAAACACGAGAACAACCACCCCAAGACAACTCAAATGCACAAACTCGATTCATTGCAACCATGCTCCAACAAAGTCACCCCTACCTACTCAACCAAGAAGCTACGACTTCACTTATCTCATGTAAACCGTGTGCCCTCACCAATAATGAAACAAGAGAGTGTCCCCCAAATATCACACACAACAATGAATATCAAAAATAGAACGGGGACAATAGCATAGAAGGAATTCACTCACTCTCATGAAAAGCTCACATGTCACACATGATGTACCATAGGCTTGCCCGTAGTGTAGGACTCCACTAATGTAGGCTCACTCCAATCGGGATTAACTAGGACTTTAAAAGGTTGTAATGCAGGCTAAGGGGCTGGTAGGATACATATGGATAATAGTGACTATCTCCCTAAGCACTTTAATACATCACAATACAATGAAAGCACACATCTCCTCAAAACCAACAACCACTTCACCCAACCAACAATTTTTTCTTCACACACCTTTTCCACAAAGTAGTAATTTTTCTTTTAAGCACAACACTAGCAAGGATGGATATCCATTTCTTTTTTTTTTTCTTTTTTCAATTTTTTTCAGCTTGTTTTTTTTCATTTGGTTTTTTCTATTCAATTCTTTCCAAACCTTGCCAATGCTCCTTCAACTACTTCACAATCTATCAAGTATTCCCCTCATTGGTTCCACTAAAAAACCTCCCAATACTTCAACCACAAACTCCACAATAATATAAAATTATCAATTAAAGTGCTTCAGGAGTAAATGGTCAAAAGAAAGCAATTTAGAACAAGTGGGTAGGCTCGCGGTATGGGTGCCAACAAAATGGTCAATATGGTCACAAAGCAAGTCCAAGGTGCATATAAAAGGGTAGGCAATTAATGGCTAGAAGGTAAATCAAGAAAGCCTGTATCATCTCCCGACTAGAGCGAACCTAGAATTTCGCTTTGCACACACACGGGGCAAGTTCTAGACACCAATATGCAACATGGAACACAATAGAATATGTCTCACATCACACATTGCACACAGTCCACACAAGATGATTCCATCACAACTCTCAATCAAACAAATAAGGTGCAATTTGTGAAATTTAAGCACTAATATACAATAGTTCACAAAAGAGTCAAGTGAGTGGACTCAAGCGTCTCAAGGGGGTCATTCCATTTTTTCTAGGCATGCATCACAATTTAAAACCAAAAGACACCACAAATAGCACATGCAATAAGTTCAAGTCCACCGGTATCAAACAAATCAAAGGCACCTAGCATTCTACCTATTTCTTTCGTCTAGGGCCACCTATAACTAACTACTCTAATCCTAAAAAGAAAGAAAATCAAAATAAAAAAACCACCCGGTTCAAAGGTCTCCCAGTGGAAAAGAACCGAGGCCATAAGAAAAACCACGAGGTGGATGACATGTACCACTACAAAGCCTATAAAGAAAATCGTTTTGTATTTTTTCTAATAAAACAAAAGCAAATACTAAAAAGAAAAACAAAGTGTCAAGTGACAAAAGAAAAATCCTAACGGTACATGCATCCCTAACCTCAAAAATAAAGGTATAAGGAGTGAACTTCAATCCATATGGCCCTGGACTGAAGTTCTATCTTTAAGGACTGAAATTCAATCAACATGGCCCTGGACTGAAGTTCTATATTTAAGGAGTGAACTTCAATCCATATGGCCCTGGACTGAAGTTATATCTTTAAAGACTGAACTTCAATCGGAGCCCTGGACTGAAGTTCTATCTTTTAAGCGAAAGTGGTCACAAACTAAATATTTTGGTATTAGTGACCTGTACCCAAAGACTAGTGGCAAAAGTGGTATTTCGTGTACTTACCCCATTCCTACCGTGTAATACCCAAAGCTAGAGGGCTTGTTGTATTCCCATGTACTATGTGTCATATTTGAAGTGACGTACGATTTTATCTGATACAAATAGATTCGATGAAATTAATTCAAACCCTGTATTCGAATGATTTCTAGCTTACGAACATGAGACAACTATAGTAGGTTAACCTAATAAAATTGCAAGTTCAACCTATTTTTTCAGCTACGCAATATAAGGACTACTTCAATGTTAGCCCTCTAAGAAATATACTTCTGTATCTGTACAATCTAAATAGTTTCTTGCTGACAAAAAATCTTAAATACACCAAATTTAATATGCAATACTTGAAGTATTTTGAAAGAAAAATGCATTTAATATTTAGTCATCAAGTATTTAACCAACCTATAAAGAAAAGTTAAATTCGTCAGGACCTCATATTTACATAATTATAGCTTCAATTATTTATAGTTTAAGATTATATGACCTTTAATGTATAGGATAAGTTTACATTTACTGCAATTTCCCTGCCCAACGAAATGGTTGACTACAAATCTCTAACGTAACTCTTCTGTTTTAGGACCTCTTATATAAATATAGATCCAAGCAATGTTTATTTTCATTTCATATGCAGAGATTTTCTATGAACATTCAAATATGAGGTTAAAGTTATCCATTGCTATTATCATTTCGCTGTTCTTCCTCTATGGTAATCTTAAACCTCTGACTTCATCAATTGTTATAGATATATATAGTCAAGTTAAAGTTCCTTTTTTCAGTTTCTTTGGAGTTGATTGCCTCTATGGTCACTCAACTTTGTGTAATAGGCCACCATGATCAATTATCTTTGTTTTGTCTTTCTATGGTCGCTCAACTTTACCCAGTTAACTTTCATGGTCATCCAACACAAAACTCTACAAACTTCCGTTAAATATATGCTGACGTGGCAACTATTTTTTTTAATGCAAATTACAGAAAATAAAAAAAACTAAAATCTTTTAAGACCAACCCACTTTAGATCCCACTCAGCTCCAATCTGAGTTAAACTTGGTCGTCTAACCTTGACGAGTTAGCTACATTCATGCATTTTATAAGCAGAAACTTTTATTTAAGTGACATAGATTTTTAATTAATTATAAAGATATTTCACATTTTGTTTAAGTAGTACTGCTTTTATTTATATACAGGTTTTTGTTAGTTGATATTGATATCAACTTAGCAGATATGATAATAACTTCAAGTTAATGTTAAATGAACTCACTATATCATATCGTTTTGCTGGTTAACATGGTTATGCTCTCTTGGAAGAAAGAAGTCATAGACAACAGATTGATAGGATATGTTGTAAAGAAGTTAATTATATGGTTTAAATGGTTATGTTTTCTGTTGAAGAATTTAAATAATTTTACAATAGTTTGATGTCTTCATTTTGCTTTGGATAATATATGCTCCCTTTTTGTTTGATGCTTTATTTTATTCCTTTCACTTTGTAATGGTATGATAACTGTTACATATAATTTGTAGGATGAAATATGGAAAAGATAAAAGAAACAGAAAAAAGAAAAAGCAAGTTGTTTTGCAATAAGGAAGTTCTGCTAAATTCAATTCTTGGATCGGTTTGGGCTGGGTGGGGTCTAAAGTGGGTTGGTTTAATTTTTTTTCATTTTCTGTAATTTACATTTAAATAAAGTTGTCACATATCAGCATATATTTAACGGAAGTTTGTAGATTTTTCTGTTGGATGACCATGAGAGTTAACTAGATAAAGTTGAGTTACCATAGAAAGACAAAACAAAAATAAGTAACCACGATAACCTATTATCCAAAGTTGAGTGACCATAGGATCAATCAACTCGTTCTTTGTTATTCTAGTATCAATGGAGTGAATAAGTGAATGAATTTAATGATTCTCGTGTGCACTATTATTTATATATATGATTATACTTACAAAATTGACATTCTGCAGGTTCTTATGCAACAAAATTCATAATAAAGAATAAGTGCTCTCACACAATTTGGCCAGCTACACAAGCTGGTCAAGGAGCGCAAATTCATACAGGATTTGAATTAGCATCAAATGCTTCAATAACCCTAAGGGTACCAAAATCATGGTCAGGAAGAGTGTGGGCTAGATACCGTTGCGCCAAATACGGCAGATATTTTACTTGTCTTAGTGGAGATTGTGGTACTGGCCAAATAAGATGCAATGGTTCAGGTGGAATTCCACCAATATCCCTTGTACAGTTCACAATAGCTGGGTGGTCTGGGGGGAAAGATTTTTATTCTGTTAGTGTAGTCGATGGTTTTAACCTACCAGTCGAAGTTGTCCCTTTAAATAGACCTGACTGCGGTTCAACAGTTTGTGAACAAAATTTAAACGACATGCATTGTAATGACGCGGAAGAGTTAGAAGTAAAAGATCCAGATGGTTATGTCATTGGGTGCAAAAGCGGATGCCTGGCATTTCAACGGGATGATTTGTGTTGCACAGGTGCATATGCTATTCCAGAGACTTGCAAACCTAACGAGTACTCTTTGAAATTCAGGCAGATGTGTACTAGAGCTTATACTTATCCTTTTGATAAAAATTCAGTATTTACATGTATTGGAGCTGACTACTTGATTACTTTTTGTCCATGGGAACAGGGGTAACTGAGGGAAAATAAGAAAATGGAGATTATTTCTCAGAATTGGCACATCAGATTTATTATGAGGAAGATGAACTAATTAAACTTACTATTGATGCAAATATATTGTTCAAATTCTAGAAAAGTAATATCGGAGTACTTGTTATGTTTTCCCCATTTAAATATCATAAATAATCAAGAAATATTTGACCTTTTATGATTTTGTGGTCCAAATTACAATAATACTCCAAAAAACTTCTAACAGTTCCTCTCAGAACATATTGATTTAACCATAAAGCGGGACCAAACATAGTTAACTCTCCAAACAAAACCCATCTTTTTCATTCAAAGAATCTCCTCGTTGTTCTAGATCAACTAGAAAGAGATTCTTTAACATATATACGAAAGCAAAATTTGTTCAGATGTAACATACCTCTTTAAAAAATTTCGAAACTTTAAAAATTTGATTAGTAGAAGCAGTGTTCATAACTCAAGAGGATTCTGCACTTCTTCCTCTCATTCAAAACCCTACAGGAGGCTTTCATGCATCGAGAGTAAAAGAACCTATATATTCAACGTATAAGAATGAATCAATCCATCTTCTCGAAAGAGGACTCTTCATGGCCTTCCTCCCTCATTCAAATCCCTAATCCCTATGCGAGAATTTCGTTGATGAAGAAAGAATCAATTTTCAATTTTTTTACTATGTGTATTTCCCAAAAAATATATCAGGTTTTACAATTAGATTTATATTTAGTTGAGTCTTAGGCGACCGTTTTATATCTCAATTTGATCGTTTGACAGGCAGTTTACGTGAACGAATTAATCGACCTCAAGAGTTTGATGCGGAAATAATTCTAAAATCGATGTCAAATAGATTCGGTATTAAATGAATTCGATGTCAATTAAATCCGATGTCAGGCAAGGATATGAATGCTGTCTAACAAATTCGAACTCAATGAAAAGACAATGATATATGATGAAATGACTTCGTTTTATCAAGATTCACAATTATCCGAACACGATTATGATACTTGAATCAACGAAAATAATAGCGATACGATGACAACTAAGTGAAATGAATAAACGTAACACAGTAACGAATGAACAAACGTAATCGACAACAGATCCGATGAACAAATCAAACAGCTGACAAATGAATGACGATAACAGATTGTCCCAGTTAAACACAGATTTAAAGATGTTACGATCAAGATAGATGCAGATCTAAACGAAGCAAGCAACAATTAAATAATCAAAGCAGTAAAGGCTTATTGTATTTGATGGATCGATGGATGTTGCTTCAATGGAAAGAACAGGTCTCCCTCCACGTTTGAGCCAAATCACGATCGAAGCTTTAAATACAATGACGGTTTCTGATGTAACAAACTGATAAAGGTAAATGACTGTTGAATATCTTCTTAACAAGAGAATAGTGGTTTGAAGAATAGAGTAATATTTTGCTCAGATGAACGTATCCAAAAATGAAAATATAGGGCCCTATTTATAGGTTGAAATGGAGGAGAATCCCCAAACCCTAGCAGACTTCCACTTCCCCACGTTTCTCATCCCACTGTTGCACGTCGTCATCTGCTCCACTAAATCCGCTTTATCTGTTCCGATTTTTTAGAGATGAGGGTCAGTTTGATCTGATCTTCAATAATGTTGTCTCCGATTTTATCCGATCAACATCGCATAACCGAACCAAATCAAACCGAAGCAAACTCTTTCCGATCTCATATCTTTTCGAAGTGAATACGCATATCGGATGCGATCGAGTTTGCTTCTTTCGTGATCGGACAGAAAACAGACCAATACAGATAGTCCCCCCACTTGCCAAGTGTGTTCGTAAAGCTTTTGGCAAGTGGATTTGAGTTTTTAGCGGGAAAACACGTGGCACGTTCGTGTCCCTCCAATTCGAAATGTCAAAACGTCGCCTCAACTTCCCATCGCTACACGTGTCAGAAATTGTGCGGGCAGCGACCCTTGACGGTTCCCGAGGCAATGATGAACTCTTCTCTATAAATATCCGCTTCACTTCCAGCTTTACAACTTCTGAAACTTTGTTAAAGGAACCAATTTGCGAAAATTTCTTCAAATCCCACAAAATCTTCCATTCTAAACCGCTGATTCTTGCTGTTTCTGCCTTTAGATTTAAACATCTTCTTACAAATTTCACTTTACCGCGAATTCTAACAATGTCTACCTCATCACAGAACATAGTAGGGGTTGATATCACTTCTACTACGGCAGTTACCGCCACGGCTCCGCCGCAGTCTGCTGCGGTGGTGGAGCGAGCTTCCGCCATTGCAGACCCTTCAGTAGACAAGAAGGGAAAGAAGCGGAAAGAAAGGAAAGTGAAAGATTACGGTCCAAAAAAGTCATGGTCGGAGATCCTTCCGAAAAAGTTTACGTATGAGAACGATTGCAAAATCAGTGAAGCGGAGCAGGGGAAGAAGAAAAATATCCCGATCGACTCCGTTTACTGCACGATCACGCCGGAGGCGATTCCTCGGGTTCGAGAGGAGTGTGGTTGGAGAGTGGGTGACATCGATGTGATGTGCCCTCCGAGGAAGTCGACGTTGGCGACCCACGTTGAAGGTCATTCCGTGGTGTTGACTTACCCATTTACGATCGGATTCTCCCTTCCGGTCGATAACATCATCGAGGAATTTTGCAGGATGTACAAAATTTGCCTCGGTCAAATTTCTCCGATGATATGGAGAACGATCATAATCATGCGATACATCGCACAGGTGGCGGAAGTGGAGCTGACACTTCGTCACATTCTCAACATATACTCTCCTCGAGTTTATAAAGGAGGAGTGATAAATTTGGCTAAACGAGGTCAGCGGGCTTTGATCTCTGACAACGATGACGACCTCCGAGGATGGGATCAGCGCTTCGTTTTTATTCCTACGGAGCAACTAACCGACCCCGGAAGTGAGCCGCTGCCGAATGTCTGGAATCGGACTCGTAAGTATTTTGTTTTACCTTTCCTTTGAATTGCTTTTGGCAACACAATCTAAATTCCTCTGAAAATCTTCAGCTGAGGCAGTTGAATTCGATCAAATTTCCGACATCGTACCCTGGCTGATAAGGGTACTTGAAAAGACGACCAATGACAAGCGAGCCTGGAAGCCGGTCGCAGCTTTGAAAATGCTCAAAGCCAAAAATCATGGTAACTTCACTGTTTTTGTTTTTACTTCTGTCTTCGTTGGTGTTTTTCGATACTTAAGAAAATTCTTCTTCAGGTATCACCGGTGCTGGGGGAGAGCCAAGCGACGAGGAAGTTGAGCCCGAAGGCGGTGAAAAACCCGATGACGCTCCTCCTCCAAAGAAAAAGAAGAAATCATTTCAAGACTTGAGGAACAAGTACTTGCCTCGGGTAGTGGTTGCAAAAGGGCAAGGGGATAGCTCATCGGTTGCGCCCCCAACCATAGAAGATGTGATTGCTGGCACGAGTTCGGCGATCGCGGCGGCGAAAGCTGCCGAAAGAGTGGCTCCAGTTATTGACATCGAAGAAGAGGGTCATGGGGAGGAGTCAACGTCGGATCAGTTGGTACAGCGTCCCAAAAGGACAGCTAAGGAAAGACTCCAGGAAACGGCCATTCAGCTTAAAGTGGCCGAACAGGGAGATATTTCCGTGGATGACTACCATCTCTCCCCCAACGCTGAAGATGCTAACTCAGGTTCGGGAGGCTTGCCTAGCAGGGAAGGTGTTCTTGTTCCTTCGATCGCCGTCCCTGAAAATCAAGAGGAGATGATCGAGGCCCTCGATCGTGAGCTTGAAGGGAGGGATCCTGCAAAGGGGAAAGCGCCGGCTTTGGATCGGTCAATTGAGACGATGAAATCCAAATTCGATGAAGAGACGGGGTCATCGTTTTTCAATACGGATCATGCCGATCCAATTGTTCCCCTTCCTCGAAGTGAAGAAGCCGCTGCTTTTGCTGCCTTAGGCGAGTCCGAGAAGAGGGGCGTTAGATCGCTCAAGATCGAGGTGCCAGCCAACGTTGATCTGCTTAGATGCCCAAGGAAGTTGGCGAACTACTTCTTCGATGTCATAGGTCCGATGGAACAAGCTCGGCTGAATACACACGAGGATTTGAGTCTGCCTTCCCAGATTTCCTACGGCGCTTTTAGGGTAAGTTCTATTTTTGGAGCTCTTTTTTACTTTAGAAATTCTTCGCTTTGGATTGATTTCATGACTTTGAAATTGATCTTCAGAACTGCATAATGGCAATCGAGACTGCTGATCGGATCCGCCAACTTCAAGATGGGGCCAAAGTCTTAAATGAACAGATCGTTCATCTAACTTCAGCGGGAGAAGAGTTACATCGGAAACTCAAGGCATCGGAGGCCAAGAATGCTGAACTTTCAGCCAAATTTGACGAAAGCGCGAACGAACATGCTCTTCGTCAATCAGAGTTGGAATCTCAGATCCGAGCTTTGAATTCGCAACTGAGTGATCATGAAGCCAACTTTGACCTGAAATTGGCCGAACTCAACTCTATTTTGGAGAGCAAAGACAAAGAGCTAGCTGACCAATCTGAGGAGTTGACTGCTCTTCGAAGAAGCAATGATGGAATAAAGGCTGAAGCTGCCAGCCTAACGGAGAGGAACTTGCTACTTCAGAAGGAGTCTAACGTCCTAAGGCGTGACCTTGAAGAAGAATTTGATAAGAGAAAGGATTTGATCCTTGCCGAATCAAGGCGCGACGTCCTAAGGGAGATGTTAGACCGGACTGTCGATGTTCCTACCGAGTTGAGCGAAGCCATTGCCATCGTAAGATTGACTCGTGAAGAACTTGGTCTTCCAGCGAGTTCATCCGATGAGGGTTCTGACGGGGACGCTGATGAATGATTTTCTTGCTTTTGCACTTGATCGATTTTGAAGTCCATGTATATAATGGCTCATGAAATCATCCATGTATATATGACTTATGAATGAAATCACTTCTGTTATTGCTGTGTTGTTTTTTGCTTTTCGAAGATAATTTTAATCGTTCGAAGAATTCTTACGATAATCGTTGAAAGAAATGATTGGGGCCCAATGTCTTAGTGCGTAGTAAAGAATGACGTCTCATTTTCACGTAATGCACTCTTCGAACATTTTCACGAGTTCGGAATGAAGAATTTAACACTTGGCGAACAACTTAGATGTAAAATCTGATTAAAATTTGGAACGATCTCTGAAATCGAACAAATGTAAAGAATGAGTATAACCAGTGTTGTATTATTGAAGTAGACCGCTAATGGGTCTTTGATACATTCGGGATCGTATGATTCGATCGATTACAAGATGTAGCCGTAAGGCACAGACATTGATCACTATTGGATCGTTTACATGAGACTGATGACGCTTGATTTCAAACGAGCCGCCAATTCGGATGACTTGGAGCTTTTGCCGAAGTTTGAACGAGTCCCCAGTTCGAGTGAACGTTGGAACTTCTGTCGAGTTTTGAACGAGTCCCCGGTTCGAGTGAACGTTGGAACTTCTGTCGAATTTTGAACGAGTCCCCAGTTCGAGTGAACGTTGGAACTTCTATCGAATTTCGAGCGAGTCCCCAGTATCTGCCGATGACCCTCATGCTACCTTCATCCCCCCCAGTGTTTGGGTGCGAAAAATGAGTAGGCGAACACTGGTCCTTCGACTTCGTTACCTGAAACAGAATCATTGGGAGACCAAAACCAAGAAACTCGTTATAGATGAAGACCACGTTAGAGTGTTCGTCAGATTTATCGACCCCGATCGGAGCGTTTTGAGCTCGAGTGTTCGCGGGTGATGTTTGTCATCATTCGACTCCAACTATGCCTATCATCTAAAAATGTTAGTACCAAATAATAAAAGCATCTTCCGATGGAGGAATAATAAAAATTGCGAAGTGGAAATAAAGGGTGAAGATTGATACCGCAGAACCTCAAAAATAGTATTTCTTCAGTTGTGTGACGTTCCAATTGAAGTCTACCGGTTTGGAGTCCATTGTTTCGAGTTGGTATGAACCTTTTCCGATCACTGCCTTGACGCGGAAAGGTCCCTCCCAATTTGCTCCTAGCTTCCCTTCGTTGGGTTCATCCTTCTTTGGTCTTTTGATTTTCAGCACATAATCACCTACATTAAAAGATCGATACCTGAGTTTTTTGTTGATGTAGTTTTCTGCCCTTTGCTTTTGTGCTTGTATCCGAACAAATGCCATATCCCTTTTTGCTTCGACCAGGTTCAGATCTACCAGCATGGTTTCTTTGTTGGCTTCTTCGGTGGAGTGGGCGAACCGAAGGCTGGGCTCCCCCACTTCCACCGGTATCAGCGCTTCTGTTCCGTAGACAAGTGAGAACGGTGTCTCCCCGGTACTGTGTTTTACCGTTGTCCGATGAGCCCACAGTGCTCCGGGGAGTTCGTTCGGCCAGTTGCCCTTTGAAACATCCATCCTTTTCTTCAAGTACTCGAGTATTGTTTTGTTGGAAGATTCAGCCTGTCCATTTGCGCTGGGGTGATAAGGTGTTGATGCAATTCGCTTGATCCCCCACTTTTCGAAGAAGGCTGTGATTCGCCTTCCCACGAACTGCTTACCATTGTCGCATGTGATCTCTTTCGGGATCCCAAAACGACAAATGATATTCTGATGAATGAATTTGATAATTTCCTGTTCACGAATTTTAGCCAAGGCAATAGCTTCCACCCATTTAGAGAAATAATCTGTGAGAATTAAAATAAACTTTACCCCACCGGGCGCTGTTGGAAGCGGCCCGACCAAGTCCATTCCCCACTTCATAAATGGCCACGGTGACGTGACCGAATGAAGTGGTTCTGCCTGTTGATGTATGAGATTTCCAAATCGTTGGCACTTGTCACATTTGCGGACGAATTCCTTGGCATCATCTGCGATCGTTGGCCAGTAGTACCCAGCTCTTATGATCTTTCGAACCAATGACTTGCTGCCGGAATGATTGCCGCATTCGCCTTCGTGAACTTCTTTCAGCACATAATTTGTTCTATCTGGCCCAACACACTTCGCCAAAGGGCCGCCAAACATTTTTCTGTAGAGTTGATTTTCAAGGAGGCAATATCTTGCTGCTTTGGCTTTAAGTGATCGGGCAGACTTCTTGTCATCGGGAACAGTACCTGCCTGCAAGTAGGACAAATATTTGCTTCTCCAATCCCAAGTTCGATTAACATTGTTTACCTCTTTAATGCTCCGACATAATGGAGATTCGAACAAGTGAACCACGGTCTCATCGAGTTTTTCATCGATGGCTGCTGCCGATGCAAGGTTTGCTAAAGCGTCTGCTTCGATGTTTTCTTCCCTTGGTATCTGGGCTATTTTCCACTCCTGAAAAGAAGTTAGAAAATTTTGTACCTTTTCGAGCAGCTGTTGCATCCTTGGATCTCGAACACAGAAATCGCCTTGGATTTGATTTACCACCAGTTGGGAATCACTTTTGATATCTATTCGTTCGATTTTCAAATCCTTCGCGATCTTTAAACCTGCGGCGAGGGCCTCATATTCGGCCTCGTTGTTAGTTTTTGCATGTAATTTGATCGCGTACCTGAGCTTTTCACCCGAAGGCGCAATCAATAGAATTCCGAGGCCAGTTCCTTTGACGTTGGAAGCTCCATCGGTGTACATTACCCAGATCCCGGGGTCTGGATCTCTCATCATCAACTCTTCCTTCTTTGCCTCCGGTAGAATATTAGCGCTGAAGTCCGCTACAAAATCAGCCAAAACTTGAGATTTTATGGCGGTACGAGGCTGGTAAGTGATATCATACTCACTCAGCTCGACCGCCCATTTCATTAATCGACCAGAGAGATCTGGCCGATGTAAAATATTTCGCAATGGGAACGTAGTTATCACGGATATTGAATGACATTGGAAATAAGGCCTTAATTTGCGTGCAGCAGTGACTAGTGCAAGTGCTAGTTTTTCTAGATGTGGGTACCTTGTTTCGGCATCTAACAGTGTTTTACTAACATAGTAGATAGGAAATTGGTTACCTCCATCTTCGCGAACGAGGACAGCACTTACAGCGACATCGGAAACAGCCAAATAGACCAGCAGCATTTCTCCTTCAATTGGTTTTGACAGAAGCGGTGGATTTGAGAGGTACTGCTTCAGTTCCCGAAGAGCTCTTTTGCATTCTGGTGTCCATTCGAAACCTTTGCTCTTTCTCAATACTGAAAAGAACTTGTGACACCGTTCAGATGACCTCGAGATGAACCTGCTGAGATAGGCTACTCGACCGGTCAGTTGTTGAACTTCTTTCTCCGTTGTCAGGTTCTCAGGGATATTTTCGATCGCCTTGATCTTGTCTGGATTTGCTTCGATTCCTCTTTGCGATACGATGAATCCCAAGAACTTACCGGATCCAACTCCGAACGCACACTTCTCTGGATTCAATCTCATGTTGAATTGTCTTAGTATTGTAAAAGTTTCTTCCAAATGAGTCAGATGATTTCCCTTCTCAAGAGATTTGACCAACATGTCATCGATATAGACTTCCATGGTTTTCCCAATCAAATTTTTGAACATAGTAGTGACCAGACGCTGATAAGTAGCGCCGGCATTCTTTAGGCCAAAAGGCATGACCGTGTAACAATAAGTTCCCATGTCTGTAATAAACGATGTCTTCTCCTGATCTGATGGGTCCATCGATATTTGATTATAGCCTGAATAGGCATCCAAAAAACTCAGCATCCCGTGGCCCGCCGTCGAATCGATCAATCTATCGATGTGAGGCAGTGGGAACGAATCTTTTGGGCAAGCTTTGTTGAGATCGGTATAGTCGACGCATACCCTCCATTTGCCATTTTTCTTAGGTACTACGACCGTGTTCGCAAGCCATTCTGGATATTTTACTTCTTTAATGAACCCATTTGCTAACAGTCTTTCCACCTCATCATTGATTACCTTCCTTCGAAAACCTCCATTTGGTCGTTTCTTTTGCTTCACCGGTCGATGTTTCGGGTCGACATTTAACTTGTGCGTGGCGACTTTTGGATCGATTCCCACCATATCTGCATGGGACCAAGCAAAACAATCAGAGTTGTCCTTGAGGAAGGATATGATTTTTGCTTTTACGTCGATGTCCAATTCAGCTCCAACATAAACTTTCCGATCAGGATTATCATCGAACAATGTTACTTCCTCAAGTTCTTCTATCGTAGAGTCTCCAGCTTCTTGTCTATGCGGTTCTCTCACACACGGTGGAACCTGTGCGAAGTCGCCTTCGACTTCGGATTCCGGTAGCTGCGTTTGATCGCACAACAGAGCCGAAGTGAAGCTTTCGTTCACGGGTCCCACTAGCTTACATGGTGAAACCTGTGCGAAGTCGCCTTCGACTTCGGATTCCGGTAGCTGCGTTTGATCGCACGACGGAACCGAAGTGAAGCTTCCGACCACAGGTTCCACTAGCTGTGATTGCTACAATCGGAAGCCTTCCTTGACAGCTACTGAGTAACAGTCTCGTGAAGCCTGTTGCTCGCCTCTGATTTCGCGAATTCCCCATGGGGTAGGGAACTTTACAACTTGATGCAAAGTCGATGGAACTGCTCCCATAGCATGGATCCATGGTCGACCCAAAATCACGTTATATGCCATTTCGCCCTTCATCACCTGAAACGACGTCTCACTCTCCACTCCTTCTGCATAGGTTTTGATTGTAATTTCCCCAACGGTCACCTCACTTGAATTGTTGAAACCAGACAGGACCGTTGAGCGAGGCACAATCTTATCGCTCAACTGCAATTGTTCAACCACCCTTGCATGTATGATGTTAACCGAACTGCCAGCATCGATTAACACTCTTTTCACATCGGCGTCATCGATCCTTGTTGTTACCACAAGTGCATCATGATGGGGATGAATCCTTCCATCGAAATCGGAATCCCCGAACACGATTTCATCGGTCATATCATCGCGTGTTCGTTTGTCTCGTGTGAAAGAGACCTTTGCATATTTCTTCGTAGTGTAGGTTACCCCACAAACACCATCTCCTCCGGTAATAACATTCACCGTTTTCCTGGGAGCAGGAGGTTTTGGTGGTTCATCGTCTTTCTTCCTATTGAAATTGTTTCGTCCTCTCTCAGTCAAAAATTCGACCAAGTGACCCTTTTCCAGCAAGCTGGCCACTTCATACCTCAGCGCCTTACATTCTTCCGTTGTATGGCCGAAATCATGGTGAAATGCACACCACAGAGTTTCGTCCCTAGTATTTGGACTTGACTTTATGCGACCTGGGAATTTCACAACTTTGTCACCCATCCCTTTCAAATGATTCACCAGATTTGGTGTCGATATGCAAAAATTGTATTCCGTTACTTTTGGAGGCAGTGGTCGATCTTTTGGAACCGAGGATGTGTTTGGCTGGGCTTTCTTTGATTGATTTTTGGAGCTACCAGCTTCGTGGTTGTTGCTCCCCATTCGATGGAAACTGTAGGGCCCCCATCGTTGGTCCCTGTAGTCTCTTCTGTCATTATCAACCCTCCTTGCCGGCCGGTCATAATGATAATTATTTCGGGCTAGCTGCAGTTCTTCCTCTTCAGCCCTGATCCTCGTCTCGCACTCGAGGTACGATACATCGAAAGTCCATGCATCAATCTCCCTAAGACGATCTTTCAGTTTCCATGCCTCAATTGAATCAGTGCGCAAGTTGTTAGCAAAGGTCAAACATGCCCACCTTTCTTCGAGATTTGGTATAAGAATTTTCTCATCGTTAAATCTTTTTAGAAACTGCTTGATAGTTTCCCCGGGTCGCTGCCTTACGTTCAAGATGTCTTCGACCCTTGGTGCTATCTTTTTTGCTCCCGTATGTGAACGAATGAATTTCGCTGACATGTCATCGAAACTTAGTATTTCGTTTTCGGGCAACTGTAAATACCATTTCAGCGCTGCCCCCTTCAATGTCTCACAAAACTTTTTAAGGCTGACCGAATTGATCTCCTCCGAGGTCAAGTCATTTGCCTGAACCGCAACCGAAAACATATCAATGTGATCCCTCGGATCTGTGGTTCCATCGTATCTCAAGCTTTCTGGTAACTTGAAAGTCTTTGGTATAGGTAGTGGGGCTGCGCTTGCTGGAAAAGGACGTTTTGAGATTGACTTTGTAACGCCTTTGTCAGCCAATTTTGGAACGCCTGGCAATTTCTCCATAAATGACTTGATTTCATTGAACTTCTTATCGATGTTATCATTCATCATGGTCTGCATTGTTGCCATCATTCTTACTTCTGCTGTGACCGATGCCGGAGCTCCCATAGCTTCGGCGGCTGTACCCGATCCCCCTGATCCGACCCCTGCTGCAAGTCCCCCTGTTACGGCGCCCTGAGGAACCGAAGTCGGAATGCTTGCTGGAGGTGTGATCGGTGGGGTAGGTGCCTTACTTCCGATAGAATTAGATAGTGCCTTCAATTGCTCCTGTATCATTTCGAACTGAGCATCATGCCGCTTCAGATACGCAAACAGTGCTGCGTTTGCGCTTCCAGAATCAGTTTCGACTGCATGCTCTTCGCCTGAACGCCGCGCTTGGCGTGCGTTCAACTGTGAACCAGCAGGAATGTTGTCGTGAGTTGGATCCTGCTCGTTGTTGGTAGATTCATCGACCGCTTCAACATGGGCCGGAACATGAACCCCGTCATTGGGATTGAGTAGCTGTTGACCGTTCAAAGCGTCAATGTTGCGTTCATCTGCCATTTCAGGATAAGAAAGCAAACGTAAGTAGTATCAAGCGGTTCAAATTTCGGAATAAATCGATTGCCTAGGCCCCACGGTGGGCGCCAAACTGTATTTCCCAAAAAATATATCAGGTTTTACAATTAGATTTATATTTAGTTGAGTCTTAGGCGACCGTTTTATATCTCAATTTGATCGTTTGACAGGCAGTTTACGTGAACGAATTAATCGACCTCAAGAGTTTGATGCGGAAATAATTCTAAAATCGATGTCAAATAGATTCGGTATTAAATGAATTCGATGTCAATTAAATCCGATGTCAGGCAAGGATATGAATGCTGTCTAACAAATTCGAACTCAATGAAAAGACAATGATATATGATGAAATGACTTCGTTTTATCAAGATTCACAATTATCCGAACACGATTATGATACTTGAATCAACGAAAATAATAGCGATACGATGACAACTAAGTGAAATGAATAAACGTAACACAGTAACGAATGAACAAACGTAATCGACAACAGATCCGATGAACAAATCAAACAGCTGACAAATGAATGACGATAACAGATTGTCCCAGTTAAACACAGATTTAAAGATGTTACGATCAAGATAGATGCAGATCTAAACGAAGCAAGCAACAATTAAATAATCAAAGCAGTAAAGGCTTATTGTATTTGATGGATCGATGGATGTTGCTTCAATGGAAAGAACAGGTCTCCCTCCACGTTTGAGCCAAATCACGATCGAAGCTTTAAATACAATGACGGTTTCTGATGTAACAAACTGATAAAGGTAAATGACTGTTGAATATCTTCTTAACAAGAGAATAGTGGTTTGAAGAATAGAGTAATATTTTGCTCAGATGAACGTATCCAAAAATGAAAATATAGGGCCCTATTTATAGGTTGAAATGGAGGAGAATCCCCAAACCCTAGCAGACTTCCACTTCCCCACGTTTCTCATCCCACTGTTGCACGTCGTCATCTGCTCCACTAAATCCGCTTTATCTGTTCCGATTTTTTAGAGATGAGGGTCAGTTTGATCTGATCTTCAATAATGTTGTCTCCGATTTTATCCGATCAACATCGCATAACCGAACCAAATCAAACCGAAGCAAACTCTTTCCGATCTCATATCTTTTCGAAGTGAATACGCATATCGGATGCGATCGAGTTTGCTTCTTTCGTGATCGGACAGAAAACAGACCAATACACTATGCTTCCTTGCATATGTATGTGAACGATTCCATTCACTTTCTAAAAAGGATTACCATGTTCAAATATCTTGACTAAAGTCTCCGTTAACAGTATGTATGCGCAAAAATAGTTGTCTAGCTTCTTTAAATAATCCTCGGTGAAATAGTCTGATTATTTTTTTCATTCTCTCCATTATTTTCCAATGGAAATGTTACGCACACCTCGAATATTGATCAATTTACATATACCTAAATTAATTTGACCTATGTCCGAATGATTTCTATAGTAGGTAAACCTCATATATGATGAGTGCAAGTACAACCTTGCTTTTAGCTAGCAATAAAGAAAATTTCAATGTTGGCCCTCTAAGAAATATCTTTTCCATATAGGTCCCAACTAAAGTTGGAAAAATAAGAACTTGAATATCACCTGTAAATAAATTGAGAAACATAACAGGTGAAGGAGTCAAACATGTAAACCTTAAGGGGTCGTTTGGTACGGAGACAGTTTATACATGGATTAGTTATGAAGGGATTAATAATACTTGAATTAACAATATGGGGATTACTTTTTGTTTGATGTTTGGTACATTGTATTAAAATTGGAGATGTAAGTTATCATTTACAATATTTAAATTTAACTTATTTTGAAGTTAAAAAGAAATGAGTTTACAATTATGCCTTTTGATGCTTGACTTTAATTGGCTTCTAAGAAAAATAGAAGGATAGTTTTGTCATTTTGCTCCTTTATCCATGTATAGCTAATATATGGATTAGTTATCCCACATAAAATAATACCGCAATTCAGGTATAAACATGGATTGTTTATACATGAATGAAAAAAGTAACCAAATAAGGGATTAGACAAGGAATAAGTTTATACCATGACTAATTAGTCTTATCCCCTACCAAACATCCCCTAAGTTATTACTAATAAGTATAAGATTATTTAGTTATTAATTTGTATAAGACGAGATTTTATAAAGAAAACTTTGACAAATGACTAAGTTGTTACTATTATTAATTATTATATCATTACTAAAGTCTTCACATACTTTGTAATATTTAATTTCTCGGTTTTGGTAGCTTTAATTAACACATCATTTGACATAAGGTTCTATTGTATTTTATGTAAACAGTCGTAGTTTTTATCTAATAGTAGTTGCTTGACGATCAATGAAAATCATAAATGTACTAAAGTTAACTGGAAATAGTGAAATTGTATTATAAAAGAAACTTGTATATCTAAGACATAAAACCAATAAACAACCAAGAGATATGCGACAATTAATTGATCAGTTCTTCAAGTGTTCTTGACAAATATGACTTCAATTATCTCTTTAAAAAATTATAATACCTTTAAAGCTTTACATCTTTTCCATTCGCTCCAAAAACTAATAATTTTATATGGATACTGCCAGGAGATGGAGTCAAAATTGAAGTACATCCTTATGATTCAACCAAAGGGCGTGTTTGCCACCACACTGGCTGGTTGGTGCATTGGTCTTACCAGATTGTTCCGTCATGCAGCAGAACAATCTTCACCTAACTAGAAATACCTTTGAAAGATAGAGGATTTGAACCTGTAATGTAATCTCTCCCTTATTTTCCTTTAATTGATAGGATAAGTTTACATTTATTGCTATTTCTCTTTACCAACGAAATGGTTGACTAAGATATCTCATGTAGTATATATTTCGTTATAGGACTTGTTCTAGTAATCCGTATATTTTCATTTACTACATGAATAAAATCTTTGACGTGATAAACATTGAAAAATGAGAGCAAACTTCTCCATAACTGTTATTTTTTCGGTGTTCTTCCTCTATGGTAATCCTAACATTTTGTGCATACACTAATTGTTTAGATATAGTCATCAAGTTAAGGAATCCACTTTCTTTTCCAGCAACATTGATGGAGATAACATGTGAAAATGACTCTTTAATTTTCGTGTGCGCTCTATTTTACATGATATATAAATTACTCCATGTTTATGCTTATATAGTACAAACTAAATTGACATTCTGCAGGTTCTCATTCAGCCAAATTCACAATAAAGAACAATTGCCCTTACACTGTTTGGCCAGCTACACTTACTGGCAAAGGATCGCCATTGTCCACAGGATTTGAATTAGCATCCCAAGCTTCACAAAATTTTGTGGTACAAGATTCATGGTCAGGACGAATATGGGCCAGATTTATTTGCTCTTATGACGCGACTGGAAAATTCACTTGTCGAAGCGGAGATTGTGACTCTGGCCAAGTAACGTGCAATGGTGCTGGTGCAAAACCACCAGCAACCCTGGTAGAGTTTACATTAAAAGGGTATGAAGGAAAGGATTTTTACGATATTAGCTTAGTCGATGGTTTTAATTTACCTGTCTCCGTTGTCCCTCTAAATAGACATGATTGCAAAACAATAAGTTGTCCTGTGGATATTAATAATCGAGGATGCCCAAATAGCTTAGCGGTAAGAGAGCCAGGTGGTGGTATCATTGGGTGTAAAAGTGCATGTGTGGCATTTGGACAGCCAGAGTTTTGTTGCACTGGTAGATATGCTTCTCCAAGAACTTGCAAACCAACAAAATACTCTTTGATATTCAAACATCACTGTCCTCAAGCTTATAGTTATGCTTTTGATGATCGAACTAGCACATTTACATGTACTAAAGCTGACTACCTGATTACCTTTTGTCCGTAATTATACTAATATTGTATGAAAAGCGATTGTCTATTTTTAGAGAGACAGACATCTCATTATTTAGTTTTTCATCAAAAGTACTATTGCCAACTTCGTTTGCTTTCTCGCGAGCTCAAATTTTACTTAGCATCTTTCCTTTTTCACGTTATAAGTGCATATCTATATGATTGTATATTTACAGATTGTGGAAAGGTTTTTTTTCCTGTAAGTAATTGCATAAGCAAATTAACATTTTAATGGGCGTTTGGCCATAGATTCCCAAAAAAAATTGAGTTGAAAAGTTGTATGTGGAAGTTGAAGTTGAAGTTGTGATTGGACTTTTTTTTTCTTTCAAAAGGTATCTTGTAAAAAAGTTGAAAAATTCCCACAAAGTTATAACCAGACCATTTTTTTATGGCCAACCGGCCATAAAAATTAGTTGTGATTTGATGCGTTTACATATAATTTTATCCTATAGTAGTCAATGATTAACTTAATAACTTTCTGATAATATCAGCAAACATTTAAAAGTAATTCTATATGTGCTTAGGTATGTTAATACAAAAAGGGAATACTGAAGCATTTGAGGTTGTATTTAGTATGGGGGAAAACATTTTTCAGAAAGACGAATAAATGGAAGAAAATTGAAAATCACGTGAATTATAAGAACGACGAGAAATAATCAAGGGAAACAAAGAAATCGGCCCCACAGGAGGGAACGAAAAATCTGAATGACACAGAGGTTTAAATAGCAATTTAGTGATTAAATACATGAATGGTGTATCATTGATTAAATACATGAATGGTGTGAATTTAATATTTGCTTCACTGCAATAGTGGAAGTATTATTACACAAAATGAAATTGCATTCACTACTAAAAAAACTGAATCTGCGACCACCAAATCGGTCGCCGATCGGTCGCCAGGTCGACCGATCGGCGACCGATACGGGTAGTCGGAAAATTCATGGTAGCAAATAGCCCTGCGACCGAAAAACGGTCGATATTTCGACCACCATGCGACCGAATTTCGGTCGCACAATAGATCACATACAGTGACCAACTATGCGACCGATTTTCGGTCGCACATCCTAGTGCGACGGAAAATCGGTCGCATACTTGGTCTCATTTGTGGGAATTAATGGTGACCAAGTATGCGACCGAAAATCGGTCGCATACATGGTCTCTGTTGTGACCGCTATGCGACCGAAAATCGGTCGCCAAACCTGTAAAAACCTGCAATAAAAATCCTGCAATCAGGCACATCGCAACAGCAAAAACCAGCAAAAAACAGCACCTGGACAGCAATAAACAGCAATAAAACAGCAATTTATCAACTAAGTAAGCATGTCACAATCAGCAAATGATATTACATAAATCATATTGTGTGTTTATGTACATTACAGTAGGTAATTAATAATAAACTACAAAGTACAAATTGGTTCAATCAACTTCATCATCCGATTCATAGTGACTAGCATTATATATATTTACAACAATCACTATAATTAATCACTATAATTAATATCCCAACAATCACTATAATTAATCCCAATAATCACAACCCTATATTTAAAGTTCATCAACCCAAAACAACTTACTCGACATCACATTATATATAATAAACTATTATAACTAACAACTAACATGTTAACAACATATATAGGCTCTCCATTATTTATAAATATATATATATATATATATAATTAAATTCGGATTATTAAACCAAAAAAAAAAAATTACCTCTACTTTGTATTGGATCCAATGGCAAGAAAGTATGAGTTACCAATGTGCTATCCACCCAAAAACTACAAAAAAAGTGAATTAAAAAGTCATTATATGAGTTTTTAAAAAAATAACAAAAATTACTAAAAAATGAAATTTACCTTGAATTTGTAGGTTTAGATCGTGTTAAATGTTAATATGGAGGTAATAGAGTAGTAATTTAAAGTTATATGGGGTTTATAATGGTGGGAAGTTGATTATGGGGTGGGGGGGTTCGGTTTTTAGGGATTGGGTGGGTTTTGGGAATTTTGAAATGGGGAAGAAAGGGGTTCTGCCCCGTTTTTAGTTACAGTTATGCGACCGACATGCGACCGATTGTCGGTCGCATAGCTGTGACTAATTTTTCAGAGACCGATTTTCGGTCGCCACTTTTTTTCGTTGAATGTGCGACCGAAAATCGGTCGCACAACTGTGGAGACCGAAAATCGGTCGCATGATGGTGGTCTCAGATTCAGCTTTTTTTAGTAGTGATTTAACACGAACAAAAAATAACCAACTTATTTGGTAAAGACTTTTTTTGCATATCATATGATATTCTTGCCATATATGTAGCGAACAGAATCGTAGAAATTGATGGATTATGAAACTTTTAATGTCTTTCCAGAAATGCTTATCCTTGTTTGATCAAGTAGATCAGATTTAGTACTATGCTTACCTTGACCAAGAAAATGGATGACCATAAATTTGACTTCTGTTTTAGAATTTCTTATATAAACTCAAACCATGTCCCTTTTCATAGTATATCTTATACAATAAAATCTCTGACCAATAAAGCATTCAAAAATGGCAGTAAATTTCTCCATGAGTGTTATCTTTTTTATGTTCTTCCTCTATGGTAATCTCGATCATTTTTGCCTATCATCTAATTACTCGACTGTTTTCTATATAGTCGACATATATATAGCTAGCCAATCTATATTTACAGCATGTTGTTTACTAGACTTTACATCATAGGAGTATCAATCTTGTTTTCCCTTTTTTCCAGATCTGTACATTAGTAGTTATGTTAATGTTAATGTTTTTGCGATGTTGTTAACATTGCAGGGTCTCATGCAGCCAACTTCATAATAAAAAACAATTGCCCTTACACGATTTGGCCAGCTACACTTACTGGTCAAGGACCCCAATTGCTAACAGGATTTGAATTAGCATCACAAGCTTCACAAACTATTCAAATGCCAAATTCATGGTCAGGGAGAGTATGGGGAAGATCTCTTTGCTCGACCGACGCCACAGGAAAATTCAATTGTGGTAGCGGAGATTGTGGGACTGGCCAAATAACTTGCAATGGTCTTGGCGCAGCTCCACCAGCATCACTTGCAGAATTCACATTAGGAGGTTTCGGGGGAAAAGATTTTTATGATATTAGTTTAGTCGATGGTTTTAATCTTCCGATCTCTGTTGCTCCTCAAAATAGACCTGATTGCAAGTCAACAAGTTGTCCAGTTGATATCAATAATAAAGGATGTCCAGATGAGTTAGCAGTGAAAAATCCAACAGGTGGTGGTATCATTGGGTGCAAAAGTGCATGTCTGGAATTTAATCTGCCACAGTATTGTTGCACTGGTCAATATGGTACTCCACAAACTTGCAAACCATCAACATACTCTTTACATTTCAAAAGTCTGTGCCCTCAAGTTTATACTTATGCTTATGATGATGCAACTAGCACATTTACATGTAATACTGGAGCTGACTATTTGATTACCTTTTGCCCATGAGTTTGTCACATGAATTTTTAGAGAGATTTCATGTAATAGAGCTGTGATTTAGTTACCATTTGTCCAGCCACACTTGATCCATCCGGAAATAAAAAGGACGAATGCCTTTTGTTAAGTCTGTTTTTCTCACTCTGTCCCATTTTACATAGCTAGCATATTATTTTCTCTTTTAATGTCATTTTTTTGACTGTTTAAAGTAATGTTTATCGATGGCAAGTGAAACAATTCCTCCCAAATAAAATCGAAGTTCTACTAGAGGAGATAGGTAAATGCGATTCCTCCTTATTTGAAAGAGAAAAGCGCGGAGATGTGCGAATAAAGAATCCTCAGCCCTTTATGAAGATTCTAATGGTAAAATTTCGTTTAGATTCAGTTTAATATCCAAGTTCATAATTCACATAGATAATTTTGTTTGACTTTCGTTTTTCAAGTAACATAGATCAGTTATCTCTCCTGTTAGGATGAAAAGGATACTACTACTACTTAACCCTCAACATTGACTAACTTGCTGTCACCATTTTCTCTTGGAAAGTTTTCAAAACTAGTCAGATCATACTAAAATATTATCCTAACATGGCCCAAGTTTTATTTAAATATTTTGCAGCCACACAGCCACACCATTGAAATATACTATTGGGGTATCAAACTTGTATATCATTAGGGTATACGTATACTAGAAAAGTATACAAGGGATATACTGCAGCTATGTGGTATATGTGGCTATGGAATGAAATATTTTTAGCCAAATGGCCAGCTCACTTAAATATTTTTAAATGTGGTTATTTCAAGTTCAAAACAAAATTCACGGGACATACATGGTAAAAATCTCTTTTCTCTTTGTAGCACTATTATCAATTAATGTCGTGATCCAAAAACGGGAGAATCGACACTAGACAACACAACCCCTATGAAGCGAACATATATTTTTGTGTTGCCTAATAAATACTACCTACGTCTCGTTTTATTTGTCCTATTTATTTTTACATGTCCCCTAAGAAATCATTAGGTATTTTTGATTATTTTACCCGCCATATTATTCTCTGTTCAATAAATGTTAACTCTTCTTTCTACTTTTAAGATCAATTGATATTATGGGCAAAGTGGAAAAAGATAGTTAATTTTGCCTTGAACTCCTAAACGAACAAATAATTTGAGATGGCTATTTATAGTAAGGATGACAGATAAAACGAGACGGGTGACTACACACTAAGTTAATTGCACAAACGCCTAATTTGTTTATACTTAATAGATATTTGTATTTTTTTTGATAGAAACACGACTGTCATTAAGATAAAATCACGGGGATTACATAAAAGGTTCGTACGGCTATTAAGATGTTCTGTACTCTGAATATTACACATACTATTACTAGGGATAGAGACGGCATTAAGCGCGTTCAAGTTTTCTAGAGAAGATAACTTAGTACAATTACTATCCGAAACCTTAGTGTCAAAAGATATGCCTACATTGTCTTCTATCACAGCTTTTTCAATGAAATCTGGTGGCACCACAAAATGAAAGATGAAATTTCCTTTGGACTGACTGGGAGCTCCCTTAGCTAAGAGATGCGCGACCTTGTTACCTTGTCGAAAGTTATGCCTGATTATTGGCATTTCCAGTTTGTTCATCATTAACCTGCAATCGTTAATTATAGAAAAATAAGTAGCCGTAGGCTTTTCCAAAAGATGAATAACATCAGTGGAATCAGTTTCTATTTCTAGGGGAGAATACTTTTGTTGGACTGCCAACGATAAGCCATAGTGGAGAGCTGATAGCTCAACATAAGTAGAATTTAAACCATTAACCACCTTATAGAAACCTAAGATCCAATCACCATTACAATTTCTGAAAATCCCTCCAATGCTAGCATTGTGATTCTGGTTGTTATAGGCTCCATCTATATTAAGTTTAATGACATTATGCTTAGGAGGATGCCATGATACCTTGATGTACCTAGAGCTAGCAAATCTAGGCTCTTTTGATGTAAGAAGCTTAAATTCAATAGTTCTAGTATGGACTTGAGCACAGGTCAGGTCGTTAGATAAGTTATGAACATTATTTTTATTATGACTCAACCATAGATTCCAAAGAGCGAAAGAAAGGAGCTCATACCAAGTATAGTATCTAGAAGCTTTAGTAGAGGAAAGATCCCTTAACAAACCCAACCATTTATTATTTTCAGGAATAAGCATTGTAATGGCGCAGCTGGACCAAAATTTTTTTGCTAGGGTACACCCTAAGAAGATATGAAATTCAGTTTCATGCTCACTTTTGCAAACTGGGCAAGTGGGGTCAATATTAATACCAATTCTATGTAGGTAGGAACGAGTAGGTAGTCGATGGTGTTGACTTTACCATAAAAAGTATTTAATTTTATTTAGAGTATCAATTTTTAAATCCAATCAAACTCATTCCTCACATGTTGGTAATTTTCAATTAAAGCATACGTAGAAATTAATGGAAAAATACCATTAGCATTAGGCTTCTAGGTAGGGTAATCTATTTCCCCAGTTAAGGAGGAGGAAGTAGTGATCATGGATTTGATATCCTCAGGTAATTCAAGAGAAATTTTAGAAGAATCCAAATTGTTACCATTAGCAAGAAATGCAACTTTAGCATTTGATTCATCAAGGATAAGAGGGTCACTAATAAAACTCCTAAGAATTTGCCTGATGGGGAGCCAACTTTGATCTCATAGTGCAGTGTGCCTACCATTACCAATTACCCAATGAGTATTAGAATTGCAAATTGTCCAGCCTTTATATAGGATGTTCCAAATAGAAGATTGAGCCTTAGTAGTAGGTCTATGGATGTATTTCTCACTAAGGACCTTAACCTAAAGAGAATTAGGGCATAAGAGAAATCTTCAGGTTAACCCTGTAAGCATAGCCAGATTCTTAGTTTTTGCCTTAGTAATAGAGAGACCACCTATATGTTTGGGCTTGGAGATAGTATCCCAAGAAATGAGATGAATTTTCTTCCTAGTATTAGTAGTACCCCAGATGAAGTTTCTTTGAACTTTATCAATCATATTCAGGGTTTTAGAGGAAAGAGAGTGAAATTGCTTGATATGATTAAGATTGGTATTAAGAGTTGATTTAATTAAAGTTACCCCCCCCCCCCCTCCCAACTAGGTTAAAAAATGAGTTTTCCAACTTGAGAGTCTAGATTGGAGATTGTCTAGTAGGAATTGGTAATCACTGAACCTTGGCTTATGATTTAAAATAGGAAAGCCAAGATATTTTCAAAGCAGTGCCCTACTTGAATATTAAGAATGGAACCCAGATGACAAGCATACTACTATTGATATTTCTATAGAAAATAATTTTAGATTTAGAAGTATTGACTTTTTCTCCAGAGAGATCACAAAAGAGATCTAGAGTTCTCTTAATAGCCAACACTGATTTTTCATTAGCTTTGGCCATAAAAGTAAGATCATTCGCAAAGAGGAGGTGAGAGATCTCAGGACCTTTTGGAGATATTTTAATAGGATTCCAAATATTAAGATCCACCTTGTGGTTGATATAAATGAAAAGGAGTTCCAAACAAAAGAATAAAGATATAAGGTGACATAGGATCACGTTGCCTAGTGCCTCTACTAGGGTAAAAGGATGGGGTTTTAGGGCCATTTACCAGGATAAATATAGAGGAAGTAGTAATACATGAAAAAATGAGTTTGGAAATATTGGGAGGAAATTTAAAAAAATTAACATAGTACGAATGAATGACCACTCAATTCTATCAAAAGCCTTCTCCAAATCTATTTTAACGATCATTTCACCTTTAGTACCTTTCATGTGAGTGAACTTATGAATAATTTTTTGAATAATAATAGCATTATCAGATGCTCTTCTATTTTTAAGGAAGCTAGCCTCGTAAGGATTAATAAGGTTATCAAGATGAGGCTTAATACGATTGCCAATAATCTTAGTGCTAATTTTATAAATTGTGTTGCAAAGGCCTATGGATCTAAAATTTTTAATATGGGCAACATTTTTAAATTTAGGAATTAAACATAGATAAGTAGTATTTAAGAAAGCAGGAGTATCACTAGTAGTAAAAACTTGGTGACAAAGGGATTTAACAGAATTACCCACTATATCCCAATACTTTTGAAAGAAGAAAGGGTGAAGGCCGTCCGGACCAGGGGCTTTATAAAGTTTAAAGGAAAAAACCGCTTGAATAATTTCATTGTCCATTAAAGATCGGTCTAGACTAGATAGGTCCGTTTTAATATATCATTTGTTATCATCCTTAATAGGACAAATAGGACTAGTGTCATGATTGGTGGTATATAATTGCTCGAAGTAGTTTGTCACGTGGGTAGATAATTCATTGTGATCAAAGATAATATTGCCCATATTATCCTGAAAATGAGTAATGGTATTCTTTCTGCATCGATTAAGAGTGGTAACTTGAAAGAATTTTGTATTAGCATCGTCTTGATTTAGCCAGTCGACCCTAGACTTTAGACGTCAAAATTCCTCTTCATTTTTTAATAAATTGTTAAATTCAGAAACTAAACTATCTTCTAGGTTATGAAGAAAGTAACTAGTGGGGTAGTTTGGAGAGGACTGAACACCATTAATTCTAGCTAAAAGATTGGCTTTCTTTTTGAAAATATTACCAAAAAATATTTTGTTCCAATTAATAATTTCTTGTTCAAACAGTTTTGAGGCATCGTGGAAAGATCTATTGAGCCAAGCATAATCTATAATATTTCTAAAGTCAGGATGTGAAGCCCACGTGGACTTAATTCTAAAGGGCTTGTTATTATTATGATTAAGTTTCTTATTAAGACTAATCAAATGGGGTGGTGGTCAGAATAAGTCTTAGGTAAGTGAATAATCGAGGCATCTTTAAAAATTGTAACCAAATCATTGTTAGTCAGGCACATATCCAAGCGCTCCATTATAAGGTTGTCTTTATTCTTACTATGATTAGACCAAGTGTTTTTTGGTCCTTTAAAACCTAGATCAATTAAATTTCAATAACTAATACAATTCCAAAAAGGCAAAAGTATTTTTATGTTTGATAGGCATGCCTCCACATTTATCTTTTTAATGGAGAATTTGATTGAAGTCTCCCCCTACAAGCCAAGGCCCTTATAGGTATCATATATACTTGCAACATTGTTCCATAAAATATTACGATTAGTACTAGAAGTACTAGCATACACAGTCGAAAAAAGCCAAGAAAAGCTAGAAGAGTTATGATGTACCTTTATCATTGCTTGAACCTCATTCCCATTTATATGGACATTAGTGATACTAACCATATCATTTTTCCAAAGCAGTGCAATTCCACCAGAGCGACCCATAGTTGGAACTTAAGCATAGTCGCTAAAGTTAAATCGAACCCTAAGATCGTGATGATCCTCCATTTTTGTTTCAAGAAGAGCAACAACAACTGTCCTGTAAACTTCTATAATAACATCAAGATTCCTACGAAAATCTAAACAGTACTTTAGCGGCGGTTCTGAAACCGCTGGTAAACCATAAAACGAAATTGGTAGAATGAGTATCCTGGCAGTTTAAAACCGCCACCAAAATTTTAAAACCGCAGCTATAAGACACTCTCCAAAACCGCTGCTATTTATTGCGTTTAGCGGCGGTTCTGCCAGCAGTTCTAGAAAACCGCTGCTAAAGTGTGTTTTGTACAGCTGCTTAGGCGACAGTTTAAAACTACTGGTAAATTTTTTTGGGGCGGTTAAAAACCGCCGCTAATTGATAAAAAAACCGCTGCTAACAGCCGATTTTTTTGTAGTGTTACATTCTATATTATGATACTAATTTGCTTATTCATGTTAGGGTTAGGGTTTTGTTCAAGAACCATGTCTGTTTCAGGATCAGTCTTTAGTGTTGGGTTCAACACTACAACATACTTCCCCACTAGCTTGTTTGATGGGGCTCTCATATCTAATGAGCATTTGTAGAGAGATGATGACTTGTGAGTATGACTTTTTTGTCTATTCTTTCCTTGAATAGGAGAATGGCTATTTCCTTGTAGAGAGATTGATGACCTGTGAATATGACTTTTTTGTCTATTCTTTCCTTGAAGAGGAGAATGAATGATTGTATCTTGATTATTCGTGTATTTATTTTTTAGGCCTAAATCTTAATCATTTACCTATCTCAATTACTAAGTGCATTTATTTATTTATTTTTCCTTTCAACACCACTTAATAGGTTTGAATAGATCTTAAATATAGTGTTATTATCAATAAGAGATTGCTAAAAGATTTTGTGAAGATAACTTTTCACCACTACGGTACCACCTAATGTATAATCACCACTGCACGATCAACACCACTGCTACCACTTCCACCATCACAACTAGTGTGAACTAATATTTTATAACTTTTATATAGATCTGAATTATTCAGAAACTACCGAACCGACAAACAATTGTTCATTTGAGTAATAGGAAGTGACCCAGTCAGTCAATATTTCATTTTTGTTTGTATAAATTCTGTACGAGAGCCTATTTTAAAAAACTCATTTAGGTTTTAGTTAATTTTTTAAAATTATGTAATTCTTAATCACTATATTAAACTTTAAATCATGACGCTACACTATGCCTAACTTCACAGTTCACACCTTGATTTAAAAGCATATAAAACTTGAAGATACAGAGGAGAAAAGAAAAAAGTAATTGAAGATATTTTCCCTCTTCTTCAAAAACCCTCTCCTTCCCTTACTCTACTCCACTCCACAGCTAGTTACAATGACTGACCGTGACCGAACTCGTGACCGCGACCGTGACCGAGAAAGGGATAGAGATAGAGACAGAGATCGTAAACGTGACCGCGAAGATCGTGACCGTGACCGAATTCGAGACCGTGACCGGGAACGTTCATACACACCAGACCATACCCGACCCACTAAACACACCCGTTCCCGAACCCGTTCCCCTTCAACTGACCGTCACCGTCATCACCGTTCCCGTTCTCCAATTGACCGTCACAGCCGCCACCGTAGTCACCACCGCCGCCACAGTCCCTCACAGGACAGTCCTCCAAGGAAAAGGCACAAAGATGATGGCAGCGACAGGCGAAGAGAGGCTTCGGTTTCGGATTTCGTCGACGGGATAGCGAAGGAGCAACAGAAACAAAAGAAGAAGAGTAAAAAGGAGGATAATGAAGGAGGAGGAGGAGATGTTGAGATGATGGATGAGGATGAAATTGAGATGATGAAGAAATTAGGGATACCAGTAGGGTTTGATTCTACTAAAGGAAAGCCTGTGGCTGGGAATGATGTAGGTGCTGTTAGGAAAGTCACTAAACGCCAGCCTCGACAGTATATGAATCGTCGTGGCGGGTTTAATAGGCCCTTGCCTGCTGAGCTCAATCGCTGATTCTTTTTCCCCAAGGTTAGGGTTTTGATGTGCTTCCTACATTATTTGGTATTAGAGAGTTAATTGTATGTGTATCCTAGTATTAATTGTTTGAGGTTCTTTATGGAATTATGATATGTTCCTTTGTTTAAAGCATAGTGAGCTTTCTTCCCATTTGTTTAAACTTTGGTGGACAGAGTTGCCCTGTATTTGTGATGGTTGGAGGTAGCAGGTACCCCGTAGTGTTAGTCCAAACTGGCCCCGACACCATGGTTATTTTAAAAAAATAAAGAACAGTGAGCTTTTTCCATGTTTGATTAGGGGCATTAGTGTAGCAAAGCACAGTAGAAAAACTGTCTTTGTTTCGGATTGACTTGAAAAATGTAGGTGAAAGGAGAGGAGGAAAGCAATGTAAGTGGGTGGACTCTGCTATTTTGTTGAGTGCAGAGTATGTGTGTGATTAACCTTATATGCTTCTAGTGAAGTTTGAAACACATTCTCACCTAGTGTCTAATATCCCCTGAATTAGAAACTATGTAAGATAATATCACACAGACTACATTTTCAAGATTCAGTTTTGCTACCCCTTTATAGAAATTAGATAATCTAAAAGTGCATTTGAAGCTAATGCCCCCTCTATTAAAAGCTTTTTTCAAACCTTTGTATAGATTGTGACACTGTCTTTGTCCGTGTGTCATGTTCATTGGAAAGAAGGACAAAAAAAGATGCTTAGAAGGAATGCTATCCGGGAACGGGTACTTGTGGATTTTGGTCAATCTGGAGGAGGGAGTCAACTTTGTTAAAAGCAGGAACAACGCAATAGACATATATTACCCACTCAGTGTAATTGTTTTGGGTAGAATGGCATATTTTAATGCATCTTAAAAAACAATGGTTTATGACACCTCTACGAATTTGTAGGTTACCTAGCAACCCATGTATGCATTTTTTACTTTCTTGTGTTTTTTTCATTTCCGCCTAGATCTGTAGCCACATCTATACATGTTTCTTTTCTTTTTCATGTATATTTCAAATAAGTGAAGCTGCCAATTTCTGGAGATGTCGATTATTAGAAGGATGGAAGCCGTTGTTTCATGTGCTTCTGTTGCCTTTAATTAGTGGTCGTTTTTTTTATTAGCGTTCTTTTGAGAAAAAAAAAAGTAACTTTATACTTAAATCTTTGAAACTGCTTAATGTGATGGTTGACTCGGTAACTAGTTTAGTTCAAGTCATTTAAATCCAATCCGATAATGAACCACCTGGAATTATAAATGGGTCGGTTGCTCCACAGTACAGGATAATAGTTTTGCCATCTTTAATGAATCACCTAAATGGATGATAATGGGTCGGATGCTCTTCAATACAATGTAATAGGTTTTCCATCTTTAGGAAGTAGTGGGAAGATGGAGTTAACAGTATAAGGTAGCCATTGGTTGTGAAGTGGCTTATATAAGGATTTAGTTATTAATAATCTGTGAGTTTGTTTAATCGATACTTACATTTTTTCTCCATATCCACTTTAATTATACAGTTCCCGGTCAAATATATGATTCTAGTAGTCGCATGATGTGAAATGAAATTGAGGATTGGTACCTTCAGGATTTGCCAGGATGATAGTGTTTCTCCATCAACACGCATTCATATTATGCCTGACCGGTTTTTTCCTCTTGATAAGTAATTCACGAGTATTATAGGGCTCAAAATGTTCATATTTTGAATTGATTAAGCATCAATAACAGTCTGTGCTTTGGTGGCCGAATGTCGGTAGATTGGTTCCCCTATTACCCTGCGATCCTATTTCTGGATGTTGTATTCCTGCTGGCAATCCTTTTTTTCTTTATTTAAAACACTTTCACTGGATTTTGTAAGTGGTCTTTCGTCTATGTACTGTTCTCAATTTTTTTTTTATAAAGTAAATAATCTTATTGATAATGAAAAGGAAAGCCCCCATATACAAGATGTATACCAAAAAGTAGAGAACCTACATCATATGGTTCTCTATAAAAGAAACCCAATCATCTATACACATAGGAACCTCATGGGTACACCAAAAGGAAATGAGAAACAAAAGACTACCATGCATCTTAGCAAAACTACTCTCAATCCCTTCAAAAGCTCTCATGTTTCTCTCTTTCCATATAACCCACATAATTGCTAATGGAGCTACCTCCCATCCTCTCGATCTCCTCTTCCTCTTTCTAAAGGCCCAACTATACATCGCCTCCTTCCTATGTACTGTTCTCAATTAAACCAATATTTTCGAGGTAGTAATCTTTGGAGAGCTATGTTAAATGTACTGTCACTGAAATAGGGAACAGTCTTTCATCATAAACATTTCATTAACTTAATAGAAATTGCTTCATTGCACAGAGTGATAACAAAATGGTAATGGTAAAGTTTATTTATGTTCCCCTCTTTACCCAAAAAAAAAAGAAGGTATTTTTCCCCTATACAGTTTGCTCATGTTATAGTTATTTTTTGTGTTAAAGTAATCTGATTTAATGAAGCGTGAAAAGTTTCTAGGATAAGATCTTAAAAGGGGTTTTGCGGTCCTGGGGAAGGTTCTATGGCTGGGCTAGATTGTCATAATCGCTGCTATCATGGTCTGATATAGAAATTAAGTTCACAATTGTATGTCCCCTAGGGGATGAGCATATGCATATGAATACGGTTATTTGTCAGAAAAGAGATTCAGCAATGTGTGATTCAGCAATGTGTCTGCATTACTTAACAAGTCTCTTCCTTTGTGCTGATCTTCTATCTTGGGTACTAAAATGATGTCTTTTAATGTGATTTTTGCTTTCTTCAGGTGGAAATGAATATTCAGCCAAGCTTCTTATATGTGTGTGCCTCTTTGTCATTGTAATGGAGACAATGTAAGATACTTTCAATTGTCTGTTTAGGTCGTAATATGCCATTTTTCTCAAAACTTCATGATAACAGGACTTCTGTGGTGGAGTATAGTTTCACAGTTTGCTGCAGCCTGCAGTCAAGCGGTAACAGATGCACCATTACTTCAGGGTCCTGCCAGATGGTTCGTTGGTTGATCAAGTAAAACCCCCCTCCCCCTGCCTCCAACCCTTTTAAAGCAGTGACATTGCTTATGCAAACTTGCACTTGGACCATTGCTTCTTGTCTTAGGTGCTCTCAGATATCTACTGAATGATAGCCACTTCTTAAATCAGCTGACATTTGGAATTTGTGTGTGCACTTAAGACTTGGATTGGTCCCTTTCTGATACCTGTTATTGATATTCCTCTTGGCTAAATTTGTCGTGAACTCTGTCAATTTAGTTCTTGATTGTGTAGAATCTGACCCAGTTTTGGGTAAATTATTCAAGTCTTAGGAATATCCTCCATGATATCTGATAGTTTTCGTATAGAAATGGTTATTATGGACAAATTGGTTTCACAGAGAGAACTAGGTTTGATTTCGTTCCCTCTTTGTGATGTAAATTATTCTAGGATTGATACTCTGTTGGAGAAAAAAGAAGTTTACAAAAGTGGGAAACTGGTGATTCCTTTTCTTCTTTTTTTTTTTTTTTGGTGAGGTGGTGGGTGGTTATAATTTCTGTGCCACTAATTTGTTGGGAGAGAGGTGTGTGGTAGGATTAAGGTCTTTTTTGTTTGACAGCTTAAGCCATATTTGGTGACTTCAAGAGTGGCCTGACATGACCTAGTTGTGTGGATGGATGGATTGGAACCAAGTCGAGTTAGTTTACTACATATAATACTATCTCATTTTGTGGGAGCTATTATCCTTTTCTACTGATTTTGCTTGTTGCTCATATGATTTCTTCAGTATAATTTCGTTCTCCCTTCCCAGCAAGCTGCAGAGCTTTTTTGGGTAGCCTACATGATGGAAATCTTAAACATTTGTTTTACAACAAGCTGGTGTTTGAAATGTCTTCAGAATTACAAGGTACTTTCAACAGCTATTACAACCATGTTGTATAGAGCATTTCGTCATATCCTTATTTTCTAAAACTAAGAAATGTCTTCAACCATAAACCTGGATATCTTGCGCCCTTCACCTTTAAGGGCTGGGCATTAATGTTTCCCAAACAAACAGAAATCTCAACTACAAACCAGCAAATTGAGGTTGCATCATAGACCACAACTACCCCGTGACTTTTATGCTGCAGGCTTCTGAATGAGAAAGGCCATGCACTGGACTTGTTTAACATTGTCAAATGCCAAGCAACGAATAAAAGCATTTGGGTAGGCATTCTTGCATTCTTGGATTTCATTTATAACTTGGGAGGAATCATTACACCCAAACATGGGCAACTTCCAGAGTGTCCAATACCTGCCATCATAGTAGCCAGGCATGCTGCTATTTTCCCTGTATACATATCCCACCTGCCTCATACCCAAAGCAAATATAAGTGAGTGAGTGAATAATTTGAGCTTAACTTATATGTGCTGCTAGTGTATATTTATGCTATCAAACCTTTTACAAGGTAACTACAAGTAACATTAAAAAGTTAAATAATAGTAAGTGATTAATAACCCGAAAAGTAAGGCAAGTTTAATCAAGACTGTTAAATAATAGTAAGTGATTAATAACCCGAAAAGTAAGGCAAGTTTAATCCAGACTGTTAAATAATAGTAAGTGTTTTTAAGAGGAATGAACACGTTGGAGCTTATTGGCTATCGTGTCTTTCGTTTTCCCCTTATGTTCCTCTTGTGAACAGCGACGATCTTTCCCTAGAAAAGGGGAATGTTAATATGCCTCAAGATGAAGAAAGTGAAGAAAGTGAAAAACTAACTGTGAAACTTCGATCTTTCCCTTGAAAAGGGGAATGTTAATATGCCTCAAGATGAAGAAAGTGAAGAAAGTGAAAAACTAACTGTGAAACTTCTAATCTGGATCTTACAATTGCAGTCGGGAAAGGGACAAAAGAGCATGTACCTAACTCCCTTTGAACTACTATATATCCTATCCATAATTGTCATCCTCCTAAACTAATATTTCGTTCTAGTTATTTATCTGTCGTTGCATCAGAGAGCAATGCTTCATAATAGGAGAAGTCGAGAATGTATTTAGTTAGCAATTAGGATAGCTGCTTAGGAATTTCTTAATCATTGCTCTAAAAACATTAATTGTGTTATGTATGTTGAAAATAATCTATTTCTTATTTCTTTACATGTAATTTACTTATATAAACAGTAAACTTTCAAGAAGGGCATTCAAACACAGACCATGAGATTATTGAACAATGCAAGTCCTACTCTTATATTTCAAGAGCCGGCAGGTGACAACTGACAATTAGCCGAAAATCAAAACTCGAATAAATAGTTAAACTCTTGATTATATTAACCTCACAAGCAGTGTTTTGAAAAGCGCGCGCTTCTGCGCTTTGAAGCGCAGCAAGGCGCAGTATCTGCGCTTTTTACGAGTGAAGCGAAGCAGGGAAAAAAAAGCGCGCGCTTTTTTCAGTGAAGCGCGAAGCGCAGCAGTGTTGAAGCGCACGCTTTGCTGCGCTTTTTTTTTAAAATTAAAATCTGATTTGTGTTAAAGAAAAAAATATATATAATGCTTAATTTTAAGGTTTTTGACACAAAGTAAAAGAAAGAACACAACCTCTCTCATCAGCTTCTCATCACGCAGACCAGGCAATTTCTCCTCTGCTTTCTTCTTCCATTCTTCTTTCTTCCTCCTTCTTCTTCTTCTTTCTTTCTTTTTCTGTTAACAAGCAGACTCTTTTTTTTTTCTTCTTCCTTTCTTCCTCCGATCTCCTCTTCTTCTTTCTATGCTCTGTTTCACTTTCCTTCCTGCTCTATTTCACCGCCTTTCTTTAAGCTCTGTTTTTCTTTATATTTTGGATTTTGGTTTTATTATGCTTGTCCTATGGAGGATTATTTGCTCTTTCCTTTAGTGTTTGGATTGAAATATTTGCTTATTTATCTTATTTTTAATGCGTTTTTGGCTTCTTGCTTATTTAGATACTTCTATTTATTTGTGAAAAAATATTTTTTTGTTTTTTTTTAAATTGCACTTCATGTATAAAAAGCGCGCGCTTCGCTTTGCGCTTCACGCTTTGAAGCTCCAGGGCCCTCGTCGCTTCATTGCGCTTCTCGCTCACCAAAACACTGCTCACAAGATTCTTGATTCCTTTCTATAAAATAATATAATATACCATCACTAATCACTTTCATCCAGAATATTCTTTGAACATTTTCCTGATTTACTATTAAAGATCTTAGAAAACGAATGAAAAAGCTGTAATTTAAACAAAGATTAGACGACTGTTTCAAGGTTAACCTATAAATATATTATAGTTCGTGAATATAAAATATTCGTACTATGTTAAAGTAACCCACATGATATATAGTACGAGCTAAGCTCAACGCATGTATTATGGTTACTTTATTGTTAGTGTGATTCAATTAGCTATACTTATATCTTTTCTTCTTCTTTTTTTGAAAAATAAAAAATTGGAAAAGAAAAATGCGACTTAACATAGCGTCTACTCGGTATAACTTTATGTTTCTTTAATGAAAAACTCAAAATGCTTAAAAAGCAAATTAAAATGAGACTTAAGCCACTTAACACACGCGATAGACTATATGTTCTAATTTACATGACGGACTAGTATATTTAAATTTTTTAGCAAATTGTTCCACAAAATCCGATTCCAGAAATATTCAATTAGGTAGATAATTAAACGTACAACAACTGAAATAAAAATAAGGTTTTTCTTTTCACATTGTTCATTTTACCTCATCGAACTCAAGGCAAGGAATCCACCCCTTTTTCATCATGTAATCAACCTCCTTTGCAATTGATTCTTCTGATAGAGGTGGCAGATATGAGAGTGTCTCAAACTTCTTATTGTCAATAGGATTCCAGGTCTGTTTTCCAACAGTCAAAATATAATAAACATTAACAAATAAATAAATAAATAAAATTATTTAGGTAAGTTGTACTTCTAGTACTATGAAGAACAGACATAAAAGATCATAATATATTCTTTTTACCTTCATGCAGTAAGTTTTAGAGCCATTGGAAATAGTTTTTCGACTCCAAGTGATTGAATCCTTAGCAGGAAAAAGATTGGAACTGTTAGATTTCAAGCCAAGATAAGTCGATCCAGCAATTGGAGTTGCAAAGCTTGAGACAGACATGGTTTAATTCACTACTATATCAAGTTTAGTTATGAAAAGAAATATATAAGCACTCCAAAAAATTGAAAAAGGAGAAATGATGCTTTTATATGTGTCTATAAGTATTGTGAATTTTGGAAGTATACTTGAATTGGTTACATAAGTGGACAAAAGAGCTTTGAGTGTGACTTGTGAATTTTATGAAAGTGAGGTAATATAGAGCGAAGTGAATTGGGCACGTAGGGTTGGGTGGAAGACGGTACCTACAAGGATGATGGAGAGTTTTGTTAGGTATTGTGACATAGGTTTCATCACCATTCTGTTGCCATTTTATTTACTGTTGAATTAGACTATTGGGTAGTATGGGTACCAATTGAAGAGCATTGGGACCAATACTAGAGGGTGCCAATGACTAATTTTAGGGATCAAAAAGAACTTAAAATTCAATCGATCTATTATTCTATAGTGAAAAGTTCAAAGAATAATTGCTTACTCACAGAGTAGGAACTACTCCCTCTGAGTATCTGCTGCACTAGTTATGTGTGTGTATTATTTTTTTTTTGCCAGAAACTAAATTGGACGCCTGAAGATACAAGTATGCTGCTTATATTTTCGAAAAATATTAAGAGTACTCAACAAACGAAATTCATAATGGGACACTTACAAAAATACCCACAAAATTTAAAATAATTACAGCCACTACTCACTACTTTCAAATATTATCCGACCTACCCACTAAATTATTTACCCACTCTACCCACCCAGACTTGTATACCATAGTTTATGCAGTATACCATAAAGGTATATACCTATAAGGCATAACAAAGGTATACAGTAATAAATGTCCCTCCAGACTTGTATACCATAATTTATGCAGTATACTTTAAAGGTATACACATATAAGGCATAACAAAAGGTATACAATAATAAATTGGTAGGTTAGGTAAATACTTTTAGTTTTATAGATAGTATAATTTGTAATGGGTATGGCTTGTAAATACTTTAAATTTTATGGGTATAGAGTGTAAAAATCCCATTCATAATCAAACATAATTTCATTCTCTAGCTACTTTTTCTAATTTCTAATTTAAACATTATTTTACAATAGGCATCTATAAAAGAATTCAAGTTCCTAATACAAGATGACAGCCAATTCGCAATTTTATTGCGTCATAAGCCTCGAAAAGAGAAATCCATCGTCGTCGGTATCGGTAACACAGTAACACAACCAGATTTGGATTTTTCCTGTATGAAGTTATACCAGTCTAACAACGATTTTCCTACTGCCTTCAAACAGCACAACTACAGTATATACGATTTAAACCAAAGCGATCCTTGTTCCAAGAAATATTAACTTTATTATACCGCAACACAGTAGTCGTAAATAATGTTTTAACCTACTACGGTTTGCTATATAAGCAAACCTAATCCATGTATATAAATTCATATAACTTTATACGGTGTTTGGTTTGCCTTATTAAATCTGCATAAGTTATGTGACTTATTGTCGCAAATCAAACATTATATAACTAGTACAGGCATAAGACAATCCATGTATGTATTACAACCTCTGTAATTAATCCATCAAACAAAACGACCCTTCCTCATGGGCAGCAGAACTAATATCTCATCTCCACTAATTTTAATTTTTTGAAGCGCTTGATTATATCATCTTAATTAATTTTTAAGGTTTGAAGTGCTTAATAGTAGCCAAAACGAAATTAGTGGAGAAAAATTCATCATTCATTTGTTGAACAAAATTTCACTAAACCAAATTGCTAATGAAGCTAATGAAGAAAAATATCCTTCGTTGCACTCTTGTGTAGTCTTATTCAATGTCAGAATTCAAAGGTCACATGTGACAAAAAACAAATTGCTTCTTTCCATACCTAAGCTTTGGTAAGTAGAATTACACAGGGTACATGTGCTAATTGGGCGCAGCAAATACCCAATAAAATAACTATGTCTGCACAATCTAGCTCTACCATCGCTTAAGCAAATAGAAAGCAAATCACCTAACGTATTTGCCTCCACAGATATTAAACCCCTGCCCCCATGATTTTCATCTAATTCATTAACCGCCATGCCACAAAACTGGAAGCAACATGATGCACTTTGCCATCACAAGAGCGCATAATAATCTGCAATCTACAGTCCAAACAGCTAAAACTTCATACCATCTGGCAAAACGATGGCCAACATAGTTGCCTTTTGTTTTTTATATGTAATAATATATGTGCTGTCATTGAGAATATAGAATTGAAGGTTACTTTAAAGCACCCCAGAGAAACAAATAAAACATTAGAACACCCAGAGTGAGCAATAAAGCTATCAGAGACTGTCCTTCGTCCGGGCACAACAAATCTAGTCACGACACACAACAAACCTACAACAGCTGTGTGTATATGCAAGCACCTAGGCACAATTACATGCATCATATTTGGAAGGCAAAATGGGTGCTTCAGCAGCAGCCCCACACCCAGACATGATATTTTCATTTTCTTTACACAAATGAAGAAACTTAAAACATATAAAAGCACCAATAAAGGGGAAAAGGACTTTAACAATTAAAGATCTTCACTTTGACCAACCTATACATACAGTTCCCAAGGGGTACCAACAAGGCACGTAGAGTCGTCAACAGTCAACTAATCCACTTCTACAAGAGAATCAGTTCTTATAATACACACCAGTGCAACTATTTCTAACAGTCATTTCAATGTCTCAACTATTCAGACCCAAGAGAATTCAGAACAAACCCTGGTATCACCTGGAATTTCATAGTCAGACCAAAATTAGTGTCGTGAAAGGCAAAGAGACTACTATTTGATGCAACTGTCTAACAGTGCCTTATTCATTATCTCGGAAACATGTAAAAAGTACTATAGGTTGTGCCTAGGAATAGCCAATACTTCTCTTGTTTTATTAGGAAGTGAAAGAGGAGATGATGTAAAAGATGGAGAAGTTGTGCCAGCTTTTCTATCTTATCCTAAACTGGATAGGCGAGAGGGGGTGAAGCACTTACACTTACCTTACCTTCTTCTAGGTGGACAAGACAAGCTGACAGGAAGGACGCCATTGGGAAGTCCAACCCCCTCCCCCCTTTCCATAACCGTGTCCTAATTGCACATCGGCAAATAAACTTCCTGCATTAGCTAGCTGCCTTTTCTCCATTTTTTTGTTTAAATAGGAGACTATGTTTGGTCGAAATTCCATCCCTTGCGTATCCACTACAATTTTTTTCAGGACATATCATTCACTACAAATTTCATGCTTAAAAGAATAAATATCATATATCAATCAATGCAAAATCTAGGATTCTAGAGTGAGATTAACTTCATTAAAGAACAGCTACCTAAACCAACCTTATACTTCCAATAATCTGACAAGAAAATACATGCAACCTCCTTTGTAATCTCTCCTCACTTATTCTCTTAAGTCTAGCTAGCAAATCCGCTACTGCAAGCTGATTTCTTATTATCAACTAAGTTTCCTCATAAAGTATAAGTTCCATTACTAGGAAACCAAGATTGCCCGCTTACACTTACCTTAAAATCGTTTGACTTGGGAATTTGAAGCATAACACTACAGTCAACTTCTTTCAATAGAAAGTATTATATCCTTCTCACTGAGAAGCAGGAAAGAAATATTGAGGCTTCTACACACTATTACTCAGTGCTGAAACATTAGACACGGGTACCAATCAAAAGAAAGAAACTTGAGAAAATAGTTCTAAGATCACAGGATCGAGACAAAGGAGAAAAAAAGTGTATAAGTATTTAACACAATTGTTCTAAGACAACAGAGTAGTTCACAATTCTACTCAAAAAACAAGCTTTTGCAGAGGAACTTTAATGTTTAATCTAAGAAGATCTATCAAGAATGCAGCGCAGAATACATTTTAAGTCTCAAATGGGGTTCAAGAAAATCTCAAATAACATAAAAAGAAACCAAAAAATAAATAAAAGGAGTTAGTCAACAAGCACCTGCCGACTTAAATTTCACTAAGCAGGCATAGCTTTCATCCTTTTCAGTCGCTTCATGGCAGGGGACATAGTCTTTAATATCTTGCGGCCTTTCTTTTTCTGTTTCATCTTCTTTGAGGTTGGAAGCATCTGTCGTATAGGGCCGGGAGGCACCCCCTTCTTCAATGCGCTACCACGGGGAGTAAGAGTAGGTGGTATCCGTAAGCTTTGTGGAGGCAATGGACTGTTTGGCTTCCATACTAAATTGTTCTTCATAGAAAACCTAACCTTCTTTGAACTTTTCTCTGCACTCTTTGTAGCAACTTCCCCTTCACTACTTATGGTAGGAATACAAGACTCTACTCCCTCAGTGTTTTTCCCTCTCTTTCTCTTCTTTTTCATAGAAATTGTAGGTGTATGAGATGAATCATGATCAGCTTCATCGTCTAAACCAACTTCAGCAGCAACCTTTTCGAACTGCATCTGAAGATTTGAAATCACATCCTCACTAAAAGTCACTTTGTTCTCAACGTCCAGTTCAGAATTGGAACTATGACCATTAGCAGTAATCATGTTCTCCTCCTTGTCGCCACTGGAGCTTTTCTCCCCACTTTTCTTCTTTTTCTTCTTCCCCTTTTTACTATTCTCGAGCTCATTGGTCCCATTTTCCTCGACCAAAATGCCATTGACAGAAGGCTTTTTCTTTTTTTCTTTCTTCTTAGCCTTTTTGCTTCCATCCTCTGCTCTCTTCAGCTTCTTGCACTTCCTTAAAGACTCGTCACCAAATCCCTCCTCATTCTCATCCTTAGCCACTTCAGAACCACCCGCTTCACCAATCGAACCATTCTCAATTGGTATCAACTGGGGAACCTCCTCTCCATCATCAATAACCTCATCAACCTCAGGCAAACTAATTTCAATCCCCGAAGCTTCAAAATCCTTCTCCAACTTCAAAAACTCCTCATGCAACTTCAACACCACCTTCCTATTACCCTGAACACAATCCACCGACGAACCAACCTCAAAAAGCTTCCCCGAAAACCCCATTTTCAATGCAATAACCCCAAACGCCACATCACCGTAACTCTCATCCCCCTCCACACCTCCCTTCCTCCTCTCCAACAACCCCCGTCCCAGCTTCAACAGCTCCTCAAAAACACAACTTTTCACTTTCCCAACCATAATCTTATCCTCAGACTTCCCAAACACACTCAAAAACGGCTTAAACAAACAATCGACCACATCCTCTCTAACCGGGACACAACACCCTTTCAACTCCTCAACAAAAACTGACCCGATATGATAATTAACCCCGTGTCCCAATAACTTATCCGTCGCCAAAAAAGCACTACTCTCCAAAACCTCGACACATTTGCCTACAACTACCAAATCCCAGTCACATTTCCTCATCAACTGAAACACAGACCTAACAAAGTTCCTAATAAGCAAGTAAAACTTATCCAATCTTAAATGATCAATACCGTTCCATTCGCGACGAAGGGTAATCAAGAAAGCTTTAAAATAATGCAAACAAAGACCCAAATCAAGATTCTTTACCATAGAACAAATCCTGTTGATTAACAGAGCTTGAGCTGGTGCTTTATCAGAATGCCAAAGACAGTAAAAAAGACCTTTCCAAAGCTTCTTCATATCATCATCAGGTAATTGGTTTTGCGTAACTAGCCATGTTTGTAGATTCTTGAACGCTTTTGACCTTATTGAAGCGTTACAAGCAGCTAAATGCTTTATTAAACAAGTACCCCCACCCCCACCTTGGGTGGTGGGGTCAAGAAGGGTGGTTGGTTTGGATTCTCTGAGCCTTTTCTTCATTGTTTGAATCTTGAAAGTGGAAGAAGAGGAAGGGGGGTGTTGTGTGGGAGAAAAATAAGAGGGAACAATGTATAAAACCCTAGGGCTAGATTTGTGAAACAACGAGTTGTCTTTTTTCTTTTTGTTTTGTTTTTTTACATTAGGATGGGTGTGTTTTTGGACAATATAGGAAAAGAAGAACAAAATGAGAAAATACTTTATTTTAAATTCAAATAAAAAAAAGCTATTGATAGATTTAACCAATTAAACTTGTGAATAATTAAACAAATACATGCAAAATTCGTCCATCCGATTAATACTTGTAAACAATTCAACGAAATAAATAAATTGGAGAAAATACTTTTGCCCATATTTGGAAATTTTGGTGACCGCTTTAACAGAATATACGTAAGATGAAGATTGTATCAGATTTTGTTTTATCAGTAACAATTGTAAATAATTGGACAACCCATGCCGGATTTATCCCATTTTACAAAACTTACTAATTTATAATATCAAGTTTTGCTTATTCGTCTAACATTTGTCAAAAAGCATAGTGTAATTATTCTTTCAATTGCATAACGCGAAAGACTTTTTTGCAAAACTTAATTAAACGAGTACAAAATATTAATTGTACCCTCAAATTATCCTATTTGTACAAATTACATTCTTTTGGTTTTCTAGACCTGATTTTGGGATGATTGTGTTCATTAAAATTATGATTTCTGAATACACATTTAAATATTAAGATATTGTATTAAGATCTTAATATTAAAGATTAATAGCCCTATTATTTATTTTCTCAATATCTGAATTGTTACAATTTATTTTTGTAGCTTAATAAATGTAAAATTTTAAAAAAAAATAATTTAAATGTTATACTAATGAATATTAGGTTTGTAAGTTGGTGGTGGATCGTGGCGGTTGGTTTGTGGTACTTGATGGTGGTCGTCGTTTGGTAAAGTGGTAGCGGTGATGGTTGACAATGATGGTATTAGTGATAGTAGTGAAGAACGGAAAAAATAAAGTCCCTTGTTATATTGGAGTTTTTGGCATATAACGTCCCCCAACTATAACTCAAACCTAAAGTACATCCTTGTGCTACTAAGTGAACAAATGTATCCCTTACCCCTCTCAAAAAGTTGCAAGGTCAGTTAGGTTTTGAGTAAAACTAACGGTATCCAACAAATCACATGCCAAACACGTGACCTTCCCCAAATATTATAATTTTGTGCCTCCCGTCTAATCGTCTTTCCTATACTATGAAATTGAGGCTTCAAAACTAAATTTTCTACTACAGTGAACTTCAGAGATTAATCTAGAGCTACAATGAATAAAGAAAAGATCAAAACAAGTTGTTTTCTTGAACAAGACTCTTAAGTCAAAGTTTAAGCGGCTAATCATTCACCCCTAATTATGGTATTGTTGATATCTTTAAGGATTTTCTATTGAATATAATATTGTATGTTAGTTTTTATTATATGTTATATCATACACATCAACTTTCAGATTAATACAAAAGATACTACAGATTTTTTTAAACCTCCAGTAGGTTTTTTATATGATATAAAAGTCTATTATGTAGTAATATCTATTATATTAAATTATTAGTTATTTGTTGGCTTTATGTATGTGTGTGTAAATTTCTTACATTTGCATTGTTATGTGCATGTACTACCACTAAGTCCTTATTTTTTACAATTAGGGGTTGTTTGGTTTGATGTACTAGCTATACAGGGATTGTAATACATGGATTAATAATACATGGATTAATATTGCAGGGATTAATAATATAGGGACTAAATTTTATCCAGTGTTTGGTTCATTAAAGATAAAAATTATCATTTAATATATTTTATTTATTTTTAAACTAAAAAATAATGAATTTACAATTATATCCTTTGATGATTGACTTTTATTGGCTTCTAGAGAAATTGGAAGGATATTTTTGTCCTTTTGTTCCTTTATCCATGTATATATTAGTTATACCACCTTGGTGGAGGGATAAAATAATACACCAATTGGTGTATTATTTAATGCATGCATTAGTTATACCTCTTTCAAAATAACAACCAAACAAGGGATTAAATTTAATACATGGATTAATATACCCAATCCCTCAAACCAAACGTCTCCTTAAAGTACATTGTAGTGGATCATTTGCACGTAGTCTGACAATGGTCTACCAAAGTGGAAAAATTGAATATTTCGACCATGTAAATGGGACAAATATAAATCTTTCAGATTTTAAGAATATGGTCGAACGATGTGGTTATAACAAGGATTTGGTGTTGTTTTAGCACAAGTTGAAGCTGCTAAAGTTGCTACTTGCATTCCAAGTGATAGAGTTGTTAAGATATATTTTGAATATTTAGATTTGTATCTCGACGAAAATCAATGTTGTGAGAACACGAAAATTAATTCTCTACCTGTAGTTGATGCAGGAGAAAATACTAATGATTAGCAAAGAAAGATGCAGAATGAAGAGGGTGACACAAATTGTGTAGATTCTGATGAAACAAAGAGTTTGAATAATGATTGTAATTGTGCAAATGAAGATCAAGACTTTCAAAAGCACAACCCAAAAATGAATGCCCATTATCCCAAATTAGAGTTGAGAATGGTATTTTGAAATAAAAAAGAGTCCAAGGAGGTCGTTATTGCAAATCAAACCAAAATTGGGAAGTCAATCAAGTGGATCAAAAATGACAAAGTAAGAGTTATGGCCATATGTAGAAAGCTTGAATGTAACTGGAAGATTTTGGGCTCAATTATGCATCTTTTCATATAACGATGTTTGCTCCCCAGCATACCTTTTTTTGGGTGGAATTATAACGATGAAAGCATCAACTCTAACCGAAAGAGGTTTTTGCACACTTGGTGTACTCAACTAAGATAATTCTTATTCGAATGCATTACTTTAATCGGTTAACTACACTAATCTAAAGAGATATTATTAATCAATTATTGTTTAATGTCACTGGCTATTAATAAATTAATAGTATAAGCGCGAGTGGTGTTGTTAATATATTTTGGTTAAGTGAAGTGGTTTTTTAAAAATAAATTGTCATTCTTTGAATAGGGTCTATGTTTCACTGTCAATCAATTAACTACACTAATCGAAAGAGATGTTATTAATTGGATACTTTTATGTGATTTGGTTATATACGAAATAAGTGACCATTTTATTAAACAGAGAATAAGTAATAGAATTATGATTTTATTATCATTATTTTATTTTGCTGATTCAAAGTATCCCAACCTTTATCTTTACCTTTTATTTACTTAAAAATAATCAAGAAAAAATATTTACTTTACTGTTGTTCCAATATTTAGGACTTTTAAACAACTCTCATCTCACTAACTTATTCTCTCAATGAGTGACAAAGACAATATAAATCTGTAGCTTAGGTGGTTCCAATCTCTGTGGGATGATATCTTAAACTATACTATAATTTGACAAAATACGAGCATAAAATCGTATACGCCTAGAGCTCGTCAGGGTACAATTGTAATATTTTTTTTTATATTTTTCAAGTTAACGACAGCTGCCATGAAATCGTCCGCGTGTGATATGTACTTACTTGAAAAAGTGATCAAGTACCAAGGTGGTAAGAGCCAGATATATTTGGAAGCAATGATGTATGCATCATTTTACGTAAGTATCACCCCCTAAAATTTTACAACATGTGTTTTTATTTTAATGGTTGTGACTGCGTTTTAAAAGGTACCAAATTATGAGATTCAGAACGAGTTCAAAAGCGTGTCAAGTCACTGAAAGGTGTACTTTTAGAACACCATTTACTCGTCAATGGTCTGTGTCAGAAAATCCAGATAAGGATCTCGATTGACTCGCGGAAGGTATTAAGCATCCTCGAATTCTGTGCTAAGTACAACTACCTTTACTTATCACGTTTCAGCTTTAGAAAATTGTTTGTCGTTTATTAGATTTTTGTTACGCTTTGATTTTAGTTCGAATGAAAACTCTATCGAAGATAAGCTGCGGGCACGTTGCCCGTTCAAATCTTCAATAATGAATAAGTTTCATGTAAATACTTGGCAAAAACCAAAGATTGCAGGAAGTCACCCGCTGTGTATACCTTAACACAACTTAGTACCAAGTCACCCGAAGGATATACCTTAGAACAAATTCGCTTTCTCAACTTAATTTCTTCTTTGCCTAATAAGCAGATAACAAATCATACTTATAACTATGCCTAATCGTGTAAATCTTTCATTCCTATTGATTTGTCTACTCGTGTGTTGGTCAAATTTGAAATACAAAATTTAATTTTGTGTCTCAATTAATCAATTTTTCAGATTTAAGTGTTGGATCCATTGGGTCTAAAACATTCGACTTGACTGTTCGGACAACAATGTCCCAATCTTCTATTAGAGTTTGCATTTATGACCTAGCTTGCCTATGTGATTTAAATTTTGGCCAATTTTGCAAGTGATGTTCACTTCTGCAGTCTAATTTTATTTTCATGTTAAGAACATCACCAAAATTACGAAAACGGACGTCAAAAAGCAAAATAAGATGGGTCCAGATGTTAAGACCTTGGCCTCAAGCTAAAGCAATGTGATGGAACTTGAGTAACCCCCTCCCCCCACATGTTGCCAAGTCAGCTCCCAATGCCCTGCAAGTTAGACATGAGTTAGTGTCAAGAATTGTCCCTTCGAATGAAAAATAAATGGAAATAGCGTAACATCAAGTATAGGAAGTTTTAAGGCAAACTATTGGCAAGTGAGAAAAGTCATATATTGCACTCAAACTCGTCTCATACAAAGGGAAATAAGAGAGAGAAAAATCTGATGCTATTACAAGCTACAATGCTAAAGAAAAGACTAAGTATTTGGCTAAGTTGAGCTCAAAAATCTGATTGCTTTAAGCTATTACAATGGGTGTTTTTGTAGCAGCCCTTTGATGTGCCCAACATGCCTTAAATGTCTTTAGCATGCCGGATTTTGAATTTGAACTCTTTCTCTTGAAAGCTGCCCCTTGTTCCCCATGCCTGCAGTGCAATAAATGCTTGTCTCCCTATGCCTTCCAAGTGCATTAAATACGTTGTCTGCCTCCTAGGCAGCCTTTAGCGCCCTGCTGCCTCACCCCATGTTTTGTCCCTCGACTCGTGAGCTGCTTATCTTGGCTAAAATTATATTTCATCTTGGTGTCCCGCCATGCCAACACCCTCGGTGCTTGTCCCGGGTTCACCACGAACTGAATTTTTGCCCAAGAGTGGCAGGTTGCTGCACGCTCCTCCACCAAATTTTGTGCCGCCCTCGACACAAGCAACGTCAAAGTACTCTTTGAGCTGCATATGATATGGTTGGAGCTTGTTATCCCTTATCCACTCAACATTACTATCGTCCCACTGGACTAAGAATTGATGCCTGTTCTTTTTCCAATATTTCACCACGAAAAAGCTAGTTAAGACGACACTTATCTTCTTCCTGGATTTCCTATAATTGTTCTTCTTCTCCTGCAGCCCCCAAGATTCTTCTAAATCAGTCAACAAATGAAGTAGCAAAAGCTTTTCCGGGGTGCGCACTCTAGCCCCCGCTATTTCCCTTCTAACCCCACTGTTGTGTGCTTATCAAGCAGCCTTATAGCTGGCAAACACTACTAAATACTAACCTTTGTTGTATCTATAGTAATTGGCACCCGATGCAACTCACCAAAGTCATCAAACATCATGATGTGCTTGGAATACAGAGAGATATAGGCATTGATATTATACCACAAATCAAGACTCAAAATGATGTCAAAGTCATCAATCTTGGCCACTTAGAACTCAACCGTGCCTCACCGCCAACCAACTTTCAAGTTAACATTGATGACATCACAACATCCTACCATGGTGCATTAACAATTTTAAACCACCTCCGGGTTGGTTTCAACTTTAAGCTAAGCCTCTTGGCTTCCCTTTCAAACATAAAATTATGTATAGCACCGTATCAATCATGGTGCTGACTGTCTCGCCGTTAATCTGCACCGTTACGTACATCTAACCGTTTATATTTGTCTTTGACCCCCTCCTCGAGTGGTCACACATAGACGCAAAGCTGCCTCTGTAGCCTTAAACTCATCCTAAATTTTAGACTGCCCTGCTTGGAGGATGGCGGACATCTTCCCAATGTTTGGACAATTGGAGACTCTATGTGGCCCCTTTCACAAATAGCAACTCCCTTTTTTGCATATAATCATATTTGGACAGCCCCTTCCCGTCCTTCTTGAATTTTTTTTCTTGCCTTGGGAAGGCCCCTTGCCATTGTATTATTTCCCAAGACACACCACTTTACTGTTTTAAGGACCAGTTCCTTAAATATGTTCCTTTACTGTATTATACGCGGAATTAAAACTGTAAGTAAATGAACACCCAATATTAGCGTGGAAAAACCCCTTTAACTAGGGATCAAAAAACCACGACCTACTCTTCCAAGTAGGATTACAACTTCAATATGTAAAAGACTCACTTGGTTACAAGACTACCTTCTTACTAACCTAGGACTAACTATAATCCTCTAGTGACCTCTTTCACGAACAGTGAAGTTTCTTCAAGTACACGACTTGAACTAAAATGATACAACTCGATAGTACCTACTACAGTTGAACTAAGACTGAACTTTTACAAGACTCAATCTAAGGAACAAGTTCTTACTTAGTTCCCTGTAGCTTAATGATTACACAAATACGATTAAAACTCTTTCAATGCTAAGACTCGGTTCTCTCTGTATTTGTGCACCCCTCAATAGCTGAAATCCTTCTGCTTTTATAGCTTCCAAAACCCAAGAAGTCTTGAGCAATTAGAACTCCAAAGCTTCCAAGAGTTTGAATCCTAATTGAACTCTTCCCTAGGTTACCCGAAATCCTTTAGCCCTTATCCACTCTATATGCAATCTTTTCATATCACATTTAGACGTGCATAATTATCAAGATAAACATTAGACTTAGGATAATAAATAATATTTCAGCTTAAATGATTTTGCATGAATTATCTATTTAGCTGCAGTGAATCAAAAGAACATGTCCTTCGGATCTGTTCCTTAGTCGTCAGTCAAAACTTCAAGTTTATCCAAGCTAACATTTTCTCCCTTTTTGATGATGACAAAATCATAAGCGTAGCTGCATGTCCTTAATGTCCTGAAGTACAACTTGAAACTCAAAGGCAATTAGTAGAGACTTATTTTATCATTAAGGATATGATTTTCAATTAGGTATAAAGTTCACGCAAAATCAACTTACTTTTCCCCCTTTTGGCATCATTGAAAAGGTTGCATAAAAAAATAATTCAAGTGTTAGAAAAATCAGCACATGGCCATTGAGGCAACTCAAAATGCAAACACAATTCAAACTAAAGCAACTGCAAAACAATGATATTAGTCATCCAAGACAAGTCATCATTAACAAAAGGTTAAACCATGGGATACAAGCAAGTACTACTAAATTATTCAAAAACTAGAAAAGGAAAAGACTAAGATACTAGAACTAGTCTAAATCCCACTGGACAAAAGATGGCTTATGGCTAAGGTGATCAGGATGTGGAAGGACCAGGTCCCTGAGACTTGTTCAGCAACTCAAACATCTGTTTGAGCATACCCTCATTCGTCTCCTTTGCTTTTGTAGCCTCTGCCTTCCAGTAGTTCTTCTCCTCCTCCAACCTTGTTATCTCAGCAGCTTGTATGGTAACCTGTTGCCTCAATGCCCTCACCTTATTGTTCAAAGGCTATCTACCAACACCAGTCAGTGGGGGATCAGCTTGAACAAGCAAGTCACAGCTGATGAGGGTAGCACATCCAAACTTCTCCTTCTTTGTAGCCTTAACTACCCCCCCCTCCAAAGGAATTTTCAATTTGGCAAACAAATCAGTCAGGATGAATCCAAAGGACAAAGAGTGCTTTTTCTTCCCAGTAACAACCCTTTTGATCAAGTGAATCATGAACCTGGGTCAATTAATCAGCTTATCACTATCTAGCAGTTCCATAAGGACCAGGTCCATAAAACTGGCAATCCCTCTCTTCTCCTGCCTTGGGAACATAATTTGGTTTACAAATTCAAACAACAGTTGGTGCTGAGGGTGCATTTCACTCTTCTGTATAGCCCTTGGTTTGTCCTCATCATCATCCTCAACAAATTTTCTAGTAATTCCCAGCCTAGTAGCCAAATTTGTCAAATCAGGCCACACTTTCTTGATGTAGCTTTCATACCCCACAAATAGAATCCCCAGCAGTTCACCCAGCTCCTTAGTGTCAAAGGTAATTTCATGGTCATGGACAGAGGTGGTGATCCTGTCCCTCTTTATAGAATAGTTCTTGTAAAACTCCTGAACCATCCCCTTTGCACAGTGTCCCTTAATCTGAAGGACCATGTCCCTTCAGCCTTGAACCTGCAATTTCTGCAACAACCAGACCATACTTTCTTCCTCCACATCAGAGAGTACCCTGCCTTTCAGAACTTTCCTAGTCATAATGTCATCATGGACACAGTGTTGAACCTCATCTCCCTTATTCTCACTTTCACTGTCCTCACCAACAAATGATTCATCAGAGCTTGAATCAGAACTCTTATCAACTAAAGTTCTTTTTGAGGACCTGGTCCTCTTGGAAGATTTCACTACAATAGCTTTCATAGAGCTCCTTGTCACACGCCCATGTGCAACTTTTCTCTTCTTAGACTGAGGCATAACTACCTCATCATCTTCTATCTCATCATCTTCATCACCTACAACATCCCTCTCTTTTTCTACAAAATCAATTTCTTCTTCCTCAACAGGATCAGCAACCTGTTTTCCTTTCCTTTTCCTGCTTCTCTCCATAGCAGCAACCAAGTTCTCATCAGCAGCCTTGACTGCACTCCTTGTCCTCCTAACTCCACTAGCAGGAGTAGAGACAGAAGGAACAGGTCCTTTTGCCTTAGAGGAACTTTCACCATTTTTCTTAATTCATGGCTTATAACTATCACTAATCTTCTTCAACTTTGCAGCAATCTCAGCAGTCATTTGGTCATCAATGGGTCCCTTCCAAGCAAGTTTTCTTTTCAAACTCCTAATATTAATCAAATCAATAATCGGCCTATCACTATCACTCATAGCATCATCAACCTTGATCACATCCTCCATGGGTGCTCTAAAAGCAACCTCTGGAGACCCAGATGACTCATGCATGCGTGCTTCCAAACGTTTAACAGTTTCCCCTTCCCCCTCAGGAACAGTTCCAGACCCCTTTTCCTTTTCCCCTTCATCCTCTACTACATTTAAGGGAGAGGCATAGTTTACCTGATATTGATAAATGATCATAGCCCTTGACAAGTCCTCAACCTGTTCTACTATCGGCTCAACAATGGGAACTGGTCCTTCCCCCTGAATTTCTGGTTCAGGCACTTCAGGGTTATTTTCAGGAACTTCAGGGTTTGGGTTTGTGGTATCCATAGGTGAAGGAGGATTTTGAATTTGTGGTTGATCACAAGTGGTTAGGGATGATGAGTTTTCTGGTGAAAGAGACATTCTAGCAATACGATTCAAGAGATATTTCACTATTTTTTTCTGAAATTTTGGAAATTCAATTGTGAGCAAAGTGAAAATAATGAAGAAGTAGAGTTGTATTTATAGAGTGAAATAGGTAGTGGAGATTGAGTGCAAATCGATCACTATTACCTCATTGAATGAAATTCAGCCGTTAAAGGACTCTTGGGAGTCTCCCCGAAAAAGAACCGTTAGGCTTCAAGTTAGCTGATATGATTGGGAACAGGTTCCTTCGATGGGACTCTTATGCAGTTTGGATATGATTAGGATTCCTATTGGGATTTATCCTAATTACAAGTTACCTATAGCCTCAACCTTCTAAGATATATGAATAATAAAGACTACATACCTGATTTTAACACGAAAAATCAGTGTCCTTCCAATTTGAATCACTTTTGCTCAATCTGAAATTCTAAGAGCATAAGGGTAACATCATTCAATTTTAGCAACTCTAAAAAGAAATCATGGCATAAGAGTATACAATGAAGTATTAAACTGGACTGAATATTTCAAATTGACTTGAATAAAATTCGTTTTTAAGTGCAATTTTCTAGCCAATTTTGAACTAAAGTATTGCTGAATTTAGGCGAATTTAATCATCCCTAATTCCAACCTATTTCTTTCAAAATGATCTCTTCCTAAAGCTTTTATAAAAATGTCAGCAATTTGCTTTTCAGTAGGACAAAATGCTATGGTGATCAAACCCTTTTTATAGTTATCTCTCAAGAAATGGTGTCTTATATCAATGTGTTTGGTTCTTTTGTGATGCACTGGATTTTTTGTCATTTAAAATAGCACTAGTGTTGTCACAAAAGATAGGAACAGTTCCTACATCAACACTAAAATCTTGTAATTGTTGTTTAATCCATAACAATTGTGAACAACATGAGGCTTATTCAGCCTAAGCAGTGGAAAGTGCCACTGAATTTTGTTTCTTGGTTCTCCAAGAAACCAAACACTCACCAAGAAAATGTGTCATACCTGAGGTACTTTTTCTATCAACAAGGAAACCTGCATAGTCAGCATCAGAATATCCAACAAGATTAAAATTACCACCTTTTAGATACGAAAGTCCCAAGGAACCTGTTCCTTTTAGATATCTCAATATTCTTTTAACAACTTTCAAATGAGATTCTTTAGGATCTGACTGAAACCTAGACCATAAACCAACACTAAACACAATATCAAGTCTACTAGCAGTTAGGTAAAGTAGAGAACCAATCATTACTCTATACAATTTTTTATCAACTGATATTCCATGTTCATCAAGGTCCAGTTTTGTGGCAATGGCAATAGGTGTATCAATTTCCTTAGCGTTATCCATATCAAACCTTTTAAGTAATTCCTTAACATATTTTTGTTGATGGATCATAGTTCCATTTGAGGTTTGCTTAATTTGTAAACCCAAAAAGAAATTGAGTTCACCCATCATGCTCATCTCAAACTCACTCCCCATCAGATTTTCAAATTCCTTACTTAAATTTTCACAAGTAGCACCAAAGATTATATCATCTACATAAATTTGAACAATTAAAAGATGCTTACATTTTTCTTTTAAAAATAGTGTGCTATCAATTTTACCTCTTTTATACCCATGCTGAAGTAGAAATTTTGATAGACGTTCATACCATGCTCTTGGTGCCTAATTGAGTCCATACAAGGCCTTGTCCAACTTGTACACATGTTCAGGGAACTGTTCATTCTCAAAACCTGGAGGTTGCTTAACATACACTTCTTCTTTTAAGTAACCATTCAGAAATGCACTCTTAACATCCATTTGATGTAGAATAAATTCCATGTATGTAGCAAAGGCTATAAGGAGTCTTATTGCTTCCAATCTTGTAACTGGAGCAAAAGTCTCATCATAGTTAATGCCCTCCTCTTGACTATACCCCTGAACAACTAATCTAGCCTTATTTCTGGTTACCATGCCATCCTCATCAAGTTTGTTTCTGAAAACCCATTTTGTTCCTATTATGGACATGTTCTTTGGCTAGGTTCCAGATGCCAAACTTGACTTCCTTGTAATTGATTCAATTCTTCCTGCATATCATTGATCCAATCTGCACACTTTAGTGCTTTTTTCACATTTTTGGGTTCAACAAGAGACAAGAAGGCACTAAAGGCACACAGATTGTGATTTTTAACTGCTGATCTAGTTTGTATTCCAGCCGTCTTATCTGAGATTATTTGATCCACAGGATGTGAACCTTGATACTTGTAAGGCTTGAGTATCAAACCATTTTCAGAAGTCCCTTGCCGAGGAACAATTCCTGAGGGAGTAGCACTGCCAGCTTGTGAGGTGGATCCAATATTTGTTCCCCCTGTTTCTGTGCTACTCTTCTCAGTTTTGTCATGAGGAACAGTTCCTTGCAGTTCACTTCTCACAGTATCCCCATCCAATGTCTGCATTTGTGGATCAATTTCACCATGCTTCAGCATTCCAATCTTTTCATCTTCTTGTACCTGTTCTTGAGTCAGACTATCAGTTTCATCAAATTTAACATGTATGCTTTCTTCAATTTTCAATGTTTTCTTGTTAAAGACTCTATAAGATTTACTATTTGAAGAATAACCAACAAAGACTCCCTCATCACTTCTAGGATCAAATTTTCCTAAGGTATCCTTCCCATTGTTATGTATGAAACATTTGCAACCAAAAGCCCTAAGATGAGAAATATTTGGTTTTCTTCCCTTAAGCAACTCATATGGTGTCTTTTCTATTAATGGCCTTGTTATACATCTATTGATTATGTAGCATGCAGTATTGATGGCCTCAGCCCAAAAGTTTTGTGGAAGATTTCCAGATATTAGCATAGTCCTTGCCATTTCCTCTAGGTCCTATTTTTTCTTTCCACTACACCATTTTGTTGTGGAGTTCTAGGTGAAGAAAAATTGTGATTAATGTCATTTTCATTACAAAAATTGAAAAACATATAATTTTCAAATTCAGTTTCATGATCAGACCTAATGACAACAATGTGACTATCTAGAGTCCTTTGAGCTTTCTTAGAAAAAATTGAAAATGCATTAAAAGCATCTTCTTTAGATGCAAGAAATATAGTCCATGTAAATCTGGAGTAATCATCAACCAACACCATAACATACTTCTTACCTCCATGACTCATTGTTCTCATTGGTCCACACAAGTCCATATGGACCAGTTCCAAAGGTTTGGTAGTACTTACCTGTTTCTTTGGTTTGAAGGAGGATTTTACCTGCTTCCCCCTGGCGCAAGCTTCACATACCTTATCATCCTTAAACTTGATGTTAGGAAGACCTATCACCAAATCCTTGGACATAAGTTTGTTCAGTTGTGAAAGACTAGCATGACTAAGTCTTTTGTGCCATAGGAAGGGATCATTTTGCACAACACTTAAGCAACTCAAGCTCCCATCAGATAGTGTCAACAGATCTACCTTGTAGATGTTTACATGTCTATTTCCCTGCAAAATAATCTCTCCAGAGGTTTTGTTAGTCACAATGCACCCAGTAGATGACAAAATAACATTATTACCTTTGTCACACAATTGAGATATACTCAATAAGCAATGCTTCAGCTCATCTACTAGAAACACATTGTCTATACTATGTGAATCAGACCTACCTACCTTTCCAATGCCAATAATTTCCCCTTTCTTATCATTACCGAAAGAAACACTTGTTCCTTGAAAGGCTGAGAGTGAAAGGAACAGTTCCTTATGTCCTGTCATGTGCCTTGAGCAACCACTGTCCATGTCCCATTTGTGGTTCCTCTCCTTCACTCTAGCCTTCAAAATAAAACTAGGAGTTAATTTTATGAACCCAAACTAGTTTGGGCTAGTTTGGGTTCCTTTCCTTGAGAAAAAGGATGAATCAGATCTCTCCTAGCCCAGAATGGAAATGGTTTCTTTGTGTGAACAGTTTTCTTTCTCACAAAATTTTGAACTGGTTTATAGGACCTATTCCTCTATGCAGCCATTTTTAGAGATTGGCAATTTTCTTTCAAGTGACCAGTGTTCCCACAATGACTGCATAGCCAGTTTTCAGGAAGTGATAAGTACTTACTCTTTGGATCTCATTTGGGTGAAGACTGTGATTTCATGAATCCAATACCCTTCCTGTTACTACTATGATTTTCCTGTAACCATCTAGTGCTTCAGATGACTTGTTCCATTTTACAGTTTTTCGTAACTCTATTTTTGTTTTAAGTCCTCTTCCAAATATCTTATATTTTCATCTTTCTTGCACAGTTCATCAACTGTGATTTTCAGTTTCTCTTCAGCAATGATCTGATGAGAATTAGTAATGCCTTTACCATTTTCAACTGTTTTAACATTTTCCAGTTCCTGAACAGTTGATTCAAGTGTGAGGACCTGTTCCGCAAGCATGCTAATTTTCCTTTTCAAATAGTCATTTTTAATTACTGCCTTTTTTATATTCTGTTTCTAGACTTTCAATTTCATCATGCAGTTGATTTTTGCCATCCCTTAGAGATTTAAACTCATTAAGCACAGTATGAAATACTTTAACTAATTTCTCTCTAGGCATGCTTTTTACATCTTGTCTAAGTTTAGAAACAAATACCTCAGCATCTTCTTCATTATCTGAGTCTTCAAGAGCCATTAGAGCAAGATCCTCATCCAGATCATCATCAGATTGTTCATCCTCACTGTCTTGCCAACCAGCAACCATTGCTTTGGGATTTCCACTTTTCTTCCGGACCTGTTCCCTAGCCTTTTTCCTTTCTTCCACGTATCCCTTCCTCCATTCTCCTTCCATAACTGGACATTTGCTGATATAGTGCTCCATGCTTCCACATTTGAAGCATTCTCCAGCATGTTTCATGTTAGAAGACCTACCCTGTCCACTAGCCCCCTTTTTCTTATTCAAATATCTTTGAACACTTTTAGCGACAAGGACCAGTTCCTTATCATCAATAGGCTTATCAGCAGCAGTTAAGGCTAGGTTAGGTTCAGTTTTAACTGGTTCACCTATGTTTTTAACCTTTTTCCTTAGTTCATAAGTTTTCAAATTACCTATAAGCTTCTCATCTAAGGATAAGGTGTCAGATCCTTGCTTTCAATGATAGCACAAACTTTAATCTCCCAAGAATCTGGAAAAACCCTAGTTAGGATTTTTTCTACTCTATCTTCAACAGTTAAAACCCTTCCCAAAGAAATAAGTTCAGATGAAATAGCATTAAATCTAGTGTACATTTCAAAAATTGATTCTCCTTCTTTCATTTTAAAGCTTTCATATTCAGCAAAAAGGAGTGTATCTCTAGATCTTTTGACCTGACTTGTTCCTTCATGTGCAACTTGTAGAGCATCCCAAATTTCCTTTGCAGTGGTATACCCTCTAATTCTAGTGCACTCATCAGGACTATGTCCACAGACAAGCCACTTCCTAGCTTTGGCATTCTTTTCCCACTTCCTTAAGTCTTCAGCATTGCATTCCCTTCTAGTTTTGGGAACATCATTTCCTTCAGCATCCTTTTTCATTGGAATCATGGGACCTTCAGTCACTATGTCCCATAACTCATAGTCCTCAGCGTGAAGGTGATCTCTCATCCTTTCCTTCCACCATGAGTAGTATTTTCCATTGAACAAAGGTGCCCTAACAGTTGACTGACCCTCACCATTTTCCTGTGATGTACTCATTCTAATCCTAGGTATTAGCCTTTTCAAGGATAACCCGGTCTGATACCAATTGTTATTTTCCAAGACACGCCACTTTACTGTTTTAAGGACCAGTTCATTAAATGTGTTCCTTTACTGTATTATATGCAGAATTAAAACTGTAAGTAAATGAACACCCAATATTAGCATGGAAAAACCACTTTAACTAGGGATCAAAAAACCACGACCTACTCTTCCAAGTAGAATTTCAACTTCACTATGTAAAAGACTCACTTGGTTATAAGACTATCTTCTTACTAACCTAGGACTAACTATAATCCTCTAGTGACCTCTTTCATGAACAATGAAGTTTCTTCAAGTACACGACTTGAACTGAAATGATACAACTCGATAGTACCTACTACAGTTGAACTAAGACTGAACTTTTACAAGACTCAATCTAAGGAACAGGTTCTTACTTAGTTCCCTGTAGCTTAATGATTACACAAATACGATTAAAACTCTTTCAATGCTAAGACTCGATTCGCTCTATATTTGTGCACCCCTCAATAGCTGAAATCCTTCTGCTTTTATAGCTTCCAAAACCCAAGAAGTCTTGAGCAATTAGAACTCCAAAGCTTCCAAGAGTTTGAGTCCTAATTGAACTCTTCCCTAAGTTACCCGAAATCCTTTAGGCCTTATCCACTCTTTATGTAATCTTTTCATATCACGTTTAGACGTGCATAATTATCAAGATAAACATTAGACTTAGGATAATAAATAATATTTCAGCTTAAATGATTTTGCATGAATTATCTATTTAGCTGCAGTGAATCAAAGGAACATGTCCTTCGGATCTGTTCCTTAGCTATCAGTCAAAACTTCAGGCTTATCCAAGCTAACACCTTGCCTTTGTCATCACTGGGGTCTCCCCCACCAGTTTTTAGACTTGCCTCCCTAATTGGATTTGACGGAATCCAACTTATAATCAATGAGTGACTCGGCAATGGCAATAGCCTCAACAAAATTGGCTACTTGATGGTGCCTCAACTCAGTTTTGGCCCAATTTTGCAAGCCATCAATGAAATAGAAAAAAGAGCTCCATTGGTAAGGTTTGGTATTTGCAACAAAGTCATGAACTCTTGAACAAAGTGCCTAAAGAAAGAATTTTTCTGCTGCTCCCTCAGCTTGCGTCTTGCCTCACAGATCACATTAGCCGGAGAATTGCTTCTCGAGTTCCTTCTTAAACTGCTCCCATGTGCTTACCTCACAAAGACCTTTCTCAATGTCAGCTTTTTTCCTTCGCCACCACAGCAAGGCGATGTCAGACAAATACATAGAAGCATGGCGAACCTTGGCTGCATCATTGGTCACGCCCGTTGCTTCAAAATACTCCTCCAAGTTGAACAAAAAGTCTTCAACTTGACGTGCATCCCGTGCACCAGTGAGTTCATTTGGTTTGGGTTCAGCAACCTTGGCTCTCTTGGTAAAGACTACCCCATTGGCAGTGTTTCCCTTGGCCAACTCAAATTCTACTTGCAAATTCGCAATCTGCTCCTACAAAGCGGTGATTGCGTCCTTGAATCTTTCGTCGAGCGCTTCAGCCTGCTCCTTGTAGCTCTCCTCCTCAGCCATGGAGCTTAGTAATTCATTCTTGAGGTTCTCAATCTCTCCAAGAACATGAGTTTTCAACATAGTGAGATTGTCTTCTACATCGCTTACCCTCAAGTGAATGGCTTGTAGCCCTGCCTCTACAAGACTTAGTCGTTCCTCGAAGTTTGATGCATTAGAATAATCCCCACAAAGGATTGCAGCAACCTCAATTCCCTCACTCACGCCATTCCCAATGTTAAAAGCTTGAGTGTGTTTTACCTTGCTGCTACCTCTCTTCTTCTTTTTACCTGAAGCCCAAATCTGCTAATCAGCAATTTTATTCTCTTTGTCACTAGCCATGTGATCTTTCATTAGATATGCCCGCTCTGATACCACTCTTTATCACGGCTTTGGGCTCAAGCTAAAGAAATGTGATGACACTTGAGTAATTTGCCCTTCATGCTACTAAGTGGCCCTGGATGTCCCGCAAGTTAGACACGAGTTAGTGTCAACAATCGTCCTTCCGAATGAAAGACAAATGACAAGAATGTAACAACAAGTATAGCAAGTTTTGAGGCAAAGTATTGGCAATAAAACAAGTCATATATTGCACTCAAACACGGTCGCATACAAAGGAGAAAAAGGCGGAAGGAAATTTGTTGCTATTACAAGCTACAACGCTAAAGAAAAGACTAAGTATTTTGCCTAAGTTGAGCTGTAAGATCTGATTGCTTTAAGCTATTACAATTGGTGCTTTTATAACAACCCTTTGATGTACCCTACATGCCTTTAATGTCTTTAGCATGCCTGATTTTGAATTTGAACTCCCTCTCTTGAAGTTGCCCCTGGCTGCTCCTTGTTTCTAATGCCTGCAGTGCAATAAATGCTTGTCTCCCCATGCTTGTCAAGCACATTAAATGCGATGTCTGCTTCCTAGGCAGCCTTTGGCGCCATATTGCCTTGCCCCACCTTTTGTCCCTTAACTCATGAGCTGCTTACCTTGGCTAGCATTTCATCTTGGTGTCTCGTCATGCCAACACTCTCCGTGCTTGTCTCGGCTTCACTACGAACTGAATTTCCCCCAAAAGTGGCAGGTTGTTGCATAGATCTTTTTAACACTCCGGCATGGACTAAAATCTAAACTCCTGAAAATTCTAAATGCTTTTGGCTTGTCATGTTCTTAATTTTATTTTTTCAAACTTGACAACATAATAGATATATATTAACATGCAAAAACAGTTCTTTTCTTTTCTTGATATCAATAGCAAGGAGGCTGCAAAACAAACAAGAACTTCAAATAGGCCTGAGTTTTCTATGCATTTCAAAGCCTTAGCAGGCTACTTTACACAAGCTCAATATTTTAACACATGTCAAAATTCAGAGTTAAAAAAAGAAAAAAATCTTTAGCAACAGCTATGAAGATGCCAAAACCCAAGTCTGAACACAACAACACCACTTCGAGCTCTAATAGCTAACAACTTAGAATAACCAGCTAACAGCCCATAAAACAACAACTTATCCACGCCCTTTGAACCCTTTTTACTCCACTCACTAACTTATTGCTTTTCTTACTCTTTTCTCTATAGTTTTTTTTGCCTAACATCTCAAGTTTTAGATATGTTTTTAGAGTTATAGAAGTATTTTTACAGATGTGTTGTCTAAAGAGTAGTGAGTGAGTCCCTTTTTATAGCTGGATAAGAGTAAGAAAAAGGAGTTGTTGGACAACTACCGCATGATGCAAAGCCCAAGGTGTTATAAATGAAAATTATCCTTCTTGTGCAAGCCTCCCACCAACCAAATATATAGAAGACCGAAACATGCAATTTTTGTGCTAACTTTTATACTTTTACATTGTCTTTTGACTTGGGTAAAAGGACTATCATATACTGTATTTTTGTTTCTACTTTTCAGAAAAGTAAAATTATCACATGTTAAAGCCCTTACATTGTGCTTATTTTTGCATTTTTCTTCGACTTTTTTGACACTTTTCCTTAACTCTTCCTTTCCCTTTTTTTTCTTTACACAAAATCTGATTATTTTTTAAATTTAAACTTAAAGACCCAATTCCTAAAATTCAACTTCCAGTACTAATAACTAAAAATCCCAGCCTCAACCTAAAAGAGTAGCTAAACTCTACAAATTTTATGCCCGAAGAAATTAATAACTCAGGCAATCTTCATGCTTGAAGAACTGCAACAAATATATCAAGACCAAGTTACTACTAATTTACGCTTGGACAAAAAATAAATAACCAAACTAGACTAATTTTCACACTTAAAATAGAACTAAATAGGTCAAACTCATATTTAAACTAATGACCATCCTTCACGCTTGAACTATAAATAGACATACTTCATAATACTATATCCATCCTTAAGAAAAAAGACTTTAACTAAACAAGAACCAAAGGAACAACAAATAGTCCAGAATATAGAACCTCATGCTTTGAACAATTTCATACATACACACATATTAATACATGCTAATATAATAATTCTTATTTACTACTAGTTAACAACGACGAGCTTCAACAACTGATATTCATTTTTAACTCAATATTGAACAGAAGTCAAACAGATGATTTTGTTTTGCATGGCAAATACTACAACTATACAAGTGCATGCAAACTAGCTACATTCATGAACAAGAGCTATGGCTCACTAACAACTCACTCACTAATTTTATAAGCTAAACAGTTGATAAGTTAGAATTTTACCAACTTGTCAATTCCTTTTTACTATGGTTTTTGAGTCTAAAAGTAGTGATTAATGTGAAAATCTGATAAAAATACTTGAAATTCAGGTTTTGATGGCAAAGTTGTGATGAAGAATGGAATGGATGGAGAAAAAAGATTAAAAAAAGAGAAGAAATGCAGAAAATGGGAAAATTGTAACTGTATGCACTATTTAAAAACGTGACCGTGATTCAAGACACGTTTAGAAACGTGCCCACGTTTTCTATCACGAAAATATTGATGAAAAACAAAAGAGTCTGCTTAAAGCTACGGTTAAAAACGTGGCCACGAATTTCGACCATGATTTGGTCCTCATTTTAATTCATGGCCATGATTCAGCACGACAACTAAGGACATCAACAACAAACGTGGAGACGATTTAAAACGTCTCCACGAATACCATCGAAGGGCAGATTCATCTGCAACATTTTTGTAGCTATAAATAGAACCTAAACTCATTTTTAGGGTAGCTTAGTATTTATTACTCATATAGAAAGCAACCTAATAGAATTTTAAAGAGGGGTTTCACACTTTAAATAGGATTTTTCTCCTCAAGTTTGTAAGATCTCTTGCTATTTCTTTGGGTTAACATGTATATGCTTTATTTACTGGTTTGAACTCATTTCTAGCATGAGTGGTTAAGCTTATAGCTACGGTTGTAATTAGGGGTGAACATAGGGTGGTTTGATTCAGTTTTGTCATTAACCAAACCAAACCAAATATATCGGTTTTTCAAATCTATAAACCAAACCAGACCAACATAAAGTCAGTTTTCTCGATCTAGATTTTTTCTGTTTTCTCGATTTTTTTTTTTATTTTTTTTTATTTTTATTAGATAAAGTCTCTACAATAAAGAATATGCAAGTGTTGCTTTCAAATATTTCCTACAATCAACTATCGATATATGTCATTTATAGACAACTAAACATCAAGAAGAATTACATATACATCTTAACAAGACAATGAAATGTAATGTGTGTAAATTAGAAAACTAAAAATGGAGAGACGTAATACAAATGAGTTGATTTAGCTTTGCTTTTTTCCCCTTAATCGACCGTGTAGTATATTGCTTGTGTGCTAGTATTTAGATAATAATTTAGTGATACTGATTCTTGATAATATATAGAAGATAACTATTTAAATGTCAATTTAAAGAAATAATGTAACTGATCTTCCATTCATCTAAAAATAGGTACATCTAATGCTTAAAAACTTCATCAAATTTATGGCTAGAAAATGTGGAGTATAATTAGTTTAAGTTTCTACTCTATAATAAAAGGAAGATGTGTTTATTTAGTGTTTAACTTGAGTGCTTATGCCATGTAAAATTTCCTTAAAATTATATATAAAGAAGTCCATAACAAATATTTTTTATGTATAAATGTTTAAAAATAATATTTATAAAATATTCGTTCGGTTTGGGCTTGGTTCGGTTTTTTCTAGGTAAAACCAAATCAAATATGTCGGCTTTTATTTTTCAAAAGCAAACCAAATCATAAGTCGGTTTTTTATTCGGTTTATCGGTTCGGTTTGTGCACCCTTAGTTGTAACCCAAATGATGTTAATGTTAACGAGTATTTTTTTTACTTAAAATTGCTTTGGGTTGTTATTAATTACTTGTTTTTATATTTTTTCTAAAATCAAATTGAGAATCACATTCACCACAAAATGTTGATAACATCCACTGTGAAGATGAAAAGTTTAATAACAATATAAAACTCATAAATGCGTTGCAAAAACACATAAACTTGGTTCAAATATATGCAGCAACACATTGACCATAAAAGTATGTGCACACACTTCATTCAACTTAACCGAGTCCTAAGCTAGACAGAAACAACATATTTCACCGGGTTCCTCCTTCATATGCCCGTGGAATAGTTGAATTAGTTGTTGCACTAGAAGTTCCTCCTCCATATGCTTCTCCTCGTTCTGCTTTCTCAAACTAGTCAGTACTCCAAAATAGAGAATAGACCCTTGAAGATAAAATCTCTTGCATGTATCGGTGACGGTACATTCAATAGCAGACTCCCAAACCTACCGAACACTAACTCGGTGAAGCAAGCTCCCAAGGTTTCTGGAAACACTAAATCGACTTCATCGAACACATTTTCGATTAAGTAAATGGGATGGTGGTGATCAAAATTTGGAATAATCAACGGTGGCCCACAAGAATGTCGATACCATTTACTAAGGTTTCCACCGAAACTCTTATGGCTTAAAGTGGCATGCAAGAGAGATTGTGGTGAGATTCTCGATTGTCAGTTGTTGCAATAATAGCTTCCCATCAACAAATTAGTAGTAGTTGTGAAAAAATCTAGTTTCAATGCGTATGCAAACTGATCATAGAACAACCGTTTTGTTGAAGGGCCCTACAGAATAAACGAGTTGTACATAAAATGGTTGTTAGCATTGAACATACAAGATGCAATCACATTCTTCAACAATTCAAGGAAGAGGCGACCCTCATCCAATTGAGTAGTCACATTGGCGAAAGTAAAAAAAACCCTGGGTGGTCTTTTTAAACAGCCAATTCAAAAATTTGTTGGAAGGCCTGAAAGTCCTTCTTGTTCTCCCAAAACTTCTTGTTGGTGGTCTTTTGACCCAAAAAAAAAAAAAAGAATTATCCAACCGCACACTTCCATCTTGTCGAACATAAACACCGTATCTAAGATGAGAGTGGGTCTTTTTTAGGTCATCGTGTATATAAATCAACCCTGTAATGATTTATTGAAACGTGATTTTGAAATCCACTCCCATACCTAAGCACGCCCTACTCTTGTACCTCCCCATCCCACTTTTATGTTGGGCGAACAGCTAGTCTTCGAACGGACGTACCCGTTCCACGAAGACAATGTCACCACTCTCGTTTAACCAAACCGGTTAGCTTGAGCAGATGTGATGAATCAGAATCAAAAAGTTGATTTGCGAAAATACGCGCTTTAGAGTAACTTTTAAAGATTTGAGCAAAACATTTTTTTGCTAGTCTTGATTTCTCATCTTCAAACTCATACCAAACTATCTTGCATGTTTTAATTGGTATCAATAAAAGAGTCAAGAAGTTGGTACTCTATTATTACTTTAAATTCACCCTCTCCATCTTTAACAGAGTAGTATGTCAGCGCTATATTCAAGCTAGCATAGAGGTTTTCCTTTTTACCTATTTCTTACTTGGGGAAGTAGAAATTTGTTGGGTTATTAACAAGTGCTCCCTCTGTCCCAATTTATGTGGCATCATTTTCTTTTTTGGTTGTCCCAAAATAAGTGGCACATTTCCTTATTTGACAACTATTTAATGCATCATCTCTATTTTACCCTAGTTGGACCCTACATACTTTTAAACCTACCAACAACTTTTTTATTACTCAAATCTTCTCTCTTACTTTTTCAAGGGTAAAATTGATATTTAACAAGGTCAACCTCTATTCTCTTAAACTCCGTGCCCGGTCAAATGATGCCACATAAATTGGGACGGAGGAATAAAAAAGAACTCGAGTTAGTTGAGGATCAACATAACTCGTTTCATGAAATCAAACTAGGGATAAGGAAATTTCTACTTGGGTCATTCAATCAGGTCCTAATGCTCCTATTTAGATTTGGAAAATTTTATTTAGGTAGGTCTTTTATGATTGGAAAATTATAGAAGATAGTTAACAATTGAACCATAATTAATAACTCCAAAGCATTTGAGTGAGAAAATTATGCCCATTAATTAATTACACCATATAAAGGTTACCGCCCTAGTTCATCTATTTAATAGTTTACGATCAACTAGTTAACATAATTTTTAGTGATATTTGCAAATAATTTTTCAATTATTCTAGCTTAATTAGAATCACCTTATTAATTGGGAATAAACTTTAATTTCTTAGAATTACTTAATTTGAACTTCAATTTGAACGTGTTAGTTCGCTGTGGAGAATCGACCTTGGCTTATATCTGGTATATTTGCAACAACTGTAGTTGCCTTTTTTTAGAGGTACACTTTGGACGGATCAACATTTAACGACTAAGCATTATTATATATCTAGTGGCAAGGCAAATTTCATGAGCACATGGGATAAAGGGCAAGGAAAATTCGGTTCTAGTCTAACCCGTTGAGCTAAAAAGCAATCAACCAACCCAAGTCGCCGACAGCTAGTTGCGCTGATGTCTTACTACTACCAAAATCATGTTATCACTATCGTCTGCGCCAGCACAATTTTTCCAACAAATGCTCCACTACGCCTCCATTCGTAGCATCACTATCAAGAATTCATTTCACTGCTTTATGACTCCACCACAATTCACCATTGCCTGGTGCCTCGCCACTACGATGCCTCGTCATGAATAGCTTACCACCGCTCCATTGACAGTTACCATAAAAGAAAGAAGAAAAAAAAGATTAGAAAAAGAAAGTTTCAATACAATCATCAAACATTAAAAGAAAGAAGAAAAAAAAGATTAGAAAACGAAAGTTTCATTTGGGGAAGTTGGGTATGGGAAGTGAAAGGGAGAGTGAGAAGAGACAGAAGAACCAAAAACTTACCATGAAAGTGGGCGTTTGGCTGAAATTGAGCTTTGACCGCCACTTAAAGCCTGATCTACGCAAACTGGCTATATTTTTGGAGAAAATAATGGTGGAATAAGATGAAAGGGATCGAGAGCTTTTCATAATACAGTTTGAGGCATACGGCGATCGGCCGGTGGTGGTATTGCCGCCATTGGCGGTTTTCGGCGGTTTTTGGTGAGAGTTAAAAATTGGGCAGCCTTTGCCCAAGTCTTAAGAGACTTCAAAGGGTGTGTGTGTATGTGTTGAAAAGAAAATGTGAATTTATAACTAAAACTGGAGGAGTGATTAGAGCAATTAGATCAACTAAAATGTAGCGGCTGTGATTGACACGAGCTTTTAAAACTTGGACGGGTAAACATGAAGGGTTGGGCTAGCAGATCAGCGGCTGAAGTGGATTATTTCCATTCTCATTAATTTAATTGAACTTTAAATGAATAGGTGACCCTATAATAGAGCTGTCAAATTGGTATGGACTGATACAGCTCGCGCTTATTTTGAAATTGGATGGCAAAATGGTCAGCCCAACCCGGCCCTTAGAGGGCCACAAGCTGTGTAGCGCCCGACGCCTATATAAAAGTATATCTTTATATTTTTTTCACTTTAAATTCTTAACTAAATTTTTAAAAATATAATTTTTTTTTTCCAAGATATTAATCATATTGCATAGTTCAGAAACCAATTTCAAGATCATGTTATAGTATCTCAATAAATACATATTAATCTACAACACATTAAATGATCAGTGTAACATGTTAGTGATTAAAATTTATAAGCCAAAAGACTTAAAAAAAGTTCATAATCTTCCAGGTCATGTCGATACTTATAGCACTTCCAAGATCATCATATCATCTCCATCGGACATATTTGAATACACCTTTGACAAAGTTATTATAATATCATCATTTTCGTCTAAATATAAATGTTTTACCGGTAGAATTGAAATTATGTTTCATACTTGATAATTTTGATGGGCATGACCAAGGGATTGTTTTAAATTTTAAAAATATAGCCTCTTTCTCTAAGGTTTTTTTTTTATGATTTTTACAATTTAAATTTTTATTTGGCCCCCAAGCTGGCCTAGCCCAGCCTCACGCGTTGATGTTTTCCAAGAGATCGCCGTGAGTTCTTTGCCAAATTAAGTTAAGTGGGGAAGATTAGAATTATTTTCATCTTGAATCTAGCACCCTCACAAGGTACTATTCCTCATAAAAGAATTTTACGAAAGTTGGCACCCTTAAGGATGTGAAGATGAGGAACATCCTCAAGGTCCAATTTTTTTTTTTTTTTTTTTTTGTAGCAAGCAGAAATGAGAGGATCTATCCAAGAGAAAGTGAAGAGACTTAATATGTTGTCATGGGCAAGGAGTGACAATTAGAACTGCAATAGACTTTTTTGAGTCTCTGCTATTCAAGAGGGATTCCTAAAACTTCTCTAACATCATGTCTGTGACTTTCTTTCCCCTATTTTTTGATGATGATGATTTTTAGTGGCTTCTCCCTTTTATATGCTGGTTTATTATAAAATGTTTGATGTAATTTCTCACTCATAGAGATAAATACAACCCATTCACCCTTTTGAAGGAGGTGACTGGGTTGCTTTTGTGTATTTTTCTATGAAAGCAACATTAAGTTAGACCAGCTTTGGTATTTTGCAAATTCTGATTTACATGCATATAATCTACGATACATAGACTAAGTATGTAGTTTCTTTTATTTAGTAAGAAAATTGATTTTTACATATGCTTTGAAATCAATGCATAGCCTTACAACTTTTGCTATAAGCCTCCGTCTACATTAAACTGGAAAATATCTTAGCCCAATCCTATCAAATATAGGGTTAGGTTGAGTCGGCCTGCTAGTCAAAGCTTAAATTGACAGCTCTATCCTCTGAGAACCCCTCGTGCTGCATCCTTTTTCTTTCAGACCACCTTGTAAAATAATATTTGGTATTTTGTTGTATGATCAAGGTTCAAGCTTGAACAAATTTTATTTTTCCAAATAAAATGTCCATATATTTTCAAAAATCAAGACTTTGTTGGGAAATCTTTCTATGCATGGCAACCTTGTGCTAAACCAGCTAACCATAAAGCTAAATTTTTCTGTCTTACGCGATGTCATTTATTAATCATGTACACTTTTATAATATCATATTTATGTGGTGTCATTGATAAGCCCAATTTTCATTTGAGTATATTGTTAAAATATAAAAGCAGCTTTAAAAATAAAATATTTGTGCACTGAGCTTCTCATTGAGAGCTGAGATTGACATGAGCTTTTAAAACTTGGCGGGTTAACATGAAGGGATGGGCGAGCGGATCAGCTGCTGAAGTGGACCATTTCAATTTTTATTGATTTAATTGAACTCTATTAGAATGGGTGATAGAATTGTCAATTTTGGCTGGATCAGGCCTGATCCATCCCGCACTTATTTTGAAATTGGATGGAAAAATGGTCAGCCCAACCTTGCCCTAAGTGAGCCACAAACTGGCAGCGCCCACCACTTATTTAAAAATATTTTTTTAAAATTTTTTCACTTTAAATTCTTTACTAAAATTTTTAAAATATAATTTTTCCAAGATATTAATCATATTGTATAGTTCAGGAACCAAGTTTCAAGTTCATACTAGAGTATCCCAATAAATACATATTAATCTACAACATATATTAACATTCTATTGATTAAAATTTATAAGCCAAAAGATTTGAGAAGAGTTCATAATCTTCCATGATATGTCTATACTTATAGCACATCCAAGATCATCATATCATCTTCATCAGACACATTTGAATACTCATGTGATAAAGTTATTCTAATATATTCATTTTCGCCCAAATCTAAAAGTTTTACAGGCAGAATTTAAATTATACTTCAAACTTTGATGGGCATGACCAAGGAACTGTTTTAAATTTTCAAGATATAGCCTCTTTCTCTAAGGTTTTTTTTTTTTTTTTTTTTTTACATTTAAATTTTTGTTTGGCCCCCAAGATGGCCTAGTCCACCCTCACACGCTGACGAACCTACTTTACAGACCTTGAGGATGTGAAGACGACGAACATTCTCAAGGCCCAACATTTTTTTGTAGCCAGCAGAAATGAGGGGACATATTCAAGAGAAAAGTGAAGAAACTTAATATGTTGCCATGGGCATAAGGAGTGACAATTTGATCTTCAATAGACTCTTTTGAGTCTGTGCTATTCAAGAGGGTTTCTGGAGCTTCTCTAACATCTATGACTTTTTTCCCCTATTTTTTGATGAAGATGATTTTTAGCGGCTTCTCTATTTTATATGATGGTTTGTGATAAAATGGTTGATGTAATTTCCCACTCATAGAGATAAATACAATCAATTCACCCTCTTAAAGCATGTGACTGAGTTACTTTTGAGTATTTTTCTATGAATGCATCATTAAGTTAGACAAACTTTGGTGCTTTGCAATTTTTGATTTACATTCATATAATCTACGATGCATAGACAAAGTATTGTGTTTCTTTTATTTAGTACAGTGAGAATCGATTTTTACATGTGCTTTGAAATCAATGCATAGTCTTACAATTTTTGCTATAAGCCCCGGTCTACATTAAGATGGAAAATATCTTTGCCCAACCCTATCTTAGTTTGGGCTGACCTGCGAGTCAAAGCTTAAATCGACAGCTCTACCCTCTGAGAACCCCTCGTGTTGATTCCTTTTTCTTTCAGACCACTTTGTGAAATAACATTTGGAATGTTATTGTATGATCAAGGTTCAAGCTGGAACAAATTCTATTTTTCCAAATAAAATGTTCAATTTTTTTCAATAATCAAAATTTTGTTGGGAAATCGTTCTATGCATGGCAACCTTGTGCTCAACCAGTTAACCAGAAAGCAATTTTTTTTTTATATATATATAAAGAAATAAAAAATATTTAAGAAAAATAAAGTATCAGAGAATCTAAACTGACTACATATAAGTTATATACGTAAAAAATTTCCTTAGGTTACCCAACTACTCTACAAGACACAATTCCTACAACTCAAACGTTAGAGATAATACATTAAATAGTCTTACAATAGTAGAGTAGCACCCCAATCCCCGATAATATATCAAAAAATCTTATAAATATATTATTGAGTACTTTAATTGTGAGTGTGAAACTTGATTACTATATAATATTTGTATAACTTTATGTTTTTTGCATTTTTATTTAAAATTTTAAAGTAAAAAAGAACGATAAAAAAATATTTTAAAAGGTTGGGCCGGCCCGACCCATCCCGCAACCCTAGTAGGGTTAGGTTGGACTCATCATATGGTGGCCCATCTAAATGTCGGGCCAGCCCACTCCAGCCCGTTCAATTTCAAAGCCTACGAGGCTTGGGCTGGGTTAGATCGGGCCGGCCCAAATTGACAGCTCTAAATTGATTTCTCTGTTCTCATCAGGAGTAGGGAGGATAACATATTACATGTATTTTCATATTTTGGAAGTAATCTGCTCAACCTTCGAGGATTACGTTTTTATGCATAAGTTAGAGCGTTATCATTGTCTTGAGTTTATGAAATATCTGAAGCTGCCATCTCATTCAACAGCATTGGAAGTTAAAATTAGAATGTCTGATCATCAATAATTCATCATAGTCAATATTATAGATCTTCATATACTTTAATATGGTACCCAAATAGATATAAGATGCTTAATGTTGTTCCCTGTTGTTGTTGTTTTTAGTTTAAAACATTTATAACATACATTTATTATTGCCTCTTAAAGTAATTTGAGAAGAGAATGTTTTCGAAATTTGATTTTTTCAATTCTTTTTTTATCTAAACATGCAGGTTTACTGTCTCAAACTGTCTGAGTTGAACTTTGCGCCAAAATTTCATAATTTGTAGGTTCATTTCTCTTTCTCTCACTCACTACAGAATATATTTTCTTGCTGATTTTGGTGACGACTGACTTTTTTCTCTAACAAATAAGCTTTGGTCAAATCTTGAACATTTCTATCCTCTAGTGCAGATGTTGCGTCCATCAAATTACTATTCATTTAGTCATTGTATCCTTTAAATTACAGTTCATTTAAGCCATCATGTTATCCATCTCTTATCGAACGACATCCAATAAAGCTTTTAGATCATAAGTCTCCATTTCTAAATAATGTTGAAAGTCTTCAATAATCCATGCCGAATAATCACAAGCAACATGGTCAAAGCATCCAATATTTAATTGTATTTTAGATCAAATAACAGTAAGGAAAAAAATTACGTACAGAAGAACATGAACATTTGTAAAATCTATGTCCAAAATTATCACGAGTCTAAGCTGGTAAAATAATTGCAATCAGTCCATAATCATATCTACGTGATAGAGCTTGCTGATGAAAATTGATAGAATCTTCAGGCATTATATAATTCTAGAGAACAAATTTTATACAAAGAGAAAAATGAGAAGAAGAAAAGATGGACATGTACAGAATCCTAATTGAAGAGAAGGAATTGGTTGTGAATTTTATTTTTGTTAGAAGTTGGAGCGGATCCATAATGGTTGGGTCAGTTTTTGTTATTTCAGCAGGGCGAATTAGGTTTTTGGGTTTGAACAGTTTTAAATAAGTTGGACCAACTAAATGAGGCCACATCAAAATTCAAAAGTCATATAAGTGCATACTCACACTTCTATTGGGGTGTGTTTGGTATAAAAATAAATATATTTTTTAGGAAAATAAGTAATGTGTCGGCTTATTTTTTAGTGTTTAGTATAGGTAAATACAAAAAAAAAAAAGATAGAATTTTCTTTATATTATTCCTACCCTTACCCTCACCCCCGCCCCCGGCATCAACACCCAATCCCCTCTCATCCTCACCACCCACCCCAGTGTTCCACACTTAAAACCTCACATTCACCCTTCACCCCAACCCCAACCCCTGCCTTACCACCAAACTTACAACCTGATTAAACCACACCCATCAAAGATTAACTAAAAGCCATCGCAAAGAATGGAGGGGTCATTGAGGCCGACATTTTTCTAGATTGAAGGTCGTTGATAGCGGCCAAATCAGAGGTCAAAGGTGACAGACAGATCGGAGGTCATAGTCAGCGGGAGATTCTAATGTCAGAAATGGAGGAAATGGAGAAGAGTTGGACGTCGCCGGTGCTGGAAATGAAGTAGATATTCTGACGTCGGGGTGGGGGAGGGGGTTTAGGCTAGAGGAGTTGTGTGAAACCCTAGAATAGAGAGAGAGAGAGAGAGAGAGAGAGAGAGAGAGAGAGAGAGAGAGAGAGAGAGAGAGAGAGAATAAAGAGAGAAGATGGTTCTGTGGGGGTGGGGTGGGGGTAGGGGAGAGCTTGGTTTCTAGAAAATGTTTTACCTTAAATTTTGAGAGAAAATAATTATCTCTATTTAGAGAAAAATAAATAGTCTAGGAAATTTTTTTCTAACTCATATTTAAAACAACCAAATATAAGAAAAATGAGAAACTGTTTTTTCCTATACCAAACAACCACTTAGTCTTTTGGTCGAAAAATGCACCAAAAGAGAATTTGTATGGATAGTTAACAGTTTATAGGTTACCACGGTAAATGTAGGTTAAATACTAGATAAACTGCCCGTGCTCCGCACGGGTCCCTGCGTATTGTTATTCCAAATATTCAAATTACATTCTGGCAATATTATTAAAATGAACATGAAAAAAGCTTCAAATGCCAGTGGAGAAATTCATTCATATTATATTTTGGCACAAGAATTAAATCAAGTTTCTTTTATTTTTAAGAAAAATACAATAATAAAATAAATAATCTTTTCATTTGAACCTAAATATCTTCATTGAAGTTCAGTGATGTCTGCTCTGCTCTTTGTGACTTCAATGGGGTCAAAGTATTCACATCCCAATTCAAGTTTGTTCCCAACCTAGTGTTGTCATTGAAGCATCCTTTCGGAACTCGCCATTAACTGCATATAATCTTTTATGATAATCCCATGAAATTATGCAACTTGTCAATTGTCTGAGCTACTTGCTTGTCTTTCAAGTTTAAGTCGCAACATGCATGTAGGTTGTATCTGGTCTTTTTCTTTTTGAACTAAGTTAAATGACACGACACGGAATCTGGTTAGACCGTGCGGGCACCCGACGTCCTCCACTAGACTCGTCGGGCGAACCCTTACCAATTAAACTAGGAAAATAAATATAACAATTCATAAATAAGGACAAGACTTGAAACAAAAACACAGACATACTGATACCTCTAAGCTCTACAAAAGAAATTGCAGCTGACTACCCAACATACTAGGTTTAGGGCTATCCAGACTAGACATCTAAGAGTACAAAAGAAGAAAGATACCTCCTGAAGGGAACAAAATGCAACTGAAATAATAACCAATAAACTGGTGGCAATCCGGAATAAAAGCTGGCTCACCCTGACAGCTGAAGTCGTCTTCGCTCCTTCACAACGTGGCGAACTCAATCTTGGAGCGAACCTGCCGAAACGAAATAGATAGACAAGAAACAAACAACAAACAAGGGTGAGTAAAAAGGACTCAATAAGTGGGGCATATTAGTCACCTCAAAGAATAGGATAGCTAGCCAGGGAGAAGAAACAGATAAACCAAATTCCTCTTATTAAATTCTAAAAAGGCAGAGCCATATAATAACCGGAGACAAGTATGAAACCATAAACTCAACCAGAGATACGAGCCAGAAACATATCAACAATTAAGCAATGCACGTATAAGCAGAACAGTAGTTATGTGCCACAAGTCTACACAATGGTATGAATGAAATGAAATAAGATGAAATGAAATGAAACAAAATACGAGGCAAAGGGTCACACGTGCCAAATGAATGGAGCGGAATCCTCCTGCTCCGAGGGCGGAATCCTCCTACCCTCAATATGATGCAATGGAGCGGAATCCTCCTGCTCTGAGGGCGGAATCCTCCTACACTCAATATGATGCAATGGAGCGGAATCCTCCTGCTCCGAGGGCGGAATCTTCCTACCCTCAATATGATGCAATGATAACCCTTCACCGGCGCGAGACTCTCATCGACGCCCGGGAAGTATACGTCAACTCACAGCCAGAGTACAATACTCAGATCCTCAATGCAATACCATCAACTGGACATAATATATAATATACAATGAAAATCCAAAACTACGGCGTAATGAGTATGCCTATCGGCAGCTACACACGTAAGGAACACATGGTAGAAAAAATCCACGAGGACAGGTGCCTCCAAAGAAATGGATATAAACACTTACCTTGTTACAAAGTTAGCACAGTTACTCAACAACCGCTTTATCCTTTGGATTCACTGCCAAATGATCCTGTTGTATTCAATAAGTAGAAAACTATATCAAATAAGGCTAAAGGCTTCATTCCTCACATCTTAGGGCAATCCGATTAGGAACCTGATACCTTATTCGCATACGCAATACGCAGGCCAGGCCTATGTACAGGGTTCAAAGCCACATAACCGAACCCCAAAAAAATTACATTTATATGTTGTCCATAACTCACTGAGTATGAATATATAATCAATTCTATTATCGGGGTCCAATTGACCCTTTAAACTACTAATTGAATTTATTAATACGATGTCTAATACCAATTTTTACCGTCAGAATATATTCAAACACATTTAATAAACTCAAATAATATATTAAGATCATTACCCGAATGTTTCAGGGTAAAAATTCTACATCCGGCTCTTTTCTCATTTTCTGGCTTTTTTTCCCTCTGCGTTTCTTTTCCCTTTTTGTTTCTGTTTCTCGTTCTCTCTATTCCATTTTGTTTCTGTTGCTGTTCAATTGCTTTAAGCAATCAGCCACCGCCTTACTCTTTCAATTTTGTCCTTTTCTCTTTTCCTTTTTTTTTTTCCTTTTTCCTTTAAAATTCACTGCTACGGTAAAAATTAAAACGGTACCCTACGATATTCAAAATAATTCCAACCTTTGCATACCAGTTATACAAAATATATATAGCATACTCGCTAAGGCGGATCTTAAATCGGGTTCCCGAAACTCAAGATGCGAATTTAAATGGAAAAAAGTCAAATTATTTAACTTTTGGCATTTTAGCGGAAACTAGCCGAACAATCTCGAAATTCACTTTCGAAAGATAACAAAAGTCACAAATAATCATACGAACCTAAAGGCGCTTTCAGATTTCGAATCGGAACTCATTCACCAAAATCGAGCTCGAAAATCTCTTTTTAATATTTATTTACAATAAAAACTGAAACATTCTTCCGATACGTACCAAACGAGGTCTGATTTAGCTCAAATTTTATAGAAAGGTCCTAATGGACATTACGATATTTTTAAAATTATCGAGACTCCAATCGGAGCCTTACCTTTCGAAACGACTGACCGAGGTCGTTTCATTCTCCTCCACTTATACTCTCGTTCGTCCTCGAACGAGCCTAAGTCTAAAGAAAAATTTGCACGGATAATAATAGAACTTGCACGGCTTTCATGAGCTACTCCACGGGCATTATTTCCTGATTACAGGATCAGAATTATATTACGCACATCGTACTTTTGGAATAAAATATATCTAGATAATATGATAATACCATTGCACAGCTTATTCTGACTAAGTTGATCCTTTCTCGGTCACGAGAAGAGAGTTCTACATTTTCGAAGCAAAGATACACAGTACTTTGAATGGGTTAACATGATTCAGCCGATAATCACCTCTTCGATATACCTTTCGATATAAAACAAGTCGATGGAACTAAGAATTGGCTCACGCTTGATGCAATAGGGGGAGCTTTTGAAGTACCTTGTCACTACATGGTATAGAAGATTTAATGCAAGCTATATCATTTTTACGAACGCACCATGCAACATCTCAGTTAATTTTAGTGTTGTTCCGCAAGCTCCTTGTGGGAATGTAGTTACTCATATCCTAATGTATGTCAAAGGTTCATTTGAACAGGGTCTATCATATAAGGATAAGGATCATGCAAATACTACTGGATAGCATGATGCAGACCAGGAATGATCTCCAGACTGAACATCTACTTCAGGGTATTGTCTTTGAATTGGAAATATCATGACTTGAAAAAGTGAAAATAAAAGAGACATATGGTTGGACCATAATCTGAGGCAAAATACCAGCAACACGTTGATTACATAAGCACTTATAACGCTAAAGTAACTTCTCAAAGAGTTGAGGTGTGAAGGAGATATGCCAATGATGGATGAAGGACAAGCTGCACTAGACCTTTAACTCTAAATTTTCATAAAGTAAAACAGCGTCAGTATGAGGATCCAGTTACAGTTGAATACAGACAGATAGCCAGAAGAAAACCAGAGTCACCATACAGGGTTACTACTGACGGTGTTCTCATGTATAAAGATAGACTTTGTGTTTCTTATGTTGCAGATTTACGTGGACAGATTATGGTAGAGGCACATTATTCCAAATACATTGTTCATCTAGGTTCGACTGAGATCTACCATGATCTTAAGCAAATTTATTGGTGGAACGAAATGAAGTGTGACATAGCAGAATTTGTGGCTCAGTGTTCTAATTGCCAGCAAGTTAAAGTCGTGTCATCTTTCCAAACTTTATACTTTCAGCAGATAGGTACGTATATATGATCAGGTTGCCAGCTTATCTCTATCATTAATAGATTATTAATGGGTTTAGCAATGATCGATACTCATTGTAGGTTTCTGTCGTGGGCCTAGGTTGGGTCTTGACAAAAGTGGTATCAACGCCTTAGAGATTTAGTATTACCATTCAATATTTGGAGGAAGACTCATCCACTTAAAGCACAAACTCATGCAGCTATTTGAATAGGAATAACCATCCTCCCACAGTCTGCTGGACTAAAGAAGATTTAGCTAAAAGAAGAACGTAGGTCAGACCTGAGCTCACAAACTACCCTTTTGAGTTGCCAAACAGCTGCAACTCTCGAGTTCACAACTCCATACCTTTGCTATAAGCACCACCGCCTGATGGATCAACTCAGAGGTCAAATGACGCCTCTCATTACCATTAGTAGCCTTAAAACACAACAATGTGCTTACCCGGCTACCTTGGCACACACTCTGGCTCAACGCAGGGAACATCACAAGAGGTTACTGACCGCCTAAGTTCACCAGTGCCGAATAAAGAAGAGATGGCAACGGACTGAGGATAAAAATAATTAGAGCTTTAGGAAGCTCTTCTTCTTATTTACTTGGCTACCAGAGCTAGACTACTTACGAGTCAGGCTAACCGAAGAATCACAATTGAGGAAATAGACATTAAATGAGCTTTATGGAACAACATCCATGCCAATTTGACCTCCCAATAAGAAGGAAACTCCGACAATTTATCAGAAACCCTTTTATAACCGAGACAAGCTCATAGGATAACATGACTTTACTAGCATTTTGAACCAAGAGAAGATACGTAGATTGAATATTACTTACTAATCACTTTACACTGGAAGAAATGATATCACTTTCTGATGCTGACGAATAAGAATCTCACCATCCTATCAACACTGAATTCCAAAGAGATATAGACTGACTTGACATAATAAGAGAAAGTGGTACAACAGGATGCCAAGCAGACAATACCAATACTTACTCACAAATCTCTCACATTTAAACAAGATAAACTAGTAAGGTCATCATAAATGCCAGGAATAAATCATATCAGAAACTCACCCCTCTACTGCAACCGATTCTTAATAGAAGCGACATCTAAGGAAACCATCGAAACATTATAAGACACACCATTTCCAAATCGATCGGAAAAATCAAAGCTTACACACATATAAGTGAGGAAGAAATACTTTGGTCTACTATATCAGATACCTCAACATCCTGCCAGACTGGTAGTTCTTAGAACTGCCTCTGCAGCTGAGCCGAACCGCTACTCTGATAATCACCTTCTGAAGAACCACTGCCACCACACTCTCAACCTCTACTGGATGGTGGCATTTCTTTTGCTGATTGAGATCTAAATGAAATCCCCTGCGACTGCGCAGATGCCTGATAACGAGAGAAAAAACGACTGCCTACTTGCCGGACAAAGGGAGAACTCTACCAAAAATGACAGGCTTACGACAATGATAACACCTTTTCAGTGAAAATGGAAGGTGGAAAGATTTTTGATAGCTGTAAAGAAAAGACTGAATCTAATCTTAACGAGCTACTGGCGTACTCTAAGAATTACGTGACACAATCTGAGATAACCTGGAAGGTGACCTCCCAAAATAATCAGAACTCTTACCTCCAAATGAGGGATCATGGTTACCCACTAGGGCCACAAGATTTCTTGCTCTCCCGCTCTAACTCTTCCCCCTCTAACTTATGGTATGCCTAATACCTTCGGGTAATATCAACAACAACATCAAATGAAATCCCGACCTCAATCTCTCGAGCTATCTGGGATCTCAAGGAAAAAGAAAGGTCATCAATATATCTTTGAATCTTTCGAAAGGCTCATAGACTAGTTCTAATGCATATTCAGCCATTCTATAGAATTCAATCTCATATTCTGAAGCACCAACAGGCTAACCGACAGGCTACCCTGTCCAATCTACTCAAACCGGCAACACTTTTCATCTCACCCGCTACTCGAAATGAACTTTTCCACGAATCTAGAAGAAAAACCGAAGCAAGTTAGCTAATAAGAGAGCGGCCCACCAATTCAAGGCTGGACCCTGAAACTGGAAAGCAGAATAATCAACATCATACCGCTCGATATGATCAAGAGCCTGAAGGATACACTGACATCATTTTATTTTAAAAAGAATCACGAGGTTTATCTGATGCATTGCTTAAGAAAATCGGAAGGTTCAACCGCGTAAAATAATGCAACCTCTTTGGGCACTCGGATCGAACCGTTACCTCGCCTGACTAACCAGCCAGAATAACTAGAGGCACAACACATGCTGCTTTCGGAACATATTTTACTGCGGCAATATTAAGAATTAGAATAGGAACTCCCTGAGACCGAACATCTGCATCTGCGGCAACCTGATAAGCTGCCTAGCGAATAATAGGTTCTTGCGGTATCTGCGTCGCCAAGATTCTCGTAAAAGCATCGTAGAGAGCCAAGGGAACCACAAGGCCCTGCTCCCTTGCCCATCGCGAGCTCGTACATCCGTAACTAGATCGTCAGCACGATAAAAAACTCTCGGGGGTTCGTCAGTGCTAGCCCCACGCTAGACTGCTTCGTCTTGAACTCATACCGTTTGCTGATTTGTCGCACGAGGGTTCACAATTACCATGAAGGAATTAACGAAAATACTTTTGCATCCTAGACGGACGCACGATCAGAAAAAAAGAAGTGAAACTTCCTAAATACCATTATAGTCTCTCGTAGATAAGTACGGACGTCTACGTACCCATCAGCGAGACTCTACTAGACATTGTCTTAGTCTGGATAGACTCTAAACTAGGCTCTGATACCAACTGACACGACCCGAAATCCGGTTAGGCCGTGTGGGCACCCGACATCCTCCACTAGACTCGTCGGGCAAACCCTTACCAATTAAATTAGGAAAATAAATATAATTATTCATAAATAAGGACAAGACTTAAAACAGAAACACAGACATACAGATACCTCTAAGCTGTACAAAAGAAATTGCAGCTGACTACCCAACATACTAGGTTTAGGGATATCCAGACTAGACATCTAATAGTACAAAAGAAGAAAGATACCTCCTGAAGGGAGCAAAATGCAACTGAAATAATAACCAATAAACTGGTGGCCATCCGGAATAAAAGCTGGCTCACCCTGACAGCTGAAGTCGTCTTTGCTCCTTCACAACGTGGCGAACTCAATCTTGGAGCGAACCTGCCGAAACGAAATAGATAGACAAGAAACAAACAACAAACAAGGGTGAGTCAAAAGGACTCAATAAGTGGGGCAGACTAGCCACCTCAAAGAATAGGATAGCTAGCCAGGGAGAAGAAACAAATAAACCAAATTCCTCTTATTTAAATTCTAAAAAGGCAGAGCCATATAATAACCAGAGACACATATGAAACCATAAACTCAACCAGGGATATAGGCCAGAAACATATCAAAAATTAAGCAATGCACGTATAAGCAGAACAGTAGTTATGTACCACAAGTCTACACAATGGTATGAATGAAATGAAATGAGATGAAATGAAATACGAGGCAAAGGGTCACATGTGCCAAATGAAGGGAGCGGAATCCTCCTGCTCCGAGGGCGGAATCCTCCTACCCTTAATATGGTGCAATGATAACCCTTCACCGGCGCGGGACTCTCATCGACTGCCGGGAAGTATATGTCAACTCACAGCCAGAGTACAATACTCAGATCCTCAATGCAATACCAACAACAAGACATAACATATAATATACAATGTAAATCCAAAGCTAAGGCGTAATGAGTACGCCTATCGGCAGCTACACACGTAAGGAACACGTGGTAGAAAATCCACGAGGACAGGTGCCTCCAAAGAAATGGATATAAACACTTACCTTGTTACAAAGTTAGCACAGTTACTCAATAACCGCTTTATCCTTTGGATTCACCGCCAAACGATCATGTTGTATTCAATAAGTAGAAAACTATATCAAATAAGGCTAAAGGCTTCATTCCTCACATCTTACGGCAATCCGGTTAGGAAGCTGATACCCTATTTGTATACGCAATACGCAGGCCAGACCTATGTACAGGGTTCAAAGCCACATAGCCAAACCCCAAATAAATTACATTTATATGTTGCCCATAACTCACTGAGTACGAATAGTTATTGGGGTCCAATTGACCCTTTAAACTATTAATTGAACTTATTAATACGATGTCTAATATCCCAATTTTTACCGTCAGAATATATTCAAACACATTTAATAAACTCAAATAATATATTAAGATCATTACCTGAATGTTTCAGGGTAAAAATTCTACTTTTCTCCGGCTCTTTTTTCATTTTCTGGCTTTTTTTCCTCTGCATTTCTTTTTCCCTTTTCGTTTTTGTTTGTCGTTCTCTGTATTCCATTTTGTTTCTGTTGCTGTTCAATTGCTTTAAGCAATTAGCCACCACCTTACTCTTTCAATTTTGTCATTTTCTCTTTTCTTTTGTCTTTTCCTTTTTTTTTCTTTTTCTTTTAAAATTCGTTGCTACGGTAAAAATTAAAACGGTACCCTACGATATTCAAAATAATTTCAACCTTTGCATACCAGTTATAAAAAATATATATAGCATACTCGCTAAGGGGGATCTTAAATCGGGTTTTCGAAACTCAAGATGCGAATTTAAATGGAAAAAACTTTCGGCATTTTAGCGGAAACTAGCCGAACAACCTCGAAATTCACTTTCGAAAGATAACAAAAGTCACAAATAATCATACGAACCTAAAGGCGCTTTCAGATTTCGAATCGGAACTCATTCACCAAAATCGAGCTCGAAAATCTCTTTTTAATATTTATTTACAATAAAAACTGAAACATTCTTCCGATACGTACCAAACGAGGTCTGATTTAGCTCAAATTTTACAGACAGGTCCTAATGGACATTACGAAGTTTTTAAAATTATCGGGACTCCAATGGAAGCCCTACCTTTTGAAACGACCGACCAAGGTCGTTTCATTAAAGCACTTCCTTATTTCCAACATAATTTGAGGACTATTCTTCAAATTGCTGAACTTTGTTTTGCAACTTGGACAAGTCATTTTTCCAGTTCAACATCACCACATCCCTCTCTGTATTTCTAGTTCATTCAGGATCTCATTTGTTTTAAAGTCCTCGAGGTTTTATGAAACGTATAAAGCTACAATGAGATATTAATACGGGAAAAAAAACATAAAAGTACCTTAAACATCGATGCAGAAAGTTCTATATTAAAAAATAAAGATTTTGAAGTTTTCAACTATATAAATCAATCAACAATCATTTATGGCTCAGTCTAATGTATGGCTCAAAATTCTAATACACATAATTGAAGTGTCATTGCAAACTCAATGCTTCTAACATACGAAGCAGGCTAAAAACCTTCACTGTGGTTATTCTCTTTGTTTTAAAAAAAAAATTATGACAGTCTTAACATCCAATCTATACGATGAAGTTTTAGTTTTTTAGTCTCATTCTGTGAGTCATCGCCAGTGTTGGTGATTACATGGAGTAGTAAGCATGAAAAGACACACAAGTTGCAACCTAAATGCATATCTTGAGTTGCTCAGCAGCCTCTGTGTCATTAGTCATCAACAGCTCAGGTGAGATCAATTACCCTCTCTGCCTATGCTTTCGTGGGCCTTCAATTTTTTCACTCTTTGACCACTAAAAAAATAGAAAAAAAAAACATCACTATCGAAAGACTATGAAACTTGAAGTTCTAGTAGCTGCACAAATAGGATAATCAATGAGAGAGTTAGAAGTCTACGAATACATAAACACTTCTAATATGAGATTTAGACATAAGTTAATTGTGAACTATGTTAATAAAAGGAAAAGTCCTCAAGGCTCCATATCTTAATCTAGCAGTCTTGAAACAAAAGAAAAGGTCAAATTCATATCTCATTTTTATTAGCTGCAAATAACATAATTTTAACCTTTTAGGAGAAGTAAAAGAATATATAATAAGATTTGAAAATGCAACCCGTATTCTACAAGTCAACAGGTAATTAGTACAAAAGATGAAAGACAATACCTAGTCATGTTATGCCAGTTCATACCATGAGTTATCTATCCTTGTATTGTAATGACGTGTCATAATTAAAGTAAAAACTAACACCACATAAACATAATTATGTATCATTCAAAAGGATCTCATCATTTAATTTACCACATCGAATTATTATACACCATTGAATATGATTTGCAAAAATTTAACTGTTAAAAAATAGAGATACATTATTTGATGAAAATAAGAAACTTTTTCTTCAACTATATACATGCCCTGCATATGTTTGTGTATGTTTTTCATTATAGCTCTTTGTATTAACATTTGACTACAACATTTTACATTTGTTTCAATAGCTATCCAGCTGCATTAACATCATTCTAAAGTATGTGTTGGATATTAGACATTAATGGATGCAGTAAACAAAGCAAATGCAATATAATTTCCTACAACCATATGAACGTACATGTGTTGAATGTCTTCTAATTTCTTGATTCAAAATGGTACTAAACAAGTGCATATCTTCATGGGTTCTCCTGTTCAATAGGGATTACTTCACCAAGTTAACAACAAACCTGAGTAAGTAAACCAAATGCAATGTGATTACAATTCTATTGCAAAAGCAGTACATAATCATGAGTGGAACAACTTAAATTTCATATTCACCTCTTACAGACATATTATCAAAAATCTTGAGTGCTTAATGCACTTAATAGTCATCGCTTTGGCTGAATCTATTGGTAAGCAAGTTCCTACGAATGTAAACTAACACTCACTCTCCATCTCAAGCAATAGCTAAAGTGCAGAGAAGAACTTGATAAAATCAAAGAAGATCAGACCTCTGAATTTTACTTTAAAACTAATATTCTGTCTATCATACGACATGGCTTCTCAAGAAAACTAATTTCTAGTTTCTATCCATAGCACGACAGTTTCAATTGTTCATACTTGCTTAATTAACATATGAATATGAGTTTGTTCAGTAGCAGACCCAACAGACCTCAATTATTATAGTATGAAACACCTACATGGATCTAGCTTATAAACAAAAAACACCTAAAAAATCACCAATTAGCCTTGAAACCATCAATTAACAAATTCTCCATCTCAATTCTTTAAAGCTGAACTTCAAATCCAAGGCAAAATCTTGTGTTTCTAAATACAAGTACTCATAATAAGTTCTAAACTAATGTAAATTCACAAATTACAGCAGAGTCGTATGCAAAATTCTTAAAGTTGTTATTTTTCTTTTGGGGGATCTTTCGTGTTTAGTTTTATAAAAATCGACCTTCCGAGCGGAGAAAAGAAAAGAGAGTAAACAATATTGAATAGAATTTCAATTTAGTGAGAAGTTTCTTCAAGAATACTTGGTTAGAGTTGTATACGACATGTTGTCAAACACCTAGACTGCATCGAAGCTCACGTCTTTTCTTTTCATAATCTAGATATATGCCTAAGCAGGAAAATTTCAAACATGGATGTGTTAATCAGATGTACACAATCAAGAATCATCCAAAAGAATAGTAAATAGTAAAAATAAGAGATACTCATCAAGTAATTAAAAGAAATCAGACAATTTCATCAAACTCACACATATAACAGATACTAAAGAGAAAAGAGAAAGACAGAATTAGAAAAACCATGTATGTAAAAGTGAATAACTTACCAGAAACACAGAGAGAACAAAGAAAACATAGAGAGAGAAAAAAAACTTGTAGATTGTAGAAGAAGACATAGGCAATGAACGACACGTACCATATTTTGGAACTTTGGAGAGTACACTGTTTTGCATATTTATTATAACATCCTCACTTTAGTTTGTATTGATAGGTAGGACACGTGTCATCCTAAGGATGCTTTGGCCGTCCTTGAACTCACACTTCTATATAATAGAAAATCACATACATTAGAGCAGTTTTGGACATTAGCCTATAAAAAAAGTGACAAAAAGAAGTGGTGGCTTTAGTAATTGGTTAAAGTAAAAATTTATCCAAACCGGGTGTATGCACCAAACCACATCAATTAACTATGAGTAAGTAATTTAATAAGGTAAAAAGATGCGTTAATTAACTATCGCTAAGAGAGAAGCATGTATGTCAACACATGTTATACATGTATTGGATTGGTGCATATACCCAGTGTTGGTAATTTTTTTCATTGGTTAATGCATCCAAAATTGGGAACTTTGAGTTACTTTTATGGTATACTCACGTATATTATATAACTCAATATACAAAATCTAACAAGTACAAAATATATAACATTAGAAATGTTACATGCACTCATATTCTTTCAATTGACATGATATTTTCCTAAATTAGAAAGTCACAAAAAAAATTGGAATATTTTAATAAACTTTTTTATTTTAATAAGTATTTTAAAATTCATTTATTATATTAAAATATATATTGAGTAGATAATTAAGGTTATGTGTAAAGCATGGTGTTTAGCCAAATTTGATGGGGGGTACATATTACATAATTAGGTGAAAAATCAGAAAAAAGAAAAAAAGAATCGTTGTCACTAAAGCAGGCCCCACCAATATTTCCCTGGAAAGGTAAAGAAAGAAAGAGAGAAATAGCGTGGGTTTGTCTTAAACGGAAAAAGAAGAAGAAATAAAGTAGCAAAAAGAAAGTGAACAGTTAGAATGGGAAATTGAATAATAATAATAATAATAATATAATAAACATTACTAAAACAAAGTAGTAGTGATATTTGCATTGATCTGGAAGAAAGGAAGGGGGATGACGTCATCAAGCAGTAGTGAGAAGGCATTTATGGAGGTGACCAAGGGCATCAATGGCCTTGATAAGGTCCTTCTTCGGGAGGTTCGCGGCAGTTCTGCCGAGGTAAATAATAATCTCATTTTCGATTTTATTTTATCCCTGTAATTGGGTTCTAGGCCATTTTGCAAATTCTCCGATTTCATGAATTTTCCTGGTTTTTTTATGTAATTTTACTGTAGATTTTGTAGGGTATCTTCAGAATTATGTTAATTTTGTTATGGATAGAGTTTTTTGTTTTTTATGTATTAGGGTTGGAAATGGGGCCATTAGAGTCGGTGATCTGAATCTGCATAGAGTTTCAGTAGCATTTTTGATTTCCATTCTTTGAAATGCTAATGTGGATTAGTTTATTTGCCTAGTTTTAGTTTTTGCTTGTGTCTTTTTATGTAGTCGCTAGAAAAACTTGCACCAGTGTGTATTGGGCTTTTGATCGTGATTTGGTTTGAGATGAGCTGATCTAATCTTTCAGTATCTGAAATCGGATGCAGCTATAGAAACCTGTAAAGAATCCCATTGCGGGCCACTTGAAATGGCAGCTATTTTTAAGTAGTTACAACTTGGTGTTTGAGTTTTTGATCTAGCTTTTGATGATTGGTCTTGAATGGGAATGGGAATGGCAATGGCAGCATTATGTACTGTAGCTTTGGTGGAACTTGAAATGAAAATTGTTTTTTCAAAGCATTGTTAGGTGTATTTCCAAATAGAAATCGGGAGGATAAAACTGCTCATATCTCTAGGAGAGTGAGAGTATACAATTAAACAGATTGTGTACCTCAGGAGATGGTCTGCAGTTTCAGGTTTCATCTAGCATCAGCCTTGCTCCTTGTGCCGATTCGTGCATTTCTTGCTGTTTTTTCCCCCTTTTTTGGATAAGGTACATTTCTAGCTGTTATTGGCTCGAATTAGTTTGTGAAGAATAGTCCAGGAAGTTATATATATTAATATAGCTGATGAATGGCGTCCAAATTTTTACTCTCATTTTTCCTCCATTTTCTTGCCACTGACCTGCTCTATGGAGAGCTACATTGTCTTTCTAAATAAATGCTCATTATGATGTTTTCTTTCCGGTTAGAAGATGCAAAATTTTGAAGCTCCTATAAAGCTTTCCTGTCAATTTAACTCTCTTCAACACTATTTTTATGATTTCAGCATTTTGGTTTAGTTATCAACACCCCTTCTTAATCGTCCTGCTTTACAGGTGTATCTTTATGGCGGTCAGGTGACATCTTGGAAGAATGATCATGGAGAGGAATTGCTCTTTGTTAGTAGTAAGGTATCTTTCATGAGTACTTTGTTGGTGGAATGTTCTATCAAACAGCTAGTCAGAAAAATGACTTTTCTTTAGTTTCCTCTGTATTCCACTTTTGCAATGCTTATGGATCAATTCCTACGGCTAGGTTTCGTTGGGCCATTGGGGAGGGAAATGTTATCTTAAGAATTTCTGATTGTATTGGTGTATATAAACTTTTCATCCTCTTCCTGTCGTGTGACCCTAAGGAGCTTCATCCCTTGCTGATCAACTTGAATGTATAATTGGGCAGACTACTTCTTGTTTGCGTTGTGGTATCAATTGCACATCGTTCTTCAAGTGCTGAAACATCTAGTTCTTCTGCTGGTTAAACATGCTGAATGATCAATTACTAATGACCTAAAAAATGCTTAGGAGCTATGTTGCTGGGATCCTCCAAAATTGTCGTTGGGTATGTGATGGATCGTCAAAAAATTGTGCATTTTTGGTGAATCTGACACGGATGTAGCAACATTTTTGGAGGATCCGAAAATAGCTCAGTAGTTGGTACCTGCAGGAGTTCAAGGGTTTTCAAATTTCAGACTCCTGCTTCTTCTATGTTTATACAATTCGTTTTCCCTCTGAATGAGCTGGGAGAGTTTAAATAAGGAATGTACGTTCAATAAAGTTATAATTTACTTTATCAAACGAAAAAGGATTGTACATTAGGGAACATAACAGTTACCTTCATTATGACTGGTTTTGTTTTGGAAAAATTGCTTGCATATTTGCTGCTATGTTGCATGTATCCTCCAAAACTTCCAGTTGCACCCCTGTCAATCCAACACAAATTGGGTGTGGCAACGGGTGTGGGATAATTATTGGGTTTTGTCAATTCACCAGGGGTGCTTTGGCTGCAAGTTACATACACACAAGCACACATCTTTATTGTATTTGTAACATATAGGGCTGTAAGCTTTGGTAGCACGAGGGCTGTTTTGCTAAACCAAGAATGTATTCGATTAGTCCGTTTCATAGTTTGTGATGCGATTATGTTTGGACCTAATATGATTGAAGTTGAAGCAATCAAGCCCTATCTAAGTAAAGCTATGGCTCCTCTATGGAAATGAAAAGGCTACTCTATCACAACAAGACACGATTAGTTGATGGCAAACTTTTTGCCTGCGGAGGAATTGTTTTCTTTATGTACGTAAATTTGTTTATATAATTATAAAATTCTTTGCTGTTGTATTAGATATCCTTATGGAATAAAACAATGATTTCATAAGTACTTGTTTTAGTCCAATGACTTTTCAGTTAATCACTTTTATATGTGTATGGACATTGCGTAGAGACAGACAATATACAGCTACTAGCCGTATCTTAGCACCCATACTTGTACTCCTATCTGTATCCCCGGATCTTGTCAAATTTGAATTCTATATCTGCACCTATTTTGGATAACGGCACCTGTCTTTGATATATCTGCTGTTGCTGATATTCGTCGGATTATAATGGAACATTTTGGGAAGTCAGAGTTTCTTGATTTTTGAATGAGCTTGGAGTTGTGTAGGATTTGAATGCCTTTGCTCTTTCGTTTGTATAACCCCTTTACTGGGGTGGTATATCCGTGTTACTCATTCTAGTACAACTCTTTCTTTTACCAAACTAAGGAGAGGTAAAAGAAAAATATAAAATCTTTGTGGTGAGGCAGCATTTGAACTTTCTTTTCTTGCTCCTTTAATGCTGACAATAGAATCATGCCCTGCCACCCGAGCAAAAAGTCATATAATAATTTAGTTGGGCATGAGCTTTGCCCATGGTATAGTTGGATAATAGTGAGGGATATAACTTTGTAATTTCTCATCTACTACAACTGTGCAGGCCATTTTTAAGCCTCCAAAAGCAATCCGTGGAGGTATTCCTATATGTTTCCCACAGGTATCTGATCTTGGCGCATCTTTGCTTTCCTATTTGTTGCTCACTTTGGTTACATAATTAGTTGCTTGCTGCTTGCAGTTTGCAAGTCGTGGCTCTCTTGAGCAGCATGGATTTGCCCGAAACAGGTTTTGGAGCATTGACAAGGACCCTCCTCCATTTCCAGCACCTACATCTTCTAGGGCTTTTGTTGATTTGATCTTGAAACCATCTGAGGAGGACTTGAAGATCTGGCCTCACAGGCATGGATGAATACTGTCAATATACATATTACTAATTATTAGGTTTCATTGTTACTTTCTCTCCTTACATGGATCAATGATCATGTTTTAGTTTTGAGTTCCGACTGCGGGTAGCTTTGGGTCCTGGTGGAGATTTGATGTTGACGTCTCGAATTAGAAACACCAACACTGATGGAAAGCCTTTCACATTTACATTTGCGTATCACACGTATTTCTCTGTCTCAGACATCAGGTATGTTGTCAATGTGGCATATCATTTTCTTCTTGTTTTCTCCAAAAAGAGTTGTTCTCTTCCGATTCTGGAAAATTCACAAATTTAATTGCAGTTAAAATGACTGATACATCATCATGATAACTGATGTTGCTTGTGTATTTCCCAAAAATAATCTTGTGCTTGGTAAGGAAAAGATTTAACAGAGATTAACTGTGGTAATACTTTTAACAGGGAAAATATGATATGGGTAGATTTTCTAATTTGAGGCATCTTTCTCTTTTGCCTTGACTTATATAGGAGTTAAAAAGGACAGAATGTGAGCAGTGAAGACTGAGTGGTTGTCTTAAAGATATTTGTAGTCAACAGTAGTGAGGTGCAAGATTTTGATCAATGTTACTTTAATTTCGGGACTGGCTTGTCCAGGTTAAAGCTATCCACTGTCTTAGGACTTGCTATATTGCAGAGATCTTAATTAGCTGTGCCATTTATCCTGAAATAGCTGTCCTATTGTGTTGCATTTAGTGATATAAACTCTTTGGTTGTGTAATTTTAGCCCAATATGCTGTTAGAGATGACGTGTATGAGTTATCGTTCCTTGTATTTATTTTACTTGTTTATGATCAACTTGTTTTAGGTGGAAGTAGTTGGGATTAAGGCTTAATCATGCCAGTACGCTAACATTAATTTCAGTGTTGCCAGGAGTCTGTTTAGCAGTTTTATAGTTGTATATCAGGAGAAATGGTATACAACCTCTAGCGTTGGAGAACTTAGATAATGAATATTAGAATAAAATTGGTCCAAATAGAGGGAAATGGCAGTGATAATTTTTATAGCTGGCCCCAACTAGCTTGGGGTCGAGGCATAGTCGTTGACTTGTCCTATATATGAATTTAGTACATATAACATTCAAATATCAATTACATTACTTTTAGTCATCCACCTTACCATGGAAATTAATTCAAGGTGCTCTTCCACCTCTCAATCTAATAGGTATCTGATATCTTCTTAAGCTCAATCCCTCTGTGCACATTTAATCAATGTCTCGTCTATTGACGAGAAATGCTAAAGATAGGAGGGAACGCACTGCATGGTATGACATCCTATACAGCTCTGATTCAATAAGCCAACTCCAGCTAAATTCATAGAAAGAATAGTATTTTCATAGAGATCTTCCTACACCTGCATAATCCCCTTTAGAGAGCTAGCCAATGCAGTGCAGTGAATAAAATGGTTCAATCCTCTATCCCCATTGCTGTACCCCATGTGGTGCTTCTTTCAATATCCTGAACCTCCAAGTCCATTTACCAACAATGATGTGTTGAAGACCCAAATGTTCCTTGTCCTTCTCCCATCCTCACAGCCACAGGATATGTTATCACTAGATGTGCTGACCGATTTCTTTTCACCTCCTTGATTGTGTTCAGCGGAAAGTCCCTCTGCAACCTTTCCTTTTTTTTTTGGCCATGCAAACTGGTATGCATAACAGAAACATATAATTAGTTGAGATGCTAGATCAGGTACTATTAATCTGTATCTTTTGGATAAATTAACTCTTTAGCTACCCTGCTAACCTCTCCGAACTCTCTGTAATCGGTTCAAGACTGCCACTATCCTTTCGGGTTGGACACAATGGTTGTGCTAGTCGCGTAGATAGGAGCATGAGTGATCTGAGCTTAGAAATAATTACACCTGTGAGTTGCTTAATGTTGGCCACAACTCCCACTAGAATATTTTCATCTTTCTTTAGGCAAAACTTTACAATGAGATTGCCTGATAGTAATATTTATTCCAACAGATGAAGTTGATCTGTCTTGGCATCATATAGAACTAGTGTCTCATGTGCAGATAATAGATGGGATGCCTGGCATCGTCTTGCCCTGACATTCTTACTTTGAAGCCCCTCAAATTCCCCCATCTATATTCTATCAACGTGTTTTGTCTAAGCATCATTTAATGTTGGCCGCAACTCCCACTAGAATCATATTGCACTGTCTTGTCCATCTAGATAAGCGCAATGAAAGTTGTACTTAGGCTCTTCTAAAATCCCCCTGGTGAGTTTCATTATGTAAAAAGGGAGACCTCCTTATTTACTACTGTAAGATACGTTTTTAGAAATGTTATTTATTTATATTTTTGTAAGCTTTTGGAGGACCTAATTTGGTTCTCTTCGTAGAGAATTATGTTTGGTATTCTCTATGTATGTTTGTATACATTTATACACTATGTCTTTCGAACCATGTGAATAAATTTACTTATATAAAAAATGGTGGACCTCACGGAAGAAAAACGAAGAATTTTCGGCCTCTTGTGTGTTTCCTCTCAACTGCCATCAGTAAGTATAAAGAAAAAAGAATAAAAATTTAGTTGACAGCCTTGTTTCTTCATCCTCAGTTTTTTCCTTTTCCGTTTTTATTTTAAATGAAATTCATTTATATCTTTCTGAAGCAGGATTTTTTTTGGGGGGGTGGGGAAGAGGGGGGGGGGGGTAGTATGTTCTGGTCAAAGTATAAAAAAAGAAAAAAGAAGAAGGCTAGGCCATCTACTTTTACCCACTTCTCAAACTAGAGGAGGTCCATTGAGTTCTGTTAAACTGGAGAGGAGGTCTAAGAAATGTTCCTAGTTTATTGATCTGCTGGTTAATCTTTGAACTGCTCACATCATTACTCCTTTTTCTTTTTAACAGTGAAGTCCGTGTTGAGGGGCTGGAGACACTTGATTATCTTGAGAATAAGGAGAGATTCACAGAGCAAGGCGATGCAATTACTTTTGAGTCTGAAGTAAGCACGTTATCAGCTGTTGCTTCAGCTAATTCCTTGTGTTGCTTCAGCTATTTCCTTGCCTTGCTTTAGCACATATCATTGTTTCTTACGATGTTTTTGCCATGTTCTTTAGGTGGATAAAATATATCTCAGCACCCCCACAAAAATTGCGATCCTGGATCACGAAAAGAAACGAACATTTGTGATTCGTAAGGATGGTTTACCGGATGCAGGTGATTGTGAATCTTCATAGCTTGCCTGGAGGCTAACAACTTCCATTTATTTTTTCGATAAGGATGTCTTTCATTATTATCTTGGTATGAGAACCAAGTATATGCATTTTCCCTGGTTGCAATGAGGGAAATCATTGTATTGTGCTTCTTAAGGATTACGAAACTTTGATTATCTAGCAGTTCATTTTAATCCATTCCAGTCTAACTGAAAGTATCACTATTTTAGCTTCACATGCATAAAAGCCTGGTTTTCTAGGAAGTTTGTTTGTTTTTGTTTTTTTTTGTTGTTGTTGGGATAAGGTAAATATGTATTGATGGAAAAATAAAGCTGGATGGGGTTACAGCAAAGATAATTACATGTCCAGGAAGAAAGAAAGAAAATCAATCATGGCTTCCTGCTCTTAAACGATTTTGTAGGAAGTTTTTCCAATCCCACCCATTCCGCTCTTCATTCTTCAATATAGCTTGTCAAAAATGTTCATACATGTAGAAACTCCTTAATTTGTAGAATGTGCCCTTGGGTATCTATCAATATTAAAGTATTGATGGCACTTTGTTTTGGCTTTTTTACTGGAAAGTAATTTCTCTCTGTAATTCCCTCTTCTCAGTTGTGTGGAACCCTTGGGACAAGAAGGCCAAGGCCATGGCTGATTTTGGAGATGAAGAGTACAAGCACATGTTGTGTGTTGAGGCTGCTGCAGTGGAAAAATCTATCACTTTGAAACCTGGTGAAGAGTGGAGAGGAAGACAGGAACTTTCTGCTGTTCCTTCAAGTTATTGCAGTGGGCAGCTTGACCCCAAGAAAGTTCTCCTTGGCAGCTGAGAAAAGTTTTTTGCTGGTTTATATGGTGTACAGGTACGTTGCTGATCCAAAACGCAGTCTCTAGTGCTCAGCAATTCAATATTAACTACTAGGGAATCATGTTACCATTTTTTTTTTCCTACTAGGGGATGATCTGACATGAAGTACATAACCACCAAAAAGACATAAAAGCCATTTAACAAAAAAAGTATGAAAAAGGAAAAAGGGATTACTGACCTTTTTCTTTAGTTTGTGTTTGGGTATGGAGGGGCACTAAGAGGGACACCTTTAGGGTTTGGGAAGAGGAGGGCACTTCGGGTTAGATGATTTTCAGGGTCATCAATATAATTCTTTTCTTCTTTTTGGTGATGAAACTTTTTAATGTAAGAGAAATGCAACCGTGTCAGACACCATCTTAGTTGATGAGTGATGTGTTGTAACCAGAAAGGTGAAAGTGATTCATTGCCTATGAGCCTTACAGAATAGTATGCTATTTGACGATCTCTGTGGATATCTTGTAGAGTTGCCCGTTATGTCATGCTATTTTACATATGAAAGAATGTAGCTCTTTCTTGTTATTCTATCTATTAACTGCGATCAATAGCATCCCATACACTCTTTTGTAGTAATAGATGTTACAGCTTCATTATCAATTACAAGCCATGCCATCACCTCAAATTTGTGTGGTGGTTCCAGATTGAGTAGGGATGGGTATCTTCTGGTCCAAAAGTGGGAATTGGTGTTTCACTTAAGAAGATTACTGTTAAAGGATCTGTTAATTTGTACTTGAAAGAAAAAGAAATAGAATTGTGATGTTCTTTCACATACGTTTTGGCAGTTAACTTGTTGCAACAGGAAAGAATAGTTACATTTCCTCTTTATAGTTGTGTGGTTTTATTCTTTAGCGAGTCTTTTTCCTACTTATCCCGTCCTTGAGGTTTATTACTTCTTTGCTCCTGCAGGTGCTTCGTTGCAATTTATGGCTGGAGTGCAACAGTAAACCTCTGTCTGATGCCCTTTACTCTTCTTCCTTTACATTTTCCTATATATTGGGTTGGAAGGTGAACTTCTTGAGTTAGCCAAGTTGTTGAATAATGCTTCGTTTAATGGTCAAATATTTTGGTGCGGTTTCAGTTTAAGGAAGACGCATGGTCTAAGACAGTCAAAACTCAAAAGGATTATAATTGTTCTCATAAAACTATGATTCTTCTGCCACACTAGTATACTGTGGGTCGAAATGCCTTATTTTTTGGCACTCGAGGCTCCTTAGAAGTTGATCTATTTTTCGAAAATGCATAAAAATGTATATATAGAAGACATCACATTACTGGCTTATGCTTCCTATATGTGTTGAACCTAACCCTACTTGCTCGATCTTATTTGATTGCACGCAACTGTAATTTATTGTACTTTGTAGATGTTTTGGGACGGAGCACTGACAGCAGGATCAGTCATCTTTATTAGTAAACCCGTAAACTTCTACGCCATATTTCACAGTAAATGCGAGAAAGAGGTGTGATAGCTAATAATATGAAAAGAAAATGCTTGCTACCTATGAAACATCAAACAAGAAAATAAAAGAAAATCTCTTATCGTTTCATGTTGCACACTCTTGATTGTGAAATGCTCCACACTGAATATCTAAAATAACTCACTGATGAAGTTCAAATTATTATTTTGTTGAAATTACTAAGTACCAATTTGGAAATGGCAAATAACGTGCTGGAGAGAGGTTAAGGAAATATATTGCTAGTGGCTAATAGTAATTTACACACCTCTAATTCAGTAACACTTATGCGAAGGTTGACATAATTTGATGTCACTTTTAGCAAGGCGATTCTTCCTTCTTGTAAACATATCTTCCTAATGGCTTATCTAGTTAGAAGCAAATAAGAATAATGATGATATGAGTAACAGCAACAATAAAAACCAAGACTACTGTCAGGTCTTTTATCACTCGGTACTCTAGCTTGCACTTTATTACCACTAGGTAGAAATTCTCCGAAGCTTTTCAAGTTACAGGCTCCAGAATTTAAGTAGATAACTAAAGAAACAGAGACTGAAGACCCTTTGTAAATTTGTCGTAGTGGTTAAATCAAAGAGAACTAACTCAAAATAATATAATAGACAATTACACTCGCTATATGAACATTACTTTATAGTAATAAGCTAAGCGATCTATGGGAAGTGAATCAGTCTCTACTGAACCCCCAAAAGAGGCTGCTTCCTACATGAAAATAACGAAGTTGTCATATTGGTGTTAAATGCTTCATTTTGTTTACTGTTACATATTCCCCATTTTGTGAGTGGAGAAATAAGTATTTACTGAAAGCTCAAGCTATGTAAGTAGTAATATATATGGTTTATACCAGCCAGGAAGATTCATGTTACTGTCATGGTTGTTATTAATCTTGTGAGTTGTAATTAACATGCTTGTTTTAATCGAATGGGCACGTCTTGAGAAAACAAATCTTCTCTCCAAATGGGCACTAACTGTCAAGCATGTGAAATGATTGGTCCTGGATTAATATATACTTCTATTTCCCCTCAATAATTACTTATCATTTAGCTCGATCAGTTACAGTTTTAAATGGACACGTCTTGATATTGAAATGTTGGCCATGCATCGTCGTGATGGTGATATGCGATTGGCTGACTAACAAATTTCAACAATACAAAACAAGTTGCTTTACATTAAAACTAACAAAGAAATTAAAAGGAAAAAGAAAAAAAATGAAAAACTACTCCATTATTGGTTCTTTTTTTCCATTCCCAACACATTGATATCTTCCTTACTTCATTAAAATAGCTGATTATGATAAATTTGAGTTTTTGTTTTCCTTGCTTATTTTGTTTTATCAGGAAATAAGAAATACATCTCAAACCACTGTAATATTTCTTATGATACTGTAAGAGAGGTTAGTGCAATTATAATAGCGGTAGGTGTGGAATTAGGGGCGTTCTTTGTTAAATTGAAAAAAATAGTACTCCCTCCGTCCCATTTTGTTTGTCGTAGTTTGTCTTGGCATAAAGTTTAATAAAGAAAGAAAGATTTTTAAAATTTGTGGTCTAAATGAGCCATATATACTTGTGTGGCTATAAATGAGTCAAAAAGTAAGTTTAGAGTTGAATTGTTTTTCAAATTTAGAAATATGACAATTTTTTTGGAACGGACTAATATGAAAAGTATGACAAATAAAATGAGACTGAAGGAGTAATTAAGTATCCATGAAACGGCCACTAACTAGCTAGGGAGTAACATATATGGCTTTAAAGGAGGACCCTGAATGTGCGCTTTGTTTATCATTTCTGAACAAGTGATTATTCCATGGATCACATGATTGGTAGGCACACTTGGTCACTGACTGTCTCATTCTTTTGCTGTGTTTGGTTTGGACTAATCTCATGTAGTAAACGCTCATGTGCCTCCTCCAATGGTTTAATCCCAAGTGTTCCTTCTTTAATTTAATCCTACCCAATTTTTAAGATAATGACAGGATCGTTTATTTAATTTTTGCAAAGTTCCAACCAAGAGAAATGTTGTTTCAGTACTATATCAAGTGAAAAGAACTATAGTCAAAATCTTCAGTAAATATTGAAAGAACGATGTAATTTACTGTATAAATATTTATGACAAAACATTGATAATTTACTCAAGTTAATTGAAAGAATAATGTAGCTTACAGTATAAACACAGTTGATAAGTAGTGCTAACCCTTTTTATAGTACTGAATGAAATTCTAGTGTAATTTTAAATAAAGAAAGCACTGCTTGTTCCATCTTAGCAAATGATAGGTATGTTTAACTGTATAATACATACAAAATATAATACTTATGTTATATAAATTCATTTGAAACATTCTAAGCAGTACTTTGTATGGGATCAAGAGAGTAAAATATTGGTAAATTGAATGACTCTAGGACGTACACTTGGAACGTATCATGGCTTCTCTATCTCAATTAAGTGTAATGTTCATTCTCTCGTCTGGATATGATCTTTTATTTATTGGCAGAGGTTGTATACCATGAGATACCTGGGACTAACTATTATTTTATTCAAATTGATCTGCCATATTCTATACGACCATAATAGAAAATTCAGCAGTCCTGATCATAATATTAGTGATAGATTAAAAGAATTTATTTAGTATAAAGAACTCACCATAACTCAACCACAATCTTACTGAAGTCGTCTTGAACATATGGCCAGACTGTAGTTTGCCAAAGTCCATTAATATTCCAAGCCTAATTTAACTGTACCCACTTGGAATTATGTTCTTAAATAATTTTCTTTGTAGTCAAAAGTCATCCAGATATGTATAAATACAAGTCTTTAGCAGCCCCTAAAAAATCATGTGATACAACAGTTTTTCTCAGTGAATAAAACAACAACAAAAGAAAGATAAAGCAAAAGAAATATGGGGAATAAAAGAACAAGTTCGCAGTTTCCTTTGGTTATTGTTATCTTCTTCCTCTTAAATGCTAGTGCTTTAGCTCAGTTAAGAACTGACTTCTACAAAAATACATGCCCAAATGTTGAGTCTTTGGTTCGTTCTGCAGTTAGACAAAAATTTCAGCAGACTTTTGTTACTGCTCCAGCAACTCTTCGACTCTTCTTCCACGATTGCTTTGTCAAGGTACTTGATCTTTATTAGTACTATTATTTTAGCTTAAGAGCTAGTAATTTTTGTGTTTAACTTCTAATAGCGTATAATTTTTTTAACCATAAGGTTAAGTTGCCTAATTAAAACAGTAACTGTGTATAATCAAGTTTCTTTAGGCCACCTTAAAAGTTCATTAGTAATCTTTTACTTGCTATCACGAGTAAAACGACCTAAAAGCCATCTTCTTTTTATTCCTTAAATTTACTTTCAGTAGTTCAGCTCGTGTCATTTCACGGTTTCTAAGGGTAGTAACTGCAGATGTTTGAAATAAAACTTTAGATGAATTCGTTATTTGAATGGTGTTATTTCTTTTTAAACGTGAAAATCCAATGTACATAGTACTTTTTAAGGGTAGTAACTGCGTGTTTAGTTGATTAATTCTGCTTTTTGTGGTACTTTTTGGCTCTTTCGTCTATTAAGTACTAATCAATTTTATTTTTCCTCATCATATTAGGGTTGTGATGCTTCAATGTTATTGAGTTCACCAAATAGAAAAGCAGAAAAGGACCATCCAGATAATCTTTCATTAGCAGGTGATGGATTTGACACTGTTGTCAAAGCCAAGGCAGCTGTGGATCGTGATTCCAAATGCCGTAACAAAGTCTCTTGTGCTGATATTTTGGCTTTGGCCACTAGAGAAGTCGTCTCTATGGTAAGTCATTAAACTTAAAACAACGACAACACTAGTTGGTATAATTGTAAGTATTTACTATTTTTACTGCCTATATCGCTTTATTTATGTTTGTGTCAGTCCAATAATAAGTTACGCCTATTAGTTAAACTCTAAGTTGAACTAAGAAAATAAACCAAGGGAAAAGAAGATGGTTGAAATTGTTTAATACTCCCTATATACCAAGAAAGAGGGCTCAATTTCTACAATAAGATTAGTGATCAATAAACAACTATAATAAAATATTTTACTCCCTTATTTCCTTTTTAGTTTTGGGAAAGAATTCACATTTATAATTCCTTGCACTCTATTTTATTAGACTAGTGGCTTGTTATGCATTTTTTAGGTTTTATTTTATGTACTTTATTCCAACTTCTAGACCATACGAACTTCATCTTATTAAAAAGGTCTTATTCATGCAAAAAATACTTATTAAGACTTTGCAACTAAGAAATAAAAACAAAAAATAAACAGAAAAAGGAATCTAATAGGGATATTTGAGGGAACTTTATAAAAATAGCTGCTCTAACTATTATGCACATATTATGCGTATACATGAAATATACTAATCTAGTACTCCAGTGTTCAGTATTATAGTTGTGTGAGATTCTGAAATTTTAACTTTTATAGACTGGAGGCCCATTTTATCAAGTAGAATTGGGCCGTCGTGATGGGAGAGTTTCCACCTTAACAGGAGTCCAACATCAACTTCCAGGCGAAGGATTCAATTTAGACCAGCTCAATACCATGTTTGCCAGACATGGCCTTAGCCAGACTGATATGATTGCTCTATCAGGTATTCTTACACATGGATTTAAGTAATATTCACTAATAATGTCAACTTTTTTTTTTAGTTATTACTACAGCTTGACTAGCTATCATAAGTAATTGCTATATGCTTTCAATGGTTATTATATCTGACTTACTAAGAAAAGTTACAAAAATGTTTAGTAACGTGTGAAAAATGTACTATTCACAAAATGTGTAAATATCTTTAGAGAATAATAGTGCCTAGTTTGGTTTTTACACTATGCACTAGTACAATATTTAAGCTTCAACATATCAGCTTTTCTAAACCTACAACAATATACTAATGCTAACGCTATTTTATTATCTTATAGGTGCACATACCCTTGGGTTCGCCCATTGCGGTAAATTTTCCAAGAGGCTCTACAATTTCAGCCCAAAAAGTAGAACTGACCCCACCCTAAACAGACAATACCTCATGCAACTCAGGCAAATGTGCCCATTAAAGGTGGACCCAAGAATTGCTATTAACATGGATCCAACAACTCCCAACACCTTTGACAATGCTTACTTTAAAAACCTTCAACAAGGAAAAGGTCTATTTGTATCTGATCAAGTTCTGTTCACTGATTCTAGATCAAGAAACACTGTCAACTTTTTTGCTTCTAATAATAATGCATTCAAACAAGCTTTTGCTACTGCCATGATAAAGTTGGGCCGAGTCGGAGTTTTGACTGGTAACCAGGGTGAGATCCGTTTTGACTGCACTAGAACAAATTAGAGGAGAGTGCATTTTGTGTGTGTGTTTTGCCTAGAGAGTGGCATGCATTGTTTGCTGTAATAATTTTCTCTTAATGGTGAGATATGTAAGCGATAACTGCTAGCTAGTTTAGCGGATAAGATGGTTGTGTCTAGATCATGCAAGAAAGGGACGACAACAAACAACTAGCAGACTTGTCTTGATCTTGAACGCATTATGTTGATGAATAAGATCATGTTGTTTTTTCTTCAATTGATTATTCCATTTTCTCAACTTTATGTTATGTATATATTCATTTTAAAATGAGATTAGTTTTCTGCTTTTTTGACTCGATGCAAACTTTGAGTTACTTTTTGGAATCAGGTAAACCGATAAATTGTGACAAAGACAAACAGAGAGAAATAAGTAAGAGTAGCTTAGTAAATTCTTCTAAATGGACAATGAGGAAAAATTGAAATATTAAAAAATAATGATCATCTTATAGGATTTCAAAGCTTCTCCTTCCCCAGTAGGAGAAGCCTCCCTTATAAGTTTTTAAGTAACTTTGTAAAATTTGTGACTATCATATTTCCAATTCTACCTCCATAGTTAATTGAATTATACAATGTTAACATTCCATTTAACCTAACAAAATTCTAGTTAATCCTAACAAAGGGCACGAATCATTTTGCTTTACTCAAGTTATATAGTATAAAATTTTATATATATTTTTTAATTAAAAATAAAGATCAACATATATCAAAGCTCGCCTAGTTGAGACTATTGGTGTCGGTCCACGTTATAGCCCATTACTATATTGGGTCGCAAAAAATTTGACTTAAAAATTTCGTGTAGGGGCCTGTTTGGCGTGCGCTAATTAATTTGTAGCCGTCAAAAATAAATTCGCTGAGAAATAGCCACCTCCGGACAAATCCCAGCATAAATACTGGGGCTTTGAACAAAACTTGTTCAAAGTCCCAGTATTTATACTGGGAAGCTTTAGTAAACTAATCCCAGTATAAAATACTGGGGCTTTGAACAAGTTTTGTTCAAGGCCCCAACATTTTGTTATGGGACTTTGTATAAAGCTTCAGTCCCATAACAAAATGCTGGGGCTGTGAACAAAACTTGTTCAACTTGTTCAAAGCCCCAGCATTTTGTTATGGGACTAAAGCTCATATATAAAGTCCTATAACAAAATACTTGGGCTTTGAACAAGTTTTGTTTCAAGCCCCAGTTTTTTGTTATGGGACTGAAGCTCATATATAAAGTCCTATAACAAAATACTTGGGCTTTGAACAATTCAAAGCCCAAGTTTTTTGTTATGGGACTAGTCTGGGGTGTTTTTCCAACGCTAATGGAGCTTAAGTGTGCGCATTTGGCTATTCTTCAATAAATTTTGAAACGCTGGATAGTCCCCAATGAGCGCGTCCAAAAATGACTACGGATCAAAATTTCCCAAATTTGACCGCATGCCCTATATAAGGAGTGAATTTGCAAAATTGCCTGTGCTAAGGAATGTTTAGCAAAATGCCCTTATTTAGTCAGGAGCCAAGACTTCAAGACAAAATTTTTGTAAGTCTTGGTAATTGGCTATACTTTAAGGGCAAGTGCTGTTTTGTCAATACTTCAAGTTATATGGCGAGAATGCAGGGAAGACTGGAAGGGGAAATTGCCAAGACTTATGACGAAGTGCGGCAAGTGTTTCCTTTTGCCAGCACTTGTCGTTCAAGTATTGACAAATTGAGCAGGGGTCAAAGGCAAGTCTTGCCTCTTGCCAAGACTTACGACCAAGTGCGACAAGAATTGCCTCTTGCCAATACTTTAAGGGATAAGTATTGAAAAGTAGAGAAAAATAAAGGCAAGTCTTGGCCCCGACCTAAAAACTTGACAGGGGTATTTCCATCAGATTTTTTTTTTTATTAAACCTTAACGGGGGAAATTTTTGGAAACCACCTGTTAGTGTGGGCAAAAAGGCAAACTATTGCTACCCATGTCATATTTTTGCAAATCAGCCATTGGGTCGAAGGTTGATGGAGAAGTTCACAAATAGCCTATTTTGGCGCTCAATTTAGGTTTTAGCAAATGTTATAATACTATTTAATTTTAAGCAACTAGTGAACTTCAATTCTTTAATTCTTAACTTTAGACCTTCAGGGTTGAAGTTAAGTACAAGTTCAACTTCAATATGAAGACTTGAAGTTGGGTATATTATAACTTCTAGCTTCAAACCTGAATTCAATTTCAAATCTAAAGGTGTAAAGTTAGGCATAGTAACTTCCAACTTCAAACCGCATAGGTAACGTACAACATCAAACCTGTGCATAACCACTTCAAACCTTCATAAGCAGCTTTCAACTTCAGGTTTGAAGTTTGACATAACAACATCCAACTTCAAACCATAGCAATTTCCAACTTCAAACCTTTCATTCAAACTTAGGCATAACAACTTCAAATATGAAGGATTGAAGTTAGGCATATTCAACTTCTAACTTCACACCTTTAGTTTGAGGTTGGGGCATAGCAAGAGCTCGTTTAATGAGAAAATATGGCAAAAACCTGAAATAGGCTATTTTTACCAAAAAAATTATTTATTAAAACCTAAATGAGGACGAAAAAACTAGATACTGAACTAAATTTTTACTTGAAAACCATCGTTCAAAAGCGCCTATTAAATTGGAAAGTTTGGTCGCTTGGTACAATAGGACGTCTTACGTTGATTTCTGTTGATTAATGTCATAGTCCATTACACATATTGGATAAATTACACCCAGTGTCATTGTAGCTAAGTTTTTTTTTTCTTCTAAAAAATATAGCAATATTCCATCACTTTATCAAACGTAGCAACATTTGTTTGCAATACTACCAAACATAGCCAAAAAGAAAAAAACCTAGATTTGCTTCTCCCACTTCTCTCCCTTTTCTCTCTCCCCTCTCCCTTCACTGCCGCCCTATTCCCCGGTGCCGGCGACTTCCAGTCGTCGCCCATCCTCCCCAACTCCCTTCCCCTGTCCCGACATTCTGTTCTCTACGTCGTCGCTGGAGATTAAAGTTGATGTGCTCCGATCAACTCCGATCTGTTTCTCTGCTACGCTGTCGTTGCTGTCAGTCGCTGGGATCAGTGTTGCTTGTCCAGCTGCCTCTGATACTAGTCACCGGAGCAGATCTACGGTGCACACTGCTGGTGATGCGGAGATCTGATTTTTCGGTGGCTAGGCCCAAGCTGCGCTGCTGCTAGCTTTTTATTTTTATTTTTTTTAGTTTCTGGTGGTACACGGCGGATTTACCGTGGTGGTGGTGTATGTTTGGCGTTTGTTGACTGTGGGAATGTGTTACATGTGTATTTTCATTGTATATGCGGTATGTGACCTATATATACTGTGGATATACACCGGACATACAATGATATATACTTAACATACAACAAATATTTTTGAATTTGGTGTAAGAACATGCATACACTATACATTCACTAACAATACAATAAATATACAATAATTGTATGGGTCTATGCCTACTCTCTATACAATGAAAATACACATGTACAAACAAAAAAAAAAAAATTTCTGGTGACCAGCGACAGTCATGGGGTTGGCGGCTGGGGGTGGGGGTGGGGGTGGGGGTGGTAGGAGGTGGATCTAGGGTTTTATCACACATTTATATGTATTTTGCTATGTTTTGAAAAAATAATTGCTATATTTTGAAAATAAGGTAATATTGATATTTTTGTGTAAAAAAGTGTATTAGTTTATATGGTTATGTAAATCACCCTTACATATTAGCCAAGTAAAACTTTATTCTTTAATATATTTTATTATTTTATATAATGAAAGCGGGAACAGTAAAGATTTAACCGTTTACAAATGTAGATAAGGTCTTTTTTATGTACTCCATCTCTGCAATACCTAGTTGATAACCTTTTGAGTTCTGAACGTCGATTGGAGTAATGCGATGTAAAAAGGCAGAGAAGTTTGCTAATATCTAGTAGCTAGTTCATGGATCGCATGAATAAAATTGCCATTTGGATGTCCTAATACTAAAAGAAAGAAGAACTTCTAAAACGGTGTATTCTCAATCATAAAAAACTGACGAATAATTTGGCACGAATTGACATTAGCAAACAGACTCATAGGTTCTCTTTATTGGACGGAAAATTTGTACTAGTAAAGTGAACTCCTTGATGACTCTGAATGAGATTGAACCACTTTTGTTGACATGAGTAGTACTTTTCATCATCCGCACCAACTTTTTGTTTGTGCATTATTAATATTTAATAATACAAATATACGTGTACCTATCTTTTTTTTATTTGTTTTACAAAGTAAACATTGGTTAATTAATGGTTAGGATGAAACGGATCATGCATTGAGGAGGCAAGAATTTCTTGCATAGATCAGTTGGTGAGACAAACGAATATGGGAATAAAAAATAAACAAGTAAAAGACAAAAGAAGAAGGCATGCTTTAATTTTATTATGCTATATACTCGAAGAATTTCCTTTTTAATATCCATTAAACATGTGGGCAGACCATCTCAGATTAGAACTGAATATTTTGAAACACATCACTTTGTTCTCTACTTGGAAGACAGGTATAGTGATTTGGACCTTTAGCTTTTAGAGGAAATTGACGTGGGGAAATTTGTATGCCCCTTCCTAAATCTCAAAGGACCTTATTTAAAACATAAAAACAAAAGAATTATTTATTCACTCAGCAATTTGATTTTGATTTTGAATATTTATCTGAAACTTTGATGTTGAGTAGAGGTTTTTTTTCCTTTTCCACTTCATCCCCTTTCTACCATTTTGCACCTTGCTGAGTTCAATATTTATTTTGATTTTGGAGAAATATCAGTTTCTCTTTAAATCCCCAAAAACAATAAGCATGGAGCAAGCCATAAAATTAAACTTGATCTTAATTTAGTGTATATTGAGATCCTAAGATCAGGTTTTTGGGTTGTACTCATCTACGTATGAATTTCAGATGGAGTTTCAAAATGAGAATGAATCAAATTATATATCAAAACGCATGACTGGAAAAACTAGCCCATATAGGCTTGATTTTGTTTCTATTGGAGGTGTCATAGATTATTATTATTTTAATTGAACTTCACTTCCTCGAGGACCTTTTCCTCTTCCATGCTATGGGGCTTCCATATTAAAGGGAAAAAATGATCTACCTCCACATAATGTTCTCTTAGACTTGTATTGGATAAAAGCTGACTAGGCTTGAGAAGGTGACACGTGTCTTCCACGTGGCACGAGCAGACTTTTCAACGGACAGACATCCAACGGGCAGACGAGCATCACGAACAGACCTAAAGAAGTTACGGAGCATCTCAACGGTCAACACGGCTTAAATGAGCAGTAATTAACATGATCACCCACGATCAACCTATTAATGACAATTAACTCAGCGGCTTTAACTCCAATGGATAGGTGACCGGCAGTTACTTATCCCAATGAATCCGCACCCAGCGGTTACAAAAACCCCAACGGGTACCTACCGAGCTTATAAATAGCACCCATTGTAATCACCCAATTTTGGCACGAAAATACAAAAATTGCTCAAATAGCCTTGCTAATTTCATAAGTTTTTGTCAACTTTTCTGGAATTGTGGTCTTTTATTTTAACTAAAATTGTGGTTAATTAGGAAAAAATACAAAAATTATGAAAATTACTTCTTGTATGTTTGATTGTAACTCATGTTTTAATTGTGATAGTATTACAATTTTGGGGTAGTTTTAATTCTAGCTAGTTGTGTACTTTAAACCTTCTAATGGCCATTTGTAAAACAAAAGAAACAGCCCAAACCCCAATTGGACCATCCAAGCCCACCGTATATATTTATATGATTCTCTAAATTGTCCCATTTTTTCACACACAAGCCCACAAAACACACAAATACTCTGCCGAATTTCCCCATCGGACACCGCCGCTGATCCGCCTCCTCCGCCACCGTCCGTCACCAACCGGCAAAACAAATTACACCATTAAACTCGTCGTGATCTCCTCTACCCCGATCCAACCATGGTTTCCCAAAAAAAAACACGTCGATTTTAACATAGATCGGAGTGCGAATCACGGGCAAAGATTTTCCGGTGAGTCTCTCCATTTTCTCTACTGATTTTCGCGTGTGTCCACCTCTCCCTCTCTTCTCTTTCCGTTCTTTATTTCTTCTAACTGAAACGACCCCAAATGGGATCGTTTCCGTTAGAAGAAAAAAGGGACGGGTCTGAATGGCTGACGAGAGGGTCGGGTCTGTGTCGATGATGGTTGTGGGACTCTGATAGTGTCATAGCTGTGTTTGGTTTGGGGTGATTCAATTTGTTTGGGGGCTGTGATGATGGTTTGATAGCGGATGAGGTCGCTAGCTGTTTTGGTGGTGTTGATGGCTGCGCGAGGCTGTGATGAGGCGATGGTGATAAGGCAATGTTGTGACGTGAACGTGGGGTGGGGGTGCTTCTGTAAATTTGTTGTGATAACGATGGAGAGAAGTAGTGGGCGAGGCAGCGAAGTATTTGTTCGCTTTGGTCTCATATTGGCAAGGTGTTTGGTCATGGTAAAGCTGATCCGAGGCGATACAATGGCGAGGCCGCGGTGGTAATACGAGTGATGTTGGTCGAACAGTGGCGTCGGGTTTTATTTGTTGGTTCGGATGTGATTCAACTGTTGATGTTGTGATCCTGTGGTGATGCTGTGCCGATGGCTGCTGAAGTAGCGGAGCCAAATCAAGGCCATGACTGAGAGTTAGTAGTTGATCCGAATAGTAGCGTCGAGGCAGTTGAAGGAGGCAATGAGGGCTTAGCGAGGCCATGACTGTGAGGGGCTGTCGAGGCAACGCAGCTGATCCGAGGCAGCATCCATGGTAAAGCAGTAGCGATTTCGCCACGGTGCTATAGATTCTGTTTGGTAAAGATTTTCTCGTCTCTTTACTCCGATTAGTAGATTAGATATGTGATTATGATATCATGATTATTGGTATACTTGACATAAGTTGTATGGTATAGGCATCTCTGTTAGTTTAGACTCAGGTGGTCGAACATTTTGATTTAATTCGCCCTTGTGAATGTAAGTTTTATCAAAGATGTTGGCTAGATTGATTGAGTATGAAATGAAATTGACTGGTGCAGTTCTGTTTAAGTTTAAGTTTGTCTTGAACAATCATTGGTTTACTTTGCCCGTGAAGGGAATCGATACGTGTAACAGGAAACCTGGCTTGTTTGTCTATGAGAATGTGCTGCCTACAAATTCATGTCTGAGTGTGTGTATGAATTCAGTGTGCAGATTGTTGCGTGTGGTGCTATCAAGTATTATGAAATGAAGGGATTAGTATGCAATTCAACGTATATATGTGTGTAGAATTGCCCTGAATGTATGTACAAGTCGTTTAAGCGTGGCAATTTACTTAATGGTCTGAATTCAAAGGTTTTGTGGTCTCCTGTATGTGAGTAAATATTTAGGCAAGAGTGTGCTTAGTTTGAGTTGTTAGTCTTTAGGGATTAACCTGGGATTTGCCTAGTTAGAAAGTAGGGAGTCAGGAACATGGTCTGTTTTTGGGACTTTGTTTCAGGTTTGGTTAATTTGTGTTTAGGTGGACTTAGTCCATTCAGTTTAGTTGTTTGATTTGCTTAGATAGCTAGGATGACATGGGCTTGATGATGTCAAATGGGATGTCAAAAATTGAGTCAAGGGAGGTACAAGGTGGCAGCAGAATGCTGCCCTTTTTGGGTCCTGGTACAGCCTTGCATGCAAGGCAATTATGGGCTGAAAATATGATAAGTGAGGAGGGCACATGGTCTGTGTACTTCTACTGGTACACACCCCCTCTCTCTTGTCTATTTTAGGCTTTTGACTCTCTTTAAAAAGGGAGAAGAGGGAACAACAAAGGAACAGAACTAGAGGGATCAGGAGAGAATAGAACACACACAAAATCAAAAAAGCTGAAACAGAATAGAGAAAAAAACCAAAAGAAAAAAGAGTGAACAACAGAGCTGAAACAAAAAGCTGGAAACAGATAGAGATAAAAGCTGTAACAGAGAGTGATTAAAAGCTGGAAACAGAGAAGACATGAAAGCTGAAACAACATAGCAAACAGAAAGAGAAAAAAAACAAAGGAACAGAGAAAAGAAGAAGGAAAAGCAACAGAGAAAAAGAGAGTGAAAGCTGAAACAAAGAACAGAAAGAACAGAGAGTGAAAAGAAGAACAGAGAGGGAGCAAATTGTGTTTGGTCAAGCTTAAGTAAATTGTGTTGTTGATGTCAGTTGATTAGTTGGCTGTTGTTGTTGCTGGCTTGTGGTCCTTGCATAGGCTTTGAAATCTTCGACTATTAGGTAAACGCTTCAACTTTATTATGGTATTATATGTATTTTTAGCTTGGTTTAAACATGAGCATGTGAAGAAATTGGCCTTTATCACTTACATATATTCCTTCGTTATGGTTGTCATGTTTATCTCTATATGTATTTGTCTTTGAGGAAGTTTTTTACTTCAAGGCATTATAACAAATCTAACTTTGCGAAAAATAGATTACACCAATTATAAACTAAGGGAAATTTGGATGGGAGTTAGAAAGGATTCTTTAGTGCAAACTTTGAAAGAAGATTGATTTGTAAAATTTAATTAGGTATCACTTGACAAAAATGGCCAGATCTGAACTCAACAGTAAAAAGGGGGCTGTTTATGCAATCTGTAGAAAAACATTATTTGCGGAAGTAATCCAGCCCAGCTGTGAATTGATCTTTTAATCCAAATCCGTATTCGTTTAGCAAAACTTTTAAATTTTTTGGAAATTGAAGGATAAAGAGTTGTACATCAAACATAATAAATATACGGTAATCTTTTTTATAAGTTTATAGGCTAAGAAATAACCAAGGATTTTTAATATGGCTAAACATTGAAACAAATAGAAAATAAGACCTATGGCATAATCCTCTTGTTAAATAAACATGCGCTCAAGTTTTTTCCTTTGTGTAAATGGGCTTCGACATTTTGCAAAGCTAGGTCATTGTATTTAGAGCTTTAACCTTAAGGCCCCAATAGTGTTCAAAAATGTAAATTTAGTAATTTCGCTAGTTATGATGAACGAAAAATCAAAACTAGGTGAAGGATGAATGAATAAGCTATAGGACCTTAGTATCTCACCAAATAAATTTGATTCAAGTGTAGTTTATTTAAATCGGAAGATCTCGAACGGGTGAAGTGCCTGCGCGACCATATCCGGTTTAAAATAAATTACATTTGTAAACATTGAATCAAGCCGTACGTAAATAAAAGAAAATGTGCGTCGAAAGTAAATGCGACCCATATAATCAAAAATCAAGCCGAATTATAAATTCGAGTTTTGACCAAAATAAATAAAAATACAAAATTGAGACTCAAACCAAGGTTGATAAGGTTTCGAACGGGTGAAGTGCCTGCGCGAAAATATTCGGCCGAGTCACAAAAAAAAAAAAAAATAAATAAATAAATACTAATAATAATAAATCAAGGCGTAGCAAAGGAAATAAATAAAGGCAGGTACAAAATATTCCATATAGCCGGAATGCGTCAATAAAAGCAACTGTGCTTGGCACAGGACTCGAGGGTGCCTAATCCCTTCCCGAGAGTCAACCGAGATCCTTACCCGGAACTCTGATGCAGACCACTAACGAGTCATAGGTGTTCCAAGGTACCTTTAGGTGACTTGGCACACCTTAAACTTGTCAAGTGGCGACTCCGAAAATCTCTTAATAATTCGTGTACCTTTGAACACCGTCACTTCCTTAAACGGAAACCCTAACTCGGGATAGCACCAAATAATCATAGAATCTCATAAGCGCTTTCCTAAACCCGAAACGCCCTCCCAAAAGCGGGAGCGCGGAAAAAAGGGGTGTGACAGCCTTGGCGACTCCGCTGGGGAAAAAAGTGAAAAACTGAGAATCTCAGGCTTTATACTTTGTCGTTTTCGGCTTTTAAATATTGTTTGTACATGCTGCCTTGAATGTTACTGCTTTGATATTGTTTGAACTGTATATACACAACTGTCTTCTCTCGTACACCTCTGAGTCTTCTGGAACACTGCACACATGCACGCCAGTCTCGCTTCGGCGTCTGGAATTTCTGTCGTGTCTCAGGACACAAAAAGTTAACCCTTTTTAGGAGGAAGTGCGTTGGGTTAGGCCGTTAGACGTTGTCGACCGGTACCCCCGAGGCACTTCCAAATTGCCAGAAACTATAGAACACGAACCCATTGAGTCACCTAGAGTGGAACCTGTGCTTTTATCTAGGCCGATTTATTTGCATGTCATTAGACTTAGCGAGGTGTGGTACACCGGTACCGCACTTGTCTAGGCTGACCCTTTAGAGTCCAGATGGGGCCCACACCCCAGAAAGACAATAGTGACATCTTTTGTGTTGCATCTAGAGAGGCCGTTATGCTGACCGTTTATCGAGAGAAAGCGGGTTAGTCTGGAAAAATGAAAAAAAAAATGAAAAAAAAGAGAGAGAAGAAACACTTTGTTAAGAGGGGCAATTTCAGATTTTTTTCAAAAAAAAATATAGCGTGTCAGTTGTCCTTTTCCCGTTGTCGGCAAAGATTTTAAAGCCAATTTCACGCCGTTATAATGGCCAATTTTGTGAAAAATAAAAGAGAAAAAACAACGTCAATAGTCAAATTTTTGGTGGCGTTGTCATGTCAAATTTTGTTCAAAATTAGAAAATCAAAAATCAAAATAGAGTCGTCTTGTTTGTAAAACATTGACAAGTTTTGTTCCTATTTGTCTAGGCTAGTCGGATCATGTAAATATTTTATTTGAGCCAGCTTGTCCGTTTTAATGTCAATAGTCAAATTTTAGTGTCGTTGTCATGTTGAATTTTGTTCAAAAATTAGAAAATCAAAAAATCAAAGTAGAGTCGTCTTGTTTTGTAAAACATCGACAAGTTTGTTTCTATTTGGCTAGCCTAGTCAATCATGTAAAAATTTCGTTTGAGTCGGCTTGCCCGTTTTAATGTTGTTTTACAAATTTTGTCCAAAGTTTTTCTCGGTCCTAATACTTCATTTTTAATAAAATAGGTATCATGGCTGCATCGTCATCTAGAGTAGGGAAAAGGAAGTTTCCTGAGGGATCTACTCCACCGCCTATTAAGATGGTCGATAAGTGTCCTCCATTGTTGAGAAATTGGTGGTACCATTTGAGCGAAAAGCAGAAAGGGGTTGTGCATGCGAGAATTGGGGAAATGACACATTTTCTTAACCCTAAGTTTGCCCCACGCCGGGAACTGGTAAATGCTTTGATTCGGTATTGGGAACCGAGTCAAAATACCTTTGTGTTTGGTGATATTGAGATGACTCCTACTTTAGAAGAGATCTCGGGTTTGACTAATGCAGTGTTTAGGACAAAGAAGTGCATAGCACCTCGCTTTGTGAGAGTCGAGGAGTTCCTACGGGACATGAGTCTGCGTTCTGATACCCAGTTAGTGAGTTTGGCCTCAGGTTGGGTTAGTCTGGAGTATCTGTATGCTCTTTATGGGCGGGGAGATGGTTACACAGAGCATCGGCCGAAATTCATCACTATGTTGAGCCATGACCAATGGGATAACCTTAGGGAAAGAGCTTTCATTTTCGCTTTCCTTGGCCTCATGGTCTTCCCGATGGAGAATGGACAAATCTCTATCCATACCTCTTGGATCGTGAGAGCTTTATTTGGGGGAGTTCGAGATTCTACTGTTGTGCCGATGATCTTGGGCAGTATTTATCGTGCTCTGACTCGATGCAAAGAGAAAGGGGCCCGATTTTTCGAGGGTTGCAACTTGTTGTTGCAAGTATGGTTCGTTGAGCACTTGTTCGGCCGTTCTGACCCTACTCCACTACCCGATGCGCCTAAATGCCATTTGAACACCCATTATTATCGTGCTCGTCATCTTGATCTACCTGAGAGCTTTGATGGATGGGCAAAGTACTTGAGCGAGCTCACTCTGGAGAATATCCGGTGGCAGGTTAGTTGGTACCCCTCGAAAGAGGGAATATATGGTAGTATGGACCGTCCTTTTCTAGTATTGATGGGTCATAAGGGAGCCGAGCCTTATTGCCCTACGCGGGTGCTCCGACAGCTTGGGCGCGTTCAGGGTGTACCTAGGGTAGAGGCCGTGGAAGAGTATCGCCTTGAGCATATTAGCGGTGAGTTTCCCAGGCACACTCAGTGGTTCTCCATTTGGGATAATATGAGACATTTGACCTCCAGCACACAGGTTATAGACCGATTCAGAGGCGAGGTCACTCCCGAGTATGTTTTCTGGTTCGGCCGACAGCCTGCTTTGGTAGCTATGCCAGCAAAAACGGTTAAGGGACCGTATGATGAGGCACTCAGGATTGACATGAAGATAGAGATGCATAGGGTAGAGACTGAGGAGAGATATGCGGGTCTGGTCTACCGTCTTCGTTCTGAGAGGGATGCTGCTCGAGCTGCTTTGGTTGAGAGTGAGGGTCTCACGCATCAGCACCTAGACACAGTTAGACGACTTCGTGTTATGCACTCTGAGGCATTGACAGAGCGGGACGCCGACAGGGCAGCTTTGGTGGAGAGCAGGAGAAGGGAGGATTATCATCGTCGGGATGCCATGGATGCTCGAGCTCAACTCGACAGGGCACTGGATCAGGGAGAGCAGCTCAGGGAGCTAGCACAGAGCCGACTTCAGGATATACAGGCTGCAGGACGGACTATCAGTGTAGTTTATCGGCAGGTTTATGACTCTGCTGTATATGTTGCACAGGCTATCAGTGACTATAGGGGGTTGCCCGCGGAGGACCTACTTCCACATGTGCTTCCCTTCGTCACCAGAGTTGCAGAAAATTTGGCTGGAATGCGCCGCACTTTGGTAGAAGGCCCACCAGCAGATCCCGAGGAGCCACCAGAGGAAGATCTCGACGAGCCATTTGAGTCAGATCCAGAGGAGCCAGATGAGGCAGGGCCCGGATCACCTTAGCAGATATATGCCAGTCCGAGATGATGCAGCTCATTGCCTTTTGTCATTCATTTAGCATCTTGGACAGATTGTAGCTTTTATTATGTATTGTCATTTCTATTTCGAACAGTCGGTCTAGTTTGTCTGTTTTAATTTTTTGGGAGTACTACTATTGCCCCATGTTGTCGGCGGGCTTTTTATATTGTACTGTTTCGGCATTTATGAAAAGGAAATCAGAAAATCCAAAATTGTGTCTTTTATTGTCTTAAATGCATTTTTTCTTCCTTTTTCAATCTGATTTTGGACCCCTCTTACATTTGAAAGATATATGATATGAAAAAAAAAAAAAATGAAAAAAAAAAAAAAATGAAATGAAAAAAAAAGAGAGCGAAAGAAAGAGAGGAAAATGAAAGAAAAAAAAAAGAGAAAGGAAAAAGAAGAGAAGAAAAGAAAGAGAGGACCCGCTTTGTCTTGATTCGGGATGATGCATGACGACTTTAGGCTTGTAGGCGCGCTCGGCTCGTAAATATCATGTTTCCTAACCTGTTTTGTTTGCAGACAAGACTAGATTACCAGTGACTTGGTGCAGCGCTCTAGCATTACCCCACTTTCACACAACTAACTCAAGGGGAATTGAAATTCCATTTGGTAACATGGCCACTGAAGGAGACAAATCCGATGCCGGTTCCGAAGAAAATGATAGGACGACAGAAGAGGCCCTGATTCTGAAGCAATTTCTGGTGGACATGCATCATGCGATAACCACGGGACGGGTACCTCCTCCCATGCCAAACCTCCTAGATGGGCTTATGCCAACAGTTAGCCAGCGAGCACCAGGCACATCTACGGCGGTTGAGGATCCGACCTATCCCCCTGGTTTTGGCACTAGTCAGGGTCCAACAAAAGAAGTTGAAGTGCGCCCTCATGCACCGCCCCCACCACCTCCACCTCAAGGGCAATATGGACAACATCTACCACAGGGGCAGTATGGTCCACCCCCACCACAGGGACAGTATGGTCCACCTCTGCTACAGGGGCAGTATGGCCCACCTCTCCCACAGGTTCCAATTTTTCGGGGCCCAGCCAGGCCTGCTATGGCTAGGTCCAACAGCGAACCACATCTCCAGGCTGGGGATCATCATTATGATCAGCACCATGAACCCAATTTCCGACACAGTGACTCGTATGATCAGGGGTTCCATCGCGGGTCTCAAGTTGAGGTTGATCGATCAGGAAAGCTGGATGAGAGTGAGGTTCTAAGAAAGATGAAGGGCCTAGAACAAGCAGTAAGGACCATTCAAGGATATGGAGATCATACTGACATCTCTTTCAAGGATCTTTGCCCCTACCCTGAATTGCAATTGCCAGATGGGTTCATAGTGCCAAAGTTTGATCTATACACCGGGCAAGGAGATCCAAGGGTTCATATGAAAACCTACTGCAACAAAATGAGAGGGGTCAAGAAAGACAAACTGTTGATAGCCTACTTTTCTGAAAGCTTGGGGGGCGCGGCTGCCGAATGGTTCATGAGGCAGGACTTGACTAAATGGTTGTCATTTGAGGATATGGCACAGGCATTCTACGACCAGTACAAGTACCACATTGAAGTTTTGCCAGATCGATCCTCTTTGGATGCGATAAAAAAGAAGCCAAGCGAAAGCTTTAGGGAGTACGCCCTCAGATGGCGCGAGCAGGCCGCTCGAGTGAGCTCCGCAATCCCGGACGATGACATGGTCCGTTTGTTCATTGAGGCGCAGGATGAGGCGTTCTATGGTTCATTGATCGCCGCCTTTGGGAAACCGTTTAGCGAAGTCGTCAAGATGGGAGAAATGATTGAGAGAGGAGTCAAAGCTGGCAAGATTGTGAGCCAGACTGCACTAAAGGCGACCACACAGGCTGTGCAGACAGGGGCAGCAGGGTTCGGTAAGAAGAAGAAAGAAGATGTGGCCATGGTAGGGTCGGGTCCACGAAGGTGGAATGATGAGCGATACAGTCAGGCTAATTCATACCAAGCTCCAGTACACCCTCCACAACACTATTACCCACCACAAAATGCACAATACTCCATACCTCCACCCCAATACTCCGTACATGCCGCGCAGCCATATGCCCCAACGTCTTATCCGCAATGGCGCGCACCAGCCCCACAGCCTACATATCCCATTCACCAAGCTCCACATAATCACTATCAAGCTCCACCTAACCCTACTTACCGACCAAGAGGTCCGGCAGGCTTCCGTCCGAGAGCTGAATTCAAGAAGGCTCGAGAAGAGAAGAAGAGAGAATTCACGCCAATTGGAGAATCCTACACCAGTATCTTTGAGAAACTGCGGGCTTTGAACATGATAAAGCCAATTCAAGGAAACATGAATCCTACTGGCAAAGTGGATCATTCTCGGCACTGTGATTACCACTCGGGCGCACCAGGGCATGATACAGAAGATTGCTACTATCTCAAGAGAGTGGTGCAGGATTTGATTGACAACAACCAAATCGTGATTGAAGATGCAGAAACGCCAAACATTAATCGCAATCCTCTGCCAGTCCATGATGTACACATGGTATATGCATGCACAGGGGGATTTGAAAGCGAATCTGCAAGGCCAATAGTGTCAGTCGATGCAATAACAGTTGAGGTGGAAAAGATGCATATCACTTCAAAGACAAGTCCTGCTGTGGTGTCCGGAGGAACAAAGCCATCTGTCCAGTTGGATAAGCCCGTGTTAACATTGAAACGAGCTGTTGAGGAAAGGGAAGAGATGACGGAGAAACCAAAGTTGGTGATCTCAAGGTCCATCAGAAAGGGAGGGGAAGCGGATTCTGCTACCAAACCGAAGTTGGTTATAAAAAATGCACCTCGGGAAGATGATTTGAACAAAATGCGCGAGCCCATTGTCATAAAGAGGGCATCCCAGTTCCATGTGACAGATAGCAAGGCTGTCCCGTGGAACTATGCCCAGGCAGTGGTAACATACATGGGAAAGGAGGTTGTAGCAGAAACGACACAAGTGGGCGGTCTAACTCGTTCTGGGCGGTGCTTTACCCCGGAAGAGTTAAGAAAAGCAAAGCAAGCTAGGGAAAATCAGGGTCCCATCAAGGAACCTGTCACTGAGAAAGAGGCAGAAGAGTTTCTAAAGAAGATGAAAGTGCAAGATTATTCTATTGTGGAGCAGCTGAGGAAGACCCCTGCTCAAATTTCTCTGTTGTCCCTGCTGATGCATTCTGAGGCGCACCGTCATGCTCTATTGAAAATCCTGAATGAAGCTCATGTATCTGAAAAAATGACTGTTGGAAATTTGGAGGCAATTGCTAGTCGTATCTTTGAAGTAAACAGGATCACTTTCACTGATGAAGAATTGCCTATGGAAGGCACAGGCCACAACAAAGCACTACATCTGACTGTCAAGGTCGACAATTCTTATGTCACTAGGGTACTGGTTGACGGTGGGTCCGGTCTGAACATCTGTCCATTGTCTACTTTGAAAAGATTGAAAATCAACGTGGACAGAATTCGAACCAACACTATGAGTATCCGAGCTTTCGATGGAGAGAAAAGACAGTCAATTGGTGAGATCGAGCTGACATTGACAATTGGGCCTGTGGACTTTGCTATTAATTTCCAAGTGCTCGATATGGATTCGTCTTACAATCTACTGTTGGGAAGGCCCTGGATTCATATGGCGGGCGCAGTACCGTCGACTTTACACCAGACTGTCAAGTTTGAATGGGATCGTGAGATGATCATGGTACACGGAGAGGGAGATTTGTCAATCTACAAGGATCCGTCCATTCCAGTCATTGAGGTCACCAATGATAGCCCAACACTGATGTACCAAGCCTTTGAAGCAGTCAATGTAGATGAGGTCCCTGAAGGCAAGCCTTTGCCCCAAGCAAGATTGTCAGAAGCAGCAGTCATGATGGCTACGGAAATGTTGAAGCATGGTTTCAAACCCGGGAAAGGTCTCGGAGCATCACTACAAGGAATGTCACATCCAATTAGTCCACTTGGCATTCGAGGTACCTGGGGTCTGGGATACAAGCCCACAGCTGCAGACAGAGCAAGAGCTAGGAAGATGAAGAAACAAGAATGGTCTCTAGAGAAGCCTGTCCCTTGCCTCGCTCAATCTTTCACGAGGTCCAATGGGGGCAAGTCTATTTCAAAAAATGCTGAGGAGACTGAAGAACAGAAGAAGTTACTGTCAGACCTGAGGCACGTCTTTGGCATCAACATGGTGCAAACTGGCGAAGGACCTAGCAATGCAGAAATTCAGGACATTGGCCCTGATGTGAAGCTGAACAACTGGGAATCCATGCCTCTCCCCACTAGGAGGGGCTATTGGTAGCAAGTTTTTGTTATCCTTTCTGTATACTTGGTTATTATAAGGGTTGTAATCCAAGTGTATTTATTTTGCTCGTTATGATGTCAAACCCTTTTGTCTTTCAAATTCAATGAAAAGCAAGACCATGCTTCTTGTCTCTATATCTTGTCTCTTTATTTTCCTAATTTTACTTCTTATTTCTTTCTGTAGCTATGTTTCTGATGGCCTTAATAACATGACATGCATGCTGAAATCACGCCCTGATCTAAACACACAGTTTAACTTGGTCTCAATGAATCAACCAAAAATTGAGGAGGTAAATGACATGGAAAGGAGTGATAATGAAGGAAGTTTTGAGGAAGGATATGATGAAGAGGAGGCCGAGAGTGAAATAAATGGAGAGTTAGAACAATTTGAAAATAAGCCCAAGCCCAATCTAGATGACACAGAAAATATAAATTTGGGAAGTCCCGATGATGTCAGGGAAACCAAGATAAGCATGCACGCTCTACCGAAAGTGAAAAATGACATAGTCCAGGTTTTGTTTGACTATAGAGACGTGTTTGCTTGGTCATATGATGACATGCCCGGTCTGAGCACAGATTTGGTGGTTCACAAGTTGCCGATCAATCCTGGTTTCCCTCCGGTCAAGCAGCTTCGGAGGAAATTCAAGACAGATGTGAGTGAGAAGATCCATGAGGAAATTATGAAGCAGCTATCTGCGAAAGTGATACAATCTCTTCAGTATTCCACTTGGTTGGCCAATGTTGTGCCGGTGCCGAAGAAAGATGGGAAGACAAGAATCTGTGTTGACTATCGAGATTTGAACAAAGCCAGTCCCAAGGATAATTTTCCTTTGCCTAATATTCACATTCTCATAGACAATTGTGCCAAACACGAAATTCAGTCTTTCGTGGATTGCTATGCCGGATACCACCAGATCCTGATGGATGAAGACGATGCAGAAAAGACGGCGTTCACCACACCTTGGGGAACCTTTTGTTATAGGGTCATGCCGTTCGGTTTGAAGAATGCTGGGGCAACATACATGAGAGCCATGACAACCGTCTTTCATGATATGATACACAAGGAAATTGAGGTGTATGTGGATGATGTGATAATCAAATCAAGAACAGTAGAGGATCATGTTAAAGACCTTAGGAAATTCTTTGAAAGGCTTAGAAGATACAATCTGAAGTTGAATCCGGCTAAATGTGCATTCGGTGTTCCAGCTGGAAAGTTGTTGGGTTTCATTGTCAGCAGGCGAGGCATTGAATTGGATCCTTCAAAGATCAAAGCTATACAAGAGTTGCCTCCGCCAAAGAACAAGAAAGAAGTCATGAGTTTCCTCGGAAGATTGAACTACATCAGTAGGTTCATCGCTCAACTCACTACAACTTGTGAGCCAATCTTCAAGCTGCTAAAGAAAGATGCTGCTGTCAAGTGGACCGAGGAATGCCAAGCGGCTTTTGACCAGATCAAGCAATACTTGTCAAATCCACCTGTGTTGGTCCCACCAGAGCCAGGCCGACCTTTGTTCCTCTATTTGTCGGTGATGGATAATTCATTCGGTTGTGTACTGGGACAACACGATTCCACAGGCAAGAAAGAGCAAGCCATCTACTACATGAGCAAGAAGTTCACGGATTATGAGGTCAAGTACACTTTGTTGGAAAGAACGTGTTGCGCCCTCACTTGGGTAGCACAAAAGCTGAGGCATTATTTGTTGTCATACACTACTTACCTCATATCCCGGATGGACCCACTGAAGTATATCTTCCAGAAGCCAATGCCAACGGGAAGACTCGCCAAGTGGCAAATGTTACTCACAGAGTTTGACATAGTCTATGTCACCCGGACTGCAATGAAGGCACAGGCTTTGGCCGATCATTTGGCCGAGAACCCGGTGGATGATGAGTATGAACCTCTCAAGACATACTTTCCTGATGAAGAGGTTGGTACAATTGAAGAGTTGTCCTCTGAAGATGATCATTATTGGAAGCTTTATTTTGATGGGGCCTCTAACTCTAAAGGTGACGGTATCGGGGCCGTTCTCATATCCCCGACAGGTCATTACTATCCAGCGGCTGCGCAACTTCGTTTCTGGTGTACTAATAACACAGCGGAGTACGAAGCTTGCATCATGGGTCTACGCATGGCGATAGACATGGACATCAAAGAACTACTGGTGCTCGGAGATTCCGACCTACTAGTACATCAAATCAAGGGTGAATGGGAAACTCGAGACGTGAAACTCATCATGTATAAGCAGTATCTGGAAGATCTTTGCCGAAGGTTTGATTCTATTGAATTCAGGCATATCCCAAGAGTGCACAATGAGTTGGCAGATGCTTTGGCTACATTAGCATCCATGCTTAGTCATCCTGACCAAACTCACATTGATCCTCTCGAGATTCAAGTTAGGGATCAACATGCTTATTGCAACATGGTTGAAGAAGAACTTGATGGCGAGCCATGGTACCTGGACATCAAAAACTACATCAAGAATGGAGAGTATCCAGCGCTAGCAGAGAGTAATCAGAAAAGAACCCTCCGCCGTCTTGCAAATGGTTTCTTTCTGAGCGGAGGAATACTGTACAAGAGAACCCCAGATCTGGGACTGTTGAGATGTGTAGACGCACAAGAAGCCTCGAGAATTCTTAATGAGGTACATTCAGGAATTTGTGGGCCACACATGAATGGCTATGTGCTAGCCAAGAAGATTTTAAGAGCAGGTTATTTCTGGCTCACTATGGAGAGAGATTGCATAGGGTTTGTGCGAAAATGCCACCAATGTCAAGTGCACGGTGATTTGATACATTCGCCTCCCTTAGAGCTCCACACAATGTCCGCTCCTTGGCCTTTCGCTGCATGGGGAATGGATGTCATTGGCCCGATAGAACCAAAGGCATCGAATGGGCATAGATTTATCTTGGTCGCCATTGATTATTTTACCAAGTGGGTGGAAGCAGCGACATTCAAGTCAGTTAACAAGAAAGCTGTGGTCGACTTTGTTCACTCAAACATCATTTGTCGATTCGGTATTCCCAATACCATCATCACGGACAATGGGGCTAATCTGAACAGTCATTTGATGAGAGAGGTATGTGAAAGGTTCAAAATTGTGCATAGAAATTCCACACCATACCGGCCAAAAGCAAATGGCGCAGTCGAAGCTGCAAACAAGAACATCAAGAAGATCCTTCGAAAAATGGTGGAAGGATCTCGAGATTGGCATGAGAAGTTGCCGTTTGCTCTTCTGGGTTATCGCACAACCGTGCGCACCTCAATAGGCACGACTCCATATGAACTGGTGTATGGGACTGAAGCGGTCATTCCGGCAGAAGTCGAAATACCATCCTTGAGAATCATTGTTGAAGCTGAAATTGAGGACACTGAATGGGTCAAATCCCGCTTGGAACAATTGGCTCTGATTGACGAGAAAAGGCTAAATGCAGTATGTTATGGTCAACTATATCAGAAGAGAATGGCCAAAGCATACAACAAGAAAGTGCGCCAACGCAAGTTCAATGAAGGCCAGTTAGTCTTGAAGCGCATCTTTCCACATCAGGAAGAAGCAAAGGGCAAGTTTGCTCCAAATTGACAAGGACCGTATGTGGTGAAGAAGGTGTTGCCCAATGGTGCCCTATTCTTGACAGACATCGAAGGCACGATGGCTGAAATGATTGTTAATGCTGATGCAGTGAAGAGGTACTACATTTGATGTTCTTTGATTGGGATACCGAAAGTCTTTGTTTCCCTTATCCAGATAATGTATCCCTTTGTTAGCCTTTGGCTTTGTATTGCTTTTGTGAACCCTTATTGGGAATTCTGTAATTGAACTGAAATGAAATGAAAAGAGAAAAAATTCCAAATCTACCATTAAGTGCTAGAGCTACGTCTGACCTGATTCCTCTCAAAAGGATACGTAGGCAACCATTCAGGTGCGGTCATATCAGTGAAAGTTCTAAAGGTTCCCTAGCTTCATAACATGGGAAAGTTCTTATTTTTTCCCTGTTCATATTGACGCAAAACTTGCCTCTAAGTTTGCGGCCAAACTCAAAGGAAATCCAAATCCGCAGTTGCTGCTAAACTGGGGCAGAAGTTTGTTTTTATTTTATTTGTCAATAAAATAAAAACAAACTTCTATTATGCTTACCATCTTTTCACATGTTCATGGGACGTTTGGAATTTTGATCTCGAAGTTAGGAGAGGTTCAAAACACCCAAGAAAAGAAAAAGAAAAAACAAAAAGAAAAAAAAAAGAAAAGAAAAGAAAATGAAGTCTTGCCGGTGAAAACCTGAAAGGGCGCCGCATGACAAACAGTAAGATAAAAGAACAAAGAGAGAGGTTAGTTGGTGAAAACCCTAAATGGGGCACCACTAGCCGAATGAGAGATGTTATATTTGTCATCAAGCTGGGCTTGGCAAGTAGTCATTGCTGAATGTTCGAATTGAGGGAGGTCGAGGAAGAGCTGTCGTGAATGGATCAGGGTTCGAGGCCAAGATGCATGTCATGTCTATTGGGGTCATCATCGTTTTTGCCTCCAGATAAGTTCATTTTCATCTTTCTAAAGGACATCTCTTGTTCGGAGTCCTTTGTCCAGAATCTTTTCCCATTTTTCGACTCTCAGTCAAAATAACATCAAAACGAGCAAAAGAAAGTTTCGCAAAAATTATTTACCTGTTTTGCAGTTGTAGCAGAGCACAGTCAGGACCCGCCTGGATAATGGAAGCCAACATCACATATCGATAGCAAGAATGACACATCGAGAATTTGCACCATTAAAAGACCAACAAGAGAGCCAAAGGAAATACAGAGAAATGGAAAGAAAGTAGGAAAAGAAGGGAAATAAGGAAAGCAGAATTTGGAGTAGTTTAGAGAAAGTCGAGGCGCCCACCTGGAGAATGAGGGAGTAGTTTAGAGAAGTCGAGGCACCCACCTGGAGAATGAGGGAGTAGTTTAGAGAAAGTTGAGGTACCCACCTGAAAAATGAGGGAATTAATTCAAGAAGGCGAGGCACCCACCTGAAGAATGAGGGAATTCATTTCAAGAAGTCGAGGCACCCACCTGGAGAATGAGGGAGTAGTATTGAGAAATGTCGAGGCACCCACCTGGAGAATGAGGGAGTAGTATTGAGAAAGTCGAGGCACCCACCTGGAGAATGAGGGAGTAGTTTTAGAAGTCGAGGCACCCACCTGGAGAATGAGGGAGTAGTATTGAGAAAGTCGAGGCACCCACCCGGAGAATGAGGGAATAGTGTAGAGAAAGTCGAGGCACCCACCTGAAGAATGAGGGAATATATTTCAAGAACTCTAGGCGCTCACCTGGAAAATAAGGGTTCGTTTTCAGAAAGTCGAGGCACCCACCTGAAAATGAGGGAGTACATTTGAAGAAGTCTAGGCGCCCACCTAAAGAACGAGGGAATCTATTCCTGCAAGAGCAAGACCCACCTGAACCAAGAATGGTGGCTTTATTTTCAACAAATGAGGGGAGCAATAACCAAGAAGCCCATCTCGTGAAGCGAAGAAGTTAGCTTAAGAATTGTAATTTTACATTTTTCAATGTTGTATTTTCATTTTTCCTTTGTAAAGCAGTGACCACCAGCCAGCTAGCCAGCAACCAGCGACATTGACAAGCAACAACAACTCTAGTGTGTCAAAGGTGTCTTGTGTCAGTCCGGGTAAGTTTAGGAGCATCGAGTCAGTCCCAGTTAGTTCTGAAAGTGTCTAGAGATAGTCTGTGTATGTCGAGAGAGTGCTTAGTGTTAGTCTAGGAGAGTCCAGTATCTGTTTATATGCGGTAGTCCCAGCTGCCGCACGTGAGGAACTACACTGACCTGATTCCTTAGTCCGGGGATATGTAGGTAACCTTGTTCTCGGTTGGAACCAAAATTCAAGGTACGGTCACCATTTTGAAAAGCATGCTCTCGGCTAGAACCAAAAAGCCAAAATTAGTTGTCGATTACGTCTTTGTCCGAAAACTCTTCATGTTCTCGAACAAAGAGGGGCAGCTGTAATCACCCAATTTTGGCACGAAAATACAAAAATTGCTCAAATAGCCTTGCTAATTTCATAAGTTTTTGTCAACTTTTCTGGAATTGTGGTCTTTTATTTTAACTAAAATTGTGGTTAATTAGGAAAAAATACAAAAATTATGAAAATTACTTCTTGTATGTTTGATTGTAACTCATGTTTTATTGTGATAGTATTACAATTTTGGGGTAGTTTTAATTCTAGCTAGTTGTGTACTTTAAACCTTCTAATGGCCATTTGTAAAACAAAAGAAACAGCCCAAACCCCAATTGGACCATCCAAGCCCACCGTATATATTTATATGATTCTCTAAATTGTCCCATTTTTTCACACACAAGCCCACAAAACACACAAATACTCTGCCGAATTTCCCCATCGGACACCGCCGCTGATCCGCCTCCTCCGCCACCGTCCGTCACCAACCGGCAAAACAAATTACACCATTAAACTCGTCGTGATCTCCTCTACCCCGATCCAACCATGGTTTCCCCAAAAAAAAAACACGTCGATTTTAACATAGATCGGAGTTCGAATCACGGGCAAAGCTTTTCCGGTGAGTCTCTCCATTTTCTCTACTGATTTTCGCGTGTGTCCACCTCTCCCTCTCTTCTCTTTCCGTTCTTTATTTCTTCTAACTGAAACGACCCCAAATGGGATCGTTTCCGTTAGAAGAAAAAAGGGACGGGTCTGAATGGCTGACGAGAGGGTCGGGTCTGTGTCGATGATGGTTGTGGGACTCTGATAGTGTCATAGCTGTGTTTGGTTTGGGGTGATTCAATTTGTTTGGGGGCTGTGATGATGGTTTGATAGCGGATGAGGTCGCTAGCTGTTTTGGTGGTGTTGATGGCTGCGCGAGGCTGTGATGAGGCGATGGTGATAAGGCAATGTTGTGACGTGAACGTGGGGTGGGGGTGCTTCTGTAAATTTGTTGTGATAACGATGGAGAGAAGTAGTGGGCGAGGTAGCGAAGTATTTGTTCGCTTTGGTCTCATATTGGCAAGGTGTTTGGTCATGGTAAAGCTGATCCGAGGCGATACAATGGCGAGGCCGCGGTGGTAATACGAGTGATGTTGGTCGAACAGTGGCGTCGGGTTTTATTTGTTGGTTCGGATGTGATTCAACTGTTGATGTTGTGATCCTGTGGTGATGCTGTGCCGATGGCTGCTGAAGTAGCGGAGCCAAATCAAGGCCATGACTGAGAGTTAGTAGTTGATCCGAATAGTAGCGTCGAGGCAGTTGAAGGAGGCAATGAGGGCTTAGCGAGGCCATGACTGTGAGGGGCTGTCGAGGCAACGCAGCTGATCCGAGGCAGCATCCATGGTAAAGCAGTAGCGATTTCGCCACGGTGCTATAGATTCTGTTTGGTAAAGATTTTCTCGTCTCTTTACTCCGATTAGTAGATTAGATATGTGATTATGATATCATGATTATTGGTATACTTGACATAAGTTGTATGGTATAGGCATCTCTGTTAGTTTAGACTCAGGTGGTCGAACATTTTGATTTAATTCGCCCTTGTGAATGTAAGTTTTATCAAAGATGTTGGCTAGATTGATTGAGTATGAAATGAAATTGACTGGTGCAGTTCTGTTTAAGTTTAAGTTTGTCTTGAACAATCATTGGTTTACTTTGCCCGTGAAGGGAATCGATACGTGTAACAGGAAACCTGGCTTGTTTGTCTATGAGAATGTGCTGCCTACAAATTCATGTCTGAGTGTGTGTATGAATTCAGTGTGCAGATTGTTGCGTGTGGTGCTATCAAGTATTATGAAATGAAGGGATTAGTATGCAATTCAACGTATATATGTGTGTAGAATTGCCCTGAATGTATGTACAAGTCGTTTAAGCGTGGCAATTTACTTAATGGTCTGAATTCAAAGGTTTTGTGGTCTCCTGTATGTGAGTAAATATTTAGGCAAGAGTGTGCTTAGTTTGAGTTGTTAGTCTTTAGGGATTAACCTGGGATTTGCCTAGTTAGAAAGTAGGGAGTCAGGAACATGGTCTGTTTTTGGGACTTTGTTTCAGGTTTGGTTAATTTGTGTTTAGGTGGACTTAGTCCATTCAGTTTAGTTGTTTGATTTGCTTAGATAGCTAGGATGACATGGGCTTGATGATGTCAAATGGGATGTCAAAAATTGAGTCAAGGGAGGTACAAGGTGGCAGCAGAATGCTGCCCTTTTTGGGTCCTGGTACAGCCTTGCATGCAAGGCAATTATGGGCTGAAAATATGATAAGTGAGGAGGGCACATGGTCTGTGTACTTCTACTGGTACACACCCCCTCTCTCTTGTCTATTTTAGGCTTTTGACTCTCTTTAAAAAGGGAGAAGAGGGAACAACAAAGGAACAGAACTAGAGGGATCAGGAGAGAATAGAACACACACAAAATCAAAAAAGCTGAAACAGAATAGAGAAAAAAACCAAAAGAAAAAAGAGTGAACAACAGAGCTGAAACAAAAAGCTGGAAACAGATAGAGATAAAAGCTGTAACAGAGAGTGATTAAAAGCTGGAAACAGAGAAGACATGAAAGCTGAAACAACATAGCAAACAGAAAGAGAAAAAAAACAAAGGAACAGAGAAAAGAAGAAGGAAAAGCAACAGAGAAAAAGAGAGTGAAAGCTGAAACAAAGAACAGAAAGAACAGAGAGTGAAAAGAAGAACAGAGAGGGAGCAAATTGTGTTTGGTCAAGCTTAAGTAAATTGTGTTGTTGATGTCAGTTGATTAGTTGGCTGTTGTTGTTGCTGGCTTGTGGTCCTTGCATAGGCTTTGAAATCTTCGACTATTAGGTAAACGCTTCAACTTTATTATGGTATTATATGTATTTTTAGCTTGGTTTAAACATGAGCATGTGAAGAAATTGGCCTTTATCACTTACATATATTCCTTCGTTATGGTTGTCATGTTTATCTCTATATGTATTTGTCTTTGAGGAAGTTTTTTACTTCAAGGCATTATAACAAATCTAACTTTGCGAAAAATAGATTACACCAATTATAAACTAAGGGAAATTTGGATGGGAGTTAGAAAGGATTCTTTAGTGCAAACTTTGAAAGAAGATGGATTTGTAAAATTTAATTAGGTATCACTTGACAAAAATGGCCAGATCTGAACTCAACAGTAAAAAGGGGGCTGTTTATGCAATCTGTAGAAAAACATTATTTGCGGAAGTAATCCAGCCCAGCTGTGAATTGATCTTTTAATCCAAATCCGTATTCGTTTAGCAAAACTTTTAAATTTTTTGGAAATTGAAGGATAAAGAGTTGTACATCAAACATAATAAATATACGGTAATCTTTTTTATAAGTTTATAGGCTAAGAAATAACCAAGGATTTTTAATATGGCTAAACATTGAAACAAATAGAAAATAAGACCTATGGCATAATCCTCTTGTTAAATAAACATGCGCTCAAGTTTTTTCCTTTGTGTAAATGGGCTTCGACATTTTGCAAAGCTAGGTCATTGTATTTAGAGCTTTAACCTTAAGGCCCCAATAGTGTTCAAAAATGTAAATTTAGTAATTTCGCTAGTTATGATGAACGAAAAATCAAAACTAGGTGAAGGATGAATGAATAAGCTATAGGACCTTAGTATCTCACCAAATAAATTTGATTCAAGTGTAGTTTATTTAAATCGGAAGATCTCGAACGGGTGAAGTGCCTGCGCGACCATATCCGGTTTAAAATAAATTACATTTGTAAACATTGAATCAAGCCGTACGTAAATAAAAGAAAATGTGCGTCGAAAGTAAATGCGACCCATATAATCAAAAATCAAGCCGAATTATAAATTCGAGTTTTGACCAAAATAAATAAAAATACAAAATTGAGACTCAAACCAAGGTTGATAAGGTTTCGAACGGGTGAAGTGCCTGCGCGAAAATATTCGGCCGAGTCACAAAAAATAAAAAAAAATAATAATAAATAAATACTAATAATAATAAATCAAGGCGTAGCAAAGGAAATAAATAAAGGCAGGTACAAAATATTCCATATAGCCGGAATGCGTCAATAAAAGCAACTGTGCTTGGCACAGGACTCGAGGGTGCCTAATCCCTTCCCGAGAGTCAACCGAGATCCTTACCCGGAACTCTGATGCAGACCACTAACGAGTCATAGGTGTTCCAAGGTACCTTTAGGTGACTTGGCACACCTTAAACTTGTCAAGTGGCGACTCCGAAAATCTCTTAATAATTCGTGTACCTTTGAACACCGTCACTTCCTTAAACGGAAACCCTAACTCGGGATAGCGCCAAATAATCATAGAATCTCATAAGCGCTTTCCTAAACCCGAAACGCCCTCCCAAAAGCGGGAGCGCGGAAAAAAGGGGTGTGACACCCATCTTAACTGATTGTATCATCTGGAACTTCATATGTGAAATATCAATAAACTACTCTCTCTCTCTCTCTATCTTGCTCAGTTATTCTCTTTGCTCTTGTTTAGTTCACTGCTCTATTCACCTGAAGGGCAGTCGATATCGAAGAACTCTCCCCGAGGACGAGTGACACGATACGGTTTCTTCTCTTTTGTCTACATTTTGCATATTACTTTTTAATTCATACGAGCATATTGTTATCATCTCAGTTTATCATATAGACTCTTAATCTCAGCTATTGATCGTGACCCCGCAAATACAAATTTAATTGTTAATTGGCCTAAAATCGGATCTAGGTTAAACAATTTGGCGACCACAGTGGGAGCCAGTCAATAAGCCTTCGTAGGTTAATAGTTTATTTTTGCTATTATCTTCGCCTTTGTCTATGCTTTTTATTTTACAATTAACATGGCAGAAAGCAACTCCCAACGAACTGTCGTAGGTGGGGAGCAGGTAAGCACTCCTTCGCTCCATCTTGATTATTCTCCTAATTATTCCACCGATTAGTCTCCCGACTATTCGTCCGATGGGCAGCAGCAATCTTCCCAAGGACCGGTCAGGCCACGATACAGGCGTATGCGCTCTCAGAGTGCTACTCCACCTAGGAGACGGCGCCATAGGAGTCTCTCCCCTGGCCGAGGGAACCTCCAAGAAACACTTTTTGCTTTTATGCAGGAACAGGCTGAAGTAAACTGTGGAATAAACGAGGCACTCACCTCTCTCCGTAAAAGCAACCCTTCAGCTGCGAGAGTCGAAGCTACAGTGCCTGGTCATGACGCACCATCTTCACATACCTCAAGGTAAGGCGGAGAGCGAAATAATGGTGGAACCATAGATCCTACGACCCAAATCAATCAAAATCAGAATGGAGGGTCCATGGCGCCAACGGATGTGAGCCTTGTTATGGAAGCCCTCACTAGACAATTCAAGGAAAGCCAGGAAGCACTTCAGAAGTCCCTCCACGAGAGAATCGATCAGATACCAGGCGCTCCGCCCACACTGAAGAAGGTCGATGTCCAGCGTTATTCACAACGACCTTGGAAGAAGGAGGCAGCCCCAAAAGCGATACCTAAAATGTTTAAAATGCCAAACATCCCTAGGTATCGCGGAACATCTGATCCCAACGACCATCTCATGATGTTCAGCAACTTTATCAAAGCCAGCGACCTCACCGACGAGGAGATCGAGTCTGCTCAGTTGAAGAAGTTCGTGGAAACCCTAGCAGACGGAGCTCTGCCATGGTATTCAATGATGCCACCCAACTCCATCGGATCTTTTGCAGAGATGGCCGAGTTGTTCGTGAAGGCGCGTACAGGTGCACAAAAAACGGAGACCCGCGTTGAGGACATCATTGAGATCAAGCAAAGACCCGACGAGTCTCTCCGCAATTATGTGGATCGTTTCCAGAGGGAACGAATGTTGCTCCCCAAAGTACCAGACAGATGGGCAGCAATTGCATTTACCAACAGCCTGGACATCAGGAGCTCGGAGGCCACGCGTAGACTTTATGAGTCTCTTCGCGAGTTCCCAGCAGCTAGTTGGTCATACGTCTACAATCGTTACAACTCTAAGGTACGTATCGATGAAGATAAATTAATTGGAATATGTACTCGAGGAAGAACTCAGGCACGCAGCGGTGGACCTGGCGGAAAGGCCGAGTCAGAGAAAACAGACGTACGCTACGAACCGTACCCGGATCAGACACGCAGCCATTTCAAAGGATGCAACCGCAGCAGCAAAGGATTATCTCGGAGAGATAATTCGGAATCAAATCTCCGCGGAGCACCAAGCCTGCCAAGCTTCAACGTGGAAACGTCTGAGGTAGTAGCAGCACTCAAAGACATGGGAGAAAAGGTCAGATGGCCAAAAGACATGAAATCCGACCCGAGCAAGCGAAATCAGGATATGTGGTGCGAGTTCCATCGTGACCACGGCCACACCACCGAAGATTGCAAAGCCCTCAGGTATGAAATTGCTCATTTGTTGAAACAGGGATTCTTGAAGGAGTTCCTGACCGAGAAGGGAAAGCAGACTCATGCAAAAGCACAGCAAAACGAACCTGGCCCTCCGCGAGCAGCCTCTCCGAGGAGGACAGTTAATGTTATTTCAGGTGGGATCGAGGTGGACTCTGTTACTGTCACGGCAAATAAGTATGCAAAGGTTTCCATTACAAACAACAAACGCCCACGATCAGAAGAAGTAATCACATTTGAGGATTCTGACGCAAATGGTTCGCAATTCCCACATGCTGATGCGTTAGTCATAATGCTGCGCGTGGCGGAAGTCGACGTCAAGAGGGTACTCATTGACGCAGGCAGCTCTGCGAATATCATCCAATCACGGGTTGTTAGAGAGATGCAGGTGTCAGACAAGATTGTGCCAATATCTCGAGTTTTGTCTGGTTTCAATAATTCCAGTGAGAAGACTCTCGGGGAGATTACCCTCATAACTCTTGCCGAAGGAGTAGCAAAGGAAACAACCTTCCATGTTGTCGATTCGGATCTGGCCTACAATATCATATTGGGCAGACCTTGGATCCACGACATGCAAGCTGTTCCTTCTACTTATCACCAGGTGTTAAAATTCCCATCCGAATGGGGAGTACGTGAAGTTCGAGGGGAGCAGCGCTCTGCCCGAGATTGCTATTCTGTGGCTCTCAAACTCCCTGAAGAGAAAAAATAGCAATTACAGCAACCGGGATCAGACATACCACCCGCGACGGCTGAGTACGAAGTCCCAGAATTCATCACGAAGATGGACTAGAAAGAAAACCATATGCCAACCGTTGAAGCTTTGGATCCCGAAGAGCTGTTCACCGACAAGCCAGAACGGAAAGTGTATCTGGGGACCGAGCTAAACAAACGCTTACGAAGAGATATCCTCCAGTTTCTCAAAGAGCGGCATACAATATTCGTCTGGTCTCACGAAGACATGACAGGTATTTCTTCTGACATCATCACTCACAGGTTAAACGTAGATCCGTATCACCGCCCGGTGAAACAAAAGACGCGCCAGCAAGGAGCCTTCCGGAACCAGATCATCAACGACGAGGTTGACCGGCTGCTGAAGATTGGTTCAGTACGTGAAGTCAAGTACCCAGACTGGCTAGCCAACGTAGTTGTCGTACCTAAAAAGAAAGGCAAATGGCGAGTATGCATCGACTTCACAGATCTAAATAAAGCCTGCCCGAATGATTCATATCCTCTTCCCAGGATAGATCAACTGATCGATGCAACGGCCGGACACGAAGTGCTAACCTTCCTCGACACATACTCCGGGTATAACCAAATATTGATGGATCCCGAAGATCAGGAGAAGACAGCGTTCATCACTTGTCGAGGTACGTACTGTTACAAAGTTATGCCTTTTGGACTAAAAAATGTAGGTGCAACCTATCAGCGTCTAGTCAATCGAATGTTTCACGACCATATTGGTAAAACTATGGAAGTGTACATCGATGACATGCTGATAAAATCTAAGCGAGCAGAAGACCATTTGGCACATCTGAAAGAAGCTTTTCGGATCCTGGATCGGTATAACATGAAGCTGAATCCAGAGAAATGCGCTTTCGGAGTCGGATCGGGGAAGTTTCTGGGATTCATAGTTTTTCAGCGTGGCATTGAAGTCAATCCCGCTCAGATAAAAGCTATTGAATCAATTCCAGATATACTTCACAACAGAAAAGACGTCATGAAGCTAACGGGGAGAGTAGCAGCTCTACGAAGGTTCATCTCCCGGTCATCTGACCGGTGCAAAAGTTTCTTCGATGTCTTAAAACAAAACAAGGAGTTCGAATGGACTCCCGAATGCCAACAAGCATTGAGGGATTTGAAAACGTATCTATCCAATCCTCCGCTGCTCTCCACACCTCAAGAAGGCGAACAGCTGCTGATTTACTTGGCAGTCTTAGAATCATCGATAAGCGCTGTACTAGTTCGGGAAGACCAAGTTAAACAGTTTCCTATCTATTACGTTAGCAAGGCTTTAATTGATGCAGAAACACGCTATCAACCTTTAGAAAAGTTAGCACTGGCATTAGTAACTGCTGCTCGTAAGTTACGCCCTTATTTTCAAAGTCATTCGATATCTGTGGTTACAACTTTCCCTTTGCGAAATGTTCTACACAAACCTGAATTCTCAGGGAGGCTGGTAAAATGGGCTATAGAATTATCCGAATTTGATATCACCTACCAGCCTAGAGTAGCAATAAAATCGCAAGTCCTAACTGATTTCGTAGCAGACTTCAGCGCTAACATGTACCCTGAGGCAGAAAGGAATCTATTCTTTATGCAGGGCAGGCAACCGGCACATGCACCCTTTACACAGATGGCTCCTCGAGCGTCAAAGGGTCCGGCCTTGGACTAGTTCTTATTACTCCATCCGGCGAAATGGTAAGGCAAGCTATCAAATGCCCATTCATTACTAACAATGAGGCCGAATATGAGGCCGTTATTGCAGGATTGGAACTAGCCCGGAGTTATGGGGCAACCTCCGTCAAGCTAAAAAGTGACTCTCAGCTCGTGGTCAATTAAATCAATGGAGGTTTCGTTGCACGAGAATCCAGGATGCAAGTGTACCTCGCCCGAGTGAAAGAGCTCCTAGCACAGTTTGGCGAATGGGAAGCAGTCCAGATTCCACGGGAAGAGAACCATGAAGCCGATGCTCTTGCAAACATGGGATCAGTGGCAGAGATAGGGGCAGCTAGTTCCTCAGCCGTTGTTCAACTTCTCTACACAACCATGGATAGAGAAAAGTTTGAAGTCAACACCATCAACGCTACTTGGGACTGGCAGAATGAGATAACCAATTATCTTATCCATGGAACCCTGCCGACAGATGCGAAAGCCGCACGCAAGCTTCGAGTGAAAGCTGCCCGATACACTATTCTCAACGGCGAGCTTTACCGGAGGATGTACGCAGGACCTCTTGCAAAATGCCTTGGACCGAACCAGATCAATTACGTAATGAGAGAAGTCCACGAAGGCTGTTGCGGAAATCATTCCGGAGGTAAGGCACTAACCCGAAAGCTGATTCGTGCAGGCTATTATTGGGACAAGATGGAGAAAGATACGAACGAATTTGTCAAGATATATGACAAATGCCAAAGGTTCGCTCATCTTCTACACCAACCAGCAGAGCTACTCCACTCGATTATCTCTCCATGGCCTTTCATGAAATGGGGGATGGATATCGTTGGTCCTCTTTCCACAGCGCCAAAAGGGATGCGCTTCTTATTGATCATCACTGACTACTTCACAAAGTGGGTCGAGGCAGCAGCGTACTCAAAGATACGACAAACGGAAGTCGTCGATTTCCTCTCCCGTTTTGTCGTATGTCGTTTTGGAGAACCTAAGGAAATAGTCATGGACAATGGCCCGCAATTCGTCGGCCAGAAAGTGACTAGGTTCCTCGAGGATCTTCATATCAAAAGGATCACTTCCTCACCATACCATCCTGTTGCAAATGGACAGGCAGAATCTACCAACAAAATCATCGTTGAATCCCTCAAGAAGCGCCTCGAGCAGGCAAAGGGATGTTAGGTAGAGGAGTTACCTGGAGTACGATGGGCTTACCGTACGACAATAAAAATGAGCACCGGAGAAACTCCTTATTCATTAGTATATGGTGCAGACGCTCTGATCCCGGTTGAAATCGGAGAGCCCAGCTTGCGATACGCACATGCCACTGAAGAGTCAAACTCAGTCAATCTATCCGAAGAGCTGGATCTTCTCGAAGAACGCAGAGAGCTTGCTCTTATACGAGTAATCGCCCAGAAAGAACGAGTCGAGCAATACTACAATCGGGGACTGCGCGTACGAAGCTTTCAAGTCGGGGACTTTGTACTCAGAAAAGTCTCCCAAAGCACACAAGAAACAAATTCAGGTAAGCTCGGTCCTAACTGGGAAGGCCCCTACAAAGTAATTGCTTCGGTAGGTAAAGGATCTTATCGTTTGTCGCGACCAGACGGCTCTACTGTTCCGAACAGCTGGAATGTGATCCACCTCAAAAGGTATCACTTTTAAGTGATAAAACGGTTAGTCCTCTAAAACTTACCTTCTATCTCTGTGAAAAGTTCTTACCTTTAATTATATATTCTTTTTTCTAAATGGTACTAACGACCTGAACAAGGTCAGATCCGTTTAGCTCAACTGGCAGAGCTCGAAGTTTTTCAACTTCGCGGCTGTGGGTTCGAATCCCACAACGGACACACTCCTCGTTTGGTTATATGTGTTCTATATGCGACTCACTGACAACTCTTTTCATGTTATCACTTTACGTGCTCCAACATAAAAACAAGGAGGGTGGTGAGAGGTCCCTGTAGGCCAGATAAGACCTTCATAAAGGCAAAAGACCTCACCAAGAGGCAAATTTTTTAAAGTTTTTCAAATCAAAAACTTTTACGTGACACGACTTCCACAGCAAATAAGAGGAGTCAGTTCACAAACCAAAGACTACCACGTGGTAAAACTCCCACAACAAATAAGAGGAGTCATTCACAAAACAAAAAATTTTTTGGGTGACAAGGCTTCCACGAAAATAAGAGAAGTTGATCACCAGGCCAACAACTCGGCCAGAGCCAATCTACAAAGCCATGCAATAACTTTCAACTATCAAAACGATAAACAAAGTCACACGCATAGGGCAACGATTCGGCCAACACTCTAAAAACGACCGCCATTCGGTCAGACCAATGACAACTTACTTCTTACTAAAGAAAGGTTAAGTTACAAACATTCGGTCACTTACAACTTACGACCTCTTCTCAACGAAAGGCTAAGTTAAAATTACTCGGGCAGACTCTTGAAGATACGAACTTAATAAAGTTCTTACTTCAGAAAACTCCCAATCACAAGGCTCGAAAGCCACAACACATGCAAAATAAAAAGATCAAAAAGTTCAAACTAAATATAGTCACTGGACGGATCTAAACAAAGCACATATACATCATCTTTCTAAATTGATAAAATACCGAATATGGCTGACAGAAATTTGCAGAGTGTTCAAAGGCCAAACGAACCGGCCATACAAAGGACCAGAGAGTCTATACTAGACTTCTGTCCACCAACAAACAAGTCCGGCTCTCGCCAGACAAAGTAAAAATACATCAATCATAGATTGAGGAAAAAGGGGATCAGCATGAAGGGCCATGACCAGGACTCAACGCACCAGCTCCATCAGTCCTGTCGTCATTCCTCGAATCCTCACCGTCATCTTCGTCATCATCATCATCACCTTCAGACTCTTCAGGGGAGAGACCCAATGCTTGGTGTATTCTTCGAACAACGTACTTTGTTGTCTGCAGCATCTTCTCGACATTAACTTTTCCAGCCTGGATCTGCACGAGCAATGCATGCTTGGCTTCAAGGGCCGCAAGCTTGGTCTTGATTTCCGACTGATCACGCAGGTTTGCCAAGTCCTTGGTTAATGCGGTCTGAACACTCATTAACTGAGCGACCTGATCCTTGGCAGCCTGGAGATCAGAACGGGCTTTAACTGATTCTTCATTTGCTCTCTGTAGACCCATCTCAAGAGATGCGCGGTCTTCGTTAGCATTGTTCAAAGAATTTCGACACTCTTCAAGCAGTCTCTCCAAACCCTGAACAGAACGTGCGAACCCTTCTTTCTCCTAGAGAAGAAGGTCCTTCTCCCTGGTGAGAACATTGATTTGCTCAAGACGCCCATTATTGAGATCAGTTAATCGATTAACTTCTCCACCAAGGAAACCACACTGCTCAATCAGGGTCTTGTTGTCCTTCAGAGCTTCTAGCAATTCTTTCTTCAACTCGACCACTTGGTTAGCATTGTTAAGCCTGGAGCGAAGCATGATCTCGGCAGCCAGCATACTCGACTGAAGAAAGCAAAAAAAAAAAAAAAAAGGCCATGGTTAAAAATCCGAGGCTAAGAGTTATTCCCAAAGCAAAGTGAAAAGAAACTTACCCAGGCAGAATCAGAAGCAATCTGGAAAGCCAACTCCTCATCGGTTAACCCCCTCAGCACCCACTCTTCACGAGGGCCGATGAGCGAGGAGACTACCTTAGCCAAGCTACGTGGCCTAGTAAAAAAGTTGACATCAGGAGCAAGTTTCAAAGTGTGTTTTCTCTCACAGAACTTAGGTTCCCAAGCCTGTTCAGAGGGATAATTTGGCCCAAACTTGTAGCGAACCCCCCTGATGTCACTCAGCTCTGTCTGACCACCGATAGCTGACCGCCAAACATACCTTGATGAGGAAAGGTTGGAGCCACCTTCCGCTCCAGGGTCTATGGTCTCACACTCACGAAGAACGACGGGGGCCGCCCCCTCAGTAGCCACATTCTCCAGATCCTCGAAACGATAAATGCGAGGACCCTGGCTACCCTCTTGGGAAGCCTCTTCTTTTGCTTCTTCCCTCACTTCTTCTTTTTCTTCTTCTTCTTCGCCGACTTTCCTCTTCCCCTTATCGATGCGAGAAGGACCTGCCTCCGCCCCGACACTAACTCCGGGACTCCCCTGCGGAGTATGGACAATCTCATTCTCAGCCCTCCTCCTGTCACTACGGAGATGGGGCCTTCGCCTAAGGGGAGCATCCTCTTCGACCTCCGTGTCCGAAAGAGTAACAACCTCCCCAGTTACATCCTCTCCCCGTCCAGACTCGGGGACTCCAACAGCACTAGCATCCGCTTCCATGGGCTTCGGAACACTGACCTTGGAAGAAGAATCACCGCCAGTCGACGAGGTTTGCCCGGCTGCCAAGGAAGTCTTACGAGAAGACTTCTTCCGCGCTCCGCCCTCGCCTTAGCTCCTTTTCTTCCTCTTCAAGGGGGCCAATCCACCGGACAGGAGTTCCTCGCCGCCCCTCCGGCTGCGCAAAGCACCTACTGAAGCTAGTATAGCCTCAGCTTCAGCCTCTGGGTCAGCCACGGGCTCAGGAGGCCCGTCTTGGGGTGGAGCGGGAAAGAAACTTCCCGAAGTGCCCAAACCTGTTAAAAGGTAAAACGGTCAGATATAAGGAAGGTTCAAAGGAGAAGAATGATCATAAAAGCAGAAACATTCTTACCATGGTGTTGTACAGTCAAACTTTATTGAGTGGCAAAATACATCCACTCTCTCTTTTCAAGGGGAAATTCCTTCAAAATTGGCTCAACCCATGCAGTCAAATCTTCAACAGAAATGAGCTTGTCATAGGGTTGCTTGGCCGCTACAAAATTGAACGGAGTTAGAAACCGAGAAGAAGAAAAAGCACGAAAAGCGTTAAAAGAGTACTCGGGGACTTACGCTTCTTATTCCAGACTTCTGGAAGATAGGCCTTGTCGTCAAAAGTCAGGGCCGATGAGCGCACAAACAGAAACCGATGAGCCCAGCCTCGGTCACCGGTGTCCTCAGAACTGCGCACCAAGCCTTTGCTTCCGCGCATTCTGGCATTTACATAGCCGTCCTTGAAAATCTGTATGCTATACAAAGAAATAAAATGCTCATAACCAAAAGATTGATAGGTCTTTGCCGCGAACCAACCCAAAAGAGTAACTATTCTATACATACTGGGGCTCAGCTGCCCCGGACAGAGGAGGTACTCTCGACAGAGCCTCTCCAACACAGGGTGCAGGGGTAAACTGCTCCCTACGGTGAAAGGATAGGTGCACATGGCTGTCCACCCAGCCCTATGAGAAGTAATATTCTCCTCTTCAGAGACCGGTGAGAGGGGAACCTCATCGCCCCAGTGGCAGTCCACCCTCGTGGGATCGCCTCCTTCGTGATCCCAGACTTATACCTGTACGCCGGCCAGTTCCGCGTATCTCCTTCCCTATTATAGAAGGATTTAATATTACAGTCCGCTTCAAGTTCACCCCACTTCTTGGGGATTATCTCTGCAGTCGTAGCTTGTGTAGCCCGGGGCCTAGAAGTGGCCGCCGAAGAACTACCAACAACATCAGCACCCTGGTTTCTTCTGGATCGTGAAGACATGGTTGCAAGGAAAATATGAAGTTATCAAGAAGAATTCAAAGCTAGTTCAAACTATTTTCAAAGAACAACAGAGAAGAAATAAAGGCGAGTAAAAGATTTCTCATCAGGCAAACCCCTATTTATAGGAGCAAAAATTTAGCCCCACTAACTTCCTTCAAGACACGTGGAGGCTATCGAAGAAATCTCGATCAGATCTGGCCGTTAAATATGGTTCATCAAAACTTTATAATGTCATCATTACCCTGGAAAAGAACAGTCATCTCGCGATCAACAGGCGACGTGTGCACGTGACTGAAGCGGTTAAAATCATTACTTTTTACCCTTGGGGCACGCAATAGTCATTTCGGAATGACCTGCAGTATCGCAGACGTGCCAGCTGCAATTACTTTTTGTTACGGCGCATTAAATGCGCACGTCATGGAAGCTTGTCACTTAGCTGATAAGGATCGTACGTCACCAAAATATGTCACACAAAGACAAAAACTCTCCAGGGATTCCCGCCAAAAATTGTATCCACTCCTCGAATAGATACTCTGCTCGAGAAGTGCGGGGACTATCTGTATTGGATAAAAGCTGACTAGGCTTGAGAAGGTGACACGTGTCTTCCACGTGGCATGAACAGACTTTTCAACGGACAGACATCCAACGGGCAGACGAGCATCATGAACAGACCTAAAGAAGTTACGGAGCATCTCAACGGTCAACACGACTTAAATGAGCAGTAATTAACATGATCACCCACGATCAACCTATTAATGACAATTAACTCAGCGGCTTTAACTCCAACGGATAGGTGACCGGCAGTTACTCATCCCAACGAATCCGCACCCAGCGGTTACAAAAACCCCAACGGGTACCTACCGAGCTTATAAATAGCACCCATCTTAACCGATTGTATCATCTGGAACTTCATATCTAAAATATCAATAAACTACTCTCTCTCTCTCTCTCTCGATCTTGCTCAGTTATTCTCTTTGCTCTTGTTTAGTTCACTGCTCTATTCACCTGAAGGGCAGTCGATATCGAAGAACTCTCCCCGAGGACGAGTGACACGATGCGGTTTCTTCTCTTTTGTCTACATTTTGCATATTACTTTTTAATTCATACGAGCATATTGTTATCATCTCAGTTTATCATATAGACTCTTAATCTCAGCTATTGATCGTGACCCCATAAATACAAATTTAATTGTTAATTGGCCTAAAATCAGATCTAGGTTAAACAAGACTGACCATCGATTTGAGAATAGAAGGCTAGCTATGCATGCTAAAACTGATTTATCCATGCGTAAGACTGAAGTAAATAGTCAATTTACGTGTGTATAGGATTACAAGATACTGTCCTATTAGATTAATAATCACCTCTCTTAAATCAATCTTAATAATCAGATGTAAAGTTCAAAGGAATCTTGATAATTGCTTTTCTTGATTGGTACAGAATAAGGATTGTAGCTGAAGAGGAGTACATAGAGATTGTGGTAAAAGGAAATCCAATCAGTGCTCTCTAACGTAGAAGTACTAAATTATGCATAGATCTGATGATCGTAATTATAAAGCATAAACCCAATCGTAATTAGATCAATAATGATACTTTAGCTTATTAGAAAAGTTGATAGTCAACTCACTCACATGTTTACACATACAGTGCGCAACAACAGTATCAAGTCTTTCTAATTTTTAATTTTCCATGTGAGTACGCTTGGTTGGAGAAGAAGTGATCCATATTGGTTTAATTTATAGTGTATATATTTTTACTGAACAATTCTACAAAAATGAACATTTTACCTTTCAATCTTTCTCTAAAGTAGCTTAAAATATTTGAACTTGTTACAAAGAATATTGACTGTTACTACAACTTTACTACAACTGTTATAAATAAGATAAAATAATACTGATTTAGAAGCTTGAAAGTTACTCCTCCATTCCACTTTCCTGTCATAGTTTGAACGTCACGGAATTTAAAAATGAAACCAAAACTTTCGAGATTTAGTGGTCTAAAATAAATTATAAATATATGTGGTTGTAAATCATATCATTAACGATTAAGTAATATTTTAAAATTAAATTGTTTCCAAATTTAGAAAGTCACAATTCTTTTTGGAATACACTAATAAAAAAATACTGACACATAATTGAAATAAGGAGAGTATAATATAGGCAAGATACTTTTTATTATTTTCGATTTTACCAAAGTCATTTTTTTCCGGTTAGGGACTTCCACCAAATTAAACTCTCTTCTCTTCAATATTAAGTTTTTGCACTATTCACAGGTTCACGGAACTAGTAGCACCAATAGCCTACCAAATATATAATCGATTTTTTTTTTCTGGCAAAATGATTAAGCAAATAACCTTAAAATCAGTAACCAGTAGAGATAGGGCCATAGGGGTGTTTATGGTTTAGTTTGATTGGTTTTTGGTTAAAAACCATAATTAAATCAATATAGTCGGTTTTTTAATTCTTAAAATCAAACAAAACCAAATAAAAGTTATATCTATCGATTAGGTTATTGTCGATTTGGTTTAGTTTGATTCGGTTTATCGAATTTTTTGATAAACAAAATAACGATAAAGATAAGAAGAATGACTAACAAAAATTTTCCTAAAAAATGAAAATGATAAAAAGATTTTTTTCAAAAAACAAATAATAAGGAGAACTACAAGTATATTCTTACTCTTAGTTATAGTAGTTTGAACAACTTGAAATTCTAACTTAACTACACATAATATTGCACCCTTGCCACTAGAGCAAATCTTGGAGCAATTAAAATAATTATTTTAAGACAAAAAAAGAATTAAAGTATACTATATATTTACACGATATTTCTACTTACGAATAACATGACTCATATATCAAGTTGAACATGAAAGGATTATTTGAAAAGATGATATCAAAATTAGAACTGCTTTGCCTTTAGGCTTTATAAGCGGGTGTATGCGTTTGTGACTCCGATTTGTAACCTAAATTAATACTTATAACTTTAAGTTTACTGAATGAATTGGACTCCTTTAACTAAATAAGTTGGTTACTTTTTAAAATGGACTTAAGAAGTTAGCCAAAAAGGTAGAATCTAATAGTTACATTTAACCTACTACAAAATTTATTGTAAATGTATAAAATACTTAAATTACATTATCAAAGATTAATATATTAATATATATAAATTTTTGGCTCGGTTGGGTTCGGTTATTTTTCATGAAACCAAACCAAACAATGTCGGTTTTAAAATTTGAAAACCAAACCAAACTATATCCAAGAACGTGTCGGTTATTTTAGTCGGTTTGGTTTGGTTTTCGATTTGGATCGCTTTTTAACCAATACCTCTACCTAGAGATGTTGAGTTACCATGGTAAAGATAGTGTGTACTAGGACGTCCATCTAAGATTTGAGTGACTCAAAAATCTAATTTCCCAAGAGATGGGAGATTTGCACAATGTACTTGATCATGATTCAATGTCCTAAGAAAGAGCTGTCTGGAATATCTTGTTAACAGTCCTACATAGGATTATCAATTATGTCTACATCACTCTTCTGTTCCCAATCTTAGACCATTTTTTATTCAATCTGATTCTACTGTGGGCTCCATTCCTTTTTATGTTGCATGTTGGACGCTCTCGAATCTGTTTTTGAGACTGGAATGGTAGAATTTACTTTTGCCAAGCTCTGAACTTTATTTTTAATTTTTAATTTAATAAAAGTTTCTTAAAAAATTTTGTCCATACAGGCTGAATTTCCTTCGTTGCCCAAAGATAATTTAGCCACGCCGAGATTAATAAACTACTACTCCAATATTCACGAGAAGAATTCTTGCAACTCAGTATCAATAAGAATCAAACATTATATTTATAGCTACAAACTAAGGCGGCCTTATATACATATTATTATTGAGTTTGCGAACAAAATCCCACGAAAAGCTAATAGAAAAAAAAAAGGTTACATATAAGCCGCACTTAAAAAAGAAATTGTACAAGCTCGGATTGAACTTATCAGTATTACAATATGTTAAAGAGCGTGTTTAGACTATATCGCAGAACCTTATGTCACTTCCTTCCATAATATATTGATCTTCCCACAAAATTTTGTATATTAAAGAAATACTCTCACAATTTTCTACTCTATCTCTCTCACATAATCACACACATGCACATACACAGTACAGGCTGTCTAAGATGAATTATTAATAACAGAGCATCATTTATATGTAATTAAATTAGTGGAAGATTGCTTTGTTGTTTCTCCAAGAAAAAGGTGTCATCAAGATATTATTCTGTGTATGGTGTTGAACTGGTGTGGTGATGTGCTAGCTGTTTCATTCTCTGTATTCAACGTACCCATTCTTTGTTTGCTTCGTCTTCTCCTCTTCTCTCCTTAATTGCTTCTAGCTTTTGCCACAAAATTAAGCTGGAGATCAGATTTATGAAACAAAGAAGAAAAAAGATCTTTCAATGAACCTCTTCACAGAATTCCTTGGATCCCATTACTTCAATTTTCAGGTAACTTCCTCAATTTTTTTTCCCTTTATGTATTGTCTTAAGATTGCATGTAGTAGATGAGAATTTAAGCTTGATCATGTTATGAAGAATTGTTTTTTTTTATTTTTGACGTTAAACTCTATATATAGTCTCTTGCGCTGAAATCTGTTCGTTGGGTTATAATTAAGCTCAATCATTTCTACATTTTGTTTTTTTTTTTTCCTTCCTCGTGGGGGAAAGTATAGAATTGTTTTTTCTTCTTTCTATTGGGTAAAATGCGGACAGTTCATTTGATTATGTTCAGCATCTTCAACCTCTGGTAATTTGATAATTGGAAACAATCGACTTGAAGCCATCGTTTTTCCAATATGTATGGGTGACTAGTTAATGTGAACATACTTTTCACTGTTTGATTTGTAGTAACAAATAGTAGAAACTTTCGTGCATATCACTTTTTCTATGAAAATCAAAGGCTGGAAGTATAGCTTTTCTGTGTTGCTAATTCCGTTCACAGCAAACTTGAATTTTAGTACTTCTAGTTGTTGTTGTTTGTTGGGGGGGGGGGGGGGGGGGGTGTTGTTTCTTCATTTCATTCATTTTTGGGGATGCATAAGGTTTTCTTACTTTCTTTAAGATAAATTGGTATCTTTTGCGTCATACATAAGTTTTATCCATTGCCGTTATTTTGACTTTCTAAGAGGCTAGGAACTTTGAGTATATATGAATAGTCCCTTATTTTAAACTTGTAACGTGATTGATGCCAATTAAGGGCAAATGGACAATGGATAGGCATCTTAGCACTAGAAAAAGATGATTAATTATTCAATTAAATAATTTCATCCAATTGGTGTTCTTTTAGATAAGATTCCTTGCAGTATTTTTTGACTTGTACGAAACCCATACTATATTTTACCATATACTTTAATTAGTGTTTGAACAATAGCGATCGAAACTCCTACTATGGGATGAATTTCAAGGATATGAATTTTTGTCGAAGTGGAAGTGAACAATGTGCAATTATTTAAAATGAGAATTGACAATGGTAGAACAACTTCTGCCCCAATTGAGTGTTGGATTACACTATTATTAGTCCTAAACTGAATGTCCCAGTATCAAAGATAAAACACTTAAACATTGTTTCTCTCCACATTACTCTTCATCCTTCAGATTTTCATAGTTTATCATCCAATGTCTTGATGACTTAATTTACTATGAAGTCTAGTTGAAACTTGAACCCTGCAACTTCCTAATTTTACAAATTTCTATGGGTGGCCATAGATACAGGGAATAGACTGGGAGGGTTATTAGATGTGAAGTGTGAACAAACATGAAACATTTAGTATGTAAAATGGTAATTCTACAAATAATTCCGACTCAATACTCATTGCCAGATGCTGTTCAGCCATAACAAAAAATTGGCTTTATACAAGGGAGAATCGTAAAAGACATGTCGTGCATCTGATGTAAATATCAAGTGCAGGAAAAACTTTTCTAGAAAGAAAAGGCACAAAGCTTTGGGTTTCTGCTAGTATAAGGTGTCCTCGTAGAGACTATAAAATGGTTGCCAAGTCTTTCATAACTCTTTAGTCTTTAGTAGCTGTCACTATTGACATTCCTCTCTTTATTCAATGTTGCAGGAATGGGAACAGAACTCTTAGATGCCATAAATACATTAGCTAGTTCAGCGCATTGCAATTTCAAAGTACAACAATTGTATAACTTGGAGGATACTTTATACAAGTTTGGAGATTCAATGGATAGGATTGTTGAATTGAAGGGCACAGAAGCCATCAAGAGGACAATGCTCAAGCATGAAGACATCTTCAAACAGCAGGTACCTTGCAACTTATTTGCTATTAATCTTCTGATATTCATCTTTATATAGAAAGTTCTGATTTAATTGTGTTTAAGCTATTTATAAATAAAAGACAGTTCCAGCTGTTACATTTACTCATGCAATATGAAAACAGCAACAGATGAGAGAACAAAAAAGCAGCACTTAGCAGCACCTATAAATAAAATTTGTTCCTATATTCACTGAAGAAAGTACATTTGGAGGTTATGATTTTTGACTTTTGACATTTCTTGAGAAGTTCTCTTTCCGGAATTACTTTTCCTACTTTTGGAGTATTTTATCCGAATAAAAATTTTCAATTTTTTTCCTTCCTATAAAAGAAAAGGTGAGCAGTCTGTTGGGAGTTTGACTTTGATCTTGACCCAGTAGGCAGTAGCTATTCAGATCAGTTACACTACAAATAAGCGTAAATGGAAATACTATTTTTATTAAACTAATGTATTTCTTAATCATTCACTAATAAGATCACAAACTAATTAATTTGGCCCATTTTCACCCCTAAGATTAAGGACATAAAAGGTGGCTGGAGTATTTTATTGTCATCCAGTTTGTCACAGATCAAAATCACATGCTTCACAATTTGTCAATGACACCATATTAAATTTTGATCCCTTTTTTATGATTAACTTATCTGCTCCTGGATCTACAGGAAAAGAAAGAAAAGGGAAAGTTTTCATTCTCGGAATAGTAGAATAGTATTGACAAACTCCTAATGGATTTAAGTTATGTTAACTGATCTTTCAAAATCTTTTCACACAATCAACGTGATTGGTTCTAATTAGCTATGTAAGTAGCATTTTTTACAGGTCACCATTTACTTGCACATTATATGATCCAACAGCCATTGCCTATTAAGTGACCTAATTGTGTAATTTCTTTCCAGCACCGCCTTATTTAACTTAAACTCCAAATAAATAACAGGTAAAAGAGCTCCATCGACTATACAATCTTCAAAGGAAACTGATGCTTGAGCTGAAGAATGAGACGCCAAAGATAGACAATCCAAGATTATTAGAGAAGTCTATGGTCAACAATGGCTCTCAAAACTTGTCCACTTGGCAAGAGTCCAGAAGAGAAATGGGTTTTAACAGTATTAATCTATATGGTTTAACAGATGATCAACAAAGGGAAAGAAGTGGTAGTTGCTCAGGTGAGAACTCAAGAATAATCCCAATTAGAGGATTGAATCTTGAAATGTCTGTCGATCAAGAAGGAACATCGACTAGTAATATTTGTGCTAGTTATGACCATCATCAGGAAAGTACCAAGATGAGAAACATTGATAGATCTTATGAGGAAACAGATGTGGAGCTAACACTAAGTATTGGACCCAGCAATAGTAAAAAGAGGTTGAAAAGCCATATGCATAAAGAAAAGGAGATCAGTTTTTCTACTTCAGCCAAGTTAGAAAGAGGAGAAGAGTGCGATGAACCTAGCCCAGCTATGAGCACTTCGAGTACTACACTCACCCAAAAAAGTTCCACTCAGGCTTATTGGTTTTTCCAAGATCTTAGTTTAAATAGGAGATAGCCTTTATTAACTTCCTTTGTTTTTCATTCTTTTGTAATTAATCTATGGAAGGCTAGTTCTTTCCTATCAAATCCTTCAATGTACGTGAATAAATTAATACTTGCCCTTTTTTAATCTGATTTAAAACCTGATGTCACTAGGAATAAAATAGAACAGGCAAGCATTCTCTTTACGTAAATATTTTTAGAACCATCACAATTCATACCTAGGATTCGTGCTGGTCTTTTTCCTGAATGGATTAGGAAGGCACCAAGACATCAACCAGATAATCCCTATTCAGTAGTCCACGAATATGGTTAGCCTACTGTTAAGTAACATCTTTGGTATAATTATCCACATCAAAAGTATCCACAAAATGATCGATGGATTATAATTTGGCAATAACCTCCTCCACTCTTTGCTATATAATTTCACTTTAAACAAGTGAATCAATGAATGTGAAGAAAATTTCATATATTCTGCCTACGATATGCAATGAAAAGAAGATTCCTGACCTCAAGATTCTTCATGCTAGTATGCACTGCTAACTTCTCATTCCCTATACGCACTGTAAACTTCTTCTATCTCCATCTCGGATTCATTTTCCATAAAATGTCTCTCCAAACTACCAATAGTCTGCTCGTTATTTTCCACTTGAACACTTTCATTTTCTGACTCAGTCTCAAACAAGTCATCATCCACAAATTCCTGCAAATCTTTAAGACTATCCATCGTTTCCTTCTTCTTTCTGTAACCAACAAAGCTTAGAACCTTATCCCTCCAAACAACCAAAGGGTGTTTCTCAATCAACTGAGAACCTTCATAAGCACTATTAAGAAATACATGAAACCTCCTACCCCTCTCTGAAACATAAAAGATCCCAAAATGTTTAAGTAACAATCTCATCAGCTTCTGAGGCATTACAAACTCTCTTCTAAAATGGGTCAAGTGATCTGTCACCAACCTTTTTTCGATTGTAAAACTCAGCAGCTCATGCATCACTGCAACTGCCCTCTTATTAAACTCCAGTGTTCCAGCCTCCAATTCTCTGGTATCTGCATAAGGTGACAAGTATTCTCGCTTCTGAAAATTCTCTATCTTCCCCTTATATCTAGACAACACTTGTTTATAATCAGCTGGGAACTTCATTGAAAAAGACAAGGAAAGCAGACCAGCTATGTGATCATCTGGCGCCTGCATAACCCCCTGCGCTTTTCTTTCTAACTCTGTCATAGCCCAACTCGATTTCCATTTCACAAGCTCTAAATACTCGCTTTCATCGTAAGGCCTAAATGGCTGAACGACTCTAAAGTAATCAGGATATCTGTGCACCCAATGGTTCCTAAAATCCACTGGCAACCCCAAATCTCTTCTAAAATGGGCTATCTTATCTAAGGCAAGGCGCTTATCCACAGAGATCATCAGCATCCTAGTCACATGCTCTGCAGCTTTATCACTCTGTTGTTCAATGATAGCCTCCTCTTCTTGGACTAACTCTTCCGCCTCCTTTGTCAGACCACACCACAAGATCCCTCTCTCATCCTTGTACAATTCAAAAAGCTTTGGGGACTTCCGTAGAAAGGCTGAGATTTTGTGGGGCTTTGGGAGGTTTATCTGCCTCCTGTAGTGATCAAGTTCCCTAATCGATATGATTTGTTGAGGCTCCTGTTTGAGGACTTCAAATATCAATAGGACTTTGGAGAGTATTTTTTGCTTTTCTGTGGCAATTTCAAGGTCATGCACACGCTTCCTCTTGCTTCTGTCTTGGACCCTCTTACTGGTGGTCATTGATCGGTGACATTGAAAGATTGCTGAAGAATCTATGGTCTCAAACAAGAATGGAATTGGTGAATTTCTTTCTGCAGAAAAACATCCACGTCGACCAATAAAGTTGAGCATTGTGCTGAAACAGAATAATCAGAGGGATTCCCCCTGAAGAATGAAGAGGGTATTACAGCTTTAGTCCAAATACTTAACGGATAGCCAGAGACACAGCACAATGTGTCATGCAAGGTTTAATCGATTGCAGCAGCCTATGATTTGTGAAAATAGGCCTCCAAAGCGGAACCAACTTGGCCTAAATGGGTTCTCAGCACTTTGAGTTAAAGACTTCTAGTGGTGAAACCCACTCGACGTACTTCCCTAGTGCCTGAAATGACATAATACCGATTAAAGAAAATGAAGAACAATTCCCACGTAACACACGAGTAAACTTTGCTAGTGGATCATATTGCAATAAGAAGTCACCAAAAACAGATTAATCAATGAGGTCACCTATCTTCACTACAAAAAAAAAACATTTCTAGCTCACAGCTATGCTTTCATGCTATTCGTCTTGTTGTCCTCAAATTTTCACTCTTTAATTAACCTACATGAGATAACAACAGAAAAAATAACATGTATCCTCGTTGATAATAAGCACTAGATGTCAAATGCAGTAAGCATGCAAAACACTAGCAGACTCAAGTGGTAAATAGAAAATGTTAACTTGGTTAGAAATGACATGTGAAGTTCAAGTTAAGAAGACTATATGAAACAAAACACACAAAACTGAAGTTAAATCAGTGCCATTTCACAACAACAAAGACTATTGTTCGATAGAGTTACTCGGTACTTGTGTTAGTGGGAGGTAGCATGTACCGGTAGAATAGTCGAGGTACACCAAATTACCACATTATTTTATCTGGTTTAATTCTTGCATATGTGAAAATGGAATAAGAAACAAAGAGATAGTGACTGTGAGTATATATAGTGAGCAATGCATACTGTGAGTGTGAATATGAGCAAACACAAGTGAAGCATAAAATCAAACACCTACAAGGCAACAACTTTGTTATAATCCATGAATTGAAATATAAATGCTTATAACTTTCACAAGTTTTAATTAAAATAAGAAAGTACCTTTAATTTGATTGCAAGACGACGCAAACTAATGTTGGTTTTTTATTTTCTGGGCAAAAGTTCCTCCAAAGTCCAAATACTGTTAGGGAACGAAGAAGGGATGAAACTACTTTGGTGGCATAGATTTTAAATAAGAGAATTTTAAAAAGAAAAATTTACAAGATGACAATCCTAATAGCTATATTACAAAAAAAATAATTTTTATAGTAGCGACGGATCTAGAATTTGAACCTTCTTACTTTTAACATAATGATCTTTATTGTTAGGTAGTGGGTTATCGACTTGATTTTTATATATATTTAGTAATTTCTTTAAATATAAATATACTGTCTATGCAAAACGTATTGAATTTGCTGAATTCGTTTACTCTCTCCATTCGCCCTTGTTTTGTAACATTTATAAAACATACCAATAGTTTCCACTTAATTACTATATATATATATATATATATATCAATTTTATGGGATTTTTACACTCTATACCTATAAAATTTAAAGTATTTACAAGTCATACCCATTACAAATTATATTACCCATAAAACTAAAAGTATTTGCCCAACCTACCCATTTATTATTGTATACCTATGTTATGCCTTATATGTGTATACCTTTAAAGTATAGTGCATAAATTATGGCCTTATAGGTGTATACCTTTAAAGTATACTGCATAAATTATGGTATACAAGTCTGAAACTGTATACCTTTGTTATGCCTTATAGGTATATACCTTTATGGTATACTGTATAAACTATGGTATACAAGTTTGGGTGGGTAGAGTGGGTAAATAATTTAGTGGGTAGGTCAGGTAATATTTAAAAGTAATGGGTAGTGGCTGTAATTGTTTTAGGTTTTGTGGGTGTTTTTATAAGTGTCCCTTTTTATTTCCACTTCCCAAAACATAAAATCCTAATTTCTTTCTCTCTCTTTTCTCCCCCTCTACCTGCCTACCCACCCACTTGCCGTCCACTTCCCATAACCGACGACCAACTTCAATCTGCTGCTCTGCCATCGTCAACAGACACCCCTATGATCTGATGCACTGCCATCACCGTCCTCCTCCGCTGCTGATGTCGCCGATGTTGCTGATACTGTTGTTTCAGTGTAGCGGCGCTGCTCCTCTACTACGGGTCAGCTGTACTGTAGCGACGACCGCTCCCGACCTACGTTTTCTCAGTCGGGTTTTTGATATGATTTTTTTCCCTTTTGTATGTATATATATATGTGTACGTGTTATGTATATATTTGTATTTTTTGTATTAAAATACGTATATCTATTGTATTTTTTGAATAGCTAGTTGTATTTTTATTTGTGTTGTTGTATGTTTGTGTATTTTGTATGTCAATAAATTGGCCTAGTTAAGTTTGTGTATAAGTTTGTCATTGACATAATTAAAGTTTAAATATAAATAAACAAGGATATTCGAAATTTTACTTCTAATAGTCTATTAATTAGTCGACGATTAAAAAAAGAAAAGTTAAACTCTTTTTCCAAAGTTTTTTAAGTGACGACCGTCTCTCTTTGAGACTATTCTTCAACTTTTACCTTAAGACCAAAGTACTTCTTAAATTACTTATATTGTCATACTTGCATTTTTCATCCGATCAAACATTTTTATTTTTATTTTTATTTTCATATATTCAAAAATCATTAAACTTAATTTATATGAGATAGTTTTCAACAGAAAATTGAAAAATACTTTTAGCTTAAGGAAATTTAAAAGGAGGCTAAAGATAGTTGCATTACGTTCAGGTCGTGGACTTTTAGTCTTTGATTAGTTTGGGTCTTAGCATATATGCAGGAGAGTAACAGACAACACACAGATAATTTGTGAAATGGAAGCTACATAAAATAAGCTAACGAGTAAAGTCACTTTTTTTTCTTCTGTATTTTGTCACTATATAATCATTCAATTTTATCAAATATTTAGAGAAAATTATGCCAGAAATCAACTTTCCAATGCTGGAAGAACGATGTGGCATGTCTCACCATCCGCTAAACTTTTAAATTCCTTAGATGATTATCAAACTTACAAATTCTGACAAAGTCTCATTTGTTGTTTAAACACTGCCTTGACACAAAAAAATACGCATTAATTAATATTTGAGCATGAACTCTGGCATTAGATTCCTCTTTCCAATGGAAAAAGTTCAGTTTTCATAAGATGGTTGTCGAATAAATGCATACAACACAATTAATATGAAAATCGTGGGAAATGCATTTAAAAACTTCACCACAAGAAAAATCTTTTTTCTGTTTTTTTTTCTTTCTAGAAAAGTGCATTCACTGGTTTGATATAACAACGGCTAAGTTTTCATCAACCAGACAATGACTTTATTTGCCTATTTGATTTTGATAACATTTAGTTGATGAAGATCTTTGTGGCAGCTTTCTTAACATTCCCAAAAGCCTTTCAAACTTCAATCTGGATCTAAGAATTTTCCTATGAATTCGTTAAATGGAGGGGAATAATTACTAAACTATTACACTCAAATTAACATAAAATTCGATCTCAGCTCAAACTATCAAGGAGAAGTCAAATTTGAACCCCTTACTCATGAAAAAGAAAAACCAACAATCCAAAGACAAATTAGAAACAAAAGTCTTTTCTTCTAACTTCTAAGCCAATAGAACTATTTCAACAAAGTTAACCATCTTGAAACACATAAATGATCACAAAATATAGAAAAAGTTTTTCCGAGTTGTTGGAAGCCAAATGAAAAAAGAGATAAAAATTGTCAATTACGTATCAATAACACAGCCCCTACTGGTAGTTTTGACTCCAGCTTCCTGATACCCTCCTTAGCAGCTTGTTTTGCAGCTTCTGTTGAAGATGGACTCGTCCGAGAGTACCCTGAATTTTGGTAGTGAAGGGGAACAACAATAATCTTGTCAAGTGACACAGACATCTCCAATAGATACGTCGCAAGCTCTATATCAGTTTCCCCTCCAGTCCAATCAACAAGTTTGATCATCTTTAGACATTTATGTGTGTGTCTTTCAACACTCTGTCATGAAAGAAAAAGGTTTAGGTACTGCAGATAAGGGAAAATTGATGCTAAGTATCAAATCTTTCTTTACAACATACTTGATAACTCCAGAGCTTTAATGAACGAGAAGGTTCTTCTTCTTCTACCTGAAAAATACTCCGTTCAACGTTGTCAATTAAGCAATGGCTTATGAGTTTACAACTTTTAACTCAAAATGCTACTACTAGTATATAACAACTTTGCAATGTTTACCTTGCATAAGACAGCAGGATGGATACTAAATCATTCAGATATACATAATAGACAGCTGATATTCCCAACTCATCATAAACTAATTTCACCAAGTCATGAGAGTACAAATTTAGGCAATCACGTACGTACCTCCACTGTCAAGCTACACAAGCAAGGAGATGCTTCTAAGAAGGAAGCCAGAAAGGCAAGACTTGGTCCACAGATTCTGAAGGATTTCAATTCCAAACGCTTGAGATTGGTAAACTCAGGGAACTTTGCATGGAATGAACGATCTTCCGGAGAAAACTAGCAAAAACAACTAAAACACTTTAATTTGAGAGTCTCTCCCAAAATTAATTAAAAAAACAAGAAGGGTTATCAAGAGACAATATGACACAAGATGAACTAACCATGTGATATAGATCCAAAGTAAGACTGTGTAGCTGAGACCAATCGTATGAGAGTTTGTCAAGGTGATGAAGCCAATGATTAACATAGGTTCCTCCAATGAGAATCTCCGAAAGCAAGGGAATGTTTCCAAATGATATGTCTAATGAAGGGTATAGAGACCCAGAACATTTAAAAGATACCAAGTTCCCCGCTGAAACCTCAAGAACTCTTAACCAAAAACAGTGCTTGATCTTCAAGTGCTTTAACTTGAGTGATGGACCATTAACAACTAAACTCCGAAGAGAGCATGCATCTTCCAATGTAAGCTTTTCAAGCAACGGACAATTTGATAAAATAGAAGTAACTATATCGCCTGTGACATCAACAGCGTTCAAGGTTAAGGCTGTGAGGCTGTCTAAACCAGAGATATTGCATGGCAATTGCAGCAATGTGAAGGCGTAGTCCCAATATGTTTCCTTCCCCAATAAAGATGAGAAGTCCAGTTTTAATCTCTTGACCTTTTTGGCAATAGCAAAACATATCCATTTATGAATCTCATTAGCATGATTCTTCCTCAAACTAAAAGTAAATATTAGCTCCTCCACAGTACTTGACTCCATATATGATTCCATGACCTGGTTCACCCAATTTACGTACTCTTGCCTTGCTGCTTCATCTGTTTTGAATTTAAGATGTTCCATGTTCTCTGTACCATCAAAATCTAAACAGCTGCAAAATTTCCAAATACTTTTCCATCGACGGGAAAGGACACTTGTCCTTGCAGCCTCTTTTATGTGCAATTGAGATAGAATAGCTACCAGAATTTCATCAGGTAATGTATCAATATGATCATCCTGCATTAAAGCCCATTATTAGTATAACCTGAGAGCTACAACAACCATTGTAACCAGTAACATCATCGGAAAATAAAAGTATTAATATCTCACCCTATACTCTGCTGGACACAAGGAATTCATCGAATCAAAACCACTGCAGGGTAAAACACATAAAGATCAACTACTATCACAAAAAAAAAAAAAAAAAAAAAAAAAAAAAAAATCAAAATTCAAAAAATAATAAAGGACAATAAGTCCTATTTTCCATCCTCTGGTGGATAAAAACAATTATACTTCTTTCTGTCCAAACATGAGTTTTTTTTTTTTTTTTTTTTATTTGTTTGTTTGTTTTCTCAAGTTGCTTGCATATTAAGTGATGTTTGAACTATGACTTGTATATCCTCCTTTATTTATAAGGTACTAGTAATTTGTTTCTAAGTATGCAACAAGCGACAAATTAAAAACAAAAGAATCTCTCATATATAATGAAGTATAAAGCGCCATAAACTTGAAAGACCTTAAGTGATCAGCATTCGATTGTTCTGTAAAACTTGAGCAGAAAAAGGGTCTATACCAGTTGCTCTCTGTGACAATGCAAACGTTTCTTCTTTATTGTTATTCTGTACTTGGCAGAATTTGTGTCCCACCCTAATAGTCCTAAAACTTCCAATTCTTTATACAGTAGAATTCGTTTTTAGGAAAACCTATTCTAGTTAAACTCTGAGTTGTGTAGGCTCATGATCAGAATCCTTTTTTCCATTTTTTTTTTTTGGTTGGGTGAAAACAGAGGATTCCCAAGAAACAAACAAGGAGAAACAACTTTAAATCTTTGCACCTCCACTTTTGCTATTTTTCTCTTCCTTTTTCTTGGGTTTTGCATGATTCCCACTTTATAAGTTTTTAGAAGTTTTTACGCTATTGACCCACTAAACAGCTAAATTACAAAATATACCCACGATATTTGTATAAATTTTACAAAACATACCATTTTATCATTTTTCCTTCTCTCTAACCCAAAACCCTAACTTCTCCCTCTCTCTTTCTTTCCCCTCCTCCCCCCACTCACCACCGCCTTATCCACCGCTGATACCACTGTCGTGTAGTTGCTCCCCCGTCGACCCGATCTACTAGCATTTGCTCTTATTTGCTGCTGCGCGGTGGCTGCTGTGCGGTGGTGGCTGTTTATTGCGCGACTGCTCTGGCAGCCGGCTGCGGGTGCCGGAGCTCCGATCTGCTTCTTCTTCTTCTTCTTTTTTTTGTATGTTTTGTTTTGTTTTGTATGTGTATACATTTGTATTTTTGTGTATGGATATATGTGTTGGTGGTTGTTTGAAGATGGAACAAAGCATATGTCTACTTTTATATTGGTGCATGAAGCTGTATTTTTGTGTATGTAGCTGAATATTTTTCCAAGCACACAAGTGTATGTATGTGTATATCATTGTATGAACGTGTATGTCTGAATATATATTACATTTTTTGTATAATTTTTGTGTGTGTATATCAAGTGTAAGTGTGACACACATAAATTTGTATGTTTAATTCGTAGATTTGTGGATCCTTGTATGTATGTGTGTGTCTAGTATATGTATAACATATTTTTTGTGTATATACATCTATTTTTTGTTTATAGGCATTTTGTAACTGTAATTTCTCAAAAAAATCAATGTATATATGTGTGTTTTTGTGTATCTCATTTTAGATAAAAAAAAGTTCGGAAGGTGGTCGGCGGCGGGCGGCGGTGACTGAGTGACGGCGCGAATGGGGGTGACAGCAGTAGGAGGGAGGCAGCAGGAAGAAGGAGGAACAAACCCTAATTTGTAAAATTTTCACCTACATGCCACTTTTATCACTGGTAATTAGTTTGAAGCCACTTTTTTTTTTGGTCTTACATGAGAATCCACTTTTTGGAACTTCAATATTTGTGGGCTGAAGTTGAAACCTTGTGGGTTGAACTTCATGCCTAAATTATGAAGTTTCAAATTCAATCTGTAAGGGCTGAACTTTTAGGTATAGATACGTAAACTTCAACCCTTGTGGGCTGAACTTGCGTGGAGTTCAACCCAAAAGAATTGAAGTTCCAAAAAGTGATCTCTCATGTAAAACCAATAAAAAAGTGGCCTCAAACCAAAGACTACTGCCAAAAGTGGCATTTGGTGCACTTCGCCCCTAATTTGATTGTTTTGTTGGTATTTGTATATAGCATGTAAAAAAAATGTTGGTATATTTTGTAAAGTGTATAATATTGGTATTTTTGTAATATTTATAGTTAAGGTGGTATATTTTTGTAAAAAACCCAAGTTTTTAATGTAAGTTTTTTCCTGGGAAATCTGATGAAAATATATTCTAAATATTTCTTTGGTTTTCCAAAAAATGTACTACTTCATTTGTATGCCATAAATACCCGTTGTAAGTTTTCAATAAGTCAATGACTTCACTTTCATGTTCGTTAATTTGTTTTGTTAAATTTTACTCAATGAAGATCTTTTTCAGTAGCTTCCTTAAACATCCCTATACCTTTCAAATTTCAATCTGAATCCAAACATTTTCCTCAGATTTTACTATATGGAGGGATTATTTACATTACTAAGTATTACATTAAGTTGACATAAAATTTGATCTCAAGATATTCAACTCAACCTAGCTTAGGAGGAGTCATATTTTGAACCCCTTGCTTATAATACATGGAAAAAATAAATCCAAAGACAGAATTGGAAACAACAGTCTCGCTTCTAAGTCAAAAGAACTACTATTTTCTCTTGAAACCGATAACTGATTACAAAATATAGAAATTGTTGTGGTATATACTTAAAGGACATATAATCCTTTTCAATTGTTGGATGCTCAATGAAAAAAGAAACTAAAAATTGTCAATGAATCAATAACACAGCCCCTACTGGTAGTTTTGACTGAAGCTGCCTGGCACACTTCCTAGCAGTTTCTATTGCAGCTTCTCTTGAAGATGGACTCATCCTAGAGTCGACGCATCTCTGGAAGTGACAGGGAACAATAATAATCTTGTCAAGTGACACAGCGATCTCTAACAGATACGTTGCAAGATCTATATCAGTTTCCTTTCCAGTCCAGCCAACAAGTTTGATCACCTTTAGATATTTACTTGCATGTCTTTCAACTTGCTGTCATGAAAGAAAGAGGTTTAGGCACTGCAGATTTACAAATAAGGGAACATTGATGCTAAGGATCAGATCTTTATTTACAACAAACATACTTGATAATTCTGTAGATTTAATGGACGATAATGTTCTTCTACCTGAAAAAATAATTCAACATTGTCAATCAGGCAATGGCTTATGAGTTTACTGACTTATCTAACAATTTTGCATATACAAAAGATAGCAGGATAAATACCAATTTCATCACATAATAGACACCTGATATTCCCAGCTCGTCATGAACTAATTTCACCAAGTCATGAGTATCAATTTAGCATTATAAATTATAATGATCATGCATTTAAGTAATCACTTACATCCACCGTCAAGCTACACAAGTAAGGAGATGCTTCTAAGAAGGATGCCACAAAGGAAAGACTTGGTTCACTGATTCTGGAATGTTTCAAGTCAAAATGCTTGAGATTGCTAAACTCGGGGAGCTTCGTAGCCAATGAATTACATTCCGATGAGAACTAGCAAAAACAATGAAAACTCTTTGAGTATCTCCAAAAAAAAAAAAAAAGAACAAGAAAGATTATCAAGAGACAATATGACACAACATGAACTAACCATGTTATATAGATCCAAAGTAAGACTCTGTAGCTTAGACCAATCGTATGACAGTTTGTCGAGCTGGTGAAGCCAATGCTCAACGTATTTGCCTCCAATGAGAAACTCCGAAAGAAAAGGAACATTTCCAAAAGATATGTCTATTGAAAGGCTTCCAGACCCGTAATATTTAAAAGACACTAAATTTCCTGCTGAAATCTCAACAGCTCTTAACTCAAGACAGCCCTTGATCTCCAGGTGCTTTAACTTGAGTGATGAACTATTAACAACTAATCTCCGAAGAGATCTTGCATCTTGCAATGTTAATGTCTCAAGCAACGGACAATTTGACAAAATAGAATTAACTGTATCGCCTGTGACAATAACAGCGGTCAAGCTTAAGGTTGTGAGGCTGTCAAAACCAGAGATATTGCATGGGAATTGCAGCAATGAGTCTTTGAAGATGTAATATGAGTAATAACCCAATATATATGAAGATGAAAATGTAAGAATTTATGGACTTACACATACATATGTATCAATAATAATTGTATGTTGACTGCTATCATTAAAGGTTGGCCCAATTAAAGTGATCTACTAAAGTTTAAAGTTGGGGGCCTAATTAAATACCTCATAAAGTATGGGTCTTATGTGTAGATACCCGGATGTATATTCTAATTAAATGATGGGCTTAATTAGAAATACATAAAGTGTGTGCAACTATAAATAGGGTTATGGTCCCCAAACCAGACGAGGGGTTTTCTTTTCTAATATCCCATCGTTGGAAGAGTGACAGTCACCCCACGTAATGGTTTGGAAGACCTAACCATCGAGACGGCAGGACTTCATCAATTTCTATGAATTCAGGTACGCTTCCGCATCTAGTTTTTATTATCTTGATGGTTTGACATGATAGGTATTGGGGTAGATGTAGTTTAGTCTACACTTTAGTTCTAACAGGTGGTATCAAGAGCCTTTATCATGTTAAATCATTGAGATTATTTTAGACATATCTGTTAATGTTTTCTAGCGGCATAGTCTCTGCTAGAAGGTAAATTCAGCCTTACATAACTTGTACCACCATCAATTACGGCGGTATAAGATTTTAGATATCTGTTATTTCGTTTTAAAAGATTCTATTACAAGTGGAATAATAGATACTACTATATTGATGGATTCCCTTTTGGGTTAATACCGTGGCGGCATATGGTTAATTTTTGGAAGTGGAGGTTTTAACTCTTTTGAGATTCTGCTGTAAAAGTTTTTTTGGTTATTAGGTTCTATAAGGTTCTTTTTGTCTTTTGTTTTCTTGGATTTCCCTTTATTCAAGTAAACTCAAAAGGAAAACGAAAATCACATAAGCAGGTTATTGCTAAGTACTCCGAATTTATTGCCTTAAAGATTCGGAAATATGTATTTGGCCTCTTCAATACCTTTGGTCATTTAATATCTTTTATATTATTAAAAAAACAAAAAAATAAAGGGAAAGAATGGAGCTGCTGGACGATAGCTGCAAAACGGCATCACGTATTGGTTTTTGTTTTTGGAGGTATTAACCTCCTTTTGTGAATAAGTTGCCAGAAAAAGCTTGCTTAGATTTATTCTTTTTCTTTTGGTGAATTAAATCTATTAGATTCATCAATTAAAAGAAATAAATGTATAAAGTACTGGTGACTCTTTCAAATTTTCTGGTTAATTTAAGTTTCGGGCCCACCATAATTTAGTTTAGCTTGAATATTTATATATTCCAATTTGGTGAATTTAAATTTGGATATTGGTATATTTATATGTATTTTGAGATAAGTAAATTGAAACTTGATGTCGCCAAAGTGACCTCTCTTGTAGAGATTTATTTGTTTTGAAATATAAAAGGTCGTGCACTTGTAACCTATGTAAATATTGATCGGCCCAAAGGAAGGTCAATGTTTAACATAATTGCATGTGCTTTTCTTGTGGTAATAAACACGTGGTGGATTATTTGGTTTTACGTGTGAATAATAAATCGGCCCAAAGGAAGATTTGTTATTTGACATGTTCTTTATTACCAGTGTTTGATTACTACGTCAAGATATCACTTACAAGTTAATATTTTGTCCAACGATGAAATATTAATGGAGTGCCCGGTATCTTGAGATGGGGTTTACCTTTATTCAAATTTATTTTCAATTCGGTTTAAGTCTTATTGTGAGCTTATTTTGTTATGTGTTGTTCTCTGATTTAGCTAAAATTACTCCTCAAAATATTAATGCCAACATTAAATCAATGAATTAAATGGCACTAAGTTTAATCATGGCAAGAGAACCTAAATATGCTTCTCGAAGTCAGGAATCTTGACATTGTGTTAAAGATGAATCCTACCACCTTTACTAAAGGAGTATCTTTGATAAAAGGAGGCAGATAGAAAGGTGTGAGAGATCAAAACGCATGTCTATGATTGTCATGAAGAAAGCCATTTCAGGGACATTCAGGAGCATTATGCCTAACAAGATTATGACAATTAAGAAATTTATGACCGAAATTGAAAAGGAAAATTTGTCAAGAATGAAAAGATAAAAAATTGTACACTCTTGACAAATCAAATTTCAATAAGGTTCATAAAATAAGAAAGTTGCGATTACGAAAGTAATATAAAATTTTAACTAAGGAAGGTTGTTTCTTAAGTGGAGTTGTGAGTTATTAAGATGTTTTTCTTAACTTTGTTTGTTATGGGACTGCCTGCACTCAACACCAATACACACATGATGGAAATATTCTGGGATAACACATCATATCAGTGTGTCTATGCAAGGATGTATGAATTGTCGAAAGCCTAATGATGGTGAAAGAAACATCTACGGAGGTGATGACATGTCAGTTAAGGTTGAAGCTATTTGAATGTTTAGATTATTGTTAAGACCTAGTTTATATTTGAATTTGAGTGAGACTTATGTTGTCCGTTTCTTTAAACGGAATATAATTTTCATTTCAAGGTTGGACAAATTCGGTTATTGTTGTTCATTTGATATGAAAATATTGTCTCTCTCATAATTCAAAATTGGTTGGTTCGGGTTCTTTATGAGGTTACAATAATCTAAAGTTTTCCTATATATAGTCACTTCATTTAAAGAATTCTTGCATGTTTACTAACCGATGAGATTTTGATTCGTTATGACACAATATATTAAGTCATATCTCTAAATAGAGAAAAAGTAATTTGTGTCTGACAGCAGTTTCGACCCTTATCCAGTTTTTGATATATGCGTAAATAGCATAAAAGGAAATAAATAATTCTTAACAGATTTGGAACCAACAAGAAATTATACGTCTTAGAACTTTTATAGATTTGGTATTTCTGGACAATTCTCTGTAGTTTCTTAGAATGGTTAACTATATCTCATAATGTCCATAGACAACTTTTCAAGATATGGCTTCTTTGTTTAATTCATTAGAAAAACTGCAACTTATTACTTAACAGAGTTCCGGCTAAAGGCAACTGAAAAGATCCTTTATGTGTTTTGGATAAGCATTGGTCTTGTTTAAAGTATTTACACATTTAGGAATGTCCAGCTGAGGCAAGGCCTTCTAGGCCAAAAGAAATGAAACTGGACAAAGAAATTTTCAGTTGCTATGTTATTGGATACTCTGAATAGTTCAGAGGTTACAAGTTTTAGGATCCTACAGCTAAGGCTATTATGAGACGAATAATGTACGGTTCTTTGAGGAATGTTGAGTTTGGGGAAGAAAGAATAAAAGATATTGTCTTGAAAAGAAATATGTTGATATTCCTCAGATTGCTACTGACTAAGCTCAGGAACAGTTTTCTATACCTGAGATAGTTCTAGAAGCAACTTCGGATCAAGACAATATCATTCGGACTTCACGTTCAAAAGATTATTCCTGAAGATCAAACTCTACAACCTCAAGAATCAATGCCATTAAAAAAATATATATATATAGAGAGAGAGAGAGAGAGAGAGAGAGAGAGAGAGAGAGAGAGAGAGAGAGAGAGAGAGAGAGAGGAGAAGTGCAATTTCAGATAATTATATTGTTTCTCTAAGAACATAAAGTTGGCATTGGAATGATGGAAGATGATTCAGTCAACTTTTGTCAAGCCATAAAAAGTTCTGACTCTTAAAGGTATATTGATACCATGAATAAAGAGATGAAGCACATAAAGGATAATGATATGCGAGACCTTATCCAGTTGGCTGAAGGAGCGAAGCTCATTGGTTGAAAATGGATATTTATAACCAAAAGGGATTCGAAAGGCAACATGGATAGGTATAAGGTACGTCTTATCGCGACAAGCTTCACTAAGAAATAAGAATACATCAGTTATAAAGAGACTTTCTCTTCGGCTTCATTGAAAGACTCTTTCAGGACTATAATGGCATTAATCAAATATTTTGATATTAAGCTACATAGATGGATACAATATTATTGTTCTCAATGGTTATTTTGATGAGGAAATGTGAAACTACAAAACTTTGTATTTTATAATGCAAAATCAATGATTTGCAAATTAAAGAAATCCATCTATGTGTTTAAACAAGCATCTTATCAAATCACAAATTTCATTAAGTTATTGTCTCATTTGGTTTCGAGATAAATCTTGGTGATTATTTTGTATACCACAAGGTCAGTGGGAGTAAGCATATTTTTCTGGTTTTGTATGTCTATGGCATACTTCTTGGTCCATACGATATAGGCTTGTTGTGTAAGTCCAAGATATTTTTGATAAAGAATTTAGAGATAAAATATCTTAGTGATGCAAGTTTTGAATAAGGATTCAGCTACATCGAGATTACTCTCGAGGAACTTTTGGATTATCACAAAAGCCTATATTGAAAAGGTATTAAAGATTTGATATACAAGATTTCAAATCAGGCGATACCCCTATGCTAAAGAAGAAAGGTTCAGTCTCAACAGTGCTCTAAGAATGATTTTGTAATTAAGAAAATGCAAAAGATTTACTGTGCTTTAGTTACAGATGTCTAATGCATACTTAGGTTTGTATGCGTTCAAATATTGTGTGCATTATTGGGATGTTTGGCATATATTTGAGTAATGCTGAAATTAAGAATTAAGGAGTAGCCAACGGTTTATGTTGTAATTACAGAGAACAAAAGCTTTTAAGCTCACATACAGGAAGTCGGAAAAATTAAAGATAATCAAGTATTTAGATACCGACTTCACTAGATGCCAAGATAGTGCAAAGGCTCTATTTGTATACTTGGTGGATGAGCTATATAAGGAAGAGTGTTATATCGACACTCATAGCTCATCTCACCATGACAGTAAAGTTTATGGTGCATTATAAGGCATCAAAGTTATGGAATATTGTCACTGGCTACAAATTAAGGATAAAGCTGAAAGACACTAAGGTTATTTTGTGACAATAAGTTAACAGTCTCATATTCCAATAACAACAGGAGTTCGGTAAAGTCAAAGCACATTGACATAAAGTTCCTGGTTGTTAAAGTTAGAGTTCAGAGTGGTCAGGTGTCTATAGAACATAATATAACAAACTCCATATTGTGGATCCACATACTAAGGGACTACCACCGAAGGCTTTTCATGAGCATAGTGCTCATAGAGGTGGCATGTCGGTTAAGGATATTCAGTTTCAGTGGGAGTTTGTAACCTTTCAATGTTCTTTTATATAGACACACTTCAGTTTTGGTTTACGGTTTCAGGTTTATGGTTTCAGTTTAAGGATATTTTATGGATTTTTCTGCAGAAATAAAGTATTCGGTAAATTTTCCACTCTGACTTGTCTTTCGGTTGGACCAGTTGGAAATAGACATATCTAGATCACATTACATGTAATTTCCACGCTACGCATCCATACTTGATCTATGTCATTTGGTTATGTTGGTATACGTGATCAAGGAAGGTTTAGCTGTGATATAAATGCAGCGAAAGCCGCCTTGGTTCTATGTTGACATGATTGATGGACGAGATTGTTTAGAGGTACTTCAGTTTATGATAGCAAATATTTGGAGCTCATAAGGTGATATACAATGATAAGGCTATGTCTATATATGTGTAGTCCAAGTGGGAGATTGTAAGAATTTATGGACTTACACATACATATGTATCAATAATAATTGTATGTTGACTGCTATCATTAAAGGTTGGCCCAATTAAAGTGATCTACTAAAGTTTAAAGTTGAGGGGCATAATTAAATATCTCATAAAGTATGAGTTTTATGTGTAGATACCCGGATGTATATTCTAATTAAATGATGGGCTTAATTAGAAATACATAAAGTGTGTGCAACTATAAATAGGGTTATGGTCCCCAAACCAAACGAGGGGTTTCTTTTCTAATATCCCATCGTTGGAAGAGTGACAGCCACCCCACGTAATGGTTTGGAAGACCTAACCATCGAGACGGCAGGACTTCATCAATTTCTATGAATTAAGGTACGCTTCCGCATCTAGTATTTTATTATCTTGATGGTTTGACATGATAGGTCTTGGGTACATGTAGTTTAGTCTACACTTTAGTTTTAACACCAAAATCTATACTAACTTAAAATCCTATCTCCAGACTCCAATCGAAGTGGTCGTAACCAGACGGATATCCGTACAATCGACTTCGAAAGAGGCATGCCCTCAATCCTCTTTACATAAAATGTCTTAGATCGGAACTTAAATATAACTTGCGACACTGATTGGATTTCCAGATCAACTGCATGTTGGATGGAATAAATAATCAGTTAACAAGAATGCTTAATGGCAGCTAAACAATTTAAGTGCGACCATAGTTGAAGATATGTTTTTTCCCGTTTTAAAGTTTTATTAAAACAAAAGTTTTAATAACATGTTCAAATTTGTTATACTTATATACTTATTCAACTTTCACTTTATTCCACTATAGTTTCTTAGTTATCCTTTTTAATACAAGCCACCTAACTTTTACCTTATTATCACGAAAAGTCATTAATAGTATAAAAAGAATCACTCAATTTTGCCTAAATATCATAGACGGTAAAAAAATACAGCAAAAATTTATTCCTCCGGTACTCTTCTAACTTCCTTTGATGTCATTTTGATTTTTGCATCTACCAAAATTTATTTTATCATAATTTTTTCTAGAAATTGCGGAGATGCCATTTGTGTGTAAAACTTAAATTCATTATCATAATTTAAGTTATCATAATTGATTATCATACTTTGACATTCCCTCTTTTAAGAAAAAGGATACATATACACATTGGCCTTTGATATTGATATATTTTATGGACGTTACTCCGTTAGTGCAATCGTCAATTGGTTTAGAGATCCATTTATGATTCAAGAATTCATTAAAAATCTCTCTGAAAAAAAGAACACAACGAGATTGCATAGGTCCAACTAAATCCATCAGAGCAGGGTGAAATTTAAATTTCAACAGAGAAGGCGGAAAACAAGATCGTAATTCGTAAGAGAATATCCAAAAATTAAAAAGTTTTGTATAAAATTTCAATAGCACTGTACAAATATTAATATATACATAAATGATTGAGCTGAGGCCTATTCAAACTTCTATTGAGTTGGTGGAAGCCTCTAACCCACCTATGAGGAAGGAACCCCCTCAAACCAGACTCACAACTGGTACTATAGTTACATATTACCCAAAAATCTAAATCCTATTAATGAAAAACTTAGACCATGACTCATTAGAAAAAACCAAAGCTGAATGCTCAGCTTTAGTCAATTCCAAGCAAAATCCTCTTGACTGTTGATCTCAAGTATTTGTTCCAGAGCATGTCCACTTTGCCATCAGGGGCAGATGCACAATCGAGCCTACTGTTCAGCCAATTCTAGTAGTTTTAATTCTCACTCTGTGTATGTATCAACAAATCTACTAATATATCAAAGGCTAATTTCAAGTCAGTAACTCAAATGAGTTCAGCAAAATCTCAAACCTATAAAGTTCAAATTGTGTATCATCCTTCCTCTGCTTGCCAAGTACTAAAGATAGTTGATGAGAAACACAACAAATCAAAACTTCAATAAAGATCATCCGTAGCTAGAATATGTACATACAAGTATACAACTCGTAGCCTTCCTAAATAGCACCTCCATTTTCCTCGAAGAGAAGTCACCACAACGGTGCTCCAGATCTGCAAAATAAAATCTTCATTGTAATTCAACTGCAAGTTACGTTATTTATATATATTACCTTAGTGATTTTTCACTACCCTTCTAACCTTTTTCTAGATTAATAATTTTCCTTGATCTTTATTAGTATATTAATCTAGAAAAGGGTAGTGAAAAATCAACGAGGAGGATTAGGATACCAACAGAAACCATACCAAATCAGTTATCCAAATATTAGACATCTAATATTGTCAGCTTCTGCCAATTCTCCTTTATCTTCAGGTCCAAACTGAACTTTCAAATTATTGCAATAAACCATAATCTTATGGCTTTGCCACTCTATCTCAGAAGCTAATAAAGCCCTTAAAGAAATCTCCAAGGAAAATTCTACAAATCCATCACTTTTATCTTTACTAAACTCTGATATAGCTGATTGATCCAAAATATTTCCTTCAGGTGATGTTGTTAAATTGGATAACATAGTCATTGTACTTCTGGCCTCTAAATTAATAGGATCAAAAGGGGTCGTGGCCAAAAGATTTGTTTTGTAAAAAATAGAAGTCTTGCCATGAAAAACTTTGACATTTGAGTGATCATTGGAGTTACTCATTGAGAGATTCAATTGCCAATTACCAACTATTGAGGAATTAATAATGCTAAGACTAGGTACATTTAAGGCTAGTACATGAAAAACAGGTGTATCGGTTCCAAAAAGTAGCCAAATAACTAGGCTAAACATAATCATTCCTACGACCAAAATTACCAAACAGATACCGGTAAGACGACTAAATGAGTTCCCATTTTCCTGTTCTTGCATTGGAATATTAGTCGTTGATATGTAGGGGTTAGACGGAAAATTGGACGATGAAGAAGCGTATAAATTAGGATTAGGGTTAGGATAGCCTTGGATGGGTATAATATACCCTTGAGAATGAAAAGAATGGTGCTTGTAACTATCATAATATGGTGAAGGGAACCCTTGTTGAATATTTTGATTGTTTTTAGTCATTGAAGAAGGGTATCCCATAACAGGTTTTTGTTGTTCATCATCTTGTGATATTGTCATGATTTAAACAAGTGATTCTTTATCCCCTCTCTACCCCCTATTATGATCAACCTGCAGATAGAAGGATACAAAATAATAAACTTGGAAGTGGAAGTTTGAAGGTGTGTTGAAGTGCAAAAGAGGTTAGTTAATATTGATGGGATAGGATAAGGATAATAAAATAGTAGGAGCAATACAAGAAAAATGAAGCGTCTATAAATGAATTGGATTACAAGAGTTAAATAACAACCACTTAATTATAACTGGTTTTGCCTTTAAAGGACTGGAAAATTAGGGAATTTGTGATGCTGATTCACAATTTACGACACTCATTCTATCAAGGATGCTTATCTTAACTAATTGCTTACACCAGTTAATAAAGTTAGAATTCATAAAAATCGAATATGGGTGAATGAAAAATTAATATTATATAATTGACAGCTTTGTTGCAATTATTTGTTTTATGTAAATATATGTAAGTACGACTAGTTGAACTTTTTATCCTATGGTTTACATGCTAAAACTTCAACAATAAAATCACCAAAAATTATCCCTGAAGTTTAGGGTTGTATCATACAATTATTCAGTGAACAAAATTATGTTCCTCACAAGTATAACCAGTTTATAGCACATTTGGTCCTCACGAGATAGTATTTGTTAAATTTAACATAACTAAACAATTTTTTTTCAAAGGATTCATTCTTCCGCGTTAATTAACTTTGACTGCACAATTTTCAATGGTGCTTTATTCTATCTTCGAAAAAGGGTCTGATTTGTCCCTCTACTTTAAGAAATAGTTTCTATATACCCTCCGTCTAAAGTTTGGATCACCCAAATCCCAATATAAATGCCCTTGGGGAGGGACAGATCGCATGCCAAAAGCCATCTGCCCATATACACAATTAAAACACCTGACCCTTTCCATTTTATCCCGAACTTTACCCTTCTAACCCGACCAAAAACATATCCAAATCTCATAAAAATAACACGGTCTCAAATAACACCCTCTTTAATTAAAACATAAAAACTGCTTAACCCTAATGTCACTAACATCGGTGACCCTTGTTCTTCTCGATTTTGCTTTTAAATCTCTATTCAAGGTACAAGTTTTTCATTTTCTTATGTTTATTATTGTTTGTTTCTTTATTAATTTTCTATATGAAGTGTTTAGTTAAGCAATTTAGGGTTTCAAATTTTTTGTAAATATCTACACTTTTAGGGTTTTAGTTAATCGACTTAGGGTTTATAGGTATTGTGAACATCTATACTATATATGTGTGTGTGTGTGTGTTTTGTTATTAGTTGTGTTGATTAGGTTTACATGTGCAAAATTTTGATTTTGTTATCCCGAAATAGAAAGTTTCCATATCTTCAACTTTTTAGTTGGTTTTTTATATTTGTGGTCCCTGTATGAGTTAAAGTTACTGTGTTAGATCTTTAATGGAACTGTTAACCCCCCAAAAAGAAAGACTTTAATGGAATTGTATAGGAGATGTCTAGGGTTTTGGGTGGTTTAAGCTTAAAACGGTTTTCCTGATTTTGTATGCAAGTTATTTATTGTTGATGTGGGTATATGTGGTCCGTTTTCATGTATTTTATTTTCTTTTTGTCTGATGTTCTTTATTGCTTTCCTAACTTATTTTTTTGCTTTCCACTTATTTTTTGTCTGCTTTATTCTGTGGTTTTTGTTGTTTAATAATTTTTTTTGGCACATGTTTGTCGCTTGTATGCAGGTGGTTGAGATGGTCTTGCTGGACTTATTCTTCTATTATGGTGGTGACTGGATTAGAGCACCTCGTGTCTTGTAACGAGGAAGCATGTGCACACCTGGCTAGGTTATGACTCTGAGTTGCTTTCTTATATTGACTTAGTGAATGAATATGTCAATCAGTTAGGTTTTGTGGGTGTTCAACAATTGCTTGTGACTGGTGCTTCTGGAAAGTACTATGAAGTAGATTCTGATGATGGCATTAGGGTACTTTTGGGGTTGGTTTATGAAGAATTCCTTTCACTAAACATATTTGCACTAGATGAATCTGAAGTCCCTGTAGATGTTCCTAACATAACTAAACATAAGGAGACTTTTTTATCTGTCGTTAATGAACCTGGTACTGACTGTAGCGATGATGATGAGGGTGACTGTAACTCCGATGAATTTAAATATGACTCTGACAAACTTGACGCACTAGCTGCTCAAAAGAGGAGGGATATTTCTGAAGGCTTGCATGATTTTAAGGAGTTATATATGGGTATGACCTTCAAGAACATACCTGAAGCTAGAAAATACATGAAATTGCATGCCTTGGCCACTAAAAGAGGGTTAAGACTTCTAAAAGTGACAAAAAAAAAGGTGAGATACCACTGTATTGCAAGCTACCACATTTGTCTGTCTTATTTATGGGGATGACATTACTTCAGGTGTTAGAATTAAGACCCTAAAAACTGATCATAGCTATGAGATAGCATTTGATAATACAAGTGTTGATTGTGGCACAATTGCTCAATATTTCAAAACGAAGCTTCAAAACGAACCTAAGTATAAAGTGGTGAAGATGAAAGATGACTTGAAAGCTGCCTTTGAATTAAATGCTAGTGAGCAGAAATGCAAGATAGCCAAAAAATGATTTTGGAAACTCTAGAAGAAAGTTTTAGAGATGGTTACAACAAACTTGAAGCCTATGCCAACGAATTAAAGGAATCTAATCCTGGAAGTGACATTGACACGATGACATGACCCGAAATCCGGCTAGGCCGTGCGGGCACCCGACATCCTCCCCTAGACCCATCGGGCGAACCCTTACCAATTAAATTAGGAAAATATATATAATTCAATTTATAAATAAGAACAATACTTAGAAAAAGCACAGACATACTGATACCTCTAACTCTCTAAGCTATACAAAAGACATTACAGCTGACTACCGATCATACTAGGTTTAGGGCTATCCAGACTTGACATCTAAGAGTACAAAAGAAGACAGATACCTCCTGGAGGGAGCAAAATGCAACTGAAATAATAAACAATAAGATGGTGGCCATCCGGAATAAAAGCTGGCTCACCCTGACAGCTGAAGTCGTCTTCGCTCCTTCACAACGTGGCGAACTCGATCCTGGAGCGAACCTGTCGAAACGAAATAGATAGACAAAAACAAACAACAAACAAGGGTGAGTCAAAAGGACTCAATAAGTGGGGAAGACTAGCCACCTCAAAGAATAGGATAGCTAGCCAGGGAGAAAAGAAACAGATAGACCAAATTCCTCTTACTTAAATTATAAAAATGCAGAGCCAGATAATAACCGAAAACACGTAAGAAACTATAAACTCAACTAAGGATGTGAGCCAGAAACATATCAATAAATAAGCAATGCAAATATAAGCAGAACAATAGTCATGTACCGCAAGTCTACACAATGGAATGAATTAAGATGAAATGAAATGAAATGTGATGCAAAGGGTCACATGTGCCCGTAATCCCATCCCGAAGCGGAATACTCCTGCATTCGCTGGAGCGGAATACTCCTGCTCCTGGGGCGGAATACTCCTGCACCCGATATGATATGTGACAACGCTCAACACACACCTCGGATTGAGGTATGAACGGTCATCGCAATATAATTTACCCAACTAGGAGTCGGGGTCGAATCCACAAGGAACAAAGTGATGCGATCAAAGTAGTGGAGGAACTAAACCTATTTGACAAAGCCAAACTAGGATAACGAGGTGATGGAACGATATTAACAACTACCAACTACACTAGGAAAGCAAATAAATGTGATCTATGGCCTTCTCACAACCAAGGAAAACAAGTTTTGAGCCTAGGATACAATTATAGCACGGGGTTTATATATTATGGCCGAGTCGTTCTAATGTAATCCCTAGAATCCTTCCGGCCTAGAAGGGATTTACCTCAACGGCGCTCGTCAAAGCCATGGTTGAGCTTGTAAAGCACTACCCATTACCCGAGGAAAGAAGACCTCTTCCGAGCGTAACTTCTTTTAGATGAGTTAGTCTATGAAATAGCCTATCAACCCAAATCCTCGCTAGCTTCACTAATCTACGCTAACTAATCTCTCCCGAGTCTTTAATTAGCAAAGTAGACGGGCGACTCAAGTGTCGCGAGCACACGAGTCAAGCAATCAAAACAATGGAAGCTAGATAATCAAAACCCAACAATATAAATTTCTAGTCATGACTCATTCATATATTCATGTCCAAACCCATATCAATTAACAACACAAATAGGCATGAAATATATTCACAAAATCAATTCTTCAATAACATCAACAACACCCAATATATTCAATACAAAGCATGAAAGTAAAGAAAGGAGTACTAATAGTTGAGAATTTCTCAATGGGTTGCTCCAAATCTTCACCCTCTTGGTGTTCTTGTTGATGGATCCTTGCTCCAAGATTGGAAAAATGGCCAAAAGATGAGCCCTATGTCGTGCAAGGGCTGAATATATGTTCCCCAATTAGGCTGCTGTGAAGTTACAAAACTGTCCAGCACAGTTCAGGCGCGACCCTTCGCGATCGCGACACACTGGGCGCTATCGCGCTTCAGCTTCTTCTTCCTTCTGCGCGATCGCGTGTGACTCTGGCGCGATCGCGATGAATTATTCCACTCTTCTGCGCGATCGCGTGATACACTGACGCGATCGCGATGAACAAATTTCCAGACCAGAAACAGAACTTCACAGATTGCCTTGTTTTGACTTGTTTTCATCCATTCATCACTACAGCTTCAATATTCTGTAATATGCAACTAAAACATGATAAGTGCACGTATTTAATCAATGATGCACAACAAAAGCTCAAGTAAATCGAAGGTAATGTGTGGCATTTTGCCCACACATCACACCCCCAAACTTAAACTATTGCTTGTCCTCAAGCAAAGCACACTTCAATAAAAATCAAGTTGCAATTTATCTATTCATGCATTTTTCATAAAAGCCACAACAAGCCAAAACTCGATTCAAGTTCAACAACTAATGACATCGGTTGGTGCCAACAATTAAGCCAAACCATGTGAGCATCACTTTTATATACAAAACATCAAAGAAAGCAAACATGCCATGACACAAGATTTTCAAAGTTCGCCTCTTCATCACAAGATTTCACCTCTTTACTTGCTCACCTCAATTGAAAAGTGAAACACAAGTCCTCAACTCAACTTCACAAGTGCCCTCACCACTCAAGAGAATATCCCAACCACAAAAATGCAATGATAACACAAGTGGGATTAATGATAGGAAGAATTCGCTCACTCTCTCAAAAAAATTTCATCATGCATACTAAAGATCCATAGGCTTGCCCTTCGTGTACCTCTCCACTAATGTAGGAATGCTTGATTCGAAATCAATTAGGACTTGTTAGGGTTGTAATGTAGGCTTTTGGTCAAAGGTGGGGTAAAATATGGGCAAATAGTGACTACACACCTCCTTGAGCACTACACCGTACAAAAATTAAGGCACACTTCATTTTTCTTGCACTTACATCTTTCTAAATCGAGGATTATACTTTTCCTCTTTATTCATCAATTCCCCTTTTTCTTCTTTTTCTTTCTTTTCTTTCACTTGCTTCTTTTTGTTTCTTTTCACTTTTTCACTTTTTTTTTTTTTTTTTTATATTCAACTCACTTTTGTTGCTCTTTCTTTTCATTTATTCATTAACTTCCACACTTTCACCATAACTCGTGCCACCCCCAAACTTAGGCTTTTGCCTAAGTTGCACGTCTTTCAATGCACTCAAGGAGGTAGGGCCAAAAGAGAGGGTTAGTGCTTTAAGCACTTAGAATTGGTCCGGGTTAATAATGTGGTTGCCAAAGAAAAGGATATTAAGCTCAAAGGGGTTGACTAAGGATATAATGCAAGGGTAGGCTTTTTAGATTACTGAGCGGGCCAAAGAAAGCCTAAAATCATTTTTCAAGTCAAGCATCACCTAGGATTTCGCCTCGAAGCACACTTAGGGCAAGTTCTAGATCAAGAAGCACACACATGAACACACCAAAACCTCACCACACATGGCACATGTAAAGCAAGGAAGACGAGTATATTCAAGTCCCAATCAAAGGCAATTAAGCATCCAAAGTTTACTCATAGCTTAATGAGAGCTAATTAGTGACATAAGAGCCAAAAGTTGAACTTAAAGATCATAGCACAATCTACCAACTAAATTTTCCTATTCATTTTCAAAACAAGCTCACATGATAAGGATTAAATAATGGTGGAACCAAACATGCCAAAAGTTGCTAAGGGGCCAAAAATCTACAACTAATCATCATTATTTACAACTAAATACTAAACTAGTACTAGAGATGCCCGGTTCAACACAATTACTTCCTTGGAAAAGAACCATGGCAAAGAAAAACCAAGGAGGTTATTTCAAAAATTTTATACAACATGGTATTTACAATGAAAACGGTTGTTCGGACCCAAATGAGGCTTTCACACCCAAGTGGGATGCCTACGTATCACACAAAGGTGAATCAGATAAAAAGAAGCAACATCCCAAGCGTAGTTCATGGGAGTACCATTTTTTTTTTTTTTTATATATATATATATATAATTCTAACTAACTACTAAATATAAACAAGCTATTAACACATTAATATATTACTACTAATACTAAATATGCACAAGCTATTAACAAAATATTTATACTAATATTTAAGAAAATGATCATCCACAAAAATTTTTACAATTTGCTCACAAACAAGGCAACATGAGGGAGATATATCATAAGCATCAAGTACGCGAGCAACACCAATACTACACCCAGTACACAAATACACCCCCAAACTTAAATTATGCACTGTCCTCAGTGCAACTAGCAATGTAATACAAAGGGTGTAAGGAACTCCCTGTCTAGCAGATCACTCCTCACTGTCAGTGTTGGGGTAGCGAAGCTCATCCTCGGACTCCTCATCTGAGCTACTGGCGCGACAGAGCGAATTCAGCTTGCTCATCATCTTGTTGAGGAAGTTGCTTGTTCTTTTGCCAAAATTCTTCTGCTTCCTCTCCATTTTATCCAGTCTGATCTTAATCCGCTCTTGCTCAGCTGCTACTGCCTCCAATGATGGTGTGCTCAGAGGCCTGGAGGAGGAACCCTCTCCATGTGGGCCTGAAGGAAGCCCTGCTACTAGCTGTCTAATCTGAGCGTCTACAGAAGAAATTTGAGAGGAAATGTACCTCATGTTAGACGCTCCAGATGCAAGTGGTGGAACTGGAGTGTAAGAACTCCCTGGTGCAGTAGCAGTATCAGGTGTGGAGAATTGCCCAAAAGCTGGGTCCTCGACATCAACCTGGGAAGGCATCTCAACTTTTCTCTTCTTGCTTTGTATTACTCCTCCCCGTCCTTTCTTCAGCAGTGGATAGATAGGTTTTTCAGGACCCACACTTTTGTCAGTAGTGCGTATCTCCACCCCGGCATCCATGCATAGTCGGTGAATCAAGCTTGGGAAGAATAAACTCTTTGTTCTTTCTAGCACCACTTCCTCAATCTCACGGACAATTATTTCACCAACATTAACCTTGAGCCCATCAATCAGTGCCGCGACCAGGCGAGCTTTTTCAGGAGTGAGATCACTCTCATTGCTCGAAGGCATCACCCTCGTGCACACAATGGATAGCCAAATGCGGGCCTCAGCTGTAAAGTCGGTAGATACAATTTTGTGACCAAATGTGGACCAACCGGAGTGGTTGCCCCCTTGAAGCATATCTACCATCCACTGCATACCCCCTTCTGAAGCACGAGCTTTGTATAGAGCATTGTCAACATTTTCGAGCCCGTATACCGCATTGATAGCAGCTGCATCAAATCTCACCAACTTGCCCCTGACAGTTGTCACCAACTCCCCACTAAAATCTGTCCGAGTGGCGTTTGCATAGAACTCCCGCGCTATGGTACCGTTTGCCTTCTCAGGAGTCTCGGCAAAACAGGTCCACCCATTATTTTCTAGCTTTTGAAAGAATTCGGGGAGTTTCTCATCCACTTTTTCCATATGTATCCCTCTTTCCTTGATGAAGCTCATGTCAAGGTCCCTTTGGAATTTCTCATAGCACGATCTGGATAAGAACCTCGTTCTGTCATATGCTGCTTCTTCTCCTCCTGTTGAGTTCCGTTGGTTGTTTCCTTCGGCCATTATAATGAAAAAAAGTACCTACAAAGATCAACATTGTTAAAACACGATTTGAGTACTTAATATATGCATTAATGAAGCTTAGGAGCCAAAGGTTGAAGCCAAAAAATTTCAGCATTGGACTGTGCAAGCTCACTGTTTTTGCCAGATTTTGCATCTCTGCGCGATCGCGACAGGACAGGCGCGATCGCGCTGCTTTGTCTAGAACCTTCTACGCGATCGCGATAGTGATGACGCGATCGCGAAGAACAGCCCTGGACAAAGCTTCGCGATCGCGCAGGTGGTAACGCGATCGCGAGGCTGTCTTCTCCAGCAGAGAGGAGACAGACCCCGGCTACAACACCCAGAATTTTTATGTTTCGAGCTTCATTTACAGTGCACAGCCACAATTTAAGCAAGAAAAACATCAAGTTTGGCTTCAATTTGTCAGATCTGACACCAAGGTTGTTAGTTCGATTGAGCATTAACAACTAGTAACCTAACCTATTTTTCTTCACAAACAATTTGTCTATAGGGTACATCAGACTTCCCCTATTGTTCATAAAAAGCCCTTTGTCTTGCTTATTGCTACAACCATTTATGGAACCTTACCTTGACAATGGAGATATATTTAAACAAATGGAGGATGGAAATTGGGAAACATACCTTGACAATGGAGTGGAGTACTTGAGCGTGTAGTAGAAGAGGCAATGGCACACTTGGAATGCAAAAATGGGGGAGGGGAATTTGAGAGAATGGGGGTTTAGAAATTGTGGTCCGTTTCTCTCTTGAAACTGCCTAATATCTGCTGAGGTGTTGTTCTTCGCGATCGCGTGGTCAACGTCGCGATCGCGCCTTTCTGATGAAGTAACCTACGCGATCGCGTGAGTCAATGGCGCGATCGCGCAGGTCTGTTTCACAGTGAAGCGCGATCGCGTTGGATGAGACGCGATAGCGATGAACAAAATTTTTTTCGACCTCCAGTAAGCAGAATTTCAGTGAGGCGGTCCGCCCCAAACTTTAGGCGCTCCGCCTACTGGGACGCAGAATGCCCAGTTTCAGTGGGCGGTCCGCCTTCTCTCATTAAATGGTCCGCCCCACACCCCGTGCAATCCATTTTTTTCAATGTTTATGCCTTCAATCATGCATCCTAACAACTACTACATGTGGGTTTCATGTGAGATGATCAAAAACAACTACAACAACTAATCTAATCCTAGCATGCAATCAAATAACAACCAAAATTTTAAAGGGATTCGGGTTGCCTCCCGAAAAGCGCTTTATTTAACGTCTTGGCTAGACGGTACCCATGGTGCTTTTCTCTCCACTTGGTGAAGGTGAATTTTCTCCCCAACATTGCTTCATGCTTTTTGTTATGCTCTTTAGGCGGGGGCACATGTTTCCAAGATTGCGAAGCCGGATTCTTCATTTTGCACTTCTTCGCTTTCAAGTGAGGAATGTCATTTTGCCTTCTTGGCGTGGCAAATTCAACAATGTACTCATTTTGCTCATCAACGCCAAAATTCTCCGAAGGTGCTTGTTCTTCCACTTCTATTGCTTCATCCACACATAGAGGTGAAAAATGAAGTGAATGAGGTCCCAATTGTTTTAACATCAATGGAGCACCAAGCATGACATCCTCTTCTTCACATGTGCTAGAGTCTTCATCACAAGAGTTTTTCATTTCCGCTCTAGACTCCAACACCCATTTCTTGTTCACGGCATCATCACCAAATATCTTGAAGATGTGATCACTTTCATGAGTTCCCATGATTTGACTTGTGCTCTCTTCCACAAATTCGCTCATTTCTAGCATAGCATTCACTACTTCTTCAAGTCGAGCCTTGGAGGCTTCAACCACTTCATGCACTAGAATGTTCAAGACACGAGCTTCAAGATCAAATTGGTTCACTCTTTGTCCTAGTTCTTCCTTTTCATGTTCGAGATCCCAACCATCTACATTTAAGTCATTAAGGCATGCTTCATGGACTTTCATTTTTCGATCTTGATCTCGGAGCCAAGCTCGGCTCACAATTTCTTCTTCATCCCAATTGTGCTCTTCTTCAACAATTCTTTCTTGATATTCAAGCACATCTTCAATGGAGGATTCTTCTTGGAACTCAACCTCATCTTCCATGTAAAACCTTTGTTGAGATTTGGCAACACCATTAGCTTGTTGATCATTGAAAGTGTCAACCAATTGGCTCAATTGAGTCTCCAAGTTGTGAATTGCCAAGCCATTTTGACGGATCGTTTCGGCACTCTCATAATGGTTTTTAAGTATTTGCTCCATCAAGTGTTCCAATCGTTCATTTTCATTGCATTCATCTTGCGAAGTCGATAGGTCCATCTCTTCTTGAAACCTCTCTTGGATGCCTTGCCATTCGGGTTCAAGCTCCATGCTCATATTTGCATTTGCCCTATCAAACTCGTAAGAATCATTAGCATCATTATAAAAATCATTGGAAGAAGAATAAGGAATATTAGGACAACCGTCCCAATGGCCATTTTGACCCCCACACTCATGACATATGTCCCACTCAAAGGGTTGAGAAGGTGCACACAACTCGCCCCCGGAAACAATTTGACAATCTTGCCAATGGTGAGGTCCGCCACAATAAGGACAAGGGTCACTCATGTATGGATTTTCAATATGGGACCAATTTTGGTTCTATGATGCCATTTCAAGATGATTACTACTAATCTAGACTAACTAACTAATGCAAGTAAACACTACACACAAACAAATATTTACAATTTACAAAGAACATTACTACTATTCACAATTTTAATAAGAACGGTTCACAAAGTTTGGAACTAAGCCAACTAGCTCAACTCCTCAAACCACTCTAATACGCCAATTGTTCCCCGGCAACGGCGCCAATTTTGACAACGCTCAACACACACCTCGGATTGAGGTATGAACGGTCATCGCAATATAATTTACCCAACTAGGAGTCGGGGTCGAATCCACAAGGAACAAAGTGATGCGATCAAAGTAGTGGAGGAACTAAACCTATTTGACAAAGCCAAACTAGGATAACGAGGTGATGGAACGATATTAACAACTACCAACTACACTAGGAAAGCAAATAAATGTGATCTATGGCCTTCTCACAACCAAGGAAAACAAGTTTTGAGCCTAGGATACAATTATAGCACGGGGTTTATATATTATGGCCGAGTCGTTCTAATGTAATCCCTAGAATCCTTCCGGCCTAGAAGGGATTTACCTCAACGGCGCTCGTCAAAGCCATGGTTGAGCTTGTAAAGCACTACCCATTACCCGAGGAAAGAAGACCTCTTCCGAGCGTAACTTCTTTTAGATGAGTTAGTCTATGAAATAGCCTATCAACCCAAATCCTCGCTAGCTTCACTAATCTACGCTAACTAATCTCTCCCGAGTCTTTAATTAGCAAAGTAGACGGGCGACTCAAGTGTCGCGAGCACACGAGTCAAGCAATCAAAACAATGGAAGCTAGATAATCAAAACCCAACAATATAAATTTCTAGTCATGACTCATTCATATATTCATGTCCAAACCCATATCAATTAACAACACAAATAGGCATGAAATATATTCACAAAATCAATTCTTCAATAACATCAACAACACCCAATATATTCAATACAAAGCATGAAAGTAAAGAAAGGAGTACTAATAGTTGAGAATTTCTCAATGGGTTGCTCCAAATCTTCACCCTCTTGGTGTTCTTGTTGATGGATCCTTGCTCCAAGATTGGAAAAATGGCCAAAAGATGAGCCCTATGTCGTGCAAGGGCTGAATATATGTTCCCCAATTAGGCTGCTGTGAAGTTACAAAACTGTCCAGCACAGTTCAGGCGCGACCCTTCGCGATCGCGACACACTGGGCGCTATCGCGCTTCAGCTTCTTCTTCCTTCTGCGCGATCGCGTGTGACTCTGGCGCGATCGCGATGAATTATTCCACTCTTCTGCGCGATCGCGTGATACACTGACGCGATCGCGATGAACAAATTTCCAGACCAGAAACAGAACTTTACAGATTGCCTTGTTTTGACTTGTTTTCATCCATTCATCACTACAGCTTCAATATTCTGTAATATGCAACTAAAACATGATAAGTGCACGTATTTAATCAATGATGCACAACAAAAGCTCAAGTAAATCGAAGGTAATGTGTGGCATTTTGCCCACACATCAATATGCAATGTAATGCATATGAATGACATATAATGCATATGAATGCAATATGATGCAATAATAACCCTTCACCGGCGCGGGACTCTCATCGACAGCCGAGAAGTAGATGCCAACTCACAGCCAGAGTACAATGCTCAGATCCTCAATACAATACCAACAACAAGACATAACATATAATATACAATGTAAATCCAAAGCTAAGGTGTAATGAGTACGCCTATCGGCAGCTACACACGTAAGGTAACACGTGGTAGAAAATCCACGAGGCCAGGTGCCTCCAAAGAAATGGATACAAACACTTACCTCTTCCAAAAGTTAGCATTGCTAATCAACAACCGCGTTATCCTTTAGTTTCATTGCCAAACGATCCCACTCTATTCAATAAGCAGAAAAATATATCAAATTAGGCTAAAGGCTTCATTCCTCACATCTTAGAGCAATCCGGTTAGGAACCTTATACCCTATTCGCATACGCAATACGCAGGCCAGGCCTATGTACAGGGTTTATGGTCATATAACCAAACCCTTAATAAATTGCATTTATATGTTGCTCATAACTCACTGAGTACGAATATGTAATCAATTCCATTATCGGGGTCCATTTGACCCTTTAAACTATTAACTGAACTTATTAAAACGATGTTTAATATTCCAAGTTTTACCGTTAAAATATATTCAAACACACGTAATAAACTCAAATAATACATTAAGATCATTACCTGAATGTTTCGGGGTGAAAATACTATCTTTTTCCGGCTCCTTTTCTCATTTTCTGGTATTTTCTTTCCTCACTGCGTTCTATGTTTCCTATTCTCGCTTGTTTATGTATCGTTCTATTATATAGGCTAAGGAACCGCCTTAGTCATTTCCATTTTCTTTCTTTTCATTTGTCTTTTCTCTTTTCTTTTTCTTTTTATTTTCTTTCTAATTTCTTTTCTTTTTTAAAATTAAAACGGTACCCTATGATACTCGAAATAATTCCAACTTCTGCATACAAGTTATACAAAATATATGTAATACACTTGCAAAGGCGGATCTCAAATTGGACTCCCGAAACTCAATATGCAAATTAAATGAAAAAAAATCAAATTATTTAACTCTCGGCATTTTAGCGAAAACTAGCCGAACGACCTCGAAATTCACTTTCAAAAGTTTACAAAAGTCACAAATAATCATACGAACCTAAGGCGCTTTCGGATTTCGAATCGGAGCTCATTCGTCAAAACCGAGCTCGAAAATCTCTTTTTAATATTTATCGACAATAAAAACTGAAACCTTCTTCCGATGCCTACCAAACGAGATCTGATTTAGCTCAAATTTTACAGATAAGTCTCAATGGACCTTACGAATATTTTAAAATTATCGGCACGCCAATCGGATTCCTAACTTTCGAAACGACTAACTGAGGTCGTTTAATTCTCCTCCACTTAAACTCTCGTTCGTCCTCGAACGAGCTTCCATATAAAACAACATTCACACAGATAACAAAAGAACTTGCACGACCTTCATAAACTACTCCACGGGCATTATCTTCTTATTACAGTATCAGAATTATAACACGCATATCGAACTCTTGGAATAAAACATATCTGGATAATATCATAACATCGTTGCCCAACTTATTCTGACTAAGCTGATCCTTCTTCGATCACGAGAGGAGAGTTCTACATTTTCGAAGCAAAGATATATGAAACTCTGGATGGACTAACATGATTCAGCCGATAATCACCTCTTCGATATATCTTTTGATATAGAACAGGTCGATGGAACTAAGAATTAGCTTACGCTTGATGCAATAGGGGGGGCTTTTGAAGTACCTTGTCACTACACATTATAGAAGATTTGATGCAAGCTATATTATTTTTACGAACGCACTATGCAACATCTCAGTTGATGTTAGTGTTGTTCCGCAAGCTCCTTGTGGGAATGTAGTTACTCATATCCTAATGTATGTCAAAGGTTCATCTGAACATGGTCTATCATATAAGGATAAGGATCATGCAAATACTACTGGATAGTATGATACAGACCAGGAATGATCTTCAGACTGAACATCTGCTTCAGGGTATTGTCTTTGAGTTGGAAATGTTATGACTTGAAAAAGTGAAAATAAAAGAGACATGTAGTTGGACCATGAGCTGAGGCAGAATACCAGCAACAAAGTTGATTACATGTGCACTTATAACGCAAAAGTAACTTCTCAAAGAGTTGAGGTGTGAAAGAAATATGCCAATGATGGATGGACGACAAGCTGCACTAGACCTTTAACTCTAAATTTTCATGAAGTAAAATAACGTCAGTATGAGGATCCATTTCTAGTTGAATACAGACAGATAGCCAGAAGAAAACCAGAGTCACCATACAGGGTTACTACTAACGGTGTTCTCATGTATAAAGATAAACTTTGTGTCCCTAATGTTGCGGATTTATGTGGACATATTATTCCAAATACGCTGTTCATCCAGGTTCGACTAAGATGTACCATGATCTTAAGCAGATTTATTGGTGGGACGGAATGAAGTGTGACATAGCAGAATTTGTGGCTCAGTGTTCTAATTGCTAGCAAGTTAAAGTCGTGTCATCTTAGCAGAATTTATGCTCTCAGCAGATAGGTACGTATATATGATCAGGTTGCCAGCTTATCTCTAGCATTAATAGATTATTAGAGGGTTTAGCAATGATCGGCACTCATTGTAGGTTTCTGTCGTGGCCCTAGGTTGGGTCTTGACAAAAGTGGTATCAATGCCTTAGAGATTTAGTATTACCATTCAATATTTGGAGGAAGACTCCTCCACTTAAAGCACAAACTCATGCAGCTATTTGAATAGGAATAACCATCCTCGCACAGTCTGCTGGACTAAAGAAGATTTAGCTAAAAGCTGAACGTAGGCAGACCTAAGCTACCAAACTACCCTTTCGAGTTGCCAAACAGCTGAAACTCTCGAGTTCACAACTCCATACCTTTGCCATAACACCACCACCTGATGGATGATACTTCTATTACCTTTAGAACCCTTGAAAAACAACAATATGCTTACCCAGCTACAATAACACGTACTCTGGCTCAACACAGGGAACATCAGAAGCGGCTACTGACACGACCCAGAATCCGGCTAGGCCGTGCGGGCACCCGACATCCTCCCCTAGACCCGTCGGGCGAACCCTTACCAATTAAATTAGGAAAATAAATATAATAATTCATAAATAAGGACAAGACTCTAAAAAAAACAAAGAGATACTGATACATCTAAGCTGTACAAAAGAAATTACAGCTGACTACCCAACATACTAGGTGTAGGGTTATCCAGACTAGACATCTAAGAGTACAAAGAAAACAGATACCTCCTGAAGGGAGCAAAATGCAACTGAAATAATAACCAATAAACTGGTGGCCATCCGGAATAAAAGCTGGCTCACCCTGACAGCTGACGTCGTCTTCGCTCCTTCACAACGTGGCGAACTCCATCCTGGAGCGAACCTGCCGAAACGAAATAGATAGACAAGAAACAAACAACAAACAAGGGTGAGACAAAAGGACTCAATAAGTGGGGCAGACTAGCCACCTCAAAGAATAGGATAGCTAGCCAGGGAGAAAAGAAACAGATAAACAAAATTCCTCTTATTTAAATTATGAAAAGGAATAATAACTAGAAACACGTATGGGATCACAAGTTCATTAAATCAAGGAACGTAAGATAGCCAGAACATATAGGTATCCCGAACATATCAACAGTCAGAAATACATCCTGTTGCGGCGTGCAACCCGATCCATATATTCATCCTGTTGCGGCGTGCAACCCGATCCATATATTCATACTGTCGCGGCGTGCAACCCTATCCATATATTTATACCGTTGCGGCGTGCAACCCGATCCCCGCAACTCAGAATACGAGCCAGAAATACGTAGGCAAACTGAAATATGTCCACTATATGGTATACATACTGCATACACAAAACACAGCATGATAGTCACACAATAGTCAGCACACGGTGCAATGAAATGGGATGAATGCAGTATGATGCAATGGTGTCGCATGTGCCAAATAGATGGAGCGGACTCCTACCCTCAATATGATGCAATGGAGCGGAATCCTCCTACCCTCAATATGATGCAATGGAGCGGAATCCTCCTGCTCCGAGGGCGGAATCCTCCTACCCTCAATATGATGCAATGTGCATACGAATGCAACATGATGCAATAATAACCCATCACTAGCGCGGGACTCACATCGACAGCTGGAAAGTATATACCAGCTCACAACCACAGTACAATACTCAGATTCTCAATGCAATACCAATAACAGAACATAATATAGAATATAGAATATAAATCCAAAGCTAAGGCGTAATGAGTACGCCTATCGGCAGCTACACATGTAAGGAACACGTGGTAGAAAATCCACGAGGCCAGGTGCCTCCAAAGAAATGGATATAAACACTTACCTTGTTACAAAGTTAGTACATCCACTCAATAACCGCTTTTCCTTTGGTTTCATTGTCAAACGATCCCACTCTATTCAATAAGCAGAAAAATATATCAAATTAGGCTAAAGGCTTCATTCCTCACATCTTAGGGCAATCCGGTTAAGAACCTGATACCCTATTCGCATACGCAATACGCAGGCCAGGCCTATATACAGGGTTTAAGGCCACATAACCAAACCCCAAATAAATTACATTTATAAGTTGCCCATAACTCACTGAGTACGAATATATAATCAATTTCATTATCGGGGTCCATTTGACCCTTTAAACTATTAATTTACGTCATTAGGGCGATGTCTAATATCCCTATTTTTACTGTAAAAATATATTCAAACATATGTAATAAACTCAAATAATATATTAGGATCATTACCTGAATATTTCAGGGTGAAAATTCTACTTTTCTCCGGCCCCATTTCTCATTTTCTGGCATTTTTTTCCTGCATATACTCTTTCTGTTTTCGGTTTCTGCTCTATTTCGTTTTCTGGAATTGTTACTCAAAAACTAAGGATATATCTTAGCTTTAGCCGACATAACTCATATCTTTCTTTTGTTTCTTTTGTCATTTTTTTTTTGTTTTCTTTTATTTTATTTTCTTTTCTTAACGAAAATTAAAACGGTGCCCTACGATATTCGAAATAATTCCAACTTTTGCATACAAGTTGTACAAAATATATGTAATATACTCTGTGAAGGCGGATCTCAAATCAGGCTCCCGAAACTCAAGATGCGAATTTAAATGAAAAGAAGTCAAATTATTTAACTTTCGGCATTTTGGCGGGAACTAGCCGAACAACATCGAAATTCACTTTCGAAAGTTTACAAAAATCACAAATAATCATACGAACCTAACGGCGCTTTTGAATTTCGAATCGGAGCTCATTCGGCAAAACCGAGCTCGAAAAATCTCTTTTTAATATTTATCGCCAATAAAAACTGAAACCTTCTTCCGATGCCTACCAAACGAGGTCTGATTTAGCTCAAATTTTACAGACATGGCCTAATGGACATTACGAATATTTTAAAATTATCGGCACGCCAATCGGAGTCCTAACTTCCGAAACGACTGACCGAGGTCGTTTCATTCTCCTCCACTTAAACTCTCGTTCGTCCTCGAACGAGCCTAAGACTAAAGCAAGATTCACGCAGATTATAAAAGAACTTGCACGACCTTTATGAGCTATTCCACGGGAATTATTTCCTGATTACAGGATCAGAATTATAACACGCATATCGAACTCTTGGATAAAAACATAGCTGGATAATATGATAGCGTCGTTGCCCAACTTATTTTGACTAAACCGACCCTTTCTCAATCATGAGAGAGGAGTTTTATATTTTCGAAACAAAGATACACGAAACTTTGAATGGGTTAACATGATTCAGCCGATAATTACCTCTTCGATATACCTTTCGATATGGAACAGGTCGATGGAACTAAGAATTAACTTACGCTTCAGCAACGCCTTAGAGATTTGATATTATGATTCGGTATCAATTGGAGGAAGACTCCTCCACTTAGAGCATTAACTCATACTGCTAACTTGAATAGAAATAGTCATCCTCGCACAACCTGCTTGATTAAAGAAGACCTAGCTAAAAGCTGAATGTAGGCAGACCTAAGCTACCAACTACCCTTTCGAGTTGCCAAACAGCTGCAACTCTCGAGTTCACAACTCCATACCTTTGCCGTAAACACCACCGCCCGATGGATGGTACTTCTATATAAAAATTTCGGCGGAGTTTCCCCTGAAACTGGATGATCCGCAAAAACAGAACCATCACTATACTATACATGAGAATGGTTACCCGGATAAACTAATATCCAAAACAATAATATACCTACCCGGCTGCAATAACACGTACTCTGGCTCAACACAGGGAACGTCACAAGCGGCTACCAATAGGCCAAGCTCACTAGTACCGGACGAAGAAAAAATGGAAATAGATCGATGATAGAAATAATTAGAGCTTCAGGAAGTTCATCTTCTTATTTGCTTGGCTACCAAAGCTAGACTACTCCCGAGTCAGGCGAGCCAAAAATCGCAATTGAAGAGATAGACATTAAATAAGCTTTATGAAAAAACATCCATACCAATTTTAACCTCCCAATAAGAAGGAAATTCTGACAATTTACCAGAAAACCCTTCTATAACTAAGACAAACTCATAGAATAACATGACTCTACTAGAATCTAGAACCAAGAGGAGAAACATAGATCGAGCATTACTTACCAGCCACTTTACACCGAAAAAAACAACGATACTTCCTGATGGTGACGAATAAGAATCCCATCATCCTACCAACACTGATTTCCGAGGAGAGAGGTAAACTGAATTGACATAATAATAGAAGGTGTCGTAACAAGATGCCAAGCAGACAATACCGACACTCACTCCTAAATCTTTCACATTTAAATCAGATAAACTAGTAGGGTCATCATAAATGCCAGGAATAAATCATACTAGAAACTCACCCCTCTACCGCAACTGATTCTTAATTACGACTATATCCAAGGAAACCGTCGAAACATGATAAGACACACCATTTCCAGATCGATCGGAAAGATAAATCTTACTTACAGATAAGGGAAGAAGAAACACACGGGTCTACTACATCGGATGCCTCAGCATCCTGCCAGACTAGCAGGTCATAGAACTGCCTCTGCAGCTGAGCTGAGCCACTACCCTGGTAATCACCTTTTGAAGAACCACTGCCACCGCGCTCTCAATCTCTACTGGATGGTGGCATATCTCTACTTGATTAAGATCTAAATGAAATTCCCTGCGACTGTGCAGGTACCTGATGACAAGAGAAAGGACGGCTGCTAACTTATCGGAATAAGGAAAAATCCTCAAAGAATAGCCAGACTCACGACAATGATAACAGGAAAACTCCTCAAAGGATAATCAGACTCACGACAATGATAACACCTTTTCACTGACTATAGGAGCTGGACAGATTGTGAATAGCTGTAAAGATTGAATCTGATCTTGACGGGCTACCGGTGCACTCTAAGAATCATGTGACACAAGCTGAGATAACCTGGAAGGTGACATCCCAGAATAACCAGAACTCTTACCTCCAAATGAGGTACCATGGTTGCCCACTAGGGCCGTGGGATCTCTTACTTTCCCGCTCTAACTCTTCCAGCTCTAACTTATGGTATGCCTCGAACCTTCGGGCAAAATTAACAACAACATCAAATAAATCCAGACCTCAATTTCTCGAGCCATCTGGAATTTCAAGGAAAAAGAAAGGTCATCAATAAATCTTTGAATCTCTCGAAAGGCTCATGGACTAGTTCTAATGCATATTCAGTCATTCTATAGAATTCAATCTCATATTCTGAAACACCAACAGGCTAACCGACAGGCTACCCTGTCCAATCCACTCGAACTGGAAACACTTTTCATCTGGCTTGCTACTCGAAAGAAACTTTTCCACGAATCTAAAAGAAAAACCGAACCAAGTCAGCTAATGAGAGAGCGGCCCACCAGTTCAAGACTGGACCCCTGAAACTGGAAAGCAGAATAATCAACACCATACCGCTCGATATAATCAAGAGCCTGAAGGATACGCTGACATCATTTTATTTTAAAAAGAATCACGAGGTTTATCAGATGCATTTCTTAAGAATATCGGAAGGTTCAACCGTGTAAAATAATGCAACCTCTTTGGGCGCTCGGACCGAACTGTTACCTCGGTTGGCTAACCAGCCGGAACAATTAGAGGTACAATACATGCTACCTCCTGAACATACTTTACTGCGGCAATATTAAGAACTGGAATAGGAGCTCCCTGAGACCGAACATCTACATCTGCGGCAACCTGATAAGCTCCCTAGCGAATAATAGGTTCTTACGATATCTGCGTCGCGAAGATTCTCGTAAAGCATCTTAGAGAGCCAAGGGAACTACAAGGCCCTGCTCCCTTGCCCATCGCGAGCTCGTGCGGCTGGGACCTCCGTAACTAGATCGTCAGCACGATAAAAAACACTCGGGGCTTCGTCAGTGCTAGCCCCAGGCTAGACTGCTTCGTCTTGAACTCATACCGTTTGCGGATTTTTCGCACGAGGGTTTCATAATTACCACGAAGGAATTAACGAAAATACTTTTGCATCCTAGACCGACGCACGATCAGAAAAGAAGAAAGTGAAACTTCCTAAATGCCATCATAGCCTCTCGTAGATAAGTACGGACGTCTACGTACCCATCAGCGAGACTCTACTAGACACTGTCTATGTCTGGATAGACTCTAAACATGACTCTGATACCTATCTCCGGCGCGGGACTCTCATCGTCTACCAGGAGATATATGCAATAATGACCCTTCACCGGCTCGGGACTCTCATCGATTACCGTGAAGTATATGCAATAATGACCCTTCGCCGGTGCGGGACTCTCATCGCCAACCGGAAAGTATATGCAATAATGACCCTTCGCCGGTGCGGGACTCTCATCGCCAACCGGGAAGTATATGCAATAATGACCCTTCACTAGCGCGGGACTCACATCGACAGCTGGAAAGTATATACCAGCTCACAACCAAAGTACAATACTAAGATTCTCAATGCAATACCAATAACAGAACATAATATAGAATATAGAATATAAATCCAAAGCTAAGGCGTAATGAGTACGCCTATCGGCAGCTACACATGTAAGGAACACGTGGTAGAAAATCCACGAGGCCAGGTGCCTCCAAAGAAATGGATATAAACACTTACCTTGTTACAAAGTTAGTACATCCACTCAATAACCGCTTGTCCTTTGGTTTCATTGCCAAACGATCCCACTCTATTCAATAAGCAGAAAAATATATCAAATTAGGCTAAAGGCTTCATTCCTCACATCTTAGGGCAATCCGGTTAAGAACCTGATACCCTATTCGCATACGCAATACGCAGGCCAGGCCTATATACAGGGTTTAAGGCCACATAACCAAACCCCAAATAAATTACATTTATAAGTTGCCCATAACTCACTGAGTACGAATATATAATCAATTTCATTATCGGGGTCCATTTGACCCTTTAAACTATCAATTTACGTCATTAGGGCGATGTCTAATATCCCTATTTTTACCGTAAAAATATATTCAAACATATGTAATAAACTCAAATAATATATTAGGATCATTACCTGAATATTTCAGGGTGAAAATTCTACTTTTCTCCGGCCCCATTTCTCATTTTCTGGCATTTTTTTCCTGCATATACTCTTTCTGTTTTCGGTTTCTGCTCTATTTCGTTTTCTGGAATTGTTACTCAAAAGCTATGGATATATCTTAGCTTTAGCCGACATAACTCATATCTTTCTTTTGTTTCTTTTGTCATTTTTTTTTTGTTTTCTTTTATTTTATTTTCTTTTCTTAACGAAAATTAAAACGGTGCCCTACGATATTCGAAATAATTCCAACTTTTGCATACAAGTTGTACAAAATATATGTAACATACTCTGTGAAGGCGGATCTCAAATCAGGCTCCCGAAACTCAAGATGCGAATTTAAATGAAAAGAAGTCAAATTATTTAACTTTCGGCATTTTGGCGGGAACTAGCCGAACAACATCGAAATTCACTTTCGAAAGTTTACAAAAATCACAAATAATCATACGAACCTAACGGCGCTTTTGAATTTCGAATCGGAGCTCATTCGGCAAAACCGAGCTCGAAAAATCTCTTTTTAATATTTATCGCCAATAAAAACTGAAACCTTCTTCCGATGCCTACCAAACGAGGTCTGATTTAGCTCAAATTTTAAAGACATGGCCTAATGGGCATTACGAATATTTTAAAATTATCGGCACGCCAATCGGACTCATCAACAACCAGGAACGTAAGATAACCAAAATATATAGGTATCCCGAACACATCAGCAATCAGAAATACATCCTGTTGCGGCGTGCAACCCGATCCATATATTCATCTTGTTGCGGCGTGCAACCCAATCCATATATTTATACCGTCGCGACGTGAATCCCGATCCTCGCAATCCAGAATATGAGCCAGAAATATATAGGCAAACTGAGATATGTCCCCGATATAATATACATACTGCATACATAAAACACAACACAGTACACACAATAGTCAGTATGCGGTGCAATGAGATGGGATGAATGCTGTACGATGCAATGCAGTCACATATACCTGAAACCTATCTCCGGCGCGGGACTCTCATCGTCTACCAGGAGATATATGCAATAATGACCCTTCACCGGTGCGGGACTCTCATCGCCAACCGGGAAGTCTATGCACTGATGAACTTTCACCAGCTCGGGACTCTCATCGATTACCGGGAAGTATATGCAATGATTACCCTTCACCGGTGCGGGACTCTCATCGCCAACCGGGAAGTGTATGCAATAATGACCCTTCACCGGTGCGGGATTCTCATCGCCAACCGGGAAGTATATGCAATGCTCAAAACCAGAGTGCAATGCTCATATGCACTACCAACAATAGGGCTTATCATATAATATACTATACAATGTAACTTCAAAGCTAAGGCGTAATGAATACGCCTATCGGCAGCTACACACGTAAAGAACACGTGGTAGAAAATCCATGAGGCCAAGTGCCTCCAAGGAAATGGATATAAACACTTACCTCTCTCAAAAGTTTGCATTGCGAACAACAACCGCTTTATATTTTTGAATTCATTGCCAAACGATCCCACTGTGATCAATAAGCAGAAAAATATATCACATTAGGCTAAAGGCTTCATTCCTCACATCTTATGGCAATCCAGGTAGGAACCTGATACCCTATTCACATACGCAATACGCAGGCCAGGCCTATATACAGGGTTTAAGGCCACATAACCAAATCCCAAATAAATTACATTTATAAGTTGCCCATAATTCACTGAGCGCGAATACATAATCAATTTCATTATCGGGGTCCATTTGACCCTTTAAACTATCAATTTACGTCATTAGGGCGATGTCTAATATTCCTATTTTTACCGCAAAAATATATTTAAACACACGTAATAAACTCAAATACTATATTAGGATCATTACCTGAATGTTCCAGGGTGAAAATTCTACTTTTCTCCGGCCCCTTTTCTCATTTTCTGGCATTTTTCCACTGTGTATTTTATGTTTCTCGCGTTTCTCCATTTCTGTTCGATTCTCCTGTATATGCATATAACTGCCTAGGTCCTTAGCTTTGCTAAGGACCACCGCCCATTTGTTCCTATCTTTCTTTTTCCTTTTTGTCTTTTTCCTTTTATTTTTTTTTGTTTTCTTTTATTTTATTTTCTTTTCTTAACAAAAATTAAAACGGTGTCCTACGATATTCGAAATAATCCCCACTTTTGCATAGAAGTTGTACAAAATATATGTAACATACTCGCGAAGGCGGATCTCAAATCAGACTCCCGAAACTCAAGAAGCGAATTTAAATGAAAAGAAGTCAAATTACTTAACTTTCGGCATTTTAGCGGAAACTAGCCGAACAACATCGAAATTCACTTTCGAAAGTTCACAAAAGTCATAAATAATCATACGAACCTAACGGTGCTTTTGAATTTCGAATCGGAGCTCATTCGGCAAAACCGAGCTCGAAAAATCTCTTTTTAATATTTATCGCCAATAAAAACTGAAACCTTCTTCCGATGCCTACCAAACGAGGTCTGATTTAGCTCAAATTTTACAGACATGGCCTAATGGACATTACGAATATTTTAAAATTATCGGCACGCCAATCGGAGTCCTAACTTCCGAAACGACTGACCGAGGTCGTTTCATTCTCCTCCACTTAAACTCTCGTTCGTCCTCAACGAGCCTAAGTCTAAAGCAAGATTCACGCAGATAACAAGAGAACTTGCACAACCTTCATGAGCTACTCACTGGCATTATCTTCTTTATTACAGGATCAGAATCATAACACGCATATCGTACATTTGGAATAAAATATATCTGGATAATATGATAATACCATTGCCTAGCTTATTTTGACTAAACTGACCCTTCCTCGATCACGAGAGGAGAGTTTTATATTTTCGAAACAAAGATACACGAAACTTTGAATGGGTTAACATGATTCAGCCGATAATTACCTCTTCGATATACCTTTCGATATAGAACAGGTCGATGGAACTAAGAATTAGCTTACGCTTCAGCAACGCCTTAGAGATTTAATATTATGATTCGGTATCAATTGGATGAAGACTCCTCCACTTAATGCATAAACTCATACAACTAATTTGAATAGGAATAACCATCCTCGCACAGTCTGCTGGACTAAAGAAGATTTAGCTAAAAGCTGAACGTAGGCAGACTTAAGCTACCAACTACCCTTTCGAGTTGCCAAACAGCTGCAACTCTCAAGTTCACAACTCCATACCTTTGCCGTAAACACCACCGCCTGATGGATGGTACTTCAATTTAAAAATTTCGGCAGAGTTTCCCCTGAAACTGGATGATCCGCAAAAACAGAACCAGCACTATACTATACATGGGAATAGATACCCGGATAAACTGATATCCAAAACAATAATATGCTTACCCGGCTACAATAACACGTACTCTGGCTCAACATAGGGAACGTCACAAGCAGCTACCAATCGCCCAAGCTCACTAGTGACGGACGAAGAAGAAATGGAAATAGATCGAGGATAGAAATAATTAGAGCTTGAGGAAGTTCATCTTCTTATTTGCTTGACTACCAAAGCTAGACTACTTCCGCGTCAGGCGAGCCAAAAAAATCGCAATTGAAGAGATAGACATTAAATAAGCTTTATGGAAAAACATCCATACCAATTTTAACCTTCCAATAAGAAGGAAATTCTGACAATTTCCCATAACCCTTTTATAACCCAGATAAGCTCGTGGGATAACATGACTCTACAAACATCTTGAACCATGGAAGACACATAGATCAAATATTACTTACTAACTACTTTACACCGGAAGAAACGATAACACTTGCTGATGGTGACGAATTAGGATCTCATTATCCTACCAACACGGAATTCCAAGAAGAGAGGTATACTAATTTGATATAATAATAGAAGGTGGCACAACAAGATGCCAGGCAGACGATACCGACACTCACTCCTAAATCTCTCATATTTAGACCAAATAAATTAGTAGGGTCATCATAAATGCCAGGAATAAATCATATCAGAAGCTCACCCCTCTACCGCAACCGATTCTTAATAGAAACGACATCCAAGGAAACCATTGAAACATGATAAGACACACCATTTCCAGATCGATCAAAAGAATCAGATCTTACTCACATTTAAGAGAAGAAGAAATACGTGGGTGTACTACATCGGATACCTCAACATCCTGTCAGACTGTAGTTCTTAGAACTGCCTCTGCGGCTGAGCCGAGCCGCTACCCTGATAATTACTTCTAGAAGAACCACTATCACAACGCTCTCGACCTCTATCGAATGAGGGCATATCTCGGGTTGATTAAGATCTATATGATATTCCCTGTGACTGTGCAGGTGTCTGAGGGCAAGAAGAATGACGACTGTCTACTTGCTGGAGTAAGGGAAAACTCCTCAAAGAATAACCAGACTCACAACAATGATAACAGGAAAACTCCTCAAAGGATAATCAGACTCACGACAATGATAACACCTTTTTGCTGAATATGGGAACTGGACAGATTCTTGATAGTTGCAAAGAGAAAGTTGAGTCTAATCTTGATGAACTACTAGCACACTCTAAGAATTACGTGACACAAGCTGAGATAACCTGGAAGGTGACCTCCCAACATAATGCATTAGGTATCAAGAGTATGTGACACCATTGCATCATACTGCATTCATCCCATTTCAACTGACACGACCCAGAATCCGGCTAGGCCGTGCGGGCACCCGACATCCTCCCCTAGACCCGTCGGGCGAACCCTTACCAATTAAATTAGGAAAATAAATATAATAATTCATAAATAAGGACAAGACTTTAAAAAAAAAACACAGAGATACTGATACCTCTAAGCTGTACAAAAGAAATTACAGCTAACTACCCAATATACTAGGTTTAGGGCTATCCAGACTAGACATCTAAGAGTACAAAAGAAGACAAATACCTTCTGAAGGGAGCTAAATGCAGCTGAAATAATAACCAATAAACCGGTGGCCATCCGGAATAAAAGCTGGCTCACCCTGACAGCTGAAGTCGTCTTCGCTCCTGAACAACGTGGCGAACTCAATCCTGGAGCGAACCTGCCGAAACGAAATAGATAGACAAGAAACAAACAACAAACAAGGGTGAGTCAAAAGGACTCAATAAGTGGGGAAAACTAGCCACCTCAAAGAATAGGATAGCTAGCCAGGGAGAAAAGAAACAGATAAACCCAATTCCTCTTATTTAAATTACAAAAAGGCAGAGCCAGATAATAACTAGAAACACGTATGAAACCTTAAACTCAGCCAGGAATACGAGCCAGAAACATATCAACAAATAAGCAATGCACGTATGAGCAGAACAGTAGCTATGTACCACAAGTCTACGCAATGGTATGAAAATGAAATGAAATGAGATGAAATGAAATGAAATGAAATCTGATGCAAAGGGTCACATGTGCCCGTCCTCCCATCTTGAAGCGGAATACTCCTGCATTCGAGGGGAATCCAATCTGATAACCAACTGGAGCGGAATACTCCTGCTCCTGGGGCGGAATACTCCTGCACCCGATATAATATAAACCAGAGGCGGAATACTCCTGCGCTCTCTTGGGGCTTCAGTAGCCCTAGCCTCAAGCTAGACTACTTTGTCTTAAACTACGGGCACATGTGACCCTTTGCATCAGATTTCATTTCATTTCATTTCATCTCATTTCATTTCATTTTCATACCATTGCGTAGACTTGTGGTACATAGCTACTGTTCTGCTCATACGTGCATTGCTTATTTGTTGATATGTTTCTGGCTCGTATTCCTGGCTGAGTTTAAGGTTTCATACGTGTTTCTAGTTATTATCTGGCTCTGCCTTTTTGTAATTTAAATAAGAGGAATTGGGTTTATCTGTTTCTTTTCTCCCTGGCAAGCTATCCTATTCTTTGAGGTGGCTAGTTTTCCCCACTTATTGAGTCCTTTTGACTCACCCTTGTTTGTTGTTTGTTTCTTGTCTATCTATTTCGTTTCGGCAGGTTCGCTCCAGGATTGAGTTCGCCACGTTGTTCAGGAGCGAAGACGACTTCAGCTGTCAGGGTGAGCCAGCTTTTATTCCGGATGGCCACCGGTTTATTGGTTATTATTTCAGCTGCATTTAGCTCCCTTCAGGAGGTATTTGTCTTCTTTTGTACTCTTAGATGTCTAGTCTGGATAGCCCTAAACCTAGTATATTGGGTAGTTAGCTGTAATTTCTTTTGTACAGCTTAGAGGTATCAGTATCTCTGTGTTTTTTTTAAAGTCTTGTCCTTATTTATGAATTATTATATTTATTTTCCTAATTTAATTGGTAAGGGTTCGCCCGACGGGTCTAGGGGAGGATGTCGGGTGCCCGCACGGCCTAGCCGGATTCTGGGTCGTGTTAGTTGGTATCAGAGCTCATTCGCCAACACCGAGCTCGAAAATCTCTTTTTAATATTTATCGATAATAAAAACTGAAACCTTCTTCCGATGCCTACCAAACGAGGTCTGATTTAGCTCAAATCTTACAGACAGGTCCTAATGGACATTACGAATATTTTAAAATTATCCGCACGCCAATCGGAGTCCTAACTTCCGAAACGATTGACCGAGGTCGTTTCATTCTCCTCCACTTAAACTCTCGTTCGTCCTCGAACGAGCCTAAGTGTAAAGAAAAATTCGCACGGATAACAAGAGAACTTGTACAAACTTCATGAGCTACTCCACGGGCATTATTTCCTGATTGCAGAATCAGAATTATAACACACACCCGAACTCTTTGAAATAAACATATTTGGATAATATCATAACGCCATTGCCCAACTTATTCTGACTAAGGTCATCCTTCCTCGATCATGAGAGGAGAGCTCTACATTTTTGAAACAAAGATACACGGAACTCTGGATGGATTAACATGATTCTGCAGACGAATCACCTCGTCGATATACCTTACGATATAAAACAGTAATTAAATTAGGAAAATAAATATAATTCAATTCATAAATAAGAACAAGACTTAAAAAAATACAGACATACTGATACCTTTAAGCTGTACAAAAGAAATTACAGCTGACTACCCAACATGCTAGGTTTAGGGCTATCCAGACTAGACATCTAAGAGTACAAAGAAGACAGATACTTCCTGAAGGGAGCAGAATGCAACTGAAATAATAAACAATAAACTGGTGGCCATCCGGAATAAAGCTGGCTCACCCTGACAGCAGAAGTCGTCTTCGCTCCTGAACAACGTGGCGAACTCAATCCTGGAGCGAACCTGCCGAAATGAAATAGATAGACAAGAAACAAACAACAAACAAAAGGACTCAATAAGTGGGGCAGACTAGCCACCTCAAAGAATAGGATAGCTAGCTAGGGAGAAGAAAAATAGATAAACTAAATCCATCTTATTTGAACTATAAACAGGCAAAGCCAAATAATAACTGAAAACACGTATGGAATCATACACAACCAGGGACATAAGGTAGACAGGACATATAGATATCTTGAACATGTCGACAATCAGAAATACACCCTGTTGCGGCGTGCAACCCGATCCATATATTCATACTGTTGCGGCGTACAACCCGATCCATATATTCATACTATCGCGGCGTGTGACCCGATCCATATATTTATACCGTTGCGGCGTGCAACCCGATCCATATGTTTATACTGTCGCGGCGTGCAACCCGATCCCCGCAACCCAGAATATGAGCCAGAAATATATAGATAAACTGAGATATGTCCACGACATAGTATACATACCGCATACATAAAACACAACACAATACACACCATAGTCAGTATGCGGTGCAATGAAATGGGATGAATGTGGTACTATGCAATGCAGCCACATATGCCTGGTACCTATCTCCGGCGCGGGACTCTCATCGTCTACCAGGAGATATATGCAGTAATGACCCTTCACCGGTTCGGGACTCTCATCGATTACCGGGAAGTATATGCAATAATGACCCTTCACCGGCTCGGGACTCTCATCGATTACCGGGAAGTATATGCAACGATGACCCTTCACTGGCTCGGGACTCTCATCGATTACCGGGAAGTATATGCAACGATGACCCTTCACCGGCTCGGGACTCTCATCGATTACCGGGAAGTATATGCAATAATGACCCTTCACCGGTGCGGGACTCTCATCGCCAACCGGGAAGTATATGCAAAAATGACCCTTCACCGGTGCGGGACTCTCATCGCCAACCGGGAAGTGTATGTAATGCTCAAAACCAGAGTGCAATGCTCATATGTTCAATGCAATACCAACGACAGGGTATAACATATAATATACAATGTAAATTCAAAGCTAAGGCGTAATGAGTACGCCTATCGGCAGCTACACACGTAAGAAAATACGTGGTAGAAAATCCACGAGGCCAGGTGCCTCCAAAGAAATGGATATAATCACTTATCCCTTCCAAAAGTTAGCATTGCTAATCAATAACCGCTTTTATCCTTTGGTTCCATTGCCAAATGATCGCACTGTGTTCAATAAGCAGAAAAATATATCACGTTAGGCTAAAGGCTTCATTCCTCACATCTTAGGGCAATTCAGGTAGGAACCTGATACCCTATTCGCATACGCAATACGCAGGCCAGACCTATGTACGGGGTTTATGGTCACATAACCAAACCCCAAATAAATTACATTTATATGTTGCCCATAACTCACTGAGTACAAATATATAATCAATTCCATTATCGGAGTCCATTTGACCCTTTAAACTATCAATTGAACTTATTAAAACGATGTCTAATTTTCCAAGTTTTACCGTCAAAACATATTCAAACACACGTAATAAACTCAAATAATATATTAGGATCATTACCTGAATGTTTTGGGATAAAATTCTACTATTTTTCCGGCTCTTTTCTCATTTTCTGGCATTTTTTTCCTCGTTGCTTCTCTGCTTTCCACTGTCGTTTTCTGTTTCTCATTGTTTCTCGTATCTTTCTGTTTTCCATATACTTATCTAACTTTGTCCTTAGCTTAAGCTAAGGACCACCGTTCCTATATTTCTTTTTCTTTTTTTTAAATTTTATGTTATTTTCTTTTCTTTTTCTTTACTTTATTTTCGCGACGAAAATTAAAACAGCACCCTATGATATTCGAAATAATTCCAACTTTTGCATACAAGTAGTACAAAATATATGTAACATACTCGCGAAGGCGGATCTCAAATCAGACTCCTGAAACTCAAGATGCGAATTTAAATGAAAAGAAGTCAAATTATTTAACTTTCGGTATTTTAGCGGAAACTAGCCGAACAACATCGAAATTCACTTTCGAAAGTTCACAAAGGTCATAAATAATCATACGAACCCAACGGCGCTTTCGGATTTCGAATCGGAGCTCATTCGGCAAAATCGAGCTCGAAAATCTCTTTTTAATATTTATTGCCAATAAAACTGAAACCTTCTTCCGATGCCTACCAAACGAGGTCTGATTTGGCTCAAATTTTACAGACAGTTCCTAATGGACATTATGAATATTTTAAAATTATCGGCATGCCAATCGGAGTCCTAACTTCCGAAACGACTGACCGAGGTCGTTTCATTGCCGGGAAGTAGATGCCAACTTACAGCCAGGGTACAATGCTCCGATTCTCATAAAAGCATCGTAGAGCCAAGGGAACCACAAAGCCCTGCTCCTTTTCCCATCGCGAGCTCGTACAGCTGGGACCTCCGTAACCAGATCGTCAGCATAATCAAAACTCTCGGGGCTTCGTCAGTGCTAAGTCACGTTATCCCCTGACCTTATCTGAATTATAAAAGGGTTTCTGGTAAATTGCTAGAGTTTCCTTCTTATTGGAAGGTTAAATTGATATGGGTGTTGCTCCATAGAGCTCATTTAATGTCTATTTCTTCAATTGCGATTCTTTGGGTAGCCTGACTCGGAAGTAGTCTAGCTTTGGTAGCCAAGCAAATAAGAAGATGAACTTCCTGAAGCTCTAATTATTTCTATCCTCGGTCCATTTCCATTTCTTCTTCGTCCGGCACTAGTAAGCTTAGGCGATCAGTAACCTATTGTGATGTTCCCTGTGTTGAGCCAGAGTGCATGTCAAGGTAACCGGGTAAGCATATTATTGTTTAGGTTGAAAATCAAGACAGTGGTGCTATCCAGATATTCTATCTGCGGATTTGTTATGTCATCCAGTTGTCTCATCTTGTTATCCGCTTAACATGTTTATGTTATCAGTTTATCTGGGTATCCATTCCCATGTATAGTATAGTGCTGGTTCTGTTTTTGTGGATCATCCAGTTTCAGGGGAAACTCTGCCGAAATTTTTATATAGAAGTACCATTCATCAGGCGGTGGTGTTTACGGCAAAGGTATGGAGTTGTGAACTCGAGAGTTGCAGCTAGTTGGCAACTCGAAAGGGTAGTTTGATAGTTTAGGTCTGCCTATGTTCAGCCTTTAGCTAAGTCTTCTTTAATCCAGCAGGTTGTGCGAGGATGACTATTTCTATTCAAATTAGTTGTATGAGTTTATGCTTTAAGTGGAGGAGTCTTCCTCCAATTGATACCGAATCATAATATCAAATCTCTAAGGCGTTGCTGAAGCGTAAGCTAATTCTTAGTTCCATCTACCTGTTCTATATCGAAAGGTATATCAAAGAGATAATTATCGGCTGAATCATGTTAACCCATTCAAAGTTCCGTGTATCTTTGTTTCGAAAATATATAACTCTCCTCTCGTGATCGAGGAAGGATCAGTATAGTCAGAATAAGCTGGGCAATGGCGTTATGATATTATCCAGCTATGTTTTTATCCAAGAGTTCAATATGTGTGTTATAACTCTGATTCTGTAATCAGGAAATAATGCCCGTGGAGTAGCTCATGAAGGTCATGCAAGTTCTCTTGTTATCTGCGTGAATCTTGCTTTAGACTTAGGCTCGTTCGAGGACGAACGAGAGTTTAAGTGGAGGAGAATGAAACGACCTCGGTCAGTCGTTTCGGAAGTTAGGACTCCGATTGGCATGCCGATAATTTTAAAATATTCATAATGTCCATTAGGACCTGTCTGTAAAATTTGAGCCAAATCAGACCTCGTTTGGTAGGCATCGGAAGAAGGTTTCAGTTTTATTGGCAATAAATATTAAAAAAAGATTTTCGAGCTCGGTTTTGCCGAATGAGCTCTGATTCGAAATCTGAAAGCGCCGTTGGGTTCGTATGATTATTTATGACCTTTGTGAACTTTCGAAAGTGAATTTCGATGTTGTTCGGCTAGTTTCCGCTAAAATACCGAAAGTTAAATAATTTGACTTCTTTTCATTTAAATTCGCATCTTGAGTTTCAGGAGTCTGATTTGAGATCCGCCTTCGCGAGTATGTTACATATATTTTGTACAACTTGTATGCAAAAGTTGGAATTATTTCGAATATCACAGGGTGCTGTTTTAATTTTCGTCGCGAAAATAAAGTAAAGGAAAAGAAAATAAAATAACATAAAATTAAAAAAAAAAAAGAAATATAGGAACGGTGGTCCTTAGCTTAAGCTAAGGACAAAGTTAGATAAGTATATGGAAAACAGAAAGATACGAGAAACAATGAGAAACAGAAAACGACAGTGGAAAGCAGAGAAACAACGAGGAAAAAAATGCCAGAAAATGAGAAAAGAGCCGGAAAAATAGTAGAATTTTATCCCAAAACATTCAGGTAATGATCCTAATATATTATTTGAGTTTATTACGTGTGTTTGAATATGTTTTGACGGTAAAACTTGGAAAATTAGACATCGTTTTAATAAGTTCAATTGATAGTTTAAAGGGTCAAATGGACTCCGATAATGGAATTGATTATATATTTGTACTCAGTGAGTTATGGGCAACATATAAATGTAATTTATTTGGGGTTTGGTTATGTGACCATAAACCCCGTACATAGGCCTGGCCTGCGTATTGCGTATGCGAATAGGGTATCAGGTTCCTACCTGAATTGCCCTAAGATGTGAGGAATGAAGCCTTTAGCCTAACGTGATATATTTTTCTGCTTATTGAACACAGTGCGATCATTTGGCAATGGAACCAAAGGATAAAAGCGGTTATTGATTAGCAATGCTAACTTTTGGAAGGGGTAAGTGATTATATCCATTTCTTTGGAGGCACCTGGCCTCGTGGATTTTCTACCACGTATTTTCTTACGTGTGTAGCTGCCGATAGGCGTACTCATTACGCCTTAGCTTTGAATTTACATTGTATATTATATGTTATACCCTGTCGTTGGTATTGCATTGAACATATGAGCATTGCACTCTGGTTTTGAGCATTACATACACTTCCCGGTTGGCGATGAGAGTCCCGCACCGGTGAAGGGTCATTATTGCATATACTTCCCGGTTGGCGATGAGAGTCCCGCACCGGTGAAGGGTCATTATTGCATATACTTCCCGGTAATCGATGAGAGTCCCGAGCCGGTGAAGGGTCATCATTGCATATACTTCCCGGTAATCGATGAGAGTCCCGAGCCGGTGAAGGGTCATTATTGCATATACTTTCCGGTAATCGATGAGAGTCCCGAGCCGGTGAAGGGTCATTACTGCATATATCTCCTGGTAGACGATGAGAGTCCCGCGCCGGAGATAGGTACCAGGCATATGTGGCTGCATTGCATAGTACCACATTCATCCCATTTCATTGCACCGCATACTGACTATGGTGTGTATTGTGTTGTGTTTTATGTATGCGGTATGTATACTATGTCGTGGACATATCTCAGTTTGTCTATATATTTCTGGCTCGTATTCTGGGTTGCGGGGATCGGGTTGCACGCCGCGACAGTATAAACATATGGATCGGGTTGCACGCCGCAACGGTATAAATATATGGATCGGGTCGCACGCCGCGATAGTATGAATATATGGATCGGGTTGCACGCCGCAACAGTATGAATATATGGATCAGGTTCCACGCCGCAACAGGGTGTATTTCTGATTGTCGACATGTTCAAGATATCTATATGTCCTGTCTACCTTATGTCCCTGGCTGTGTATGATTCCATACGTGTTTTCAGTTAATAAGCCTGTTTATAGTTCAAATAAGATGGATTTAGTTTATCTATTTTTCTTCTCCCTAGCTAGCTATCCTATTCTTTGAGGTGGCTAGTCTGCCCCACTTATTGAGTCCTTTTGACTCACCCTTGTTTGTTGTTTGTTTCTTATCTATCTATTTCATTTCGGCAGGTTCGCTCCAGGATTGAGTTCGCCACGTTGTTCAGGAGCGAAGACGACTTCAGCTGTCAGGGTGAGCCAGCTTTATTCCGGATGGCCACCAGTTTATTGTTTATTATTTCAGTTGCATTCTGCTCCCTTAAGGAGGTATCTGTCTTCTTTGTACTCTTAGATGTCTAGTCTGGATAGCCCTAAACCTAGCATGTTGGGTAGTCAGCTGTAATTTCTTTTGTACAGCTTAAAGGTATCAGTATGTCTGTATTTTTTTAAGTCTTGTTCTTATTTATGAATTGAATTATATTTATTTTCCTAATTTAATTGGTAAGGGTTCGCCCGATGTATGCGGTGCAATGAGATGGGATGAATGCGGCATGATGCAATGCAGTCACATACTCTTGATACCTATCTCCGGCGCGGGACTCTCATCGTCTACCAGGAGATATATGCAACAATGACCCTTCACCGGCTCGGGACTCTCATCGATTACCGGGAAGTATATGTAATGATGACCCTTCACCGGTGCGGGACTCTCATCGCCAACCGGGAAGTATATGCAATAATGACCCTTCACCGGCTCGGGACTCTCATCGATTACCGGGATGTATATGTAATGATGACCCTTCACCGGTGCGGGACTCTCATCGCCAACCGTGAAGTATATGCAATAATGACCCTTTGCCGGCACGGGACTCTCATCGCCAACGGGGAAGACTGACACGACCCGGAATCCGGTTAGGCCGTGCGGGCACCCGACATCCTCCCCTAGACCCGTCGGGCGAACCCTTACCAATGAAATCAGGAAAATAAATATAACAATTCACAATTAAGGACAAGACTTAAAACAAAAACACAGACATACTGATATCTTTAAGCTGTACAAAAGAAATTATAGCTACCTACCCAAAATACTAGGTTTAGGGTTATCCAGACTAGACATCTAAGAGTACTAAGAAGACAAATACCTCCTGAAGGGAGCAAAATGCAACTGAAATAATAACCAATAAACTGGTGGCCATCCGGAATAAATCTGGCTCACCCTGACAGTTGAAGTCGTCTTCGCTCCTTCACAACGCGGTGAACTCAATCCTGGAGCGAACCTGCCGAAACGAAATAGATAGACAAGAAACAAACAATAAACAAGGGTGAGTCAAAAGGACTCAATAAGTGGGGCAGACTAGCCACCTCAAAGAATAGGATAACTAGCCAGGGAGAAAAGAAGCAGATAAACAAAATTCGTTTTATTTAAATTATGAAAAGGCAGAGCCAGATAATAACTAGAAACACGTATGAAACCTTAAACTCAGCCAGGAATACGAGCTAGAAACATATCAACTAATAAGCAATGCACGTATGAGCAGAACAGTAGTTATGTACCACAAGTCTACGCAATGGTATGAAAATGAAATGAAATGAGATGAAATGAAATGAAATGAAATGAAATCTGATGCAAAGGGTCACATGTGCCCGTCCTCCCATCTCGAAGCGGAATACTCCTGCATTCGAGGGGAATCCAATCTGATAGCCAACTGGAGCGGAATACTCCTGCTCCTGGGGCGGAATACTCCTGCACCCGATATAATATGAACCAGCGGCGGAATACTCCTGCACTCTCTTGGGGCGGAATACTCCTGCACCCGATATAATACAATGGAGCGGAATACTCCTGACCCAGAATCCGGCTAGGCCGTGAGGGCACCCGACATCCTCCCCTAGACCCGTCGGGCGAACCCTTACCAATTAAATTAGGAAAATAAATATAATAATTCATAAATAAGGACAAGACTCTAAAAAAAACAAAGAGATACTGATACATTTAAGCTGTACAAAAGAAATTACAGCTGACTACCCAACATACTAGGTGTAGGGTTATCCAGACTAGACATCTAAGAGTACAAAGAAAACAGATACCTCCTGAAGGGAGCAAAATGCAACTGAAATAATAACCAATAAACTGGTGGCCATCCGGAATAAAAGCTGGCTCACCCTGACAGCTGACGTCGTCTTCGCTCCTTCACAACGTGGCGAACTCCATCCTGGAGCGAACCTGCCGAAACGAAATAGATAGACAAGAAACAAACAACAAAAAAGGGTGAGTCAAAAGGACTCAATAAGTGGGGCAGACTAGCCACCTCAAAGAATAGGATAGCTAGCCAGGGAGAAAAGAAACAGATAAACAAAATTCCTCTTATTTAAATTATGAAAAGGAATAATAACTAGAAACACGTATGGGATCACAAGTTCATTAAATCAAGGAACGTAAGATAGCCAGAACATATAGGTATCCCAAACATATCAACAGTCAGAAATACATCCTGTTGCGGCGTGCAACCCGATCCATATATTCATCCTGTTGCGGCGTGCAACCCGATCCATATATTCATACTGTCGCGGCGTGCAACCCTATCCATATATTTATACCGTTGCGGCGTGCAACCCGATCCCCGCAACTCAGAATACGAGCCAGAAATACGTAGGCAAACTGAAATATGTCCACTATATGGTATACATACCGCATACACAAAACACAGCATGATAGTCACACAATAGTCAGCACGCGGTGCAATGAAATGGGATGAATGCAGTATGATGCAATGGTGTCGCATGTGCCAAATAGATGGAGCGGACTCCTACCCTCAATATGATGCAATGGAGCGGAATCCTCCTACCCTCAATATGATGCAATGGAGCGGAATCCTCCTGCTCCGAGGGCGGAATCCTCCTACCCTCAATATGATGCAATGTGCATACGAATGCAACATGATGCAATAATAACCCATCACTAGCGCGGGACTCACATCGACAGCTGGAAAGTATATACCAGCTCACAACCAAAGTACAATACTCAGATTCTCAATGCAATACCAATAACAGAACATAATATAGAATATAGAATATAAATCCAAAGCTAAGGCGTAATGAGTACGCCTATCGGCAGCTACACATGTAAGGAACACGTGGTAGAAAATCCACGAGGCCAGGTGCCTCCAATGAAATGGATATAAACACTTACCTTGTTACAAAGTTAGTACATCCACTCAATAACCGCTTGTCCTTTGGTTTCATTGTCAAACGATCCCACTCTATTCAATAAGCAGAAAAATATATCAAATTAGGCTAAAGGCTTCATTCCTCACATCTTAGGGCAATCCGGTTAAGAACCTGATACCCTATTCGCATACGCAATACGCAGGCCAGGCCTATATACAGGGTTTAAGGCCACATAACCAAACCCCAAATAAATTACATTTATAAGTTGCCCATAACTCACTGAGTACGAATATATAATCAATTTCATTATCGGGGTCCATTTGACCCTTTAAACTATCAATTTACATCATTAGGGCGATGTCTAATATCCCTATTTTTACCGTAAAAATATATTCAAACATATGTAATAAAATCAAATAATATATTAGGATCATTACCTGAATATTTCAGGGTGAAAATTCTACTTTTCTCCGGCCCCATTTCTCATTTTCTGGCATTTTTTTCCTGCCTATACTCTTTCTGTTTTCGGTTTCTGCTCTATTTCGTTTTCTGGAATTGTTACTCAAAAGCTAAGGATATATCTTAGCTTTAGCCGACATAACTCATATCTTTCTTTTGTTTCTTTTTTCATTTTTTTTTTGTTTTATTTTATTTTATTTTCTTTTCTTAACGAAAATTAAAACGGTGCCCTACGATATTCGAAATAATTTCAACTTTTGCATACAAGTTGTACAAAATATATGTAACATACTCTGCGAAGGCAGATCTCAAATCAGGCTCCCGAAACTCAAGATGCGAATTTAAATGAAAAGAAGTCAAATTATTTAACTTTCGGCATTTTGGCGGGAACTAGCCGAACAACATCGAAATTCACTTTCGAAAGTTTACAAAAATCACAAATAATCATACGAACCTAACGGCGCTTTTGAATTTCGAATCGGAGCTCATTCGGCAAAACCGAGCTCGAAAAATCTCTTTTTAATATTTATCGCCAATAAAAACTGAAACCTTCTTCCGATGCCTATCAAACGAGGTCTGATTTAGCTCAAATTTTACAGACATGGCCTAATGGACATTACGAATATTTTAAAATTATCGGCACGCCAATCGGAGTCCTAACTTCCGAAACGACTGACCGAGGTCGTTTCAGCTACCAACTGCCCAAGCTTACTAGTGCTGGACGAAGAAGAAATAGAAATGGACCGAGGATAGAAATAATTAGAGCTTCAGGAAGCTCATCTTCTTATTTGCTTGGCTACCAAAGCTAGACTACTTACGAGTTAAGCTAGCCAAAGAATCGCAATCGAAAAAAATAAATATTAAATGAGCTTTATGGAACAACTTCCATGCCAATTTAACCTTCTCATAAGAAAAAAAAAACTCCAACAATTTATCGGTAAACTCTTTTATAACTGAGTGGAGCTCATAGAATAACATGACTTTACTAACATTTCGAACCAAGAGGAGACACATAGATCGAATATTACTTACTAACCACTTTACACCGGAAGAAACAATGACACTCTCTGATTGTGATGAACTAGAATCCCATCATCCAACCAACACGGAATCCGAAAAGAGAGGTAAACTAATTTGATATAATAATAGAAGGTGACACAACAAGATGCCAGGCAGACAATACCGACACTCACTCCCAAATCTCTCTTATTTAGACCAAATAAATTAGTAGGGTCATCATAAATGCCAGGAATAAATCATATCAGAAGCTCACCCCTCTACCGCAACCGATTCTTAATAGAAACGACATCCAAGGAAATCACTGAAACATGATAAGACACATCATTTCCAGATCAATCAAAAGAATCAAATCTTACTCACATTTAAGAAAAGAAGAAACACATGGGTATACTACATCAGATACCTCAACATCCTGCCAGACTGGTAGTTCTTAAAACTGCCTTTGCGGCTGAACTAAGCCGCTATACTGATATTACCTTCTGAAGAATAACTGCCACTACGCTCTCAACCTTTACTGGATCGTGGCATTTCTTTAGCTGATTGAGATCTAAATGAAATCCCTGCGACTGGGCAGGTGCCTGAGTGCAAGAAGAAGGACGACTGCCTACTTGCCGGAGTAAGGGAAAACTCCTCAAAGGATAACCAGACTCACGACAATAATAACAGGAAAACTCCTCAAAGGATAATCAGAGTCACGACAATAATAACACCTTTTCAGTGAAAATGGAAGCTGGACAGATTGTTAATAGTTATAAAGAGAAACTTGGTCTGATCTTGACGAACTACTGGCGCACTTTGAGAATCACGTGACACAAGCTGAGATAACTGGATGGTGACCTCCTAAAATAATCAGAACTCTTACCTCCAAATGAGGTACCATGTTGCCCACTAGGACCACGGGATCTCTTGCTCTCCCGCTCTAACTTATGGTATGCCTCGTACCTTCGAGCAATATTAACAACAACATCAAATGAAATCCCGACCTCAATCTCTTGAGCCATCTGGGATCTCAAGGAAAAGGAAAGGACACCAATAAATCTTTGAACATTCTCGGAAGGCTCATAGACTAGTTCTAGTGCATATCCAGCCATCCTAAAGAATTTAATCTCATATTCTGAAACCAACAGGCTAACCGACAGGCTACCCTATCTAATCTACTCAAACTGGCAACACTTTTCATCTCACTCGCTACTCGCAAGGAACTTTCCAAGAATCTAGAAGAAAACTCGAACCAAGTTAGCTAATAAGAGAGCGGTTCACCAATTCAAGGCTGGACCCCTGAAACTGGAAAGCAGAATAATCAACACCATACCGCTCGATATAATCAAGAGCCTGAAGGATATGCTGACATCATTTTATTTTATTCTAAAAAAAAATTATGAGGTTTATCTGATGCATTGCTTAAGAATATCGGAAGGTTCAATCGCGTAAAATAATGCAACCTCTTTGGGCACTCAGACCGAACTATTACCTCGGCTGGCTAACCAGCCAGAAAAATTGGTGGCGCAACACATACTGCCTCTGGAACATAATTTACTGGGCAACGTCAGGAACTGGAACAAGAGCTCTCTAAATCCGAACATCTGCATATGCGGCGACCTGATAAGCTGCCTAGCGAATAATAGGTTCTTGCGGTATCTACGTCACCAAGATTCTCGTAAAGCATCGTATAGAGCCAAGGGAACCACAAGGCCCTGCCCCTTGCCCATATCGAGCTGGCACAGCTGGGACCTCCGTAACTAGATCGTCAGCACGATCAAACACTCTCGGGGCTTGAGTAGCTCTAGCCCTATGCTAGACTACTTCGTCCTGAACTCCTACCGTTTGCTGATTTATTGCACGAGGGTTCACGATTACCACAAAGGAATTAACGAAAATACTTTTGCATCCTAGACCGACGCACGATCAGAAAAGAAGGAAGTGAAACTTCCTAAATGCCATCATAGCCTCTCGTAGATAAGTACGGACGTCTACGTACCCATCAACGAGACTCTACTAGACACTGTCTTAGTCGGGATAGACTCTAAACCGAGCTCTGATACCAACTGACACGATCCAAAATCCGGCTAGGCCATGCGGGCACCCGACATCCTCCCCTAGACCCATCGAGCGAACCCTTACCAATTAAATTAGGAAAATATATATAATTCAATTTATAAATAAGAACAATACTTAGAAAAAGCACAGACATACTGATACCTCTATGCTGTACAAAAGAAATTACAGCTGACTACCCAACATACTAGGTTTAGGGCTATCCAGACTAGACATCTAAGAGTACAAAAAAAGACAGATACCTCCTGGAGGGAGCAAAATGCAGCTGAAATAATAAACAATAAGCTGGTGGCCATCCGGAATAAAAGCTGGCTCACCCTGACAACTGAAGTCGTCTTCGCTCCTTCACAACGTGGCGAACTCGATCCTGGAGCGAACCTGCCGAAACGAAATAGATAGACAAAAACAAATAACAAATACGGGTGAGTCAAAAGGACTCAATAAGTGGGGAAGACTAGCCACCTCAAAGAATAGGATAGCTAGCCAGGGAGAAAAGAAACAGATAGACCAAATTCCTCTTATTTAAATTATAAAAATGCAGAGCCAGATAATAACCGGAAACACGTAAGAAACTATAAACTCAACCAAGGATGTGAGCCAGAAACATATCAATAAATAAGCAATGCATATATAAGCAGAACAGTAGTCATGTACCGCAAGTCTACACAATGGTATGAATTGAGATGACATGAAATGAAATAAAATGTGATGCAAAGGGTCACATGTGCCCGTAATCCCATCCTGAGGCAGAATACTCCTACATTTGAGGGGAATCCAATCTTATAATCAACTGGAGAGGAATACTCCTACTCCTGGGGCGGAATACTCCTGCATCCGATATAATATAAACCAGAGGCGGAATACTCCTACACTCTCCTGGGGCGGAATACTCCTGCACCCGATATAATGTAAACCATAGGCGGAATACTCCTGCACTCTCCTGGGGCGGAATACTCCTGCACCCGATATGATATGCAATGTAACGCATATGAATGACATATAATGCATATGAATGCAATATGATGCAATAATAACCCTTCACCGGCACGGGACTCTCATCGACAGCCGAGAAGTAGATGCCAACTCACAGCCAGAGTACAATGCTCAGATCCTCAATGTAATACCAACAACAGGACATAACATATAATATACAATGTAAATCCAAAGCTAAGGCGTAATGAGTACGCCTATCGGCAGCTACACACGTAAGGAACGCGTGGTAGAAAATCCACGATGCCAGGTGCCTCCAAAGAAAGGGATACAAACACTTACCTCTTCCAAAAGTTAGCATTTCTAATCAACAACCGCGTTATCCTTTAGTTTCATTGCCAAACGGTCCCACTCTATTCAATAAGCAGAAAAATATATCAAATTAGGCTAAAGGCTTCATTCCTCACATCTTAGGGCAATCCGGTTAGGAACCTGATACCCTATTCGCATACGCAATACGCAGGCCAGGCCTATGTACAGGGTTTATGGTCACATAACCAAACCCTTAATAAATTGCATTTATATGTTGCACATAACTCACTGAGTACGAATATGTAATCAATTCCATTATCGGGGTCCATTTGACCCTTTAAACTATTAATTGAACTTATTAAAACGATGTCTAATATTTCAAGTTTTACCGTTCAAATATATTCAAACACACGTAATAAACTCAAATAATACATTAAGATCATTACCTGAATGTTTCGGGGTGAAAATACTATCTTTTTCCGGCTCCTCTTCTCATTTTTTGGTATTTTCTTTCCTCACTGCGTTCTATGTTTCCTATTCTCTCTTGTTTCTGTATCGTTCTATTATATAGGCTAAGGAACCGCCTTAGTCATTTCCATTTTCTTTCTTTTCGTTTGTCTTTTCTCTTTTCTTTTTCCTTTTATTTTTTTTTCCAATTTCTTTTCTTTTCGAAAATTAAAACGGTACCCTATGATACTCGAAATAATTCCAACTTTTGCATACAAGTTATACAAAAAATATGTAACACACTTTCTAAGGCAGATCTCAAATCGGTCTCCCGAAACTCAATATGCAAATTAAATGGAAAAAAGTCAAATTATTGAACTCTCGGCATTTTAGCGAAAACTAGCCGAACGACCTCGAAATTCACTTTCAAAAGTTTACAAAAGTCACAAATAATCATACGAACCTAACGCGCTTTCGGATTTCGAATCGGAGCTCATTCGTCAAAACCGAGCTCGAAAATCTCTTTTTAATATTTATCGACAATAAAAACTGAAACCTTCTTCTGATGCCTACCAAACGAGATCTGATTTAGCTCAAATTTTACAGATAAGTCTCAATGGACCTTACGAATATTTTAAAATTATCGGCACACCAATCGGTTTCCTATCTTCCGAAACGACTAGCCGAGGTCGTTTAACACGACCCGGATTTCAGGTTAGGCCGTGCGGGCACGACTACCTCTCCTAGACCAGCTAGGCGAATCCTATCGACTGAATCCATTCAAATTATATAAAATTTACTTCAAAATAAAGTGAAATTTACCTAAAACGAAATATGATAGCCCAATGAGACATAATATATACAAGATATGCATACATACGAGTTGTATTAAGAAATACAACTAACTACCCACATATAGAGGTTCAATGAAATATCAAATCAATGTCACAACATATGATATACAATATAAACTCGAAGCTAAGGCATAGAAGTATGCCTATCGGTAGCTACACACGTAAGAAACACATGGTAGAATATCCACAAGACCATAGACCGTCAAAGAAATAGATACTATCACTTACCTAAGGTCCTAGGTCAGAATAACTATGGAACGATCTCCTTTCCTTCTTGATGCCTCTTAAAATAATCCTTTTCTGAGCCAAAGAAATATATTCGCACTTATAATTGCCCAAAGAAAGAGTAGTTAATCTTTGGACGATGAAAGAAGATAAATTACCAAAATACTCCCGGGTCTGGCTTAGCCAAAAACCCATAAACTATACATCTCCGGACTCATCATAATCTCACGAGTCCAATGGAATCATTAGTTTTTGTATTCAAATTTAATTTCACTAAATTTCTTAATTCATAAATTTTAGGGTCCTAACGTAATTTTTCAATTCCATTTCAAGATATTCTAGCGCAAGAATCATGAATTAACGAAACATATTAGCTTAGGATCGATGCCTGACGATTTTGGATGTATTTAGTATTTAAATTTATCTTAAACCAACATGACAAGTCTGGTTTTAAGAGTTAGAAAATAAAAGAGCTAAATAGATGCTTTTATACTGTAATAAGCAGCTTACTAGGCAGCGTTCGCAGCAGCACCAATTGTTGCTAGTTTTTGGGTCTAAACAGGACCTTACAAAGCTTGGAACAACCCTAAATTTTGCACACACATCATACAAGACCTGTGTGACATTTTCACAACAACGGAACTCGAATCGGATCTCCAGAACTCAAGATACGGCTCCCACAGAAAGAGGTTGATTTCTTAACTTTCAGAATTTTAGCGAAACTGATCGAATGACCTCGAAATTCTCTTCCGAAAGTTCCCACGGGTCATAAATAACCATACGAACCTAATACAACTTTCAGATTTTGAGTCGGAGCTCATTTACTCAAATCAAGCTTGAAGACCTCTTTTAAACCTTACCGACAACTGAAATAGAAATCTTCTCAAAACTCCTACAAAACTAGGTCCGAATCAGTTCAAATATTACATATAGATCCTAATGGATCTTATGGAACTTTTAAGACTATCGGTGCACAAATCGGAGTTCTAACTCCTTAAACAAATACCTAAGGTCGTTTCAGACGTTGTCATTAACTTGTCAAAAGATGCATTGGCAGAAGGAAAAAGAAAGTTTCTTAGGATGTATATATAATTGTATGCTATGAAAAGGTCTTTAAGGAGGGTTTGAGACCCTTTAAAGGGCTTGGTGGGACTTTTCTTAAAGGGAAGGCGTCTGGACAGTTGTTAGTTACATGTGGTCAAAACAACATGAACTACTTCGACTCTATAGCATGGGCAGTGATTGATAAAGAGACAAAGAGGACTTGGAGTTGGTTCTTGGGTTGCTACAATAGTCATTGGGCCTATAGGATGATCAAGGGATAACTTTTATGTCAGACATGCAAAAGGTATTTACTTATTACTCCCTTGATTTCAAAAAGGATGAACTTATTACTATTTGAAGGGTCAAACAAGATTATGTTTGACCACATGTCTTACAAATATTTTCTAACTATTTTGAATTGTTAACTATTGTGACTTATAGTATTTTTCATGCAGTTTCTAAAAATGTACTTTTTATTTAAAAAAGTTTAAAAGTTTGATGTGCAAATTCCTGTTGAAAATTAGTCAATTTGACCCTCGTACTCTGCAAAGATTCATTCTTTTTGAAATGGAAGGAGTATTGCATAACTATTTATTTGACTATTTATGGTAATTAATAATTGTTTGTACTTTGTAGGGATTACAAGTAGCAATGAAGGATGTACTACCAGAAGCACACCATAGGTTTTGTGTTAGACACATTGAGTCTAACTAGGGCAAAAGGTGGAAGTCTGATAAAATGATAAAGTACCTATGGTGTGCTTGGAGCACTTACGAGGAGGATTTTGATGATCAACTAGCAAAATTGGGGAAGATGAAAGAATATGCTGCAACTGACATGAATAGTTAACCCTCCTCCCCCACAACACTGGTGTAGAGCTTATTTTGATACTATGTGTAAGAACCAATGTGCGGATAACAATTTTACCGAATCATTTAATGCTTGGATAACTGAAGCTAGATGTAAGCCTATTATTAGGATGTTAGAGAGGATATTAGAATTAAACTTATGCTACAATTGAAAAAACATGAAGATTCTATTATGAAATGGCCTGGGGAGTTCAGTCCGCATCCTATGAAATTATATGGTGAGTATATGAAAATAGGTCAAGCATGTACGGTTAATTTTAATGGAGATAGAGGGTTTTAGGTGACTGAAAGGGGTAATACACACACTGTGAAATTGGGCGAGAATAATTGCACTTACAGGGCATGGGACCTAACTGGAATTCCATGCCCACATGCAATCAAAGCTCTCTTGTACAAAAGATTTGACCCTGTGACTGAAATAAACTGGTATCATAGAAAAGAAGCTTTTCTGCTCGCCTACAAGCACAATTTACAACCAGTTAGGGGAGAGAAATTCTGGAAAATTGACCCTTCACAAGCTATGGACCCACCTGAGTTGGTCAACACGGCTGGAAGGCCTAGAACCAAGAGAGTTAGGCAGAAAGATGAGGCTATTCTGAGGCAGTCTGCATAGCAGTATCTCGGAAAGGAAAAGCCATGACTTGCAGCAAGTGTGGAGAGGCAAGTCACAATACTAGGAGTTGTTTCAAGATCAGTTTTATTTGTTTAATTCAATTCTTAGTTTAACTACCTTAATTGACTTATTCATACTTCATTTATTGAACAACCAAGTAATGGAACCAAAAGGGAAAGGGAAAAAAGCCAAGGAGAATTTTAGTTGATGAACCAGTGCTGCCCCAAGTTGGAGAAGATATTATTTTATCAGGCCTTGTTGCTCCCAAACGCACACGCAAGTATACGTGGTCGACAAGTAATAAAGTGATAAGTAGAGTATCGTTCTCACGAGGACTATTCAGACTGAATTCTAGCAAACAATTTCCTAAGAACTATTCAGGGATCTTTTTCCAATGGTTGAGATTTTAGTAACTAAAGAACAATAATTAAAACTGTAAAAGTGGATTCAAACAATGGAGCAAAAATGGGTTGTTATCAGTAATAAGGAGACGGTCCAGGGTCAGAGTTACGAACAATCCAGTTGAGTTTTAATTTTGATCCCACTTCTCAAATCCCGGGTTACTAACTATCAGAGTAAATATACCCGTGAAAACCTTTCGATTCTTCACGGTCTATGCAGGCTACTCCAATCCCTATATATCTATGGGTTGAATCACGTGCACGCATTAACGAATTCTGTAATTAGTTAAACTAGGCGAGCAAGTATATGTCTATCCTACTCACAAATTGGTTCCCCGACGCCCTGGTTCAGAAACTAGTCCTACTCTTTCTTATTTGCGCAATTAAATTCCCTCTTTCGAGTTCAATCTAAAAACCATAGATAATGCGTAATAATCGGGCCCTGACGATTACACAAGTGAAATCAAGAAAGAATAAGTAACCCGTAATGGGATTCAATTAATGGGAATCAATCTTCAAACATCAACTTTCATGAAATACTCTAACCCTAGAACTAACAAACTATAGAATTAAAGAGAAGAATAAGAGAAAGAGAGGAAAAACTTGTGTAGAAGACATCTAGGGCTCCTCCCCTCTCCTCCAAACCTTGCTCCAAAGTCTGAACTCCCATCAAAAATTAAGTAAAATAGTATTTATAAGGTTTACAAAGGCCTGGTAATAAGTTAGACCTAAGCCTAGACGAAAGAGGAAGTAAAAATCTGCTCCAGGGGCGCTATAACGGGCGCCCCGCGCCCACGAACGCGCGACCTAGGACAGAATCCGTCGAAGTTTGCACGCTTTTGGGGCGCGGCGCGTTGGGAATCGCGCCAGGTAGTGGGGTGCGTTGGGGGGCGCGCCACGTGCCCTACAGTGCCAGGCCAATTTCCTGTTTTCTTGCTCCGCAGCTCGCTTCGTGTCGTGCCTTCGTGTGTTCAATCCAATCCTCAATCAAAATCCAATCTTTTCTTGCTCGATCATGCTCTTTAAAGCTCCAATTGCACTGCATAACAACCTACATGCACACATCATAAAATTAGTGCAAAACCACATTCATAAACTATAAAACGGGCGAATAAAAAGCTCAAACATGCGGAAATATTAAGGAAACATTGGCATAAAATGCCAAACATCACCACCCCACACTTGAACCTTTGCTCTCCCTCGAGCAAGTCACAACTAACTTCCCAACCTAGGTAAAACAGGTCTGCCTACGACTATGGTTGATACCGATCATTGAACAAATGCACACATGACCACTATGGATCCACAAACATGCCAACAATTCACCAATCTCAAAAATATGAGAACAACCACCCTAAAATAGCTCAAATGCACCAAACTCAACTTATTGCAACCATGCTCCCACAAAATCACACCTATCTACTCAACCAAGAAACCATTAACTTCACCTATTTCATGCAAACCATGTGCCCTCACCAATATGAAGCAAAAGAGTGCCCCCCAAAGATCACACACAACAATAAATATCATGAATAGAACGGGGGCAATAACAAATGAATTCACTCACTCTCATGAAAGTCTCACATGTCACACACAATGTACCATAGGCTTGCTCGTAGTGTAGGACTCCACTAATATAAGCTCACTCCAATCGGGATTAACTAGGACTTTAAAAATGTCGTAATGTAGGTTAAGGGGCAGGTAGGATACATATGGTAATAGTGACTACCTCCCTAAGCACTTTAATACATCACAATTATTTCAACATAATTCTCATCAAAGCCACCCAATCAACACTTCCACACACACACCTTCTCAACAAGTAGCATTTTTCTTTTAAGCACACACTAGCAAGGAATAGATATTCTTTTTCTTTTTATTTCTTTTCCACAATTTTTTTTTTCTTTTCTTTTCAACTTTGCTCTTTTTTTCCAATTTCATTATTTTCCAACCTTGCCAATGCTCATAAACAACTACTACACAATTCATTCAAATATTCCCCATCATTAGTTCCACTCAAAAACCTCCCAAAATCCAACCACAACTCAAAAATAATATCACAATATCAACTAAAGTGCTTAAGGAGTAAAGGGCCAAAAGAGAATAATTTAGAACAAATGGGTAGGCTCGGGGTGTGGGTGCCAACAAAAAGGTCAAAGAATTCACAACAATCAAGTCAAGGTGTATATGTAAGGGTAGGCAAATCAAAAGAAGGCCTGTATCATTTCCCGACTAGAGCAAACCTAGGATTTCGCTTTGCACACACCCGGGGCAAGTTCTAGACATTAATATGCAAACCTGGAGCAAACAAGAACATGCCTCATACACACATTGCACATGATCCACACAAAAAGGCTCCATCAACAACTCCCAATCAACCATCTAGAGTGCAACTTGTGGAAATTTAAGCACTAATGCACAAAGGTTCACAATAAAGTCAAGCAAGTGGACTCCAGCATCTCAAGGGGGTCATTCCAATTTTTTTTTTAGGCATGCATCACAATTTAAAACCCAAGGACACCACAAATAGCACATGCAACAAGTGCAAGTCCACCGGTATCAAACAAACCAAAGGCACCTAGCATTCTACCTATTTTTTTCGTCTAGGGCCACATATACTAACTATTCTAATCCTAAAAATAAAACTACCCGGTTCAAAGGTCTCCCCGTGGAAAAGAACCGAGGCCATAAGAAAAACCACGGGGTGGATGACATGTACCACTAATAAAAACTAAAAAAAGAAAATCTTTTTGCAATTTTTCATTGGTTTTCTAATTTTTTTTTTTTGTTTTCATATATTAAAGCAAGAAACAAATAAAAATAACGTCAAGTGACAAAAGAAAATCCTACGGTACATGCATCCCTAACCTCAATAAAAGGGTAGTTCCCCACCCCACACTTAAACTAAGCACTGTCCTCAGTGCTAAAAATAAGAAAGTGCAAGGATAAAGAAAACTTTCCTGAAGATTCTAGTCCTTGGTGCTAGCATCCTCCAAGCTTCCATATAGTATGAGGTACTCAGACTTCCCCCAACAGGTCATCACTATTAGGCAGGGGTGAGGACGCCCCACACTTAAAGTTGACATTACATGAACCTGCAATACAAAGAATCACCCAAAGTAATATACAACTATAAAAATAATAATAATAATAAATAAAAGTAAAGCAAGCAAATTGGGTTGCCTCCCAAGAAGCGCTTGATTTAACGTCGCGGCACGACGAAGACAACTTCATCACTTTTGTCTCCACCTTGAACTAATGAATTGAATCCCCAACTTTGCCTCAAGCTTACGACTATGGTATTGGGGTGGTGGCAAAAATATAAAAGGATCAGGTAACCATTGTCGCATTTTGCACTTCTTGGCCTTTACATGAGGGATGTCGTTTTGTCTCCTCGGCATCACAAACTTTAAAATATAAGCACCTTGTTCCTCCTCCTTTGGTTTCTTTATAGGCTCGGGCAGCTCAATTTTCATGTCACCATCCAAACACAATGTTGAAAAATGATTGGAATGAGGTCCAATGCGCTTCAATTCTAAAGTTGCATTACTTTCGACATCCTCACTTGCACAAACACTAGAGTCCTCAAATATGACGTTTTCTCTTTCCTCACTTGACTCTAATGTAATTTCCTCAACCTTGGCATCATCAACTAATATTGGGTCGAGTGGTAGGAATTCCACTTTTTGCTCCTCAAATTGGCTTCTAAGCTCTTCTATCTCAAATCTACTATTCACGACAACTGATAATTGGGCATTAGACACCTCAACCATATCACTCAAATTCTCCTCCAAGTCGTGAATAGTCAAGCCAAATTCGTCGATATCGTGCTTGAGCGCAACCCTTTCTTCCATAAATTGCCTCGTCATATTTGCAAGTTCACTCCTGAAATCCCCATAAGCTTCTAAGAGTTTAGCTTACTCCATTAGCCAAGTTTCGCTAACAACCTGCACTCTATCGCTCCTGTCAAACTCACAAACATCATTGGAATCATCACAAAAATTATTGGGGGAAGGAGCATGACACTTAGGACAATCATTCCACCGACCACCACACAATTTACAAAAATTCCAATCAAAGGTGGTAGAAAATTCACATAACCAGTCTCGCAGGATTGAAAGACTCGGACAATTTTCCCAAAAGTGATGTCCTCCACAAAGTAGACAAGAATCAATAAAATTTGAGCAACCATCAGTCGACCCACTTTCATTAAAAGATGCCATGTAAACTAGTAATACAATAATAAACTAAAAATAAAATAAAAAAAATTAAACCTGAATAGAAAATAATAAATTATTCAAAAAGAAAACAGTCAATTTAGTCCCCGGCAACGGCGCCAAAAACTTGTTGCTCCCAAACGCACACGCAAGTATATGTGGTCGACAAGTAATAAAGTGATAAGTAGAGTATCGTTCCCACGAGGACTATTCAGACTGAATTCTAGCAAACAATTTCCTAAGAACTATTCAGGGATCTTTTTCCAATGGTTGAGATTTTAGTAACTAAAGAACAATAATTAAAACGGTAAAAGTGGATTCAAACAATGGAGCAAAAATGGGTTGTTATCAGTAATAAGGAGACGGTCCAGGGTCAGAGTTACGAACAATCCAGTTGAGTTTTAATTTTGATCCCACTTCTCAAATCCCGGGTTTCTAACTAACAGAGTAAATATACTCATGAAAACCTTTCGATTCTTCACGGTCTATGCAGGCTACTCCAATCCCTATATATCTATGGGTTGAATCACGTGCACGTATTAACGAATTCTGTAATTAGTTAAACTAGGCGAGCAAGTATATGTCTATCCTACTCACAAATTGATTCTCCGATGCCCGGGTTCACAAACTAGTCCTACTCTTTCTTATTTGCGTAATTAAATTCCCTCTTTCGAGTTCAATCTAAAAACCATAGATAATGCGTAATAATCGGGCCCTGACGATAACACAAGTGAAATCAAGAAAGAATAAGTATCCCGTAATGGGATTCAATTAATGGGAATCAATCTTCAAACATCAACTTTCATGAAATACTCTAACCCTAGAACTAACAAACTATAGAATTAAAGAGAAGAATAAGAGAAAGAGAGAAAGAACTTGTGTAGAAGACATCTAGGGCTCCTCCCCTCTCCTCCAAACCTTGCTCCAAAGTCTGAACTCCCATCAAAAATTAAGTAAAAGAGTATTTATAAGGTTTACAAAGGCCTGGTAATAAGTTAGACCTAAGCCTAGACGAAATAGGAAGTAAAAATCCGCTCCAGGGGCGCTATAACGGGCGCCCCGCGCCCACGAACACGCGACCTAGGACAGAATCCGTCGAAGTTTGCACGCTTTTGGGGCGCGCCACATGCCCTACAGCGCCAGACCGATTTCCTGTTTTCTTGCTCCGCAGCTCGCTTCGTGTCGTGCCTTCGTGTGTTCAATCCAATCCTCAATCAAAATCCAGTCTTTTCTTGCTCGATCATGCTTCTTTAAAGCTCCAATTGCACTGCATAACAATCTACATGCACACGTCATAAAATTATTGCAAAACCACATTCATAAACTATAAAACGGGCGAATAAAAAGCTCAAACATGCGAAAATATTAAGGAAACATCATACCTACTCCTGTGTTTCATAGGCAGTCTTCAAGCAGTGCTCATGTGTTTCAAAGTCAGTCTTCAAGTAATGCACCAGTGTTTCAAAGTCAGACTTCAAGTAATGCGCCAATGTTTCAAAGTCAGACTTCAAGCAACGGCCCTATGTTTCAAAGCCAATCTTCAACCAGTGCTTTTATGTTTCAAAGTCAGTCTTCAAACACTACCCCTATGTTTCAAAGAAGTGACTCTATGTTTCAAAGTGGTGACTTAGATTTTGACTATCCAAGGTTTGACAGTGAACAAGACCTAGTTCTTAGGCCTAAAGATTTTTTTGAGACATTGACAGGGCTTTAGATGAGGCAGTAGTAACCTGTGCCAACTGGTAAAGGGCAATTGGATTTAGAGGTGATCGGTCAGGAATAAGTGAGCCAACAAAGCTATCTTACTCACCAAGAGGGTTGTCATGGAATGGGAAGGCTGTTGTGACTACAAATCAGTTGGAAGCTAGGACTCAACAAAGGAATGGCAAGCTCAAGCTTAGGAAGGGAAACTATAAGTTTGTGTAGTCGTCTAGAAGCTACAGTTTTTTGGTTGAATGGTTATTGTAATACTGCTAAGTGACAGTACTTTTTAGTTTTCGAAGTTAAGTTATAACTGCCAAGTGACAGTAATTACTAAGGCTGTCCACCGGCCCGATCCGGTCTGGTTCCGGCGCTCCTTCGCAGGTCCGGTGTAAAAGTAAAAAAAAAAAAACGTTAACGGTCCGGTCTAACGGTGAAAATGCACCAATGCCGTGTCGGAACCGGTACTGGCAAGGGGGAACCGGTCCGGTTCCGGTCCGACACGGTCCGGTACCGGTTCGGTTTCGTTTATTTTTTTTTTTTACTTAATTTTTTGATTCTTTGAAATATATTAAAAAATTATTGTAGACTAAATAAACAACACAAAACACACATTTTATTCAACAATACGAAAATACATTTAAGTTGGAAATACATAATTAAAAACTTAAGTGACATACTAGAAAATAAAGACTAGAAACTAGAAAAATACATAAATCTTCAATGACTCAATTGTCGCGCTCGCGCAGATATACTCCACCACCACGAGCTGCCCATTCGGGGATATGTTTGTTTTTCAAGTGAGTCCTAAACTTCCCTGTCCCTCCATGATTTGCTCTAGTTTGATAAATCCAAGTTCTCTTACAAAGAGTACACTGAGCAGTGCCAGTATCATGATTTTTCGTGATAAATTCCCAAATTTCGAATCTTCCAGTTCTTGGTTGGGAGGGACCTTCAACAGTAGCACCTTGACCTTGAGCTTGAATAGGAGTATTTGCAGCCATTTTGATAGAAAATTTAGAAAATAGCTTTTGATAGAAAATTTTAGAGAGAAATGAATAGAAAATATTGAATTGTGATTAATTTGATGAAATATGGGAGTATTTATAGGAAAAATAGGTTTTGGAGGGGAGGGGGGGGGGGGGAACTGTTGGGGGTGTTTATGGGGGTGGGGGAGGGAAAAATAGCCGTTTATGGCCGTTGCCAACGGCTATTTTTCAAAAGGGGGAGCTGAATATTTTTTCTTGGGCCGGTCCGGTCCGGCCCGGTTTGGACGATTTTTGTTTTTTTTTTTGTTATCTTTTTGTTTTTAATTTGAAAGTAGTTTTTGAATTTTTAATTAAGTATATGACTAAATAAAAAATAATAAAAACTTATAAATTGATAGCAAGGCCTATAACTTACTATTTTTTATGTAGTTATACTACTAGTATTAAGTATATAGTATTTTAGTATTTAGTATTTAAGTATTGAATTGCAAAAGTATAATTGAGAATATATAAAAGAATGATAACTTAATAGCAAGGCATAACACTTGTTATTTTTTTCAAAATAAATACTAAGTATTAAGTTAGTAGTATTTAGTATTTACTATTTTGTATTTAGTATTTACTATTTAAGTAAAGTATTGAATTGCAAAAAAGATACTCCCTCCGTTCCAAAAAGAGTGTCTACCTTTCCTTTTTTGTTTGTCCCAAAATGAGTGCCTCTTTCCTTTTATGACAACTCTTTAAATCGAAGATTTGTTTTGGTCCACAGGATTTAAAGACACTGGCCCACATTACACACACCTTTCATTTTACACCACAGGATTTAAAAGTCTTCATTTTTTTCTTAAACTCTGTGCCTAGTCAAACCCAGACACTCATTTTGGGACGGAGGGAGTATAAGTTATAACAAAGGATAATTGAGAATATATAAAAGAATGATAACTTAATAGCAAGACATAGCACTTAATAAAATACGCCTTAAAAATATCAGTTATTTCTCTCTTAATAAATGTTCCCGTGTGTGGTTCATCGACAGCGCTATATGCTAAATTTGTTTTTTGCATTACCAGTTAGGATCTATCCAATGACAAGTAAGTGTTAAATAGTCATACCCATTAATACCACGACCCAAATCAGTAGTAAGACAAACTCTACAATCAAAGTGATAAAATATATATCGTAAATATTGTCAATATTCATTTTTAAATTTTATAATATCACTTCTAACCGTAGTTTTTGGAAAACCTTGAAAAGATGGATTATATACGGTTTGAATATAAAGAACAAAACATTGACAAGAAGCAAATGTAAAAGGTAAGCACTCTACCGCAATCATTTTTGCCATTTGTTCCCTATCTTTCTTCTTATCATAATGCATAAGCCCCCCTCCCCCCCCCCCCCATCACTGGGTTAATTTCCTGTTGAACTCCACTACCTTGAGATGGAGCCATTCTGTTCCCTGATTGAGTTCCACCCGGCCTCTTTTCCCAATCATCCTTATGATGGTTTTCTAAGTGTGTTCTCAACTTCCCTGTCCCACCATGATGCTTGCCGGTTTCAAAATCCCAAACTTTTTTACAAAGATTACATTTAGCGGTCTGAGCCGAACATTTTTAGTCATAAATTTCCACACATCCGATCTTTCCGGTCGTACAGCTGGTTCTCTACTAAGAGGCATAGGTGGTAATTCAGATTCAGTTTCTTCAGGTTCACCATGAAATTGACTATTAGGTGTTTCATCATCTAAATTAACCCCTTCGGTATTTTCTTGATATCGTGCCTCTAACATATCATTATCTAGTGGTACCTCAAAATCTACATCATGATAAAATTGCGTGTCATCTTACTAAGTAAAATCATCTAGATGAGAAGGAGCGCTAGAACTACCAATTGGTCTTTTACCTAAAGAACGACTACGTCTATCATCCCCCCCTCGGTTAGTAGCACGTGATCTACGACCGCTACCCGTACGCCCAGTAATTGCTCTCCACACTCCAGACATTATTATAAGTAAAGCAAAAAAATAAATTACTAAAATATGCTAAAAACAATATTGTACAAAAATTAAAATAGATAATAAGAAGTAAAAATGAGTTTACTTGATGTCGCAAACTTAGAACGTAGAACTTAGAATTGAAAGTTGAAACTTGACCGGAACCGCACCGAACAATTTTCCACTTCAGTCCAAATATTTTTGTAATGCAATTTAGAACTTTAACCTTTTTTGCGAGAGCAATTTTGAATTATTTAGTAAATAGCCTTTGTTGAAATAAGAGAGATTGAGAGAGATTTAGAGAGAATATTAGAGAAATTGTGAATAAATTGATGAATATGGTGGTATTTATAGAAAAAATAGGTTGGGGGGTATGGGACGCCTAGGGGGTGGGGGAGCAAAAAAGGGCCGTTTTTGGCCGTTGGCCAACGGCTGTGGGTGAAAAGAGCCGTTGCCCAACGACTATTTTTGCACCAGCCCATCATCAATTGTTTTTATTTTTTCGGTCCAGTCCGGTCCGGTTCCGGTCTGGTCCAGACCGGTTCCGGTCCAAATTTATCCGGTTTGACCGGTTCAGAAAGGGGCTGACAGGTCGCAATACGGGCCGTTTCAATTTTTTTTAATTTGGCCGGTGCAAACCGGACCGCTGGACAGCCTTAGTAATTACATTAAGTATTTGGGGTGATTATAAGTGAACATGGATGGCCTATTGTTACCTAAGTGTGACAGTTTTTGAGGTTACAGTATGTCATCCATGTAAATGTGCTTTACAATTACTTCTTTTATGTTAATGTAATTTCCATTTCCAGGTTTATGTTCATGCTTTCTTCAATTATCATGTTCAGTTTTATGTCTAAACAATTGTTCATTTTATGTTCATGCTTTTCAGTTGAAGTAAACACAATCTTTTTTATATATATATATATATAAAATTCTAGGCTCAATTTGTAGTGGAAGTGAGTCAAGTCAGATCGAAACTGAATCTTCCGCCATAGAAGTGAGTCAACTTAGATCGAATTTGTAGTGAGATCGGTAAAAGAGAAAATTCATGGAACTGAATCTTCCACCATGGAAGGGGTTTTTAAAATGAGTTTGAAAGGGGAAAATCCATGGAATTGAATCTTCCGCCGTGGAAGGGGTTTGGAAAATGAATTTGAAAAACTTTGGGAGAGATTGGGCTGGGTGGGTAGTGTTGTAAGGGTGGTGTGGTTATATCTTATACAACCCAAGAAAAGGGAAAACACAGAATATTATTTTTTGAAAATTAAATGGTTGGAGAATCTCTTTGCTCTGATTTTTTTTGTATGGATTATGTTGGATTAGAGGCTAGGAAAAATATTACTATGTGTTGTAATTTGTATAATGTTACTATTTTTTTTAATAAAGGGTTGCAAATTTTATATTTGTGTAAATATCTCGATCTCTAAATGGTTATTACTAGGCCTGCTGGTGAAACACACTGTTGGCCCACTTTTGTTAAAAGACGAACCACGCCACGACTTTTTTTTGTGTTATTAAATAATAAGATAAAATTTCTCTTCTAACAGGCTCCTCTTCATTGAGTCTCTCCTTTACTATCGCGAGACGTTGCTCTGGCCTATGTTATATTCAAAGAAATAAAATCCTCTCGACTACAATTACGATAGTATATTTGAATTTTCTTTCACTAGTTTAATTTCATTTTTTAAATTCTTTATATTAGTTTTATTTATATAAATTTCAGTTTTATTGGAGATGCTTTTGTGAGTTTTGCAAAATATTGCATCATTTAACTTAAAAACTTATGTGCATCTGAATGTTTAAAAAAATATTTTTTTTATGTTCAAAATTTTGAACATCCTTCAAAAAAAGCTGGTTACGTCACTAGCTCAACATTTAATTTCTCCCTTTCTAAGCTCAAAATTTTTTTATTTTACTTTCTTGCGTTCTTATTTGTAAGTTGTAACTCCGCCTATGTGAGTTCACCCACATTCCGATTTCGATTCCAAAAAATGAGGGTTGTTGTAGGCTGACAATTAGCAGAAATTACCAATTGTGAATGTCATCATACACAACAAAAATATAGTCTCTTCCGGACGGGTTTGCTAATAGTCGCTATTGCTACATTTTTACAGCAGTCTGTAGTACTTTCTTAATTATTAGCAACGATTTTAATTTCTTTTGTGGATTGTACTACTTTCTTAGTTAGCGACAGTAAAGATGGAGTCTTTGCGGTATAAAGTTGTATCCTCACTGGTAATCAAAAGAAAAATTATGCTCTTTGTTAGCTTGGATAAGCTTGAAGTTTTGACTGATGACTAAGGAACAGATCCAAGGACATGTTCCTTTGAATCACTGCAGCTGAATAGATAATTCATGCAAAATCATTTAAGCTGAAATATTATTTATTATCCTAAGTCTAATGTTTATCTTGATAATTATGCAGGACTACACGAGATATGAAAAGATTGCATACGAGTGGATAAGGGCTAAAAGACTTCGGGTAACCTAGGGAAGAATTCAATTAGGACTCAAACTCGTGGAAGCTTTGGAGTTCTAATTGCTCCTGACTTCTTGGATTCCGAAGCTATAAAAACATGAGCATTTCAGCTATTGAAGCGTGCACAAATACAGAGAGAATCGAGCCATAGCATTAAATAGTCTTTATCTTATTTATGTAATCATTAAGCTACAGAGAACTAAGTAAGAACCTGTTCCTTAGATTGAGTCTTGTCAAAGTTCAGTCTTAGTTCAATTGTAGAAGGTACTATCGAGTTGTATCATCTTAATTCAAGTCGTAGACTTGAAGAAACTTCACTGATCGTGAAAGGGGTCACTAGAGGATTAAAGTTAGTCCTAGGTTAGTAAGAAGGTAGTCTTGTAACCAAGTGAGTCTTTTATATAGTGAAGTTGAAATCCTACTTGGAAGAGTAGGTCGTGGTTTTTTGATCCCTAGTTAACGGGGTTTTTCCACGCTAACATCGAGTGTTCATTTACTTACAGTTTTAATTTTGCATATATTAAAGTAAAGGAACACATTGAAGAAACTGGTCCTTAAAACAGTGAGTGGTGTGTCTTGGGAAATAACAATTGGTATCAGAGCGGGTTATCCATGAAAAGGCTAACCTAGGATTAGAATGAGTACATCACAAGAGAATGGTGAGGGTCGGTCTACTATTAGGGCACCTTTGTTCAATGGAAAATACTACTCATGGTGGAAGGAAAGGATGAGAGATCATCTTCAAGCCGATGACTATGAGCTGTGGGACATAGTTCCTGAAGGTCCCATGATTCCAATGAAGAAAGATGCTGATGGAAATGATGTTCCCAAAACCAGAAGGGAATGCAATGCTGAAGACTTAAGGCAATGGGAAAAGAATTCCAAAGCAAGGAAGTGGCTTGTCTGTGGACTCAGTCCTGATAAGTGCACTAGAATTAGAGGGTATACCACTGCAAAGATGATTTGGGATGCTCTACAGGTTGCTCATGAAGGAACAAGTCAGGTTAAGAGATCTAGAGGTACACTTCTTTTTGCTGAATATGAAAGTTTTAAAATGAAAGAAGGAGAATCAATTTCGGAAATGTACACTAGGTTTAATTCTATTTCATCTGAACTTATCTCTTTGGAAAGGGTTTAAACCATTGAAGATAGAGTTGAAAAAATTCTAACTAGAGTTCTTCCAGATTCTTGAGAGATTAAGGCTTGTGCCATCATAGAAAGCAAGGATCTTACCACTTCATCCTTAGATGAGTTTATAGGTAATTTGAAAACTTATGAACTAAGGAAAAATGTTAAGAACATAGGTGAACAAGTTAAAACTGAACCTAACCTAGCCTTAACTGCTGCTAATAAGCATGTTGATGATAAGGAACTGGTCCTTATAGCTAAAAGTGTCCAAAGATACTTAAATAAGAAAAAGGGAGTTAGTGGACAGGGTAGGTCTTCTAACATGAAACAGGATGGAGAATGCTTCAAGTGTGGAAGCATGCAGCAGTACACCAGCAAATGTCCAGTTATAGAAGGAGAATGGAGAAAAAGATATGTTGTGGAAAGAAGAAAGGCTAGGGAACAGGTCCGGAAGAAAAGTGGAAATCCCAAAGCAATGGTTGCTGGCTGGCAAGATAGTGAAGATGAACAATCTGATGATTATCAGGATGATAATCTTGCTCTAATGGCTCTTGGAGACACAGATAATGAAGAAAATGCTGAGGTATTTGTTTCTAAACTTAAAGAAGATGTGAAAAGCATGCCTAAAGAGAGATTAGTTAAAGTATTTCATACTGTGCTAAATGAGTTTAAATCTCTAAGGGATGGTAAAGATCAACTGCATGATGAAATTGAAAGTTTAGGAATATAATATAAAAAGGCAGTAATTAAAAATGACTCTCTGAAAAGGAAAATTAGCATGCTAGAGGAACAGGTCCTCACACTTGAATCACCTGTCCAGGAATTGGAAAATGAAGAATTAAAAGTTAAAACAGTTGAAAATGGTAAGGGTATTACTAATTCTCATCAGATCATTGCTGAAGAGAAATTGAAAGTCACAGTTGATGAACTGTGCAAGAAAGATGAAAAGATAAAATCTTTGGAAGAGGACTTAGTTAAGACAAAAATGGAGTTATGAAAAACTGTAAAATGGAACAAGTCCTCTGAAGCACTAGAATTGTTACAGGAAAATCATAGTAGTAACAGGAAGGGTATTGGATTCATGAAATCTCACTCTTCATCTAAATGGGATCTAAAGAGTAAGTATCTAACACTTCCTGAAAATTGGTTATGCACTCATTGTGGAAACACTGGCCACTTAAAAGGAAATTGCCAATCTCTGAAAATGGCTGCACAGAGGAACATGTCCTAAACCGGTTCAAAACTCTATGACGAAGAAAACTGTTCACACAAAGAAATCATTACCATTCTGGGCTAAGAGAGATCTGATTCATCCTTTTTCCCAAGGAAAAGAACCCAAACTAGTTTTGGGTTCTTTAAAATTAACCCCTAGTTTTCTTTTGCAGGCCAGAGTGAAGGAGAGGAACCACAAATGGTACATTGACAGTGGTTGCTCAAGGCATATGACAGGACATAAGAAACTGTTCCTTTCACTCTCAGCCTTTCAAGGAGGAAGTGTTCCCTTCGGTAATGGTAAGAAAGGGAAAATTATTGGCATTGAAAAGGTAGGTAGATCTGATTCACACAGTATAGACAATGTATTTCTAGTAGATGGGTTGAAGCGTTGCTTATTGAGTATATCTCAATTGTGTGACAAAGGTAATAATGTTAATTTCTCATCTACTGGGTGCACTGTGACTAACAAACTTCTGGAGAGATTATTTTGCAGGAAAATAGACATGGAAATATCTACAAGGTAGATCTACTGACATTATCTGATGGAAGCATGAGTTGTCTAAGTGTAGTGCAAAATGATCCCCTCTTATGGCACAAAAGGCTTGGCCATGCCAGTCTTTCACAATTGAACAAGCTTGTTTCCAAGGATTTGGTGATAGGTTTTCCTAACATCAAATTCAAGGATGAAAAGGTATGTGAAGCTTGTGCCAAAGGGAAGCAGGTAAAATCCTCTTTCAAACCAAGAAACCGGTAAGTACTACCAAACCTTTGGAATTGGTCCATATGACCAATGAGAACTATGAGCCGTGGAGGTAAGAAGTATGTTATGGTATTAGTTGATGATTACTCCAGATTTACATGGACTATATTTCTTACATCTAAGGAAGAAGCTTTTAATGCATTTTCAATATTTGCTAAGAAGGCTCAAAGGACTCTAGATAGTCACATTGTTGCCATTAGATCAGATCATGGAACTGAATTTGAAAATCATATATTTTTCAATTTTTGTAATGAAAATGGTGTTAATCACTTCTCCTCACCTAGGACTCCACAACAAAATGGTGTAGTTGAAAGGAAAAATAGGACCCTAGAGGAAATGGCTAGGACTATGCTAATATCTGGTAATCTTCCTCAAAGCTTTTGGGCTGAGGCTATTAACACTGCATGCTATATAATCAATAGATGTATGACAAGGCCACTGATAGAAAAGACATCATATGAGTTGCTTAAAGGAAGAAAACAAAATATTTCTCATCTTAGGACTTTTGGTTGCAAATGTTTCATACATAACAATGGAAATGAAGCCCTAGGAAAATTTGATCCTAGGAGTGATGAGGGAATCTTTGTTGGTTATTCTTCAAATAGTAAAGCTTATAGTCTTTAACAAGAAAACATTGAAAATTGAAGAAAGCATGCATGTTAAATTTGATGAAGCTGACAATTTGGCTCAAGAACAGGTACAGGAAGATAAAGAGATTGGTATGCTGAAACATGGTGAAATTTATTCACAAATGCAGACATTGGATGGGGATACTGTGAGAAGTGAACTGCAAGGAACTGTTCCTCAGGACAGAACTTAGAAGAGTAGCACAAAAACAAGGGGAACAAATGATGAATCCACCTACAAATTGGGAGTGCTACTCCTTGATGAACTGTTCCTCAGCAAGAGACTTCTGAAAATGGTTTGATACTCAAGCCTTATAAGTATCAAGGTTCACATCTTGTGGATCAGATTATCTCAGACAAGGCTGCCGGAATTCAAACTAGATCAGCAGTTAAAAATCACAATTTGTGTACCTTTAGTGCCTTTTTATCTCTTGTTGAACCCAAAAATGTGAAAGAAGCACTGAAGGATGCAGACTGGATCAATGCTATGCAGGAGGAGTTGAATCAATTCCAAAAAAGTCAAGTTTGGCGTCTGGAACCCAAGCCAAGGAACAGGTCCATTATAGAAAAAAAAAAGGGTATTCAAGAAAAAACTTGATGAGGATGGCATGGTAACCGAAATAAGGCTAGATTAGTTGTTCAGGGGTATAGTCAAGAGGAGGGCATTGACTATGATGATACTTTTGCTCCAGTTGCAAGATTGGAAATAATAAGACTTCTCATAGCCTTTGCTACATTCATGGAATTTACTCTACATCAAATGGATGTTAAGAGTGCATTTCTGAATGGTTACTTAAAGGAATAAGTTTATGTGAAGCAACCTCCAGATTTTGAGAATGAACAGTTCCTTGAGCATGTGTACAAGTTAGACAAGGCCTTGTATGGACTCAAGCAGACACCAAGAGCATGGTATGAACGTCTATCAAAATTCCTACTTCAGCATGGGTATAAAAGAGGTAAAATTGATAGCACACTGTTTTTGAAAGAAAAAGGTAAGCATCTCTTAATTGTTCAAATTTATGTAGATGATATAATCTTTGGTGCTACTTGTGAAAATTTAAGGAATTTGCAAATTTGATGGGAAGTGAGTTTGAGATGAGCATGATGGGTGAACTCAATTTCTTTTTGGGTTTACAAATTAAGCAAACCTCATATGGAACTATGATCCATCAATAAAAATATGTTAAGGAATTGCTTAAAAGGTTTGATATGGACAATGCTAAGAAAATTGATACACCTATTGCAATTGCCACAAAATTGGATCTTGATGAACATGGAATTTCAGTTGATCAAAAATTGTATAGAGGCATGATTGGTTCCTTACTTTATTTAACAGCTAGTAGACCTGATATTGTGTTTAGTGTTGGTTTGTGTGCTAGGTTTCAGTCATATCCTAAGGAATTTCATTTCAAAGCTGTTAAAAGAATATTGAGATACTTGAAAGGAACAGGTTCCTTGGAACTTTGGTATCCAAAAGGTGGTAATTTTAATCTTGTTGGATATACTGATGCTGACTATGCAGGTTTCCTTGTTGATAGAAAGAGTACCTCAGGTATGGCACATTTTCTTGGTGAGTGTTTGATTTCTGGGGAACCAAGAAACAAAATTCAGTGACACTTTCCACTGCTGAGGCTGAATATGTGGCAGCTGCCTCATGTTGTTCACAATTGTTATGGATTAAACAGCAATTACAAGATTTTGGTGTTGATGTAGAAACTGTTCCTATTTTTTATGATAACACTAGTGCTATAAACATGACAAAAAATCCAGTGCATCACAAAAGGACCAAACACAATGATATAAGACACCATTTCTTGAGAGACAATTATGAAAAGGGGTTGATCACTATATCATTTTGTCCTACTGAAAAGCAGATTGCTGACATCTTTTCAAAAGCATTAGGAAGAGATTATTTTGGAAGAAATAGGTTGGAATTAGGGATGATTAAATTCACCTAAATTCACCAATGCTTTACTTCAAAATTGGCTAGAAAATTGTACTTAAAATGAATTTTATCAAAGTCAATTTGAAATATTCAGTCCAGTCTCATACTTAATTGTATACTCTTGTGCCATGATTTCTTTTTAAAGTTGCTAAAATTTAATGATGTTACCCTTATGTTCTTAGAATTTCAGATTGAGCAAATTGATTAAATTGGGAAGGACACTGTTTTTGGTGACAAATTCAGGTATTTACTCTTTATTATTCATGTATATTAGAAGTTTGAGGCTATAGGTAATTTATATTAGAAGTTTGAGCCTATAGGTAACTTGAAATTAGGATAAATTCCACTAGGAATCCTAATCATATCCGGTATGTATAAGAGTCCCATCAGAGGAACCAGTTCCCAATCAAATCAGGTAACTTAAATCATAACGGCTCTTTTTCCGGGAGACTCCCAAGAGTCCTTTAACGGCTAAAATTCATTCAATGAGGTCATAGTATTCATTTTGCACTCAATCTCCACTACCTATCTCACTCTATATATACACTTCTACCTTCTCATTATTTTTCCACTTTGATCACAATTGAATTCTCAAAAATTTCAGAAAAAGTAGTGAAATATCTCTTGAAACGTATTCTTACAATGTCTCTCTCGCCTGAAAATTTCTCATCCCTTCCCACTTCTGATCAACAACAAATCCCCAACCCTCATTCACCCATGGACACCACAATACCAAACCCTGAAGTTCCTGAAAATAATCTTGAAGTTTTTCACCTTCCCCCTCAGGAACAGTTCCAGACCCCTCTACATTGTCCCCTTCATCCTCTACTACATTTAAAGGAGAGGCATAGTTTACCTGATACTGGGAGATAATCATAGCCCTGGACAAGTCCTCAACTTGTTTTGAAATCGACTCAGCAGTGGGAACTGGTCCTTCCCCCTAAATTTCTGGCTCAGGAACTTCAAGATTAACTGGCCCAGGTTCATGATTCATCTGATTAAGAGGGTTGTTACTGGAAAGAAAAAGCACTCATTGCCCTTTGGTTTTATCTTGACTGATTTGTTTGCCAAATTGGGAATTCCTTTGGAGGGGGTAATCAATGCTACTAAGAAGGAGACGTTTGGTTGTGCTACCCTGATCAGCTGTGATCTGCCTGTTCAAGCTGATACTCCACTGGCTGGTGCTGGCAAACAGCCTTTGAAAAACACGGTGAGGGCTCTGAGGCAACAAGTTGCCATACAAGCTGCTGAGATAGCTAGGTTGGAGGAAGAGAGGAACTACTGGAAGGCGGAGGCTACTAAAGCAAAGGAGACAAATGAGGGAATGCTCAAACAAATGTTTGAGTTGCTGCAGGACAAGTCTCAGAGACCTGGTCCTTCCACATCCTGAACACCTTAGCCATAAGCTATCTTTTGTCCAGTGAGATTTAGACTAGTTCTAGTACCTTAGCCTTTTCCTTTTCTAGTTTTTGAATAATTTAGTAGTACTTGCTTGTATCCCCTGGTTTAACTTTTTGTTAATGATGACTTATCTTCGATGGCTAAATCATTGTCTTGCAGTTGCTTTAATTTGAATTATGCTTGCATTTTGAGTTGCTTCAATGGTCATGAGCTGATTATTCTAACACTTGATATATTCTAATGTATGCAACCTTTTCAATGATGCCAAAAGGGGGAAGAGTAAGTTCTGATTTTGTGTGAAATTTATAACCTAATTGAAAATCTGATTCTTAATGATGAAATAATTTTCAACTTATGTTGCTTTTGAGTTCCAAGTTGTACTTCAGGAAATTAAGGACATGCAGCTACGCCTATGAGTTTGTCATCATCAAAAAGGGAGAAATATTAGCTTGGATAAGCTTGAAGTTTTGACTAATGACTAAGGAACAGATCCAAAGACATGTTCCTTTAAATCACTGCAGCTGAATAGATAATTCATGTAAAATCATTTAAGCTGAAATATTATTTACTATCCTAAGTCTAATGTTTATCTTGATAATTATGCAGGACTACACGAGATATGAAAAGATTGCATATGAGTGGATAAGGGCTAAAAGACTTCGGGTAACCTAGGGAAGAATTCAATTAGGACTCAAACTCTTGGAAGCTTTGGAGTTCTAATTGCTCAAGACTTCTTGGATTCTGAAGCTATAAAAACAGGAGCATTTCAGCTATTGAAGTGTGCACAAATTCAGAGAGAATCGAGCCATAGCATTGAAAGAGTCTTTATCTTATTTGTGTAATCATTAAGCTACAGGGAACTAAGTAAGAACCCGTTCCTTAGATTGAGTCTTGTCAAAACTCAGTCTTAGTTCAACTGTAGTAGGTACTATCGAGTTGTATCATCTTAATTCAAGTCGTAGACTTGAAGAAACTTCACTGATCGTGAAAGGGGTCACTAGAGGATTAGAGTTAGTCCTAGGTTAGTAAGAATATAGTCTGGTAACCAAGTGAGTCTTTTACATAGTGAAGTTGAAATCCTACTTGGAATAGTAGGTCGTGGTTTTTGATCCCTAGTTAACGGGGTTTTTCCACACTAACATCGAGTGTTCATTTACTTACAGTTTTAATTCCGCATATATTAAAGTAAAGGAACGCATTGAAGAAATTGGTCCTTAAAACAGTGAGTGGTGTGTATTGAGAAATAACACTCTTTATAAGAAAAAGCTCATTACCTCTTACTGAATCGTTTTCGCGAATCAAGATGGGTCTACCCAGTTCTTTGTTTGCGTAACGTTGTCGTGGGTTGTTGATACATGGGTATGGACCATGCAGATACAAAATGAATTCAAGTACAAATTGTGGGGCGTATCGACGAAAAAGAAATTGCACGTGTCGAATGGATCAGAGAAGGTAGGTTCCCCTACAAACGATTCGAGCTAAAATTGATTATTGCTCTTATACGGTTCGAACTATCTATGGAGTATTAGGCATCAAAATTTGGATATTTCTAGACGAAGAATAATTTTACTACTTGTCTTTCCGTTCTATCCAATGATTGAACAAAAAAAGATAAATTCATTTTTTTTGGTCAATCAACGGGAACATTTCTAACTCTTAATTCTATAAGGTTGAATAAAAAATTGATTGACCATTTGATATAATTGTTATGCTTAGTGTGTGACTCGTTGGTTTTTTCAGGGTTAGGATTAAAAAAGACCTGCCCACATAGTATGGACTAAAAACTATAGAACTAATAACCAGCCCATCACTTCACATTATCTGGATCTAAAGAACCAGTCAAGATATGATATATAGGTCATATCTTTGTAGCAAGTGAAATCTTCTGCATAAACAAAAAAGGAAATCTGATTCGAAGTTCTAAAGCAAAATAGACAAAAAAGATGTGGATAAATGGAAGGATGAGAGAAATAGAGATAAAGAATACCAATGATATAAAATTCCAATATGCAAGGTCTATGAGTAATCTCATAAAGGGCAGTGTAATAAAGCATCAATACGCATTCATACCATAATTAAATAAATCTTCTTCTAGAAATAGAACAAAAAATCAAGAGCTTCGAGCCAATAAAAATTGAGAAGATTGACTCAAGAATCAACTTCATTCTGAGCTCCATTGTAGAACTCGGACCTAACCAGTAAGTAAGAAGTGATGGGAACGACGGAACTTTTGAATGCAAAAGATTCTATTGAAAAAGGAATCTTAATTATTCGCTGGTCGGGATGGCGGAACGAACCAGAGATTAATTCATGTATTCTGAGATCTGAGAAGTCACGAGTTTACCCTACAAATGAAATAGGGATTGAAAGAGTAAATATTCGCCCGCGAAAACTTTTTTATTGCAAAATTTAAGACAATACAATAAAGGAAAAAATAAGGATTTGGTATAATAATACAATTTTTTTTGAATCATTTTATTCGCGAGGAGCTGGATGAGAAGAAACTCTCACGTCCGATTTGCTAATGAGTGTCTATGATCTCTAATTTGTAATCTTCCTTGGCTAAACACGCTTTTTGAAGCAACTGATGATGCTTGAATTGTTAAAATATCTCGTGGCGTTTTTGATAGAACTGAAAACTATGCTTGCTGATCCTTCCGAAATTGCAGTAGTTGATCACTTTGAAAATTCTCAATAGCCCAAGTCTGCTAGTGATATTGTCCACTTTGGGCCTAGGCCTGCACGGCTTTAAAAGAGTCACTAGGGTCTAAGGCATGCTTACCTAAATACCTAGAATCACTCTTGTGTTATGCCGATGTGGGATACTTAATCCTTAGTTGGGGTGTCACATACACCCCCTCTTGTGGACTCAGCGTCCTCGCTGAGGTTTTTCCCGCATACCCGGAATTCGGGTAGACTCATCATTGAACTATGTCCCCCATCGATAAGGCTGACACGGAGTGGCTCTGATACCATCTGTAATAGCCCAAGCCCGCTAGTGATACTGTCTGATTTGGGCCTAGGCCCGCACGGCTTTAAAACACGTCACTAGGATCTAAGGTATGCTTACTTAAATACCCAGGATCACTCCTTAACTGGGGTGTCATATTGAACCGGTTGAAGGTGGAACACTTGGAACAACATTATCAGCTGCACTCATTTACCTTTCATAAATCCGCTAGTAATCTGAAAATACATGTTAACAAGCTTCTTCTACACTTGCTGTTTTATCAATAGTAATTTTTAATGTTAGATAAATTTCTCTAATAAACATTTCAGTATTAAACTATTTAAAAAAGGGATGTAATACAGAAGCAATGTAATAAAGTAGTGGAATAGGAAAAAAAATTTAAACTTTTCAATCATTTGAGCAACGACATTTTCATAACCAGGCACTACTTTATATTCGTTAAGTAATTTTGCTATTCCAACCAAAAATACAAAATGATAGGAATTTGGATAATAATACCGAAAAATTCTTTAGTAGCAAGCAAAAAAATTTCTAAAAATATAAGAAGATAGAGGACAAGGTTTTAATCCCTTTCATTAAGGTGATACGCTACAGTCACATGACCATTAAACATATTAGTTATAGGCGAACTGTACTTGTAAGTAACAGACAAAGACTCATATACAGTGTTCCACCTAGTTGTAACTTCCTTTGGAACTTTTCTAGTGTTGAACCCCAAAAATTAACCCCGAAAGGCTAAGTTCCGGAATATCGACAGGATGGACTAACTCTTTTGGAGTTTTTGGAGTCGCCACCCAATTTAAGGAAAATAGGGAACCAAATTAACAAATGCGTGCAAAACTCCGTTTTTATAAAAAAGACGGTCTTTCTTTCAGAGATTCTAAAGGTAAGAGGTTTTATTAATTTCGGAAGAAGGTTTTTAAGGCACTTCCGAAATTTCGTAAAATACGGTTAATCCGACAGGTTTCTAAATCATTTGCAAAATATGCTTTTCTAGAAAATTTATCTAAAATAATTAATTGAAATAAAAACTTGTTTATGAAAACTATTTTAATTTGCACGCATTTTGCTAATTTGCCCCAGTTTGCAATAGATTAAATAACGACTTCAAAAATAAAAGGATAATGCACATAAAGTAAAGCAATATACCAGGCAATCAAATATTATTGACAAATAGAATAATTCATACATTTTATTTACATAAATGTCTAAGGAAAGGAATGCGAAGTTAAAGATAGAACCCGTGATATTGATCAACTCGCGGGAGCCTTGAATTTTCTAAATTTTCTAAGGTCTTATGTTGAATACTCGAGTCCGAATTCAAGCCAAACGACTCCAATGCAACGGACTATCCTCATTTGTAAGTTAGCCAAAAGCGTTCCCGAATCGTTCATGCAAAGATGTACCTCGCAATAAAAATGGGAATTAAACTGGATTAGTGCAATAAAAAAATGTAATAATTAATAAAATAACAATAATAAAGTAATAAAGTAATAATAATAATAATAATAATAATAATAATAATAATAATAATATTAGTAATAAAATATAATAATAGTAAAGGGGGGTTTGTTTTTGCAAAATTTAGGCTCAGATTTGTATGGCGCGTCATGTAGAGGCTCGGGATTTGGTACGGTTGCAAACACGGAGCCCGGGCCGTGTTGCCATGCCAAAGCACCAAACCCACTACTCTATTCGACTTGCTTTGCATTAATTTCATACTCTCATCATCGCCTTTTGCTTTAGGGACACGGGAACGGGACGGATCAAGTGTAGTATCGTGTTCAAAATCCGTCAATTCATTATCCGTCAATTCCTTGTGTAGGCCTCAATACGTAGTTATGTATTTTCATCGGCCATATCAGTGCTAACACCATATCATCCGAATAATAAAGTCCAGCAATAGTGAATGCCAACTGATAAATATCATCGAGGGCCAAGTGTAGCATTTCGTCCAGATCTGTCTCACTTAGACAAAGAAATAGCATCAGCCTTTTAATAAAGTTTGCTAAGTGACACCTCAAACAAGTAGCTGATAGCAAAATCAAATAAATTTAACAAAACATAAGGAGACCAAAACGCAGCAGTAACAGTATGCAAAATGAACGGCGAAAGGAGAAGATCGGCGGCAACAGCAAGCAGAACAATAGTTGAGCGTATGAAATCAACGCCAAAAGATAATCAAAATGGCATAGCCATAGATACACCAAATCAGTGAGCCGGAGGAGCAGGTCTCCGTCCCAACAACAACTAGAAAAATCGTCAACAACCAGCGGAGGAGGGGAGGAGCAACGCCGATCAGTGGCGTCACTGCTACTCCCCGCCACCAAGACTCTTTCCTTTCCCGTTTTATTTTCAGTTTCGAGAGCCAAAAAAAAAAAAATAACCACAGAGGAGCCGAGAGAAACAAAGCGAATGGCGATGGTGGTGGCTGGTTGTTCCCTTGTCCCGATCCCCTTTTCTTACTGGTATTAGGTGTGTGAATGTGTATGTATCTGTTCCGATCTGTTTGTGTAAATGGGTGTATGGGTTGTGGGTGATGGATGTGTGTTGAGAGAGGAGAGGGAAATTGTGAAGAAGATAGAATGAATAGTGAGTGTTGTTGTAAATGGGAGAGAGTGATAGATCTGATTTTTTTTTTTGGGTGGGAGAGATGAATAGTGAATGTTAAGGCTAGGGTTTTGGGACAAGAGAGTATATATAGGGGTGAGGGGTAGGGTTTTAGAATTGGGCTAGGAAAATGGGGAAATGCCTATTGCATAAATAAACTAAGACTTAAAATGAAGAACGATTGCGGCCTTTTTCGTAAAAATTACGAACTTAATTTATTAAAAAAAATTAGCCTTATTTTAAACATAATTAGACGTTAATTGAAAATTCCGGGACAAAATTGGGTGTCAACAGCTGCCCCTCTTTACCCGAAAAGGATGAAAGAGTTTTCAAGGTAAAGAAAGTTGACGTGAAACCCAATTTTGTCACGGTAAAGCCAAGACTCTGATTCCTGGGATCAAAATGCGAGGCTTATGGACATGGCCGAGCTGCGGTTTCCGAGTTGCCTACATATCCCGGGCTGAAAGAGAATCAGGCAATATGTAGTTCGACGCGATTTGAAAATCAAAGACGAGATAGTGACGACTACTCAAGTGCGAGAAAAGAGGCTTGTAATCACCCAAGTTATGAAAATGTGGTCGACGACACACCCATAAAGAGGGGTTTGCACGGACATAGCTTCCACTGCACCTCGATAACCGACCCATCTTGTCTTCAATCTCAAACCTCAGACTCAGGGTTAACAAGAGACTTACCTCTAGGGTGGATGGCTTATGCGGGTGCGATTCTTCAGGTCTTCATTGACGAGTCTAGCTCATATCAACGATTGCCCCGGTTCATCGCTAAGAAAAGCTCCATGTTATGCTCCAAACGCTGCTGCGGTGCTGCTAAAAATCCTGTAATAATCTCAACAAACGGTAAGCGTGCAACTGCTAATAAACTGTAATAATTGAAATAAGAAATAAATAAAGTGATAACAAAAATTGTAAATGCGGGTGGTGATATCATCGAAAGTTCTTCCTTCGATCAACTGACAAAGTACTCTGCCCGGAGAACCTCTAAGCTGATCTGTTAACCTGAAAAGTAAAACAAGACGTAATACAAAGAAAATTCGAAGGTATAATTTAAAGCAAGTGCAAAGCAATTTGAACAATCTTGACAAATCAACTGGCAAGCCGGTCGGGCACGCAGCAAGGAGGGTCTTGGGGTTGATTGTCTACAAATCAGCTGGTGATCCGGTCCGGCACAAAGCAAGGAGGGTCTCAGGGCTGACCTGTTAAACTAAAAGTAAAGCAAGTCATAATATAAAGCAAATGCGAAGGCATAATTTAAAGCAAGTGCAAAGCAATTTGAACATCTTGACAAATCAACTGGCAAGCCGGTCGGGCACTCAGCAAGGAGGGTCTTGGAATTGATTGTCGACAAATCAGCTGGTGATCCGGTCCGGCACAAAGCAAGGAGGGTCTCAGGGCTGACCTGTTATACTAAAAGTAAAGCAAGTCATAATATAAAGCAAGTGCAAAGGCATAATTGAAAGCAAGTGCAAAGGCATAATTGAAAGCAGGTGCAAGGCAATTTGAACATCTTGACAAATCAACTGGCAAGCTGGTCTGGCACGCAGCAAGGAGGGTCTTGGAATTGATTGTCTACAAATCAGCTGGTGATCCGGTCCGGCACAAAGCAAGGAGGGTCTCAGGGCTGACCTGTTATACTAAAAGTAAAGCAAGTCATAATATAAAGCAAGTGCAAAGGCATAATTGAAAGCAAGTGCAAAGGCATAATTGAAAGCAAGTGCAAGGCAATTTGAACATCTTGACAAATCAACTGGCAAGCCGGTCGGACACGCAGCAAGGAGGGTCTTGGAATTGATTGTCTACAAATCAGCTGGTGATCCGGTCCGGCACAAAGCAAGGAGGGTCTCAGGGCTGACCTGTTATACTAAAAGTAAAGCAAGTCATAATATAAAGCAAGTGCAAAGGCATAATTGAAAGCAAGTGCAAAGGCATAATTGAAAGCAGGTGCAAGGCAATTTGAACATCTTGACAAATCAACTGGCAAGCTGGTCTGGCACGCAGCAAGGAGGGTCTAAGAATTGATTGTCTACAAATCAGCTGGTGATCCGGTCCGGCACAAAGCAAGGAGGGTCTCAGGGCTGACCTGTTATACTAAAAGTAAAGCAAGTCATAATATAAAGCAAGTGCAAAGGCATAATTGAAAGCAAGTGCAAAGGCATAATTGAAAGCAAGTGCAAGGCAATTTGAACATCTTGACAAATCAACTGGCAAGCCGGTCGGGCACGCAGCAAGGAGGGTCTTGGAATTGATTGTCTACAAATCAGCTGGTGATCCGGTCCAGCACAAAGCAAGGAGGGTCTCAGGGCTGACCTGTTATACTAAAAGTAAAGCAAGTCATAATATAAAGCAAGTGCAAAGGCATAATTGAAAGCAAGTGCAAAGGCATAATTGAAAGCAAGTGCAAGGCAATTTGAACATCTTGACAAATCAACTGGCAAGCCGGTCGGGCACGCAGCAAGGAGGGTCTTGGAATTGATTGTCTACAAATTAGCTGGTGATCCGGTCCGGCACAAAGCAAGGAGGGTCTCAGGGCTGACCTGTTATACTAAAAGTAAAGCAAGTCATAATATAAAGCAAGTGCAAAGGCATAATTGAAAGCAAGTGCAAAGGCATAATTGAAAGCAAGTGCAAAGCAATTTAGAGTGAAATGTAAAGCAACGCCAAAGCGATTTAGCAAATCAACAGGCGTGAAACTCCAACAAGAGAGAAACCCCGCCTGGTGGTCAACCTGAAAGAGTAAAGCAAGGCGTTAATTTCAAAGCAAGTGTGAAGACATAATTTAAAATAAGTGCAAAGAAAAGCAGTGCGGGAATGTAGAGCAATGCAAGAGCCATTTGGCGAATCAATAGACGCGATAGTCCAACAAAAGGAATCCTCGTAGCTGACGGTCAACCTGAACGGATAAAGCAAGGCGTTAATTTTAAAGCAAGTGCGAAGGCGTAATTCAAAATAAGTGCAAAGCAAAGTAGTGCGGAAATGTAGTCAGTGCGATAGCCATTGATAAATCAATTGGCGAGACAATCCGGCAAGGATAGCCTTGTGCGGATTATCGCCTGAAACCAAGCGATGCCCTATTTGGCTTAGTTTTGAAAACTCAAAGCCTATTAGGAATGAAACCAAGCAAAGCCTATTAGGAATGAAAGTCATAGGGGTAGAAATGCCGCCTGTTCGGCAATAACTCATGACAAAGCATAATGCTTTAAGCCACGAAAAGGCAATGCGACACAATCTGCAAGGCGACTTTGAATGCGAGTTCAATAAATTGTTCATCCATAATGTGAATGATCCTTTCGTTGCAAGCTTTCATGTTCCTGCTCTCAAAGAAAAATTGTTAGTTTTGGGGCAGGAAGCGGAAGCGTTTGATTTGTGCAGACTTCATCCTGATCCTGCTGCTTCTTCGCTTCGTCTTCATTGGACTTGAATTTGCAAATTGCTTTCAGAAACTTGGCTCATGAACTCAAATAGCATAGATTTTGAAAAAGAGAGGCAAGATAAAATGTTTTAATGCAATATAGCGAGTGAACTAAGCACGCAAATGAAGTCAAAGATGCATTTCGAAAAATTTGCCTTGACTTAAACTTGTAACATATTTTAAAACAAACTGAACGTCCTTTGTCTTAGACTTTGCACTGTTTGCTTAACCAATTCCAAAATTCTTGCCAACTCATCTTTAATAACCAACGCCGCTTCTTGCAAAATTCTGCCCCAGTTATAATCTTCCGCATCCCTAACTCGTTTTGCAAAAATTGCCCCAGTTGTCCTTCTTGGGGGAGAATGAAAACTTAAATGCTAAAGGGTCGAGCTCGATGAGGGAGCCTACGTATCCCTCCTTGGGAATCAGACCGTGCGTAGTTCTGCATCACTGCTTCAACGCCATATACCAACAAATAAAAACTGCCCCAGTTGAAGTTCTAACAGATAGTGCGATATCCAAAGAGCGCAGACAATAACTTTCAGTGCATCATTTTCAAATTGTTCAGTTGTTTTACCATACGTTACAAGCAAAGCTTTGGCAAGTTTACTAATTTTAATTTTGAAACAGAAACAAATGCAAGCGTAAATAATATAATAAGGATGCGATTATTTCAACTTTCATGAATTCAAAATGAGTTGATTCAGATTAACATAAGCTTTAAAGTACAATGCAATTCAGGGCCTCAAACTGAATTAAAATTGAGAATAATGCTACTAAGTTCAATCGCCAAGTTCTTTCAAGCAATGCCGTTAGCTTCTGGTGCTGCATCATTCACGAGCCAGAGCATCTACCATCAATCAGATCTCGAATCCTTTACGTGGTGAATGGTCAGCCACTTCACCAATCCAACATTTGCTAAAGAGATAAACAAAACAAAAGAAACCTCAAGGGTAACTATGTTAGTTTGCATGTCATTCATAAGATTGCACACAAGCAAGCAACACCTAGTATTTAACGCATGTTGGGCAAATAAAGCAAGGCAAGCAATTAACATTTTAACACAACTCATGCTCTCTACAGCATCTGCACAAAATTCTAAACCCAAATGCCTAAAACCCGAAACAATCCGCCATAGCTTTTGCAAACATCCACGCTCCTCCAAGCACAACTCCCAATTATTCACAACATCCAATACCAGACTGCAAATCACGAAAGGCACCAATTGGCCTTTCAAAATAAAACCTCACTGGTCCTCGGCTTAAGACAAGCCTCTCAGCTTCCTAGGTTTTGCAAGGCTCACCGACCTTGTTCATAGGGCTCCTCACTGGTCCTCGGCTTTAATCAAGCCTCTCAGTTTCCTAGGTAGCCAAGACCGCACTGGTCTTCAAGGAGGGACCCCACTGGTCATCAAAGACACAGGGGCTTCGCTCTCCTAGTATGCGACAAGCATACTTCAATTTTACAAAGTTGCAGCTGGATAATCAACATAGGCCTGCACACACGCAAAGCCATTCACGAGAGGGACCCCACTGATCCTTTTAAGGACACCAGGGGCTTCGCCTCTTAGATCTCACTACACCAGGCCATCTCCAAAACACAAACCAACCAAATCTGCCGAACTCTCCCCCAAACTAAGGTGCATATGCATGCATGACCTAATCTCCTTCTAAGAGTGGGCTAACGGTTGAGGCTGAATCGACCTATGCGGGATAGACCTGACCTCACAACGCAGTAGAACTGGCCATGACAAAACCAGGCAATCTCAATATCCCGAACTAACTTTTGGTGACACGAAAGAAGTTTGAAAGAGTGAGGTAAGGGCAATGCCTTTCCTGCATAACTACCCGTCAAGCGGGTACCCCGTGATGAAATCGAGGAGGTGAAAGAGAATCGACAGGCTCCATGAGGGAGGAAATATGAACGGAATGCAGATTATGCACAAATTAATACAATACATGCTTTATAAGGCAAACCAAATAAACAGATATAATAAAGCAAATAATTTAGGCATGCTAGTTGCAAACAATTGGAAACCTTTATGGTCAAAACCTTTATTGCTCCCCAGCGGAGTCGCCATGCTGTTGAACCCCAAAAATTAACCCCGAAAGGCTAAGTTCCGGAATATCGACAGGATGGACTAACTCTTTTGGAGTTTTTGGAGTCGCCACCCAATTTAAGGAAAACAGGGAACCAAATTAACAAATGCGTGCAAAACTCCGTTTTTATAAAAAAGACGGTCTTTCTTTCAGAGATTCTAAAGGTAAGAGGTTTTATTAATTTCGGAAGAAGGTTTTTAAGGCACTTCCGAAATTCCGTAAAATACGGTTAATCCGACAGGTTTCCAAATCATTTGCAAAATATGCTTTTCTAGAAAATTTATCTAAAATAATTAATTGAAATAAAAACTTGTTTATGAAAACTATTTTAATTTGCACGCATTTTGCTAATTTGCCCCAGTTTGCAATAGATTAAATAACGACTTCAAAAATAAAAGGATAATGCACATAAAGTAAAGCAATATACCAGGCAATCAAATATTATTGACAAATAGAATAATTCATACATTTTATTTACATAAATGTCTAAGGAAAAGAATGCGAAGTTAAAGATAGAACCCGTGATATTGATCAACTCGCGGGAGCCTTGAATTTTCTAAATTTTCTAAGGTCTTATGTTGAATACTCGAGTCCGAATTCAAGCCAAACGACTCCAATGCAACGGACTATCCTCATTTGTAAGTTAGCCAAAAGCGTTCCCGAATCGTTCATGCAAAGATGTACCTCCCAATAAAAATGGGAATTAAACTGGATTAGTGCAATAAAAAAATGTAATAATTAATAAAATAACAATAATAAAATAATAATAATAATAATAATAATAATAATAATAATAATATTAGTAATAAAATATAATAATAGTAAAGGGAGGTTTGTTTTTGCAAAATTTAGGCTCAGATTTGTATGGCGCGTCATGTAGAGGCTCGGGATTTGGTACGGTTGCAAACACGGAGCCCGGGCCGTGTTGCCATGCCAAAGCACCAAACCCACTACTCTATTCGACTTGCTTTGCATTAATTTCATACTCTCATCATCGCCTTTTGCTTTAGGGACACGGGAACGGGACGGATCAAGTGTAGTATCGTGTTCAAAATCCGTCAATTCATTATCCGTCAATTCCTTGTGTAGGCCTCAATACGTAGTTATGTATTTTCATCGGCCATATCAGTGCTAACACCATATCATCCGAATAATAAAGTCCAGCAATAGTGAATGCCAACTGATAAATATCATCGAGGGCCAAGTGTAGCATTTCGTCCAGATCTGTCTCACTTAGACAAAGAAATAGCATCAGCCTTTTAATAAAGTTTGCTAAGTGACACCTCAAACAAGTAGCTGATAGCAAAATCAAATAAATTTAACAAAACATAAGGAGACCAAAACGCAGCAGTAACAGTATGCAAAATGAACGGCGAAAGGAGAAGATCGGCGGCAACAGCAAGTAGAACAATAGTTGAGCGTATGAAATCAACGCCAAAAGATAATCAAAATAGCATAGCCATAGATACACCAAATCAGTGAGCCGGAGGAGCAGGTCTCCGTCCCAACAACAACTAGAAAAATCGTCAACAACCAGCGGAGGAGGGGAGGAGCAACGCCGATCAGTGGCGTCACTGCTACTCCCCGCCACCAAGACTCTTTCCTTTCCTGTTTTATTTTCAGTTTCGAGAGCCAAAAAAAAAAAAAATAACCACAGAGGAGCCGAGAGAAACAAAGCGAATGGCGATGGTGGTGGCTGGTTGTTCCCTTGTCCCGATCCCCTTTTCTCACTGGTATTGGGTGTGAATGTGTATGTATCTGTTCCGATCTGTTTGTGTAAATGGGTGTATGGGTTGTGGGTGATGGATGTGTGTTGAGAGAGGAGAGGGAAATTGTGAAGAAGATAGAATGAATAGTGAGTGTTGTTGTGAATGGGAGAGAGTGATAGATCTGATTTTTTTTTGGGGTGGGAGAGGTGAATAGTGAATGTTAAGGCTAGGGTTTTGGGACAAGAGAGTATATATAGGGGTGAGGGGTAGGGTTTTAGAATTGGGCTAGGAAAATGGGGAAATGCCTATTGCATAAATAAACTAAGACTTAAAATGAAGAACGATTGCGGCCTTTTTCGTTAAAATTACGAACTTAATTTATTAAAAAAAATTAGCCTTATTTTAAACATAATTAGACGTTAATTGAAAATTCCGGGACAAAATTGGGTGTCAACATCTAGGATCCAAAGAAGCCCCCCAATCATTGGGTTAATTTTATGTTGAATTCCACTATCTTGATCTGGGGCCACTATATTCCCTACATGTATGCCACCCGACCTCATAGCCCATTCTGCCTTATGGTGCCCTTCTAAGGGTGTTTTCAACTTCTCTGTCCAACCATGGTGCTTTCCGGTTTTGAAATCCCAAATTGTTTTATAAAGATTACATTTAGCAGTCTAAGCATTAATATTTTTTGTTATAAATTGCCACACTTCAAATCTATCTGGTCGTCTTACTGGTTCTCTGGTAGGAGGCATGGGTGGCAATTCTGATTCAGTTTCTTTAGGTGGACCATGAAATTGGCTAGCAGGTGTTTCATCATCTAAATTTAATCCTAGTCCTTGTGCGCTACCAAAAGCTTGGATATTGTGTCTCTAACATTTCATTATCTAGTGGTTAATTAAAGTCATCAATATCATGATAAAATTGTGAGTCATATTCCTAGGTAAAATCATCTAGATGAGCAGGAGCACTAGAACTATCAGTTGGTCTTTTACCCAGAGTACGATCACGTCTATCATCCCCTCCCCCTCCCCCCACGGTTACCACGTGATCTATGGCCACTATCCGTACTCCAAGTAAGTGCTCTCCATACTCCAGACATTATAATTTAAGCAAAATAATAATATATGGCTATATGCTACAAATAATGTTACAAAAAATTAAAAAAGAGAATAAGAAGTAAGAACGAGTTTACTTGATGTCGCGTAAGAGGTGAAAGTTGAAACTTGATGTCGGTAATTGCATAGTTTCCACTTCACTCCGAACAAATTTTTAATGCAATTTAAACCCATTTTGCTAGCAATTTAGAACAATTTAGCAAATAGCCTTTGTTGAATATTAGAGAGATTGAGCGAGAATTAGAGAGAATATTAGAAATTGTGAATAAATTATTGAAATAATATGGTATTTATAGAAAAAAAAGATGGGGGAGGCTCAAATAGCAGCTTTTGGTCGTTGACCAATGGCTGTTGGTAAACATAGCCGTTGCCAACGGCTATATGCCAAGCAGATTTTTTAAATTTTTCTGGTCTGGTTCCGGTCCAAATTTATCCGGTCTGGTTGGTTTGACAAGGGGTGACAGGTCGAGGTCGGGCCATTAGCCAACTACGCCACAACGGTTCAGCCTACTCCGGACCGTTTTTCGATCCAGCACAGGTCCAGTCCAGCCCAATTCGGACCGTTAGATAGCCTTACATAAGGGAACTTCAGATGAAAGACATGGCCTAAATACTCAATCTAAGCTGAATTCAAAAATCCCATAAAACTTGAAACAACTTATTACAAAATGAACTTAGAGAAATGACCAGGGAAAAACAGGAAGTAGGAATGCAGGTATCCTCTCACCCTTTGTTAGCTTCAGGGGTTCAAAAATAAATTAAGACAAACTTAGGCCGGATAGAGAAGACTTTAAATTTCTTTTCAAACATAGCACCTCAACAACTTAAACATTTGTTCAAAGAGACCTATTAAGACTATTAAATGAGGTTAATTTAATTAAGAATGAACTAAACTGCAAATGAAGACTATACTCTTGAGGATGTTAGTACTAAACTCATAACAGAATCATGTACTACTCTTTCTTCTAACAAGCATGAACCCAGATTGAGAAAATCAACTACTATCATAGAAAGCTAAAGGAAAAATTTGGAAAACAAGAATCATTACCAGTGATCCTCTACACTTCCTTTTCCAGAACAAGTGAACAAAGATTCTTACATTATAACAAAAGAACAACTTCCCTTAACTGCCCCTTTCTTTAATCTAGTCTAATTTTAACATTTAAGCTTTTCCAAACAGTTATCTTTTAACACAATAGAAAATTTTCTTTCAGGTCCAGTTATCACCTTTTAAGTCATTCCATATTCTTAGAGCCCGTTTGGGTGAGCTTATTTTAAGCAACTTATAAGCCAAAAGTGGCTTATAAATCCTAACTTCTCACTTTTGGCTTCTTCTAAGCGCACAAAGACTTATAAGCCCATAAATTTTTGAGTTACCAAATATTTACTAAAGAACTTATAATCTTATAAGCCACTTTTAAGTTCACCCAAATGGGCTCTTAGTTATTAAGACAACTAGTTAAACCAACAATAATAAAGGAGGTTATTCAATATGTCCCTTATTCCATCAATTTGCAAACTGTTTAAGTCAATTTTAATGTGAAAAATAGTAAACACATAATTCTGCCTTAATTAATACATATTCTACCATCAAAGATTGAAAATTTAATCACTTTATGCCAAGCTTTGATTCCAGATCCAGATTATTTAAAGGAAAATATAAAAAGGTTTAACTAAATATATACTTGAATCGGCATCCAAATCTTCAAACGCCTTCAACAGAATTTAAAGTTTAAACTAAATAGAAAGCTTGATATGCACAGAACATTATAAAATTTATACTAAACGAGCAGAATCTTGTAATCATACAAAGAATGAAACCTGACCTCGAAAACTCGTGGAGCTAACTTAAAGATCATAATTTTTACACAACTAAGTTAAGTACATATTCAAATAAATAACCAGCAAAAAATAAAATGAGTATTACCTATTTCGACGCAGCCGCGGCGAGGGATCCGAAGTTTCGTACTCGAACAAGACGGGCGACGATAAATTTAAAGACGAAGAGCTTACGGTGCTGCTATTGTTCTATGCTTAAAACTACTACCAGAATCCCCAATTTCCTTAATTCATCCACGGCTGACCGAAAAGAAACTCCTTAGAAGGGTTTTTATACCTTGAATTTATAGGGTTTAAAGGAATGTAAAAATTGGAGAAAATGTCAAAATGAACCCTTACGTTCACAAATGGAAGGTTCATTCAAAAATTGAGAGGGAAAACTGAAATAAAACTGAGTACTCCTCAGTTTAAACAAAAATAGCTAAAATACAATGAAAAGGATAATGTTGGAGTCATCTTATTCGTTAACGAGGACAAGGTGTACGAAATCACTGATGGGGGGTTTGGATTTGTTGTCCGTACCTAGGAATTAGCTGGATTTTTTTCTAGATTGAATTTCGGGTTGATTTTTGAGGAATTTGGCGACGGGTCGACTAAAGAAATGGGTAGAGATTTTGAATACGGGTTTTCATCTGAGTTGGGATTAGAATTTTATGGGAAGGTGCACGAAAGGTCACTTTTACCACTGGTCTTTGGGCACAAGCTACTAATACCAAAATATTTAGTTTGTGGCCACTTTTACTTAAAGAGATAGAACTTCAGTCCAGATGCCGGATTGAAGTTCAGTCCTTAAAGATTGAACTTCAATCCAGGGCCATATGGACTGAAGTTCAGTCCAGTCCTTAAGATGGAACTTCACTTCATGGCCATATGGACTGAAGTTCCATCTTTAAGGACTGAACTTCAGTCCAGGGGCCGTATGGACTGAACTTCAGTCAATTATCAGAACTTAAGTCAATATTTATTTAGTAAAGGCCTAAAAGTGGCCTCTAGTGTAAGACCAAAGAAAATAGTTGCCTCAAACCAAATACCAGTGTCAAAAGTGGCTGCTGGGAGAAATTTTTACAGAATTTTATGTTCTATACCTGACTTGCACAGATGGGTCAGGTTCGAGGCTGTGTTGTACAATTTTAGCCTTCCTTATACAAAACTATTGATTTGGCTAATTAAATTGTAACATTAGCCCTTTCTGACAGACCTTTTAATTAAATACACTTTGTAACTTAACGTTAGCTTAAAATTCGGGACAAAATTGAGTGTCAATAGCTAGACATTCAAAAGATATGTGAAAATTACACTGATATAAAAAACGACAGACACATATGTTATTCTACCCTAGACATACACATACACATACACATACACAATCATACAACGACATACACATATATATAATACATATACACATACAAAAATAAAAATATACATATATATACAAAAAATACAAATATACACATACAAAAAAAAAAAGAGATCGACAAAGCACTAGCGGCGGCAGTAGATCTGACATGAGCAGCCATCGCCGCTGCAGTAGTAGAAACTAGAACAGCGGAGCAAGGGCAGCAGCAGCAGAGCACAATGCATCAACAGTGCTGCACACAGGCGGCCAACAACAACTTTTCTGATAGAGCAGCCACCAGAAAAAGGAAGGGGGAGCCGGACAGTAGGTGAGTGGAGGAGGAGAGAGAAAGAGCGAGAAAGAGATCAGGGTTAGGTGTTAGAGAGAGATGGAAATGGTATGGTTTGTAACAAACCTAAAAATATCGTTATGTTTCATAATTTTTTTAAAAGTATCGGTATAATGGATAATAAAGCTCCACAAAGTAACTATTAGAGTAAATTTTCTTTTCTTATACTCTCTCTGTTCCAATTTAAATGTCTACCTTTCCTTTTTAGTTTGTCCCAAATAGAGTGCCTCTTTCCATATTTGGTAACTCTTTAATTCTAATATTTATTTTGGAGCACAAGATTTAAAGGACTAGCCCACATTACACACAACTTTAATTTTAAACCACAGGATTTAAAAGTCATCCTTATTTTTTTAAACTTCACACCAAGTTAAACCCAGACACCCATTTTGGGACGGAGGAATATATTGCAAATTTATTCACAATTTACTAGCAATTTCAAGAGACAGTCGCAGTCAAAACAAATATACTGGCGGTTATGCTTACAAAACTGCCCCAATATAGTTTAAGAACACCCACTTAAGCTGCGGTTTTCAAACAGCTGGAATAATCTTCTACACCAGTCAAAACCGCCACTAAACACCTTTATAAACTGCTGATGTCGGGACATTTTTTTGTAGTGATCATACAAATAAATGGAGAAACACAGTGACGATTCATAGAGCTGATTGATGCGTGAGCATTTTGCTTACTTTAATATGCTTATACTTTTATCTTTGAATCCAAAAGTGACCAATCTATAGAGAAGTTTAATGAATTCTGTTTGGTTTCAGGTGTTAGATCCTACAAGGAAAGGAAGAAACCAAAAGAGCAAGAATATCCAAGAAAAGTGATCAAGTTCAACAAAGCTGCAGAAATAGTTAAGTGGCGGCCGCCCATTCTAGGGGTGACCGCGCCTTCTTTGGAGGTAAATACCTGCTGAGTATCCAATTGGGCAGATGAAAAGGATCCAACCTTTTGCAAGGAAGCTGAAGAACTGGAAGACTGGTGAAGATGCGACCGCCCATGCAATAGGCGGGTGCCCATTAGTCGTCGCAAGGAAAAGCTGTTGTGAAGAAGAGGAAACCACATGATGCAAGGCTATGCTGCCTTATATTGGAGAAGAAGAAAAGGCGGTCGACAAATTAAGGGCGGCCGCCCTCTCTTGCAACCCAGAAAAGGGCGCCAGCCCAAACACAAGAGGCGCCAGCCCTTTAGTCGATTCAGCACCAGAAATCAGCCTTTTTGGCAAAAGGGGTACAACCCAACCTGTGAAAGGAAATTTATAAATATTTCTAGCAAACACTATATATAACTAAAATTAGGTTTTTTCTGAACATCTTACACTTTACATAACTTGAAGGGCAAGAAAAGGACAAAATACCATTACCCTTTGGTCAAGCCTTCTTGTATTGTGAAGAATAACACCATTGTTTGTAAGAATCATTACTACTTTACTATTTCAATGCATATTTCATTACTATCAAATCTTGAATCATTGCGTAGTATGAGTAGCTAAATTATCCACTAGGGTGCTAATGAAACCCTAGTTTTGATTCCATTACAACAACTTGAGGTGTACAACTAAAGTTGAGCCCAATAAGTAGTAGATTTACACCGAGAGGATGAATCTAGGAATGGAAAGTATAGTGACGGGGTACGGGAGTAAGTGTCGCATTTGCCCCCGGTTAACGGGTTGAATACCGAGAGGGAGATACCTTACTAGGGACTAGTTTCTAGCGCTCAAAGAATCAACTCATAGTACTGGGAGGGCAAGAGTTGGTAGTCTCAATTCATCACTGAGAGGGTGAGCTGGGTATATGCGAGCAAGGTCCATTGGGTGACCTTGGTGTGAAGAAGCTTAGAACTACATCCATTTGGTTAGAGGGCTAGGGGGAAGTTAGTATCCTAGTATCTCTCTCATTATTAATTTTAGCTTTAAATGATCGTTCTTTAGCATAAGTTCAATTGCACCCAACTTTTAGGATTAACTCACTAATTCATTGAACTCGAGCAAATTCAACTACTTTAAGTCTCACGCTGGTCCCTATGTCCGATCCCTACAATTGATTAGGATAACTGTGAGCCCTCACCCTTAATCGAGTCGTGTAATAATTTTGCACCGTTGCCGAGGACTTCGATAGACCATTTAGTTGAATTAGTTTAAGTTCTTACTGTTAGTTACCTTAATCCGAGCACCTTTCACTTTTGGTTTTGGTTGTATTTGACTTTGTAGGTGTTTATTGAAAATGCCTCCAAGGTTAGCAAATCCACCTAATCAAGTGGGAGGTGGGGCTAACCCATAAGGAGATAACCCACCACCACCTCCTCCTCCACCGATCAATGAAAATGTGGAGGATGTTGGTGTTGATGACAATATTGAAATACTTGATGGAGAGCAAGTAGAAGTAGCACAGCTGAATGCTCAAGCTCAAGGAGGACCTAGAGCTAGAATAAATGCAAGAAGGGAGCAAGCCAATGATGATGGTTTTTGTGGAGCCATTGTACCTCCACCAGTTAGAGCCACTGCTAACTTCCAAATGCCATCGGCTGCTACCAACTTGATAATCGAGGGTTTTTTGGATGAGAAGAAGAAGAGGATCCTAACAAGCACCTCTAAACTTTTCTTGAAATTTGCACTCTTAACAAGCATTCTGGTGTAACCGATGAGGCATTTCGCCTTAGGCTTTCTCCATTCTCTCTAAAAGAAAAAGCTAGGGCTTGGTTAGATGGATGTCCAAAGATAAGTATTCACACTTGGGATGATGTTGTGAAAGTTTTTCTTGATGAGTATTTTCCACAGGGTAAATTTGTGGACTTGAGAGATGATATATATTATTAGCAACAACAAGTGGGTGAGCCATTGCATAAAGCATGAGATAGATTTCTAAGGCTCTTTCATTCTTGTACCGGTCATGGTTTTCCGGATAAAGTTTTATTGGAGACTTTCTATAGAGGTCTTGATGACAAAAACCAAACCACCATAAACCATGTTGCTCAAGGAGGCTTAATCGAGGGTATCTTTAAACAAGCAACCGACCTCATCAACAAGGTCACAAAGCAATTAAGAGCTTGGAAGTAAAGAGTAAGAAGGTCGGGTACATATGATCCCAACAATGATATTATGGCAAAAGCAATTGAATCTCAAGAAGAAAGAATGACTCAACTTGTTATAACGGTTGAGTTTCTTCCAAAGAACCAATTGAAGAAAAATCAAGAACCCGCAAATCAAGTGGATGCCGTTAATATTCCTCCTAAAGAAGTTCATCATGGTGCAAATTATTCTTATCAACCCTATTATATAGGTTATGCTCCACCGGGCTATGTTCCTATGGGGTTTGTGCCTCAAGGATAAGAAGGAAAAATGCCACCCCAAGGTGGCCAAGAGCAAGATGAGGAGGCCAATTATGTTAATGCTTATCAAGGCCAAAGGCCTCCATATAATCAACAAGGTTATCAAGCTCAAGGCCAATGGAAGCCTTACAATCAATGGGGAAACACTCATAAGTAGAATGGTACCAATCAAAGGAGAGAGCCAAATGACATTCAAAGAGGTTCCCATGAATCTCAACAAAGTTCAAGCAATCCAAAGGGTTCAAGGTTGGAAGGGTAGAGGATGACGCAGTAATCTTGAGTGATGAAATAGAAGATGGAGATGGAATGCAAAAGAGGTGGAGCCCCAAGTTGTCCAAGAACAAGAAATTCCTCTTGAAGAGGAAACTCCACTACCAAAATCCACTACTACCCAAAAATCCACCAAACAACCTCCACCAACAATGAAGCCATTCCTACCAAGACCACTATCCCAAAGCCCACTCCACCATTCCCTCAAAGAAATGAAAGAATGAAAAGAGCCTATCATGCCAAGAAAGTTTGGGAGAAGTTGCTTCTACTTCTATCAACTTACCTTTGGTTGATACCCTAGGGCAAATGCCGGATGTGGCAAAGTTTGTGAAAGATTTGGTAATAAAGAAGAGGTTTTCGAAATTTAAAACCATCAAGGTCACTCATCAATGTAGTGCGCTTATGTCTCATGTGATACCAATGAAGATGGAAGACCTCGGTGCATTCACTCTTGTACTATTGGGGGAAGACACTTTGAAAAAATATTATGTGATTTGGGGCAAGCATCAATCTTATGCCCTATACCGTTTACAAAACATTGGGAGGAAAAGAACTAGGACCAACCTCAATAAATCTTCAAATGGCCGATCGTTCTATGAAAAGGCCGATTGGGGTGGTTGATAATGTGTTTATTAAGGTAGATCCTTTTATCCTCCCGGCGAATTTTGTTATCTTGGATTGTGCCGTTGATTATGACGTGCCAATTATCCTTGGGAGACCATTTTTAGACATGGGAAGCGCATTGTGTGATGTGGAGAAGGGGGAGTTGACATTTAGATTCAATGGTGAGAAGGTGGTGTTTCATATTTGTAAGTCAATGAGGCAATTGTTTGAAGATGCATCGTGTTCTTATGTTGATATAGTCGTAGATGCATTGGTAGAAAAGGAGAGATTAACAAGGGAATTTGATGCTTTGGCATCCATGTTATGGAATATGGATGTTGATGATGAAGAAAGTGTCAAGCAATGCGTCTTAGCATTGGAAGGATTTGGTACTAAGCCCTATTCTCCAAAGAAACTCTCTTTTGATCTTGAGAACCGAAAGGTACCACCAATTAAACCCTCCATTGAAGAACCCCCCACTCTTGAACTCAAAGTTTTACCAAGTCACTTGAGATATGCCTACCTTGGTCCTAACTCCACTCTCCCCATAATTATTTCATCCCATTTGAACCAATCCCAAGAGGAAAAGTTCTTACAAGTTGTGAGAAAGAGAATTCGGACTATTGGTTGGACTCTAGCCGACATTAGAGGCATTGATCTGGGAGTGTACACACAAAAAATTATTCTTGAAAAAGGTAGCCTTTGGTTGAGCATCAAAGGTGGTTGAATCTGGCCATACAAGAAGTTGTCAAGAAGAAGATCATAAAGTGGTTGGATGCGGGTGTTGTAGAACCCTTATCCGATAGTGAATGGGTCTCACCGGTCCAATATGTGCCTAAGAAGGGAGGTATGATGGTTGTGCATAATGAGAAGGGTGAAGCTATTTCCACTAGGACCGTGTCCGGGTAGAGAGTTTGCATGGACTATCGCAAGCTCAAAAAAGCTACAAGAAAAGATCATTTTCCCCTTCCATTCATTGATCAAATGTTGGATAGGTTGTCGGGGAAAACTTATTATTATTTCCTTGATGGGTACTCCGGATACAACCAAATCTCTATTGAAGCGGAAGATCAAGAGAAAACAACCTTCACTTGTCCTTATGGGACATTTTCTTTCAAGAAGATGTCATTCGGTCTTTGTAATGCACCCGCCACATTCCAAAGGTGGATGCTTGCTTTATTCTATGATATGGTGGAAAACGTTTTGGAAGTGCTTATGGATGATCTTTTCGTGGTTGGTGATTTGTTTGATGATTGTTTACATAACCTAGATTTGGTACTTGAAAGATATGAAGAAACTAAGTTGGTGCTTAATTGGGAGAAATGCAACTTTTTTATGGAAGAAGTAGTTGTTTTGGGACATAAGGTGTCCAAGCAGGGAATAGAGGTGGATCAAGCCAAAATAGATGTAATTTCCAAGCTTACACCTCCCGCAACCATGAAGGGAGTGAGAAGTTTCCTTGGTCATGCGGGCTTCTATAGAAGGTTCTTCAAAGACTTCCCGAAAATTGTCCATTCCCTATACAAGTTGCTTGAAAAAGAGGCTAAATTTGTGTTTGATGATGATTTCCTCAAGGCATTTGAAGAATTGAGAAGAAGGCTTACTACCTCCTCCATCATTGTAAGTCCTAATCAGGAATTGCCTTTTGAATTGATGTGTGATGCAAGTGATGTGGCTCTTGGTGTCGTGTTGGGTCAAAGGATTGAAAAGATTTTTCACCCTATTTACTATGCTAGTAAAACCATGAATGGTGCCCAATCAAACTACATGGTCATCGAGAAAGAGTTCTTAGTGGTGGTGTTTGTATTTGAGAAATTTTGGGCCTATTCGATGGGGTCCAAGGTGGTTGTCCATACCGACCACTCGGCCATTCGTTATTTAATGAGCAAGAAGGACTCCAAACCACGCTTGATCCGGTGGATACCATTGCTTCAAGAGTTTGATGTTGAGGTGAAAGAAAGAAAAGGTACCGAAAATCAAGTGGCAGACCACTTGTCGAGATTAGAAAAAGGGGGGAGACCTCATGAAGATGGTGAAATTAATGATTGTTTCCCAAATTAGAGAGTACTTTCGGTAGACTTAGAGAAAATACCATGGTATGCGGAGATTGCCAATTTTCTGGTTTGTGGAGATTTGCCCGATGATTATTTGTACAATCAAAGGAAGAAGCTCATGAAGTATGTTCGTCATTATTATTGGGATGAACCTTATTTGTTTAGAATTTGTGCGGATGGGATGATTCAGAGATGTGTTCCGGATGTTGAGCAATGGAAGATTATAAATGGGTGTCATTCTTCATCATATGATGGGCATCATGGTGGCATTAGGACCGCCTCAAAGATCTTGGAATGTGGATTCTATTGGCCTACAATCTATAAGGATGCTCATGCATTTGTGAAAGGTTATGATAGATGCCAAAGAGCTGGGGGAGCATCAAGGAAACATGAAATGCCTCAAAATCCTATCATAGAAGTTAAATTGTTTGATGTATGGGGTATTGATTTCATGGGTCCATTCGTAAGCTCGGGTGGAATGAAGTATATTTTGGTGGCCCTTGACTATGTCTCCAAGTGGGTGGAAGCAGTAGCTCTACCAAACAATGAAGCAAGAAATGTCACGATGTTCTTTAAAAAGAGCATCTTCACTCCGTTTGGTACTCCTAGAGCCATAATTAGTGATGGTGGCTCTCATTTTTGCAAAAAGGCATTTGACTCGCTTCTTGAGAAGTATGGAGTCAAGCACAAAGTTGCAACTCCTTATCATCTATAGACTAGTGGACAAGTTGAAGTGTCTAATCGGGAAATCAAGAAAATATTGGCAACGACTGTGAAAGCAAATCGAAAGGATTGGGCTATGAAATTGGATGATGCACTTTGGGCTTATAGGACGGGTTACAGGAATCGAATAGGTATCTCTCCTTATAAATTGGAGTTTGGTAAGGCTTGTCATCTCCCGATTGAGCTTGAGTATAAGGCGTTATGGGCATTGAAAAAGTTGAATTTGGATTGGGAGTTAGCCTCCAAATCTAGAATGGATGCATTGAATGAGCTTGATGAAATGAGGTTCAACGTATATGAAAATGCCTTGTTGTACAATGAAAGAATGAAGATTGTGCATGATAAGAAGATATGGAATCGAAAATTCAAAGTGGGAGATCTTGTGTTGTTGATTAATTCCCATCTCCAATTGTTTTCGGGAAAGTTGAAGTCGAAATGGAGTGGCACGTTTAAAGTTGTTAGTGTTTCTCCATATGGTTCCCTTGATTTGAAAGGTGATGATGGAAGGAGTTTTAGAGTGAATGGGCACCGGGCGAAACATTATCTAGGAGTTATGGAAGGCACCATGATGGTGGCCTTGCCCTCATTGATTGATCCTTGAGCTAATGGGTCAACGTCGTGCCACAACATTAACTACGGCGCTTCTTAGGAGGCAACCCAAGGTTTTTAGCTAACTAGTTATTTTTTTGTAGGTGCCAAGGATGAGTTTCACCTGGATTGAAAAGGAGCAAAAATATGACCTTCCAGGTAACAGGGAGGCCGCACCTTGCTTGGATGGCCTCCCCTTGGTGAGTGATGGTAACTGAGGGAATGGAGATTTTTAGAGAGCCAAGAATATGCGATCGCCTATCAAAAAGGGCGACCTCCTATTTTTAAAGATTGAAAAAATTTCTAAGTATGAAATGTGAGGCTCTCTGGACTTTCCTCGCCCGTTTTGGCTGCACATGCAGTGTTATAGGCCCTTTTTGACACAGAGGCCGCCCCTTAATGAGGCGGTCGCCCCTTTTTGCTTGAGCCTAAATTTTTTGGCTAAGTGTCGAAAATAGAGCTCTCTGAAGTTTGAGCGCCCTTTCAGAGCGTACATGTAGTGTTAGTCGCCCTTTTCCTAAGTAGGATAGGTGGAAACCAACAGGCAGTCGCCCATGTGTTAGGCAACCGCGGGCGCCCTCTTTTGGAATTGTAACCGGCCCATCGGGGTATAAAAGGAACACTGGGGTGCCTCTTTACCCCTTTCACTATTTCATGTCTGAAAACCCTAACCGCTGGCAGCACCATTAATTTCGATCATCGAAAATTCTCACCTAACTCACTCAACAACAAATCACTCCCTCATCTTACTGCATTCTTCATCTGGTAAGCCTTTCAAATCATCCTTATTTTTCTTAAAAATTTCTTAGTCTAATTTGAAATTTTAGGAGTAGGATTTAGGATAGATTATAAACTTGAAAAATAAAAAAATATGACTTAGGATGGTTTGGGGAAGGGTGTACGAACCTGATAGTTTCCTTGTATTCTTCAAGATTGAGAGTGTTTTGACCATGAGAGAGAAACAAAGTGGGTAGTTGAGAGAGAAACAAAGTGGGTGTTGCTGACGAAGAAAGAGCTCTTGCCCTTTATTAGGCGACCGCCCTCTCTTCGTGTTTGGCACCTTGAACTACTGAAGGTTCAAGATCGTGCGGTCCTCCTTTTTGAATAGGCGACCGCCCTTTGAGTTTGCCCATGAGATGGAGGCCGTACCTTGCTTGTGTGGCTGCCCTTGTTGTCTCACATGACCATCTTTCTAAGGAGAGAGTGCCTTAGAACAGGCGGGTGCCTCTTCTAAAGGCAGACGACCTTTTTCTTGACCCAAAAATTTTTCTAAGTGTTGAAATAGAACCTCTCTAAAGTTTGGGCGCCCTTTGAGGTATCCCTGGTCGCCTCTTGTCTTCAAGAATTGAAAGCATTGCATTGGGAGGCCACCCTTGCTTGGGCGGCCGCCCTTCTGAACTTGCCAAAAATTTGGCTAAGTATGAAAATGCACCCTCTCTGAACTTTGGGCGTTCTTTGGGGCCTCCCTTGCAGTGTTCCTCACCCCTTGTCAAAGAAAAGGCCGCCCCTTGTAGAGGCGGTCGCCCTTTTGAAATGGTTGGAAATTTTTTAAGTATGGAAAAACAGGTCCTCTAGACTTTCTCCGCCCTTTGTCTCCGCCTTTGCAATGTTGGACGCCCTTTGTCTCAAACACTGAAAAATTTCTAATTGTTAGACCAAGAGGCGGTCGCTCTTTACACATACCCTTGCCCTTTCTCCATGTCTTCTGACACATAATTATGCTCTCGAAGAACATATTGATCATGCACTTGCTACCTTAAACTAACAATATCATTGAGTTGTTTTGCAGAGACATGCCTGTATGAGAAGAAATGGATCAAAGAGAGAGAAAAGAATCAGTCTCCATCTTCACTCTCCATCTCTTCTGAGGACACCTCTATGGAGTGGGTAGAATATGAGTCTACAAACCTACTCATCTGTGAAAGGGTGGTAGGAACTGACAGGCTAAAGAGATTAAGCCCAAAGTTTCGCCAAACATTCATAAACACTAGAAAGGCTAAGTTGTTCACAAAGAACCTGAGTGATGCTAATACTGATATGATCCTGGAGTTGTATGCTGAGTTAGAGAAGAGAACAGAACAAGAATGAAGAGTTTTGTGTAGGGACATTGGAGTAGAAATCTCAGGACGAGCCTTGAATGAGTATTTGGGACTTCCAAACTTCATCCCTAATGACCATATGGCAAAGCTAGCATTGGATGAGAAGATACAAAAAAAGTAGCCAGTTCCTATCATTGGTAGAAAGGAAAACCTAGCATGGGGGAGGGAAGGAGTGCCAATCACTTGGCCAGATCTGAATTTTTAAGCCAAAGGATGGTATTCCATCATGAGCTCTAGGGTCTTGCCAACCAAAGAAGCTTATTTCATAAGCTTAAGGAGGGTAGTTATGATTGGATGCATCATGATAGGAATCAAGGTAAACTTTGGAGCAGAAATGTTGAAGACAATGATGGAAGTAGCCAGATCTGATGGCTATGATTTTCCTTACCCCAACACCTTGACAACATACTTAATGGATGAAGGATGTGAAAATGTGGCTGATGACAACTATGCATTCCCTGAGAAATTTTTTAATATGTTTACTATTAAGGATGTGAACAATTCACTCCATCCCTCAGATCCTTCAGTACAGGCTGCCCCAGTTCAGACTAATACTGCTGCTCCTTCAGACATGCCCTCTACCTCTAGAGCACCTCATCCCCATATTCCACAAAATGTGCATATTGCCTTGACACAATTAACTCAAGAATTGGTTGGATTAGACAGGAAGATGGAAGAATTCAAAGTCTTTTTGCCTAGGATGCCACAGATGCAGCCATCACAAGCCCCTCAAGGAAACATGGCTATGGATCAAGTTTCCAAGCTTGCAAAGGCCGTGGAAGCAAACACAAGGGACATTGCAAGGAACAAGAATGAATTACAAAAGATGGACAAAGCAATCAAACTCATCGCAAAGACGCAAGTGAGCAATCAAACTCATGGCAAAGACGCAAGTGGACATGGAAAAGAAGCTCAATGAACTGTGCAAGGATAAAGGGATGGAGAGGAAAGCACCACAAGGTAAGAAAGATGTAACTAAATTGAAGAGAGACTTGGGTACTATGATGTACATTGCTTTTGATGAAGAGGATGACCCAAATTTGCTTCCTGAAGAAGTTCAAATTCAAATGGCTAGGCAAGCATCCATTGAAGAGATTGCCATAGCAAGGAGTGATAAGAAGAAATCAAAGGAAGAGCCTCTACGTGTTCATGTGGAAGGCAAAGAAAAAAGGATAGCTTGAAGTTGATCAGGGATTCCCCTTTCACCGCCCCCCCCCCCCTCTTGTGCTTATTTTGTGCTTACTTAGCATTCGGGGATAATGCTAGAGTTTTGTTTGGGGGAGGGGATTCAAATTCATTTGTGATGTACCTTGATACTATTGCTAATTTGGTACTTTTCTTCAGACTTGGTTGCATGGTTGAATTTGAATCCCTCTTTTTGCTTGTATAAAGTGCATGTTACTTTCAATTTTAGCATATTTAGTTAAGTTTCTAAAAAAATTTCATTTTAAATGAACTTTCGATTTTCTTTGCTTGGTTTTTTCTGGAAGTGGTTGTTTGAACCAAGTAGTGCACATATTAATTTTATGGAATTGCCTTGTGGTTGTGATTTGGATGTCTCGTGAAGTACCAACATCTCATTTGAATTTTATGGTATGAGACACATTCTAGAGTGTCCACTTGGTGAGTATTTGGTCTTGGTTGATGACTCTAGGTTCATTTGTTTCTTTGGAGTCATTGACATGGTTCCTAGTGGACCATTAAGACTTTACAAGTGTGAATTTTGTTGAGAGTTCATTTTTTGTCTTGATTGACCCACTTGCTTGTGTGTGAGGATAGATGGTGGCTTCACATGTTTGAGTTGAGGTCTAGAACTTGTCCAGCTTGTGTTCAAGGTGAAATTTTAGTTGTGCCGAACTTGAAAATGATCTTAGGCTTTTTTTGGAATCCTTTTTGAGTCTCTTCATATACCCTTACTCTAAAAATTATCACTAGTTATCCCTTTTGAGCCTATTAGCCTTTCATTTGGTAACCCGGTGTATGAGTAAACCATTAGTGGTTGTTTGATTGTAAATTCTCTTATCAACCGAATATTATAAAGTGAGGCAAAAGCCTAAGTTTGAGAGAATCCATTGGATATGTCATGTGCTAGGAAGCCTAGTGAGATGCTAAGTAAAATAAAAAAATAATAAATAATAAAAAAAAGATTGTGGAAAAAAAATTCAAAAAGACAAACAAAGCCAAAAGAACTAGTCCCCTTAGATTGTTGTAGATAAAAAGGGAGGACTAGGAAAATAAAAAGCATTAGGCTTCCTAGAATTTGAAAATTACAAAAGAAAGAAGAAGTAGGAAAATAAGAAAAGGGAATAGAGAAAAAGGGTGAAAGGAGGTGAAAGAAGGATGGGTTGAAGAGGTTGTGTGTTGATAAGGTGGTTGGTAGTCACTATGTTCATAAATTATCACACCTTGCCCTGAGCCTTCATTACAAGCCTAATCAAGTCCTAGTTGATCCAATGTTTGGCTCTCCTCTATTAGTGGAGAGCACAATATGGGCGAGCCTATTGATGCATTAGCATTTTGCATGTATTTACAACTCTTTTAGACTAGCTTTCACGTTCTAAATGCTTTATTGTTTGAGTAAATCTTATGTTTATTTCCACGTTTCAGGTTTACAAAGAACATCAATGTACAAAGCCAAAAGGAATGAAGAAAAGAACAAAAACAAGAAAACTTTGGCTACATTTTGAAGAACAAGGAAAACAAGCCACAGCTTGATCGGCTACCCGCCGAATTGCCTGCCAAAGGAGGAGAGAGTTCAAGAACTCATCAGGATCCTGTGAAGCTAAAAGGCGGACCGCCGAGACAATTGTTGAAGAAGCTCTGCGATCCCGCAGAAGCTTGTGCGGCTCCGCCAGCTATATCAGTTAGCTCAGAGAAAGTCTGCGAGTATGGGAACAAGTTGCCAAAGAATTCAATTTACACTTGGGAGGAACTTGTGAAGCAATTTTTAGCAAAACTCTTACCAAAAGGTAAGCAAGCTTCAATGAGGGATAAATTCTATATGTTCAAACAAGACCCAACCAATTCATTGTGTGAAGCTTGAAGCTTTTCAAGAAGTTCTACTACATTGCCCAACTCATGGTTTTGGAGAAGACATGCTCCTACAATGTTTCTACCAAGGTCTCAACAAGCTCAACCAATCGGCCATGAACAATTTGTGTGGAGGTGTTATCATGGAAAAGACATATCAATAAGTCAAGGATATTCTAAACAAGGTTGCCAAACAATCTCAAGATTGGCAATCTAGAGCCCAAACCCAAGTGGAGATGGAGGAATGAATCCCATAATGATGAAGAGATTTGAAGATCAAGAAGAGCAAATGGCTCGAATTCTTACCAACATTGAGCTTCTTAGAGGTGCCAAGGAATACAAGGAGAAGAAAGTGAACAAGGTGGAAAATCTTCAAGTTACAAATGCCGGTCATTAAGTAGCCCTTATTGGCTATGCGAACCCCAGAGCTCCACCTCTTACACTTCTTCAAAGAGGGCAAGGAGAATACTTTCCGGAACAATGTTTCAATGTCCATGGTGAAGAAGAAGCCAATTATGTGTCTAACTATCAAGGTGCTTATCAAAGGTCATATCAACAAGGTCAATATCAACAAGGCCAATGGAGGCAAGATAGAGGAAGACAAAATTGGAACAGCAATATAGATGGGAGAGGAGTTGGTACCTCTCAAGGCTATGTTCCAAGAGCCCCATTCAAACAAGGTGAGAATGAAGGAAAAGGTCCATCTAAGTTGGAAGAAATGATGGGAGAAGTGCTAAAGAATCAAGAAAGTTACTCCGGTGACATCAAAGATATCAAGCACACGGTCACATCTCACAAGACTTCCATCAAAGCTCTTGAATCTCAAATGAGTAGCATATCTCACCAAGTGAATCAAAGACCCTAAGGAGCACTACCTAGTGACACAGCGGTAAATCCTAAGAAGAATGACAAAGATCATGTGATTGCAATTACAACCCGGAGTGGAAAAACATGGGATCATCCCAAAGCAAAAGATGAGGGTGTGGACATAGAAGTGCAAGCTCATGAGCAAAACAAGGGGAAACGTTAATTCAAGGCAAGGCAATTGACGTGGATGTAGAAATTCCAAGGCATGAAATTGATGATGAGGCAATCCCTCAAGAACCAAATCCCGAAGTCACTACCACTCTAAAAGCCAAATCGAAAAAAACTCCACCACCCAAATAAAGCCCTCGTAGTCCAAGATCCATTCCCAAAATTCCACTTCCTTTCCCATAAAAGAGTATCAAGAAAAGACAAGCATCACAAGCCAAGAAGATTCGGGATTAGATAGCAACGACATCTATCAACCTCTCTTTGGTTGATGCATTAAGCCAAATGCCAAATCTTGCTAAACTCGTGAAAGATCTTGTCACCAAGAAGACATATGATGATTATGAACCAAGCAAGGTGACTCATCAATATAGTTCAATTGTTTCTAAGCATATGGCAAGAAAGATGGAGGACCTCGGAGCCTTCATGGTTCTATGCACCATTGGAGGGACTCATTTCCCTAAAGCTCTCTGTGATCTTGGAGCAAGCATCAATATGATTCCATATGCGGTGTACAAGACTTTGACTACCAAGGAAGTTCCAAAAGCCACAACAATGAACTTGCAAATGGCTGACCGTTCCATGAAGCAACCAATTGGAGTTGTTACTAATGTTCTAGTAAAGGTGGAGAAGTTCATATTCCCGGTGAATTTTGTTATTCTTGATTGCTCGGTGGACTTTGATGTCCCCATTATCCTTGGGCGTCCATTTCTAGCAACCGGGAGAGCATTATGTGATGTGGAAAAGGGAGAGCTTACTTTCTGATTCAATGGAGAGAAGGTTGTGTTCCATATATGCAAAATATTAAAACAACCTATGGAGGAAGAAGCCACTTGTTTTTATGTGGATATGGTTGTGGATGCACTTGTAGAAAAAGAGAGTATCCTAGTGAGCCTAGCGAATGAAATGGCTGTGGCCATTTGGAATATGGATATTGACAATGAGGAGAGCATTATCGAGTGTGTGAAGGCATTGGAAGGGTTGGGCACTAGAACATATGTTCCCAAAAAGCTCTCACTTGACCTTGAAAACTGCACCACCCACCTACAAAATCATCCATTGAGGAACCTCCCAATCTTGAACTGAAAGTCCTACCAACCCACTTGAGATATACATTGCTAGGTCCAAATTCAACTTTCCCATAATCATTTCTTCCCACTTAACTAAAGAGCAAGAAGATCAATTAGTTGAAGTGGTGACAAGGAGAGTTAAAGACATTGGGTGGACACTAGCGGATATAAAGGGAATTGATCCGGGAGTGTGAACTAACAAGACTTTACTTGTAGAAGGTTGCAAACCAAAGGTGGAGCATCAAAGGAGGTTGAACCCTCCAATCCAAGAAGTTGGTAAGAAGGAGATCATAAAGTGGTTAGATGCGGGGGTGATTGTTCCACTCTCCGATAGTGAATGGGTGTCACCCGTTCAATGTGTGCCCAATAAAGGAGGGATGATTGTAATTCAAAATGAGAAGGGTGAAGCAATATCAACTCGAACCGTTACCGGTTAGCGAGTATGTATGGACTATAGAAAGCTCAACAATGCAACAAGGAAAGATCATTTTCCCCTACCTTTCATTGAGCAAATGCTTGATCGTTTGGCAGGCCGTGCTTATTATTGTTTCCTTGATGGATATTCGGGGTACAATCAAATCTCAATTGAAGCAAATGATCAAGATAAGACAACCTTTACAGGCCCATATGGTACCTTTGCATATCGCAATATGCCTTTTGGAATTTGCAATGCCCCAGCTACCTTTTAAAGGTGCATGCTCACACTCTTTCATGATACGGTGGAGAACTTCTTGGAAGTTTTCATGGATGATTTCTCGGTAGTTGGTGATTCCTTTGAATATTTTCTATCTAATTAGGAGAAAGTCTTAGAGAGATATGAAGAGACAAAGCTTGTGCTAAATTGGGAGAAATGCCATTTTCTTGTTCAAGAAGGAATAGTCTTAGGGCACAAGGTATCCAAGAAGGGAATTGAAGTTGATCATGCCAAGATTAAAGTTATCTCTAAAATTCCACCGCCCACAACCGTCAAAGGAGTGAGAAATTTCTTGGAACATGTGGGTTTCTATCACCGCTTCATTAAATACTTTTCTAAGATTGTGAACCCTTTGTGCAAATTGCTTGAAAAAGATGCCAAGTTTGAATTCAATGAGGCATGCTTGAAAGCCTTTAAAGAGGTAAATAAGAGATTGACAACTGCACCTGTGATAGTAAGTCCAAGATGGGATCTTCCATTTGAACTTATGTGTGATGCTAGTGATATAGCATTAGGGGTCGTGCTTGGCCAAAGAGTTGAGAAGAAATTTCATCCGATCTACTATGCTAGCAAGACCATGAATGGATCTCAATTAAACTATACGGTGACGGAGAAGGAATTATTGGCCATTATGTTTGCTTTGAGAAAATCCTGTATTATTTGGTTGGATCCAAAGTCATTGTGCACACCGACCACTCCGCCATCCGGTATTTGATGGCCAAGAAAGACTCAAAAGTAAGATTGGTACGATGGATGATCTTGTTACAAGAATTTGATCTTGAGGTGCTTGATAGAAAGAGAACCGAGAATCAAGTGGCGGACTACTTATCCCGTTTGGAGGAAGAGGGTCACCCAAAAGAAACCCTTGAGATCAATGATTCTTTTCCGGATGAGAGAATATTGACGGTATCTTGGGAAGAGATCCCTTGGTATGCGGACTTAGCTAATTTTGTTGCATTTAGAGAGGTCCCAGATGATTTCTCATTAAAATAAAAAAGAAGTTGATGAAAGACGCCCGACAATACTTTTGGGATGATCCCTTTTTATTCAAAGTATGTATCGATGGAATGATAAGAAGATGTGTTGCCGAAGCCGAGCAAGGAGCTATTCTTGAAGGATGTCACTCCGCTCCATATGGAGGACATCATGGTGGTGTTAGAACGGCGACAAAGGTACTTGAATGTGGTTTCTTTTTGCCTACTTTGTACAAGGATTCCCATGAATATACAAAGAGTTGTGATCAATGTCAAAGAACGGGGGGAATCTCAAAAAGGCATGAAATGCCCCAAAATCCTATTGTGGAAGTAGAACTCTTTGATGTATGAGGATTGACTTCATGGGTCCTTTCCCAAGTTCTTATAGCATGAAATACATCCTTGTGGCGGTTGACTATGTGTCCAAATGGGTTGAGGCAATTGCCTTGCCAAACAATGAAGCTAGAAGTGTCACCGTCTTCCTCAAGAAAAGCAGTTTTACAAGATTTGGCACTCCTCGCACGATCATAAGTGACGGGGGAACTCACTTTTGCAACCTAGCTTTTAATTCCTTGTCGGAGAAGTATGGGGTGAGACACAAGGTTGCTATACCTTATCATCCCAAAACGAGTGGTCAAGTGGAAAGTGGAAGTATCGAATCATGAGATAAAGCAAATTTTAGCCAAGTCGGTTAATGTGAACCGAATGGATTGGCCCAAAAAGTTGGATGATGCATTATGGGCATATCGCACGGCATACAAACTCTGCTTGGAATGTCACCGTTCCGGTTGGTTTTTGGCAAAGCTTGCCATCTCCCCGTCGAGTTGGAACACAAAGCATATTGGGCATTGAAAAAGCTAAATATGAATTGGGAGGAAGCTTTCAAGTCGCGGGTGGAGAAATTGCATGAACTTGAGGATATGAGGTTCCTTGCTTATGAAAATACCAAGCTCTATAAAGAGAAGATGAAGATCATCCGTGACAAGAAGATATGGAACCGTACATTCAAGGCGGGAGATATGGTGCTATTATTCAATTCAAGGCTCACCTTTTTTCGAGAAATTTGAAGTCCAAATGGAGTGGACCCTACAAGGTGGTGGATACATCACCATATAGATGGGTTGAATTACAAGAAAGGGAAAGTTCCAAAATTTTCCGAGTAAATGGCCAAAGGGTGAAGCACTACTTGGGATGTGAAGCCGAACCTAGAGAGGTCGCTTGCATCTATCTCTTGGATCCTTGATGAATTGAGGTAACACCGTCGTGCCGCAATGTTAAATCAAGCACTTCTTGGGAGGCAACCCAAGTTTTTACTGTTGACACCCAATTTCGTCCCGAGATATAATTAATGGCTAATTATTTAAATGAAAATCAATTATTAAAATAAAAATTAGAATTAAAATTAGATAATTAAATTATTTGGATTGAAATTAATTAATTAAATTAATTAATTTCAAAAGAAGGCTAAAATTGCAAGGCCTATCCTAATTTATGTCCTACCGTGCAATCCCTTTAATTTCCTAGTCTATGTTCAGAGGAGGGCTAAAATTGCTTTTTACACCTTCAATCTAGCCTATTTCCGCAAATAGATATATAATACACCTATACACATAATCAGTCCCCCTTTCAGTTCTTTCCATTTCCCCTGACCCGTTTTCCCAGCGCGCGACCCGTTTCAAATCGTTCCCTTTCTTGATTTTCCTCGGATTCTCTCCGAATCAGTCCAAAGAATTCGTACCCCTAGTGGTCCCTCACCCCTCCACCTCATCTCCACCGTACCAAAGCCTTGCTGGATCGAATCTCAAGCGTCCATTTCAAATTAAATCGATCTGATTCGTTCATTGAAGGTAACCGATCCTTCTTGAAAGATAAGGATGGAAAACGTACGATCCTTGAAGGGATTTTACGATTTTCACCCCTATTTTTCAGGTAAAATGTCTGATTTAGGTTTAAAATTGAGGAGAATATCTCAGCTTTAAACCCTAGAGGCTCAGGTATATATACTCCTTATCTTGTTCATTTATAGGAGGTTCTGGATATTTTTACAAAAACACAAAAAACGGCAGCATAAAAAAGGGACTTTCTTTAGTTTCCTTTTAAGTTCAAGAAGGGTTGCTACTGTTTCTGCATTTTTTGTCTTGTGCTATCGCTTCGTTATTGGTATAGTCGCTTCGCCTTTCGAGTCGTCAACCTCGTTTTCGCGTTTAATCGAGTTGCATTTGCTTCGGACTCTCGCCCCGTTCACTGCTCCGCAAAAGGTAACATTTCTTCATTATACCTGTTCTTCTTGATTCTGAATCCATTTTTTAATTTTAGCATGTGTAGAGGTTTAGTTTACGATGTGTGGTAGTGTTCATGATCACATTCATGTTTGAGATAAAGTTCATGTAAAATGTTCTTTTTTGAGATGTTTCTGTCGTGAAGTGTTTTAACATGAGGGTTGATGTAAATTTCAAGTCTTGAACGGAAAATTGGTTCAATAGGTATACTAGTTACATGATCATTAAAACTTGGAACTTGATCCGAACATGAAAGCCATACTATATGAAGTACTTTAGAATTTTCATTTAAATAAAGTTTAGATCTTTAGTTGCATATGAAATGTTAATACTCACAACTGAACTAAAATCAATGATTAAAGAATGTTGGTTGCATATTCTGGATTCCGTGAATCATTAGAAGCTGTGATGAAACTGTGTTTCCTGTTTTGATCAAAGTTAGGTCAGGTCTGTTCTGTTTATAGCGGCATGGGCGTGAATGTGTTAGCTTTTTCTGTGTGAACATGTGCAGGCGTAGATCTCTGTGTGTATGTTCATCTGTATATGTGTGTTTTATTGTGTGTGTGTGAGCTAAGGATGGGTTATGCGCATTGGAATCTGTTTGTATGCGAATGAGGAAGTAGTTCAGGGTAAGTTGAGGGAGTTGTGTCCAGTCAGTTAGCAGAGTTTTTCAGAGGTGAGTGAGAGGCTTTTTTTGTTCCTGGTGGCTTTAAAATTAGTTCAGGTGGCTGTATAAGGAGGTTCAGGCTCCAAAGAGTGTGTCAAGCAGCAGCAGGGGTTGAATGCTTTTGTTTGTAAGGTGAGGGGCCTGTTCTGGAGGTCCGCAGGGGCTTTGATTATGTCATGGTGGTATCTGGTGGTCTGTGAGGGGAGGGCAGGTGCTGCAATCAGTTCTTATAGTCTGTCAGGGGTGTAGTTGAGAGGGAGCCTGGTGAAGTGATTGGATGTAGTAGGGAATCTGTTCTGGCTTTATTTTTGCTGTAGGGATGTAAGATGTCTATTATGTTTATGTGGAGAAGTGGAGGTTCAGTTTTGGGGTCTGCTGTCTAGTGTTTGCATTAGACCTGAATATAGAATCTGCATAATTCTGGTTCTGTCAAGATGAAGTTTATGTCTTTATAGGGTTGCCCTGCAGATTTGCCTAGGAGAATGGCATCATATTAAGTCAAGAGTGTTACCTGGTGTTCTTTGTAAATGCTGTTATTATTTGAGTATGGTTAAAGATGTGATCTTTATGACTTACCAATTAAAAATGAAGAAAATGCGATTAAAGTGATTTACTATCTTAATGGTTATCATATATGGATCTTGAATGAAACTAAACTCCATGTTAGGCTGCACCATATAGTTTACTGTACTCCGGTTTTGTTCTCTTTTTTTTAGCTAAGGTTTAGATAGTCTCATTAGAACTCGATCATTTAGCTTAACAAGATAACACTTATATGCCAGTTTGCTTGTACCTTTACTCCAGTCAAGCATGTCAAAATTTAATTTTAAGTTTCCTTTTCAAGAAAAGGAGCAGCCTGTTCGGAGTTTAGTCCCTTTAAAATAAAAGTTCATTTTTATTTGGTGTAATCTCTGAATGTGTTAGAAAGCATGAAAAGTTCTATAATATTTTCCATAGTTAGTTTATGTCTTTTAAAATGATAAAATCCTAGCTTGGCATGAGAAAGTTCACCAGGGGTTTATGGTTCAGTTTTAGATAATTTTTCTTGGCTAAATGTCAAATGCATGGAGCCTGTTTGTTTTCCTCTTATTACGTAGGTCATAAGATTAAGGCGTTAATTGGAATCTTCTTGCATATCTGCGTTATTGTATTCTTTGTTAAAATGATTAGTAAAATGTTGTAAGATATTTCTCATTTCTCGTATTTAATTGTGTTATTAATGTCATATCTATTAATCTTTATCTCCTTTTTCTTTGCATAAACAACTTTGGGACGAGTTGCTAAACTCACAAATGGGATGGCTCCATGCATTGGAAGTTATTTGCTCCGCTTCGCATTTTCGGGATTTGATATCCCCGGAAATGTAAAAGAAAAAAATGAAAATCACAAAGTCCAAGGCTCAATGATTGAGTTTGCGCTTCCGGGTTCTATTTTCTAAACTCCATCCTTCCCCGCTCCCTTAGAAAATGTATGTTGTATAGGATTTCCCCATAGACCGAATTAGTAGCTCGATAGGACAGAAATGATATTTGAATTGTGAATAACTAGTGTAAATCACTTAAATTATTTTTATATGAATACTTTGTATCATTTCTTTGCGAATCGCCAATTAATTTATGGATGTTTAGAATCATTTGTCAATTAATGAGTGCCAAATCAAATTCACTAAAAATCGTACACTCGTCATAATTCGCATTCGAATTGCTTCTTTATTTATTATGAAATATTCAATAATCTAATTTATTTATTTAGTTAATCAATTAAAATTTTAATCCTTTATTTATTCATTTACTTAATCTAATTTATTTAATTAATTTCAATTAATCATTCATTTAATCAATTAAATATTTATTTATTTATTTAACTAATCAATTATTATTCATTTACTCCTTTATTTAATTAAAATCAATAAGTATTCATTTATGTAATTAAGTTATTTATTTGCTTATTTATTTATCTATTTATTCAATCAATTTATTAATCCTTTATTATTATCCAATTATTTATCTAGTTTGTTTTATTTAATTATCTAACCTCATTTAATCTTTACTTATTCTATTAATTAATCAATTGATCATTATTTCATTATCCATTTAATTAATCTTAAATTGGGTCATTTATTTTTCTAAGTATCGGCATAATTAAAATCTTATCTTATTTATATCATTTCTATCATCCTCATTTAAAATTAACTTTATATTTTATTATCCTTAACAAATTCGTGAAAACCGCCGGATTAACCGCATTTAGTGGATTTTCGAAAGTGCTCCCGCAAGGGACCTTCTTTCGAATTTAAAAGAACCACTTACCTAGAATCTCTGATTTAAATTTAATTTCCTTTAAATAAAGAATAAATTGCACTCATTAGTTAACTTAGGTTGCTAATAATCCTTAAATTAGGTGGCGACTCCAAAGAAACCCTTTGGAATCCCATTTTGTTGGAATATACCCGAAATCAATCTTTTCTTAAAGAAAGGGTAATTTTTTTGGGGTTCAACAGCGTGGCGACTCCGCTGGGGATACGCAAATGGTTCTAACCAAAAGATTTTCACGAATTTGCTTTATTTATATATGTGTTGATTGTATGTATGCGTAGCTTAACTCATTATTGTTTGAATGCCTAAACTAGTATACATAGCTTAAATAAATGTTTGTTTGTATGATTAGATTGATTGTGTACAAAGCATGTTCTTATTTGTGCATAGTCCGCATTCCGTTCATATTTCCTCCCTCATGGAGCCTGTCAATTCTCTTTCACCTCCTCGATTTCATCACGGGGCACCCGCTTGACGGGTAGTTATGCAGGAAGGGCATTGCCCTTACCTCACTTTTTGAAACTTCTTTCGTGTCACCAAAGTTAGTTCGGGATATTGAGATTGCTTGGTTTTGTCATGGCCAGTTCTACTGCATTGTGAGGCCAGGTCTATCCCGCATAGGTCTGAATCAGCCTCAACTGTTAGCCCACTCTTAGAAGGAGATTAGGTCATGTATGCATATACACCTTAGTTCGGACCCGGTCCTTGATACCGTTTTCAGGAATTAAGAAACCGCCCTTTTGTCAACGGGTTCTTGAACCCAACGACAATGCATATTATGTGTTGTGTGATAACGAATCCTCAGTCCTAACCATATTTTGAGCGAAATCAGATTTAGAATTTTGTCTCCTATGTTGTCTTTTAGATCAGAAAATGGAAGAATTTAGCAGAAGTGTGAGGTCATAATGCAGATTTTTGTGAACAAGGCAGAATTGCAGTCCGGGGGAAAGTGAGGCAGATTTGATTGGTTTGTTGTTTTGGAGATGGTCTGGTGTAGTGAGATCTAAGAGGCGAAGCCCCTGGTGTCTTTAAAAGATCGGTGGGGTCCCTCTCGTGAATGGCTTTGCGTGTGTGCAGGCCTATGTTGACTAACCAGCTGAAAATTCTTATGGAATGAAGTATGCTTGTCGCATACTAGGAGAGTGAAGCCCCTATGTCTATAAACGACCGCTGGGGTCCCTCCTTGAAGACTAGTGCGGTCTTGGCTACCTAGGAAACTGAGAGGCTTGATTAAAGCCGAGGACCAGTGAGGAGCCCTATGAACAAGGTCTGTGAGCCTTGCAAAACCTAGGAAGTTGAGAGGCTTGTCCAAAGCCGAGGACCAGTGAGGTTTTATTTTGAAAGGCCAATTGGTGCCTTTCGTGATTTGTAGTCTGGTATTGTGGAGGCAGTTGGTAATTTCTCCCTGGATGTTGTAAAGCAATTGGGAATTGTGCTTGGAGGAGCATTGATGTTTGCAAAAACTATGGAGGATTGCTTCAGGTTTTAGGCATTTGGGTTTAGAAGTTTGGTGCAGATGTTGTGGAGAGCATGAGTTGTGTTAGCATTTCGAGTTGACACCAACTTTTGGAAGTTAGATTGGGATAACGGGATTGCAGTGTCGAGGTGGAGAGCTGATTATTATCACTTATTGTTATTATCTATTGCTTACTCTAAATCTGAATTGCTCAAAACTGGCATGAACTATTTTTCGTTACCACTTGTTTGCGCGTCTTAGGCCCACCTCTGGCACAAAGAGGCACCTTACAGGGTAGGACGCGTTCGCATTTTATTTACGCTCGACTACGTGTGATTGCCACATGCCAATTTATTGTTATATCTTCCATGGTCAAACTGCCAAAGCGCTACTTGACGCGCGCTATGTGCTTGTGTGAAACCTCGTAAATAACATTTAAACTAACATAGTTACCCTTGAACTTTTGTTTTGTTGTGTTTACTCCCTTCCCCGCAGAAGTTTGATTTGTGTTGACTTTGAAATGGCTGACTTCGCAAAATCCAAAGCAAGAAAAGGAGATTCTCTTCCTATTGTGATCATAAAAAAGAATAGGACAGTGTCTGACCCATCTTTTGAACAAAATGCAAAGAATGATGAAAGGGTTCGCTCTGGTCTTATAAAGGAAAAAGGACAATCAGAAGGGGAACATGTATCCAGTCCGAATGAGTGGTGCCATTGGCAAACACAGGAGAAGTCTAGTCGATACCATGTGTCGAATTTGAAAAAGAATCCAACGGAAACTTTCCGAAAATATGCTAGTCGTTGGACAAGTGAAGCCACTAAGGTCCAACCACCTTATACAGAGAATGAAGCAATTGCATGTTTCATTTCATCTCTGGACAGTGAGCTCTACCACCAAATTCTTCGCCAAACGTCGGATACATTGGAAATAACATTTGCCAATATTGTTAAGATGGGAGAAACTATGGAAATCAAAATGATGCTTGAATCAGTCACTCCAAAAAATGCAAATGCAATGGCCCAGTTTGCCAATGATAAGAAGAAAGGAAAGGGGGTACAGGTTCCAAGTTGTCCAAACCCACCTTACAATTTATCTTGCCAAAACAAATCCACTTTTAATCATCATAGTCAATGCAAAGCTCCTTTTGCGCCAATGCTTGATTTCAACCCTCTATTCCCTACATTAAAATATCATCAATGCAACTCGCTTGTTTATCAGCCTTACCCACAACCGTATGTTCATCAAGCACTTTCAAATAACCATGCGCTTCCAAATCATCAACCATTTCTAAAGCACCAGCCTTCATCTAGTCATCAACCTATAGCTTCTGTTCCCCAAAGTCGCCGAGCCATGGAAAAACCCTACACAAAGGTATTCAAAACTTTCACACCCATAGCTGAACCTTACAATCAGTTTTATGAAAGGCTAAGGAAAGCTAGAATGATTCACCCTATCGCTGATGCAACACCTAGTCCTCTTCCAAAATGGTTCGATGAAACCAAACATTGTGCCTATCATTCTGGGGCGCCAGGGCATGACATCGGAAATTGCTACGCACTCAAAAACAAGATCGAAACAATGATAAGATCAGGGGAAATCCAATTGGTGATGGCTCCTCCAAGTTCCCAATACTCATTATCTAGCCTAGCGTCTGGATCTAATTCCAACTTTGAAAAAAGGGCTCGCCGAAAGTTTACATTTCCAATAGAATCTCAAGAACATTTGTTTGAAAGGTTAAAAGGTGCAAAAGTTTTAAAGCCTTTGGTAGGAGATGGGACATCTGATCCTCCTCCAAGATTGATTCATGGGGTTAAATATTGTGCTTACCATGGAGAATATTGTCAACATGACACTAAGAACTGCATTACTCTGAGGCATAAAATTCAAGATTTGATTGATGATGGAGTACTCCAGCTTGCTTATGACAATGCCACTCAAAACTGAAGATGATGATCTCTGAGTTCATGCCCTTCTGAAAGGAACTTGGCAATTGAGCTCAATAGTTCCTTTTTGCATCACAATTCAAATTGAGGCCCTGAGTTGTGTTTTTGCCTTTAAAGTATGTCTTTTGAAAATGACTTTTAATTGTTGTCTTTGCATGTCTGTCGTGTAAGCCTCCTTAAGTTAAGATTGGATAAATTATACCTTGCATTCTCATTATGTTATTATACTTTATTTGCTTTATGGTATGCTTTTGATTAAATATTCATTTCTATTTCGATTTTATAATTATCAAACCTGCATAAACTTTGCTTGTGATCTATCACGAAACAACTGAACAAATTTGAGGATGATGCCTTGGAAAGTTACCTTTTGCACTCTTGGGATATTGCATTACCGTTAGAATTTCAACTAGGACAACTTTGTTTGTGAGCAAAAGGCGCTGAAGCAGTTTATTTGAACAAATGGAAATTCCTTCCGTAAAAATCATTCAAAAGCTGAGTTAAAATGCTGAATGGGTAAAGATTAGATATGAATAGATGATGCTTATTGATGAGAAGAGAATGAATGAAATTTGTCACGGGCAACTTTATCAAAATCGCATGGTCAAGTCATTTGGCAAGAAAGTTAGAGTGAGAGAGTTCAAACCGGGGCAACTGGTATTGAAGAAGATCTTTCCCTAATCAAGAAGAAGCAAAGGGGAAATTTGCACAGAATTGGCAAGGTCCTTATGTGGTTCATCGGGTTTTATCCGGAGGAGCACTGATTCTGGCAAAATGGATGGTCAAGTTTGGCCGAAAGCAATCAACGCAGATGTCGTCACAAGACACTATATTTGAAGCAGCCGCAAGTTAGCATTGTTCTGAATGTAATTTTGATGTAAAGTTTGAACTACTTCTGACCTGATTCCTGGAATGGCAACAGGATAAGTAGGCAATCCCTGTCGGATTCGGTCAAAATATTATAATACTTTAGGCTTGTTTACCTTTTATGATGTAATGCCGAACTATGCATCTGGGCAGATGTGTGGACTTTCCAATTCAGATACGGCTTCGTACTTAGATTGCCATATTTTCCCCAAAAATCTTTATGTAAGCAGAACTACGCACAGTCTGATTCCCGTGGAGGAATACGTAGGCGCTCTTAACGGGCTCGACTCTATAATATTAAAATTTTCAGTCTCCCCTAAGGCATAACAACTGGGGCAATTTTGCAAGACATTTTGAAGATATGGACGATAGAAACTGGGGCAAATTTTGCAAGATAAGTTGAAGATTCAGAAGATCATAATTGGGGCAAATTTTGCGAGGCAAGTTGAAGGTTTAGATAGTCATAACTGGGGCAAAATTTTGCAAGAATCAACGTTGACTATCAAAAGATGAGCTGGGAAGATCTTGGGAATTGGCTAGATGGATAGTGCCAACTCTAAGAAAAGGATGTTCAGTTTGTTTTAAGATATGTCACAAGCTTATGTCAAGGCAGAAATTTCATAAAATGCATCTTACTTTCATGAAATATTTGCATGGTTACTTTATTTACTTTATTACCAAAACTACTTTTACTTTGCCTCTATTATCAAAACGTCATTTGAGTTCATGAGCCAAGTCTCCGAGTATGATTCACAAATCTAAGTCCGAGGAAAACATGGGAGCAGAAGCGACATCAAGAAGATCGAGATCAAGTCAGCACAAATCAAACGCCCTCCCCAAAACTAACAATTTTTTCTTTGAGAGCAGGAACATGAAAGATTGCAATGAAAGGATCATTCGCACTATGGATGAACAACTTATTGAACGCGCATTCAAAGTTGCCTTGCAGATTGCGTTGCATTTCCTTTTCATGACTTAAAGCGTTATGCTTCGTCATGGGTTATTGCCGAACAGGCGGCATTTCTACCTCTATGTTTTTCATTCCCAAATAAGCAGTGAAGTCAAGGCATGCGTTATGTTTTCAAATCACGCCAAAATAAGCATTGCCTTATTTTTAATTGACAATCTTCTCAGGACCATCATTACTTGATTGTCTCGCCAATTGATTTATCAAATGACAATTGCACTGATACATTTTCGCACTGCTTTGCACTTGCTTTAAATTCTGCCTTTATATTTGCTTTAAATTAATGCTTTGCTTTACCTTTTCAGGTCAACCATCAGTTTCTCGGAGATTATTCGCCTTGTCGTATATGAATTGAACATCAGATTCCATACGAACTGAAGGGAGCATTCAACGCTTTGCACCACTATGAATACAAGCAACACCAATCAAGTTGACGACACATATGATTCGGCTTGACAGATCATTCAAATCTACTCTTGTGGCATCTAAGCATTACATTCGATTATTTCCGAAAAGGGGGCGCTTTTCCTTTCTTACCATCTTAACATTGTGATAGAATTTACCTTGTGGTAGCGATAGACAAGTCAACCATGGGGCACCATGTGCGGTGTGTCCCGCCGGTTGGTTGTCCTGCAAAGCATTATAAGATACTTGTTTAGAATAGAATCGACAAGTCAACCATGGGGCACCATGTGCGGTGTGTCCCGCCGGTTGGTTGTCCTGCAAAGCATTATATGATACTTGTTTAGAATAGAATAGACAAGTCGGCTGGAACACCGCTTTCGGAGTGTTTCACGATGTCGGTTGTCTTGCAATATTGACATGTTATAATTAAAGTAGATGATAACGATAGGCGATTCGACTTGAGACACCATATCTTGTCAGTCAACTTATCTTATGAAAGCCTTGCATTTTACGAATTCGTTCCTACTTTACTTATTGTTTTACTTTACCGTTTCAGAATAATGATCAGCCTAGAGGTTCCCTGGGCGGAGTACCTCGCCAGTTGATCGAGAGAAGAACTTGTTGATAACATCACAACCAGCATTTACAATTTTATCTTATTCCTTTATTTATTTCCCATTCCAATTATTACAGTTTATTAGCAGTTTGCTCGCTTACCGTTTGTTAAGTCTTTACAGAATTTTGGCAGTACCGCAGTAGCATTTGGAGCATAACGTGGAACTTTTTCTTAGCAGTGAACTGGGGCAATTGTTGATATGAGCTAGACTCGTCAACAAGGATCTGAAGAATCGCACTCGAACAAGCAAGTCTTACCTAATCTTTCATTCCAGATTAGGGGTCAGTCAGATTCTTTTCTGTTTATGTGTCCGTTTCTGTTAATCGTGCGAGTCTTCGTGTCGTTGAACTACATATGGCCTGATTCTCTTTCAGCCCGAGATATGTAGGCAACTCGAAAACCGGAGTTCGGCCATGTCCAAAAGCCTCACATTTTTGGTCCTTGGAATCAAAAGTCTTGGTTTTTATCGGGACAAAATTGGTTTCTCGTCAACTTCTTTACCCGAAAAACTCTTTCATCCTTTTCCGGGTAAAGAGGGGCAGCTGTTGACACCCAATTTCGTCCCGAGATATAATTAATGGCTAATTATTTAAATGAAAATCAATTATTAAAATAAAAATTAGAATTAAAATTAGATAATTAAATTATTTGGATTGAAATTAATTAATTAAATTAATTAATTTCAAAAGAAGGCTAAAATTGCAAGGCCTATCCTAATTTATGTCCTACCGTGCAATCCCTTTAATTTCCTAGTCTATTTTCAGAGGAGGGCTAAAATTGCTTTTTACACCTTCAATCTAGCCTATTTCCGCAAATAGATATATAATACACCTATACACATAATCAGTCCCCCTTTCAGTTCTTTCCATTTCCCCTGACCCGTTTTCCCAGCGCGCGACCCGTTTCAAATCGTTCCCTTTCTTGATTTTCCTCGGATTCTCTCCGAATCAGTCCAAAGAATTCGTACCCCTAGTGGTCCCTCACCCCTCCACCTCATCTCCACCGTACCAAAGCCTTGCTGGATCGAATCTCAAGCGTCCATTTCAAATTAAATCGATCTGATTCGTTCATTGAAGGTAACGGATCCTTCTTGAAAGATAAGGATGGAAAACGTACGATCCTTGAAGGGATTTTACGATTTTCACCCCTATTTTTCAGGTAAAATATCCGATTTAGGTTTAAAATTGAGGAGAATATCTCAGCTTTAAACCCTAGAGGCTCAGGTATATATACTCCTTATCTTGTTCATTTATAGGAGGTTCTGGATATTTTTACAAAAACACAAAAAACGGCAGCATAAAAAAGGGACTTTCTTCAGTTTCCTTTTAAGTTCAAGAAGGGTTGCTACTGTTTCTGCATTTTTTGTCTTGTGCTATCGCTTCGTTATTGGTATAGTCGCTTCGCCTTTCGAGTCGTCAACCTCGTTTTCGCGTTTAATCGAGTTGCGTTTGCTTCGGACTCTCGCCCCGTTCACTGCTCCGCAAAAGGTAACATTTCTTCATTATACCTGTTCTTCTTGATTCTGAATCCATTTTTTAATTTTAGCATGTGTAGAGGTTTAGTTTACGATGTGTGGTAGTGTTCATGATCACATTCATGTTTGAGATAAAGTTCATGTAAAATGTTCTTTTTGAGATGTTTCTGTCGTGAAGTGTTTTAACATGAGGGTTGATGTAAATTTCAAGTCTTGAACGGAAAATTGGTTCAATAGGTATACTAGTTACATGATCATTAAAACTTGGAACTTGATCCGAACATGAAAGCCATACTATATGAAGTACTTTAGAATTTTCATTTAAATAAAGTTTAGATCTTTAGCTGCATATGAAATGTTAATACTCACAACTGAACTAAAATCGATGATTAAAGAATGTTGGTTGCATATTCTGGATTCCGTGAATCATTAGAAGCTGTGATGAAACTGTGTTTCCTGTTTTGATCAAAGTTAGGTCAGGTCTGTTCTGTTTATAGCGGCATGGGCGTGAATGTGTTAGCTTTTTCTGTGTGAGCATGTGCAGGCGTAGATCTCTGTGTGTATGTTCATCTGTATATGTGTGTTTTATTGTGTGTGTGTGAGCTTAGGATGGGTTATGCGCATTGGAATCTGTTTGTATGCGAATGAGGAAGTAGTTCAGGGTAAGTTGAGGGAGTTGTGTCCAGTCAGTTAGCAGAGTTTTTCAGAGGTGAGTGAGAGGCTGTTTTTGTTCCTGGTGGCTTTAAAATTAGTTCAGGTGGCTGTATAAGGAGGTTCAGGCTCCAAAGAGTGTGTCAAGCAGCAGCAGGGGTTGAATGCTTTTGTTTGTAAGGTGAGGGGCCTGTTCTGGAGGTCCGCAGGGGCTTTGATTATGTCATGGTGGTATCTGGTGGTCTGTGAGGGGAGGGCAGGTGCTGCAATCAGTTCTTATAGTCTGTCAGGGGTGTAGTTGAGAGGGAGCCTGGTGAAGTGATTGGATGTAGTAGGGAATCTGTTCTGGCTTTATTTTTGCTGTAGGGATGTAAGATGTCTATTATGTTTATGTGGAGAAGTGGAGGTTCAATTTTGGGGTCTGCTGTCTAGTGTTTGCATTAGACCTGAATATAGAATCTGCATAATTCTGGTTCTGTCAAGATGAAGTTTATGTCTTTATAAGGTTGCCCTACAGATTTGCCTAGGAGAATGGCATCATATTAAGTCAAGAGTGTTACCTGGTGTTCTTGGTAAATGCTGTTATTATTTGAGTATGGTTAAAGATGTGATCTTTATGACTTACCAATTAAAAATGAAGAAAATGCGATTAAAGTGATTTACTATCTTAATGGTTATCATATATGGATCTTGAATGAAACTAAACTCCATGTTAGGCTGCACCATATAGTTTACTGTACTCCGGTTTTGTTCTCTTTTTTTTAGCTAAGGTTTAGATAGTCTCATTAGAACTCGATCATTTAGCTTAACAAGATAACACTTATATGCCAGTTTGCTTGTACCTTTACTCCAGTCAAGCATGTCAAAATTTAATTTTGAAGTTTCCTTTTCAAGAAAAGGAGCAGCCTGTTCGGAGTTTAGTCCCTTTAAAATAAAAGTTCATTTTTATTTGGTGTAATCTCTGGATGTGTTAGAAAGCATGAAAAGTTCTATAATGTTTTCCATAGTTAGTTTATGTCTTTTAAAATGATAAAATCCTAGCTTGGCATGAGAAAGTTCACCAGGGGTTTATGGTTCAGTTTTAGATAATTTTTCTTGGCTAAATGTCAAATGCATGGAGCCTGTTTGTTTTCCTCTTATTACGTAGGTCATAAGATTAAGGCGTTAATTGGAATCTTCTTGCATATCTGCGTTATTGTATTCTTTGTTAAAATGATTAGTAAAATGTTGTAAGATATTTCTCATTTCTCGTATTTAATTGTGTTATTAATGTCATATCTATTAATCTTTATCTCCTTTTTCTTTGCATAAACAACTTTGGGACGAGTTGCTAAACTCACAAATGGGATGGCTCCATGCATTGGAAGTTATTTGCTCCGCTTCGCATTTTCGGGATTTGATATCCCCGGAAATGTAAAAGAAAAAAATGAAAATCACAAAGTCCAAGGCTCAATGATTGAGTTTGCGCTTCCGGGTTCTATTTTCTAAACTCCATCCTTCCCCGCTCCCTTAGAAAATGTATGTTGTATAGGATTTCCCCATAGACCGAATTAGTAGCTCGATAGGACAGAAATGATATTTGAATTGTGAATAACTAGTGTAAATCACTTAAATTATTTTTATATGAATACTTTGTATCATTTCTTTGCGAATCGCCAATTAATTTATGGATGTTTAGAAGCATTTGTCAATTAATGAGTGCCAAATCAAATTCACTAAAAATCGTACACTCGTCATAATTCGCATTCGAATTGCTTCTTTATTTATTATGAAATATTCAATTATCTAATTTATTTATTTAGTTAATCAATTAAAATTTTAATCCTTTATTTATTCATTTACTTAATCTAATTTATTTAATTAATTTCAATTAATCATTCATTTAATCAATTAAATATTTATTTATTTATTTAACTAATCAATTATTATTCATTTACTCCTTTATTTAATAAAATCAATAAGTATTCATTTATGTAATTAAGTTATTTATTTGCTTATTTATTTATCTATTTATTCAATCAATTTATTAATCCTTTATTATTATCCAATTATTTATCTAGTTTGTTTTATTTAATTATCTAACCTCATTTAATCTTTACTTATTCTATTAATTGATCATTATTTCATTATCCATTTAATTAATCTTAAATTGGGTCATTTATTTATCTAAGTATCGGCATAATTAAAATCTTATCTTATTTATATCATTTCTATCATCCTCATTTAAAATTAACTTTATATTTTATTATCCTTAACAAATTCGTGAAAACCGCCGGATTAACCGCATTTAGCAGATTTTCGAAAGTGCTCCCGCAAGGGACCTTCTTTCGAATTTAAAAGAACCACTTACCTAGAATCTCTGATTTTAATTTAATTTCCTTTAAATAAAGAATAAATTGCACTCATTAGTTAACTTAGGTTCCTAATAATCCTTAAATTAGGTGGCGACTCCAAAGAAACCCTTTGGAATTCCATTTTGTTGGAATATACCCGAAATCAATCTTTTCTTAAAGAAAGGGTAATTTTTTTGGGGTTCAACATTTACATTTTTAGAATTTTTTGTTTAATTGTTATATTAGAATTTTAGTATTTGTAGAATTTGCACATGAAATTCTTGGATAGTTGCAATTGATCTTGGTCAAGTGGTGTGGAACAATGCAAAGGGTGGAAAAGTGAAAAGATTGAGGAAGCAAGAAGGGAAGTGATAAGTGGAAGGGACCGCTGAAGAAACTGCAGAAGTCATTCTGCGGCGACCCAAAGCAATTGCGGGCCGCCAACTTGGTCAGTGAGCAAGCTTGTGCTTGCGGAGTGGAAAAGCATCCAGCCGGTAAAAGGGTGGGACGCCGATCCAGGTCCGCAGATGTTCTTGCGGTCCACCATCCCATGCGCTTGAAAAAGTGATTTGCGCCCTACTCGCACAGAATTCGGAGGCCCGCCTAATAAAATACGGGCCGCAACTCTTCATGGGCCTGGTCGGGTTACCCGACTATAAAAGGCCCTAGGTAAGTTTATTTTTCATTTTCACACACTCACTGTAAAAACCAATGCACCCACTGACTGAAAATCACTATTCCGACTCACCAAAAACAAAACCACCACTCCAAATCACTAACAAACATCAGATTTCACCACCCGTCACTGATTCCCTCGACCCGTTTTCACTTTCATTTCAGATTCGGTATGTTTTCTTTCCCTAGCTGTAAAACTCATGTTATTTCTAAGCATGGGGGGTAAGTTAAACATCAAGTTGGGGTGGGTTTGGTGAATATTATAATTATGGTAATTTTAACTTGATTTTATAGAATTTTACACCCTAAATATGTGTGATATTGTTGAATTTTATGTTGAATGAAGAAATGGATAGAAGAAGAGAGTGAAAAAGAAAGAAAAAGAACCAAAATAAACTTAAATTGTAACCATGAACGTACCTTGTTGTGCTTAATAATCTTGAAAAAACTTGAACTTGGTATGATTTTTGGTTGACTTTTCATTAAAAACTGGTTGAAATTGTGATCTCGTTCTTGAGACAATGTTTGAACGTTGTGAGAAGTTGGAAAGACCACATAGGAGTAGGTTTGGGGGTGTTAAGGTTCCTGAGAATAGAATAACTTGGTATTTATGCATTATGGATTGAAATTGGCCAATGATTCGGCAAGCCGCCGATGACGAATTGAGATTGCACTTTGAAGTGCTAAACCACTCGGCGTACTCTCAGTTTCAACTGCGGAGCTGCTGGTGTGGTCAGTGAGCACAACTCTTGTGCAAGAGAGACTCGTCTCTCACACCTCAAATGGCGATCCACCGAGCAAAGAAACATGCCACTACATGAAGTGCGGAATGCACTCGGTGAGCTCGCAAGCCCTTTTGCAGAGTCGCCGATGATATCAGTGGGCATAGAAATTTAACATGAGATTTTAGCCTTTCGCACCTCAAGTGACGACCTGCCGCTTAGGAGCGAAAGGCTGCATCTAAAGTGCGAACCTATTCGGTGAGCTTACCAACTCAATTGCGGGCCCGCCGATACCATCAGAATGTGGTCGATAGAAGTTCGAAGGAGGTCTGCCTCCCGTATTTTGGTTGTGCCCCGCCGAGTTCGATCAACAATGCTCTATGCGAGCCGCCAATTGCCATTTGTGAGGCCGCAGTTCTTTCTGCTGGCCGCCGATTGATGTGATTAAAACAAAAAATCCATGTTGAACTTGCAATTATTTTGCTTCTTTCCTAGATTGCTTGTACTATAGTTTAGTAATCTTTGTGTAGTGTAGGAGTAGGATAGTATAGTTGATGCATGAACTAAAATTTCTGTGGAGTTCACAATAATTGATTGTAATCAATTAGCACACTAGTTTGCAATAATTAATCTACTTTAAGAGCAGGCCAAAATTTACAAATAGAAAGACATAGAAATTGAAGCTTGATCATGGTAAAGTTTAAGTTGTTACAAACAGGCAATAACCTTGAAAGGAAAAAAGGAAAATCATCAAATGAAGAAGTCAACTCCCTGCTTTCCCATTACCCAAAAAATGTCTAAAAGTATTTGTATACTGTGATTACATCCAACATGAATATCCTCAAATGAGAACTAAATCCAGTTGCAGCATGTGAATGATCTCTAAACTTGGATGATCTAACACACTAAAACAGAGTTTTGCTGAGGTGGCACTATAGTTGATACCTGAAGTAATGGAAATATCTCAGACACAAAGGAGATGAAGCTATTTAGACTAACATGTTCCATCATAAAGAGAGACTATGTGCGTGCTTATATATACATATAAAATATGTTTTCTTAACAAAAAAAAAAGATTAAAACAAACATGAAAAGAAAGAAACTTAGCCATCGATGGGCGAGTATTAGCCATGGCCTCACAGATTGTTTGGTTGATTTTCATCACAGTCAATTAGTTTAATTTTTTCAAGTTGGTGAGATGTACGGAACACTTGGAACAACTGAGTAGAACGTTAAGGAAGCAAAGTAGATCATTAGTAGGGACTTGCTGCGACACAAGTATGTGAATGGGCTGTTTCCAGTTTCAACATGCAGCTATGGGGTTCATCAACACCAAGGCATAAGAGTGAAGTTCAGTTTGGTTTTTCTAGGTTGTGATGGTGCTTCTTTCACTATTTGTGAGGTGCTGTGTAGTAGCAGATATGTGCAGCAAGAGGTGGAGCAGCTTACTAGCACCAACTTGATCGAGTTCCTTAGCTCCCACCGACAAGGAATTGAAAGTAACATTTTGAACGGGTTTAAGAGGTGTTCCAGCCTCATACATTTCTTCGTCCATTCAACACTTAATAATTCAAAGGGTGCAGATGGTTGGCATCACAACTTCAGAGCGTGCCAAGAAGGACATCACTTGCAAGACTATTTATTTTAGTTTGCTTCTTATTATTATTTTAGTTATGAATTTTGTAAGGCACACTTTTAACTTATTATATTTTTTTCAGTGTGTGGTATTGACATTTTTACATGCTCATTCCATTAAGGGAGGTGTAATGGCTCAACATGTTGTTATTTTAACGCTAGTTAGACAATTAACAAAAAGAAACTAGTCTTTGAAATTATTTAGTTTATCAACCATACCAGCACCATCGTCCAAATTGTATAGATACTAAAGCAATATCATTTCTTCTCATTCAAAATGTGTTTTTATTTGGTCCAAACAACAAAAATTCCAGCTAACTTAAGACCATTATAAAGTCATATCCATCTCAAAAATCACACATATAAAAAATTGCAGTCTGAGGCTACAGGATATTGCACCTTAATATAACAGAAAGACCACCCCCAAGTTGCACCTTAAAAAATATATATGCACCACTAAACTGAGTCTATAACTCATTAAGGTGATCCTACAGGTAACAAATATTGATCAATACTTTCAGGACTTTGCATCGCAACTAAGTACTATGTGATCATCGCAAGAAATCAAACATTTATCTATGGTCAACCAGTAGAAAAGAAGGAATAGATTTTCTAGATGAGCAAAGTAGCTCTAAATCAATAGATATTAGTCAATAGAGCTGCACTATATCATATCATAGCTTAGGTATCAAACTGAGACAGCTTAAAGTATACTCGGCCAAACAAATAATCTACTTTTTTAAGAGAACTTTGTAAACAGGTATTCATTACAGTAACATCGGGGGAACAATCAAGTATAAAAATGAGGATATTAACAGTACCATAATGAAACTTCAACCAGACTTCTAACAAAAAAATCTAAAAGAGAATTTCTTATAACTTCAGGGTGATGAGTCAATATTTCTCTTAGGTATTTTATCAAACAACTCATAAGCCTCATTAAAAAACTCAACTTTCACATAAAGGAGAGAAAAGGAGAATTCACACAAAGCAAAGAAGAACAAAGATTAAGATGAGGATAGAAGAATGCTCGAGAAAGAAAGAAGAATCGCCAAGAACAAAGAAAAAGTACATGGACAACGTACCTATTGCATTATGCAACTCCTCTTCCATATTCCTTTTCAGCTTAGCAGCCATTTGTTCACGCTCTTCTAGCAACTTTTGATCCATTTTAGCTTGCATCTCTTGACGCATAGTTTCCATCACAGATGACACACTAGCCTCTAAGTTTGCCTGCTGTGTGCGACTCTTTTTGGGAGGCTTCTTTCCATATCCTTTTCCACGAACATAGCCTGTTCTCTCACCAAGAACAGAAGTTAAAATATCATCTCGAGTTATGGGATGTTCGATTTCTTTAGATTGCTGCTGAGCCACAACTTCCTTGAGTTGGACCTGTAATTATACATAATCATTTGCACCAAAGCATAATAGAACATATCGAAATATAATAAAGAAATGAGTTTAGTGAATTACATGAACTTGTTGGGAATGTGGATCTGACCACACTAGTTCACTTTTATCATCTTTACGTGTATGTTGCTTCTCCCAAACTTTATCCGGTGGGTCCTTTTCTCCAGTTTGATGATTTCTCTATGGTATAGTTCAGTGTAATAAATATTCATAAGCAAACAATTTTTAGTATAAATAGCAAAGAGATATGGATGATACAAGGGGAATAATCACCGTTTCTACTTCTACTTCAGCAAAAGACTTTGTACCTGAAACGACCTCGGTTAGTCGTTTCGGAAGTTAGGACTCCAATTGGCGTGCCGATAATTTTAAAATATTCGTAATGTCCATTAGGACCTGTCTGTAAAATTTTAGCTAAATCATACCTCGTTTGGTAGGCATCGAAAGAAGGTTTCAGTTTTTATTGTCGATAAATATTAAAAAGAAATTTTCGAGCTCGGTTTTGGCGAATGAGCTCCGATTCAAAATCTGAAAGCGTCATTAGGTTCGTATGATTATTTGTGACTTTTGTAATTTTTCGAAAGTGAATTTCGATGTTGTTCGGCTAGTTTCCGCTAAAATGCCGGAAGTTAAATAATTTGATCTTTTTTCATTTAATTTGCATATTGAGTTTCGGGAGTCCGATTTGAGATCCGCCTTCACGAGTATGTTACATATATTTTGTATAACTTGTATGCAAAAGTTGGAATTATTTCGAATATTGTAGGGTACAGTTTTAATTTTTACCGTAGCAGCGGATTTTAAAAGAAAAAAAAGCAAAAAGGACAAAGATGAAATTGAATGGCGGTGGGGACATGTGAAGGGATATATATATATCGCTTGAGTAATAAGCTTCATTTCGAAGCTCAAAGGAAAAAGTGAACAGAAAATGAAACAAAAGCAGAGAAAGGAAAAAAAATGCCAGAAAATGAGAAAAGAGCCAGGAAAATAGTAGAATTTTTACCCCGAAACATGCAGGTAATGATCTTAATGCATTATTTGAGTTTATTACGTGTGTTTGAATATGTTTCAACGGTAAAACTTGAAATATTATATATCGTTTTAATAAGTTCAATTAATAGTTTAAAGGGTCAAATGGACCCCGATAATGGAATTGATTATATATTCGTACTCAGTGAGTTATGGGCAACATATAAATGTAATTTATTTAGGGTTTGGTTATATGACTTTAAACCTGTACATAGGCCTGGCCTGCGTATTGCGTATACGAATAGGGTATCAGGTTCCTAACCGGATTGCCTAAGATGTGAGAAATGAAGCCTTTAGCCTAATTTGATATATTTTTGTGCTTATTGAATAGAGTGGGATCGTGTGGCAATGAAATCAAAGGATAAAGTGGTTGTTGATTAGCAATGCTAACTTTTGAAAGAGGTAAGTATTTATATCCATTTCATTGGAGGCACTTGGCCTCATGGATTTTCTACCACGTGTTCCTTACGTGTGTAGCTGCCGATAGGCGTACTCATTATACCTTAGCTTTAGATTTACATTGTATATTATATGTTATGCCCTGTTGTTGGTATTGCATTGAGCATATGAGCATTGCACTCTGGTTTTGAGTATTGCATATACTTCTCGGTTGGCGATGAGTGTCCCGTACCGGTGAAGGGTCATTATTGCATATACCTCCCGGTTGGCGATGAGAGTCCCGCACCGGTGAAGGGTCATTATTGCATATACTTTCCGGTAATCGATGAGAGTCCCGAGCCGGTGAAGGGTCATCACTGCATATACTTCCCGGTAATCGATGAGAGTCCCGAGCTGGAGAAGGGTCATCATTGCATATACATCCCGGTAATCGATGAGAGTCCCGAGCCGGTGAAGGGTCATTATTGTATATATCTCCTGGTAGAGGATGAGAGTCCCGCGCCGGAGATAGGTACCAGGCATATGAGACTGCCTTGCATCATACCGCATTCATCCCATCACATTGCACCGCATACTGACTATTGTGTGTATTGTGTTGTGTTTTATGTATGCGGTATGTATACTATGTCGCAGACATATCTCAGTTTGCCTATATATTTCTGGCTCGTATTCTGGGTTGCGGGGATCGGGTTGCACGCCGCAACAGGATGAATATATGGATCGGGTTGTACGCCACAGCGGGATGTATTTTCTATTGTTGATATGTTCGGGATACCTATATGTTCTGGCTATCTTACGTTCCTGGTGGTTAATGAGTTTGTGATTCCATACGTATTTCTAGTTATTATCTGGCTCTGCCTTTTTATAATTTAAATAAGAGGAATTTGGTTTATTTATTTCTTTTCTCCCTTGCTAGCTATCCTATTCTTTAAGCTGGCTAGTCCGCCCCACTTATTGAGTCCTTTTGACTCACCCTTGTTTGTTGTTTGTTTTTGTCTATCTATTTCGTTTCGGCAGGTTCGCTCCAGGATTGAGTTCGCCACGTTGTGAAGGAGCGAAGACGACTTTAGCTGTCAGAGTGAGCCAGCTTTTATTCCGGATGGCCACCAGTTTTATGTTTATTATTTCAGTTGCATTTTGCTCCCTTCAGGAGGTATTTGTCTTCTTTTGTACTCTTAGATGGCTAGTCTGGATAGCCCTAAACCTAGTATATTGGGTAGTCAGCTGTTATTTTTTTTGTACAGCTTAGAGGTATCAGTATGTCTGTGTTTTGTTTTAAAGTCTTATCTTTATTTATGAATTGAATTATATTTATTTTCCTAATTTAATGGGTTGGGGTTCGCCCGACGGGTCTAGGGGAGGATGTCGGGTGCCCGCACGGCCTAACCGGATTCCGGGTCGTGTCAGTTGGTATCAGAGCCCGGTTTAGAGTCTATTCAGACTAAGACAGTGTCTAGTAGAGTCTCGCTGATGGGTACGTAGACGTCCGTACTTGTCTACGAGAGTCTATGATGGCATTTAGGAAGTTTCACTTCCTTTATTTCTGATCGTGCGTTGGTCTAGGATGCAAAAGTATTTTTGTTAATTCCTTCGTGGTAATTGTGAACCCTCGTGCGACAAATCAGCAAACGGTATGAGTTCAAGACGAAGCAGTCTAGCCTGGGGCTAGCACTGACGAAGCCCCGAGAGTTTTTGATCGTGCTGACGATCTAGTTACGAAGGTCCCAGCTATACGAGCTCGCGATGGGCAAGGGAGCAGGGCCTTGTGGTTCCCTTGGCTCTCTATGATGCTCTTACGAGAATCTTGGCGACGCAGATACTGCAATAACCTATTATTCGCTAGGCAGCTTATCAGGTTGCCGCAGATGGAGATGTTCGGTCTTAGAGAGCTCTTGTTCCAGTTCCTGATGTTTCTCCAGTAAATTATGTTCCGGAGACAGCATGTGTTGTGCCTCTAGTTATTCTAGATGGTTAGTTAGCCTGAGTAATGGCTCGGTTCGGGTATCCGAAGAGGTTGCATTATTTTTCGCGGTTGAACCTTCCGATATTCTTAAGTCATGCATCAGATAATCCCTGTGTAAATTTTTAAAATAAAATGATGTCAGCGTATCCTTCAGGCTCTTGATTATATCGAGCGGTATGGTGTTGATTATTCTTCTTTCCAGTTTCAGGGTCCAGCCTTGAATTGGTGGGCCGCTCTCTTATTAGCTAACTTGGTTCGATTTTTCTTCTAGATTCATGGAAAAGTTCCTTTCAAGTAGCGAGCGAGATGAAAAGTGTTGCCAGTTTGAGTCGATTGTACATGGTAGCCTGTCGGATAGCCTGTTGGTGTTACAAAATATGAGATTGAATTCTATAGAATGGCTGAATATGCATTAGAACTAGTCCATAAGCCTTTCGAGAGATTCAAAGATTTATTGGTGACCTTTCTCCTTCCTTGAGATCCCAAATGGCTCGAAAAATTGAGGTTGGGACTTCATTTGATGTCCTTGTTGATATTGCTCAAAGGTATTAGGCATACCATAAGTTAGAGGGGGAGGAGTTAGAGTGGGAGAGCAAGAAATTCCGTGGCCCTGGTGGGCAACCATGGTACCTCATTTGGAGGTAAAAGTTCTGATTATTTTAGGAGGTCACCTTCCAGGTTATCTCAGTGTGTGTCACGTGATTCTTAGAGTGCGCCAGTAGCTTGTCAAGATTAGATTCAGTCTTTTCTTTACAGCTATCAACAATCTTTCCAGCTTCCATTTTCAGCGAAAAGGTATTATTATTGTCGCGAGCCTGTCATCTTTCGTGGAGTTCTCCTTTACTCCGGTAAGTAGGCAGTCGTCCTTTCTCTTGTCATCAGGAACTTGCACAGTCGCAGGCGATTTCATTTAGATCTCAATCAGCCGGAGAATTGGTTTTTCAGAAGGTGATTATCAGGGTAGTGGCTCAGCTCAGCTGCAGAGGCAGTTCTATGAACTGCTAGTCTGGCGGGATGCTGAGGTATCCGATGTAGTAGACCCTGGGATTTCTTCTTCTCTTAAATGTGAGTAAGATTTGATTCTTTCGATCGATCTGAAAATAGTGTGTCTTATCATGTTTCTATGGTTTCCTTGGATGTCGTTTCTATTAAGAATCGGTTGCGGTAAAGGGGTGAGCTTCTAGTATGATTTATTCCTGGCATTTCTGAGATCCTCCTAGTTGATCTGGTTTAAATGTGAGAAATTTGAGAGAGAGTGTCGGTATTGTCTGCTTGGCATCCTGTTGTACCACTTTCTCTTATTATGTCAAGTCAGTCTATCTCTCTTTAGAATTCAGTGTTGATAGGATGGTGGGATTCTTATTCGTCACCATCAGAAAGTGTTATCATTTCTTCCAGTGCAAAGTGATTAGTAAGTAATATTCGATCTACGTATTTCCTCTTGTTTCAAAATGCTAGTAAAGTCATGTTATCCTATGAGCTTATCTGGGTTATAAAAGGATTTTCTGGTAAGTTGTCAGAGTTTCCTTTTTATTGGGAGGTTAAATTGGCATGGGTGTTGTTCCATAGAGCTCATTTAATATCTATTTCTTCAATTACGATTCTTTGGCTAGCTTGACTCGTAAGTAGTCTAGCTCAGGTAGCCAAGTAAATAAGAAGATGAGCTTCCTAAAGCTCTAATTATTTCTATCCTCAGTCCGTTTCCATCTCTTCTTTGTTCGACACTGGTGAGCTTAGGCGGTCAGTAGCCTCTTGTGATGTTCCCTGTGTTGAGCCAGAGTGCGAGTCAAGGTAGCCGGATAATCACATTATTGTGTTTCAAGGCTACTAAGGGTAACGGAGAGTGTCGTCTGACCCGTGAATTGAGCCATCAAGCGGTGGTGCTTATGGCAAAGGTATGGAGTTGTGAACTCGAGAATTGCAGTTGTTTGGCAACTCGAGAGGGTAATTTAGTAGCTCAGGTTTGAGCCGCATTTTGTTTTTAGCTAAATCTTCCTAGGTCCAGCAGGTTAAGTAAGGATGACTATTCCTATTCAAATGAGTTGTATGAGTTTATGCTCTAAGTGGAGGAGTCTTCCTCCAATACCGAATCCTAAGGCGTTGCTGAAGCGTAAGCTAATTCTTAGTTTCATCGACCTGTTCTATATCGCAAAATATATTGACGAGGTGATTTGTCATGTTAATCTATCCAGAGCTGCATGTATCCTTGTTTCAAAAAAGTAAAACTCTCCTCTCATGATCAAGGAAGAAACAACTTAGTCAGAATAAGCTGGGCAATGGTGTTATGATATTATCCAGATATGTTTTATTCTAAGAGTTCGGTGTTCGTGTTATAATTTTGATTCTGCAATCATGAGAAAAATTTCGTGGGATAGTTTATGAAGGTCATGCAAGTTCTTTTGTTATCAGCGTGAATCTTGCTTTAGACTTAAGCTCGTTCGAGGACGAACGAGAGTTTAAGTGGAGGAGAATGAAACGACCTTGGTTAGTCGTTTCGGAAGTTAGGACTCTGATTGGCGTGCCGATAATTTTAAAATATTCATAATGTCCATTAGGACCTGTCTGTAAAATTTTAGCTAAATCAGACCTCGTTTGGTAGGCATCGGAAGAAGGTTTCAGTTTTTATTGTCGATAAATATTAAAAAGAGATTTTCGAGCTCGGTTTTGGCGAATGAGCTCCGATTCAAAATCCAAAAGCGCCATTAGGTTCAGCTAGTTTCCGCTAAAATGCCGAAAGTTAAATAATTTGATCTTTTTCCATTTAATTTGCATATTGAGTTTCGGGAGTCCGATTTGAGATCCTCCTTCGCGAGTATGTTACATATATTTTGTATAACTTGTGTGCAAAAGTTGGAACTATTTCGAATATTGTAGGGTACAGTTTTAATTTTTACCGTAGCAGCAAATTTTAAAAGAAAAAAAAAGGAAGAGGACAAAAATGAAATTGAATGGCGGTGGGGACATGTGAAGGGATATATATATCCCTTGAGTAATAAGCTTCATTTCGAAGCTCAAAGGAAAAAGTGAACAGAAAATGAAACAAAAGCAGATAAAGGAAAAAAATGTCAGAAAATGAGAAAAGAGCCGGGAAAATAGTAGAATTTTTACCCCGAAACATGCAAGTAATGATCTTAATGTATTATTTGAGTTTATTACGTGTGTTTGAATATGTTTTAACGGTAAAACTTGGAATATTATACATCATTTTAATAAGTTCAATTAATAGTTTAAAGGGTCAAATGGACCCCGATAATGGAATTGATTATATATTCGTACTCAGTGAGTTATGGGCAATATATAAATGTAATTTATTTAGGGTTTGGTTATGTGACCTTAAACCCTGTACATAGGCCTGGCCTGCGTATTGCGTATACGAATAGGGTATCAGGTTCCTAACCTGATTGTCCTAAGATGTGAGAAATGAAGCCTTTAGCCTAATTTGATATATTTTTCTGCTTATTGAATAGAGTGGGATCGTGTGGCAATGAAATCAAAGGATAAAGCGGTTGTTGATTAGCAATGCTAACTTTTGAAAGAGGTAAGTGTTTATATCCATTTCTTTGGAGGCACTTGGCCTCATGGATTTTCTACCACGTGTTCCTTACGTGTGTAGCTGCCGATAGGCGTACTCATTATGCCTTAGCTTTGGATTTACATTGTATATTATATGTTATGCCCTATTGTTGGTATTGCATTGAGCATATGAGTATTGCACTCTGGTTTTGAGTATTGCATTTACTTCTCGGTTGGCGATAAGAGTCCCACACCGGTGAAGGGTCATTATTGCATATACTTCCCGGTTGGCGATGAGAGTCCCACACAGGTGAAGGATCATTATTGTATATACTTCCCGGTAATCGATGAGAGTTCCGAGCCGGTGAATGGTCATCATTGCATATACTTCCCGGTAATCGATGAGAGTCCCGAGCCGGAGAAGGGTCATCATTGCATATACTTCCCGGTAATCGATGAGAGTCCCGAGCCGGTGAAGGGTCATTATTGCATATATCTCCTGGTAGACGATGAGAGTCCCGCGCCGGAGATAGGTATCAGGCATATGTGACTGCATTGCATCATACCGCATTCATCCCATCACATTGCACCGCATACTGACTATTGTGTGTATTGTGTTGTGTTTTATGTATGTGGTATGTATACTATGTCGTAGACATATCTCAGTTTTCCTATATATTTCTGGCTCATATTCGTAATGTCCATTAGGACCTGTCTGTAAAATTTGAGCTAAATCAGACCTCGTTTGATAGGCATCGGAAGAAGGTTTCAATTTTTATTGGCGATAAATATTAAAAAGAGATTTTTGAGCTCGGTTTCGGGCGAATGAGCTCCGATTCAAAATCCGAAAGCACCGTTAGGTTCATATGATTATTTTTGACTTTTATGAACTTTCGAAAGTGAATTTCGATGTTGTTCGGCTAATTTCCGCTAAAATGCCGAAAGTTAAATAATTTGATTTCTTTTCATTTAAATTCGCATCTTGAGTTTCGGGAGTCTGATTTGAGATCCGCCTTCGCGAGTATGTTATATATATTTTGTATAATTTGTATGCAAAAGATGGAATTATTTCGAGTATCGTAGGGCACCGTTTTAATTTTTGTTAAGAAAAGAAAATAAAATAAAAGAAAACCAAAAAAAAAAAGAAGAAAAGGACAAAAAGCTAGGCGGTCAAAGTGAGCTTATAAGCTCAATGAGATACAGGGAAGCGAGAAACAGAGAAATTAAAAATGGAAAACACGCAGTGGAAAAATGCCAGAAAGTGAGAAAAGGGGCCGGAGAAAAGTAGAATTTTCACCCTGAAACATTCAGGTAATGATCCTAATATATTATTTGAGTTTATTACGTGTGTTTGAATGTGTTTTAACGGTAAAAATAGGGATATTAGACATCGCCCTAATGACGTAAATTGATAGTTTAAAGGGTCAAATGGACCCCGATAATGAAATTGATTATATATTCGTGCTCAGTGAGTTATGGGCAACATATAAATTTAATTTATTTAGGGTTTTGTTATGTGACCTTAAACCCTGTATATAGGCCTGGCCTGCGTATTGTGTATGCGAATAGGGTATCAGGTTCCTACCTGGATTGCCCTAAGATGTGAGGAATTAAGCCTTTAACCTAATTTGATGTATTTTTCTGCTTATTGAATAGAGTGGGATCGTTTGGCAATGAAACCAAAGGACAAGCGGTTATTGAGTGGATGTACTAACTTTGTAACAAGGTAAGTGTTTATATCCATTTCTTTGGAGGCCCTTGGCCTCGTGGATTTTCTACCACGTGTTTCCTTACGTGTGTAGCTGCCGATAGGCGTACTCATTACGCCTTAGCTTTGAATTTACATTGTATATTATATGTTATGCCCTGTAGTTGGTATTGCATTGAACATATAAGCATTGCACTCTGGTTTTGAGCATTGCATATACTTCCCGGTTGGCGATGAGAGTCCCGCACCGGCGAAGGGTCATTATTGCATATACTTCCCGGTTGGCGATGAGAGTCCCGCACCGGCGAAGGGTCATTATTGCATATGTCATTATTGCATACACTTCCCGGTTGGCGATGAGCGTCCCGCACCGGCGAAGGGTCATTATTGCATATACTTCCCGGTTGGCGTTGAGAGTCCCGCACCGGCGAAGGGTCATTATTGCATATACTTCCCGGTTGGCGATGAGAGTCCCGCACCAGTGAAGGGTCATCATTACATATACTTCCCGGTAATCGATGAGAGTCCCGAGCCGGTTAAGGGTCATTATTGCATATATCTCCTGGTAGACGATGAGAGTCCCGCGCCGGAGATAGGTATTAGACATATGTGACTGCATTGCATCATACCGCATTCATCCCATCGCATTGCACCGCATACTGACTATTGTGTGCATTGTGTTGTGTTTTATATATGCGGTATGTATACCATGTTGTGAACGTATCTCAGTTTGCCTATATATTTTTGGATCGTATCCCGGGTTGCACGTCGCGACAATATAAAAACATGGATCGGATCGGGTTGCACGCCGCAACAGTATAAATATACGGATCGGGTTGCAAGCCGCAACAGTATAAATATACGGATCGGGTTGCACGCCGCAACAGTATGAATATATGGATCGGGTTGCACGCCGCAACAGGATGTATTTCTGATTGTCGACATGTTCAGGATATCTATATGTTTTGTCTACCTTATGTCCCTGGCTGTTTATGATTCCATATGTGTTTTCAGTTATTATTTGGCTTTGCCTGTTTATAGTTCAAATAAGATGGATTTATTTTATCTGTTTTTCTTCTCCCTGGCTAGCTATCCTATTCTTTGAGGTGGCTAGTCTGCCCCAGTTATTGAGTCCTTTTGACTCACCCTTGTTTGTTGTTTGTTTCTGGTCTATCTATTTCGTTTCGGCAGGTTCGCTCCAGGATTGAGTTCGCCACGTTGTTCAGGAGCGAAGACGACTTCAGCTATCAGGGTGAGCCAGCTTTATTCCGGATGGCCACCAGTTTATTGTTTATTATTTCAGTTGCATTCTGCTCCCTTCAGGAGGTATCTGTCTTCTTTTGTACTCTTAGATGTCTAGTCTGGATAGCCCTAAACCTAGTATGTCGGGTAGACAGCTGTAATTTCTTTTATACAGCTTAAAGGTATCAGTATGTCTGTATTTATTTAAGTCTTGTTCTTATTTATGAATTGAATTATATTTATTTTCCTAATTTAATTGGTAAGGGTTCGCCCGAGGGGTCTAGGGAGGATGTCGGGTGCCCGCACGGCCTAGCCGGATTCCGGGTCGTGTCGTGCACGCCGCAACAGGATGAATATATGGATCGGGTTGCACGCCGCAACGGGATGAATATATGGATCGGGTTGCACGCCGCAACGGGATGTATTTCTGATTGTTGATATGTTCGGGATACCTATATGTTTTGGCTATCTTACGTTCCTGGTGGTTAATGAGTTTGTGATTCCATACGTATTTCTAGTTATTATCTGGCTCTTCCTTTTTATAATTTAAATAAGAGGAATTTGGTTTATTTATTTCTTTTCTCCCTGGCTAGCTATCCTATTCTTTGAGGTGGCTAGTCTGCCCCACTTATTGAGTCCTTTTGACTCACCCTTGTTTGTTGTTTATTTTTGTCTATCTATTTCATTTCGGCAGGTTCGCTCCAGGATTGAGTTCGCCACGTTGTGAAGGAGCGAAGATGACTTTAGCTGTCAGAGTGAGCCAGCTTTTATTCCGGATGGCCACCAGTTTTATGTTTATTATTTCAGTTGCATTTTGCTCCCTTCAGGAGGTATTTGTCTTCTTTTGTACTCTTAGATATCTAGTCTGGATAGCCCTAAACCTAGTATGTTGGGTAGTCAGCTGTAATTTCTTTTGTACAGCATAGAGGTATCTGTATGTCTGTATTTTTTTTAAAGTCTTGTCTTTATTTATGAATTGAATTATATTTATTTTCCTAATTTAATGGGTAAGGGTTCGCCTGACGGGTCTAGGGGAGGATGTCGGGTGCCGGCACGGCCTAACCTGATTCCGGGTCGTGTCAGTACCACATGTATGCCTAGTTATTTGCTTTTCTCTATTTTTTTTTGTTTCTCTCACTTACTGCCTGCATAAAGTTAACAGATTAATAAATCATCATTCAAAGGGTAATTTACTAAACAACATTTATTAGGTTACCTTAAACTCTTCACTTCCAAAATAATCGAGCAGATATTTCCAGTCCTCGAGCTAACATCTTCAGGCCGATGAGACAATCTTTCAGCGTAAGTGTTGTAGCGGTAGTACTGAGTGCTTAGTCGAGCTTTCCATGCTCTAAAAAGCCTTTGCATAGTGCTGATCACAAAGGCTTAAAACACATGCTCTCGCACGCCGCTACTAGCTTCAAATTTATCCTAAACACATATGTAACATCACTTTTTTTTCATATCCCAGCCACCTAAAAAAACCATGTGATCTAAAATCAATACAAAAAAGAAAGTAACATATTACCTTGACCTTTAACCACATTGTTTCACCGTGTTTTAAAACAATCTCTTACTAATTCCCATCTCAGAACGAGACAGTGCTTCTCATAATCAAACCACAGTAATTAACAATATCTCTGGCCCCTGTACCTACTGCTCTGTCAATATCATCTGGAATATGAACTGTGATTTTGCTGCCACACCTGGTTTTAATATCTATAGTTTTAGATTTATACTTTCCTCTTCCTCTCTTTTTGCTGGTGCAAGAAACTACAAAGCAAACAATATAAATACATATATCACATCTTCATATCATACATGAAATAGTGTCAACTTCAAATAGGAATCATTACTACTGAACTATTTCCATAGTCTCCATGAATAATAAAGCAACAAAGTACATATCAAATCTTCTCTTACTATAGCTGAGTTAATAGTGCAATGAAATATGAAGGTGGGATTTTATAAACTAACTTAGAGATTCTTGAGAAAAAAAGCATTAACATGCCAGACTGATTTAGAAATGAAGACAAACAACATGGCCGTGGAGGCAATGAGTGATGAAGAAGAATTTGAGTTGCTTAACAGAGGGGACATGGTTGAATGTAAAGATGAAGAACTCCAGGAAGAAGATGCAGCTAATGAACAAGAAGAACTACAACATAGCAAGGAAAAAATGTTGGTCTTCCTAGAAGATACAACTTTATTACCAACTGAGGAGAAACGATAACATATCTTAACTACAATGCCTGATAAATTAGGGATTATTTGTTATAATATTCCTAACTCTCTTGTTTAGCATAGTTGGGACACATCATGAAAGTATAGAATAATTCTGATCACATAGGCTTACTTTAAAAAAAAAAACACTACTACTGAAACCATACCGGGCAATCCTTCTTTTCGAACATCTTAATAAAGATTATGAAGAATTAAACATTTCCAAAATATTATACTGACCTACACCACCATCTTCAGCCTCTAAAGAGGGATTTATACTTTGAATTCTTGATGCTTGTGACTCAATAGGTCCTTGACGAGGACTTGACTGTCCTGTCTCTAGAGTAGGTCCTTGATGAGGACTGGATTGTCTAGACTCTAGAGATGCTCCATTAATCCCATGTCGTTGATTAAATGACATCATTCCAGTATTGCCACGTCCTTGAAAATTGCCACGGCCACGGCCTGCCCCATATTGCCCGCCTTTGCTTCGTCCTGTCATTTCCTGCAACATCACATAAGTTTTATTGATATACATTAGTGAAACCTAGAAGGACAAATCGGCAGATTGAAATGTAAATAATTCACATAGTTTAAAAAATATACTATAAATACATTTCATTTTCAATCTAATAGCGAAAAAAGAAAATTTACAAAGAACTTTAGCAATTTAATCATAAAGTCAATCAACTAGGTAAAAAGATATTTATAAATAATTTCACTAAGCCAGTGCTTCAAGCAAAATTACAGGTTATGCAAATCAACTAGTTTGCAAAAAATAAGTCAGCAAAATATGCATCGATGCTTAAGGCTATGTATATTTCTATTGTGGCCTTCAAAAAATCTGCAATTCCATTCATTTGCTTCTTAGTCTTCAAGAGGATATATCAGTTTCCTCTCCATTATTATCATCGAGTAACCCTCTTCAGTTTCTTCACCCTCAGATACATCAATATCATTGTCATTGATGAAATCATCTTCCTCACTGTGCACACTTATTTGAGGTTGTTCGCTTGGTTGACTAAAATTAAATATTTGTGGTTCAACATCATGCCAATTTAAAGACAGCTCAATGTCATTTTCTTGGTCATTGGTATGCAGAATATTAAATTCAACTTCCTCTTGTTGATAAGCTTCTTCATTCTGAAATGCTTCATCTTCAACTTCTACATCATGTTCTGGCATATTGAAAAGGTCGCGAGGATTTGTCTTAACAACAAGAAGCCAATCTTTATCGACCATGTCTTTCAAGTAGAAAACTTGTTCAAACTGAGATGCCAAAACAAATGGCTCATTTGTATTCAAAGAACAATGAGTATTCACACTTGTGAAGCCATGTTTGTCAATCTTATATCCTCTTTCTAAGCGAGCCACATCCCACCAATGACACTTGAATAAGTAAACTTTCCTATTTCCCACATAAGAAAACTCGTAGATGTCCTCTAATACACCCATAATACTCTTTATTAGAGTCTGAATCATCCCCTCTGACAAGAACTCCATTGTTCTGTGTTTTTCTTCTCAACTCAAGATCTTTTCTATGAAACCTAAATCCATTCACCATATATGTCGAATATCGATGCACCAATGGGAAAGGACCGGTGGCTAAGCTTATGAGCTCATCATTTGCGCACCCTTTTGCAGGTAGTATGAAGATCTACAAAGACAAACAAAAACCTTGTGTACAACAACATCATGGGATAACTGCACTAATCTTAAAATGTTATTTAACAAGCTAGACACATACACATGCACGAAACCAATCAAGAAAGTCAGTGTTATGCATTTCATTTCCTATTGAACCTTGTCTTTCAAGCTCTCTTGTGTATTCCCTGCACTTTGATAATGGAGTTAGTTAAGCAATGTAATTTAACTATTTCACTGTGAAACTATCGTGGAAATGATAAGAGACTTATTCCATGAATGGCGAAACCTCTTCACAATTTTGAAGCACATACATACATGCTTTTTTAAATTCATCATGAGGTAGGACCTCGCCTACTGAACCACATTTTGTTTGCCCGCTTTTTTGAAAGATAGACATCTCATCGCTTGAAACAGTTCTGTCATTATTCCTAGCTGTTTTATTAAACTTGGTCGAGATATTTTTCACGTATCGTGAGCAAAATGTGAGGCATTCCTCTGCCAAATAACCTTCTGCAATTGAACCTTCAGGACGAGCTTTGTTGCGAACATATGATTTAAGTGTTCGCAGATACCTGCATCAAATGACCTTTAATATAATGTGACATTCTTAAGATATGGTACTAAAATTACAGAACTCTACTTCAGAGCTGATTTAATGATATGTAAAGCAGAATATAGGACCTCAGGATTGGGACTAGCCGAGATAAAAGAAACTGGAAGAAAGGAACAACTAGACCTCACAACAACCAGACCTTACAACAGGACCTCATAAGAAACTTGAAAACACCACCAACTAATAGTTACTTCAATCACATTATAGACTGAAAAAACTAAAACTTTTTAGCATTTATTTTCCTTTTAAAGAAATGGACTCTTGACTTGTTAATAGAGAGAAAAGGCACTACAAGATGATATATTTAAGCAACTAAAAATCCTTTCATAGAAACAAGAATAACAAAATCCTCACCTTTAATATCTCCAAGCTATTTATCATCAAAGAATAAGGCAGAGAAAACCTTCACTTGGAACTCAAGATTTAAGGAAAAAGATTTCAGTTTTTAGGCATTAAAGCTTCAAGACATAGAGCAACCAAAGATTGAATTCAAGGCCAACTAGTTGACACCCTAGACCATAACAGGTAATAATAATTGCTGCCAATAAAATTCTTGAAAATAACTTACAGCCAGAAAATAAAGGAAGAAAATTATAGAATGTTTAAGAGAAAATATAAAGTCAAGTATGGCTACAAATATTAAAAATTATAGAATACATTTACCTCTCAATAGGATACATCCATCGATATTGAACTGGTCCACCAAGCTTTGCCTCTCTTGCCAAATGAATTGGTAAATGAACCATGACATCAAAGAATGCCGGAGGAAAAACAATTTCTAGTTTGCATAACGTGATAGCGATTTCAGCTTCCATTCTATCAAGATCTTCAATTGTCAAGCACTTAGAGCAAAGATTCTTAAAAAATCTGCCTAACTCTATTATTGGTTCAGACACTTCCTTAGTCAAGAAACCACGTATTGCAATTGGTAAAATATCTTGCAATAATACATGGTGATCATGACATTTCATTCCATGTATCTTTTTATCACTTGTGTTGACACACCTTAAATATTTGATGAAAAGGAGTCTGGAACCTTAATACTGGCAAAAAAATTGCATAACTTCCAACTTTTCTTCGGGGGACAATGCATAACATGCTGCGGGTAAGAGTACATCGTTCCCATCCTCTACAGGATGCCACCCTTCTCTGATGCCAAGGTCCACCAAATCATATCTGCCTTTTAATGTGTCTTTTGTCTTTAAGTTGTTCATTATTGTTGATAAGATATTATCAGACACATTTCTCTCTATGTGCATCACATCAAGGTTATGTCGTAACAGAAGAGATTTCCAATAGGGTAACTGGAAAAAAATACTTTTCTTCTTCCAATTGTAAGAACTTTTGAGAGAATGACGCTTTTGCTTTCTCCGTTTTCCAAACCTTACATTGCCCAAGCCTTGTAATTGCCTAAGTGCTTCTTCACCAGTTAAAGGATTAGGTGCAACCCCCTTTTCTACTTTGCCATCAAATAACTTCTTATTTCGGCGCCATGGATGATTCACTGGAAGGAAACGACGATGACCCATATAACACAATTTACTGCGTAAAGAAATAGAGTGTGTGTGTTTGTGGCAACAAGGACATGCAAGCTTACCCTTGGTTGACCATCCAGAAAGATTAGCATATGCAGGGAAGTCATTAATCATCCACATGATGGCTGCACGCATCTTAAAATTAGATTGTGTATTTGCATCATAAGTTTCCACTCCATCCCATAATTCTTTCAACTCTTCGATCATTGGTTGCAAGTATACATCTATATCATTACCTGGACACTTAGGGCCTAGAATAAGAAGTGTCATCATGAAATATGAATCCTTCATGCAATCCCATGGCGGCAGATTATATAGAACTAATACGACAGGCCAAATACTATGGTTGGAACTCATGTTCCCATAAGGTTGGAAACCATCACTTGCTAAACCCAAACGGACATTTCGTAATTCAACTGAAAAGGTGGGATGTCGCTCATCAAAGGATTTCCAAGCTAAGGAGTCTGACGGATGTCGCATAACTCCATTATCAACACGTCCTTCCTTGTGCCACCTCATCTTTTTTGCTGTCTCACTTGCTATGAAAAATCTCTGAAGCCTTGGTTTGATTGGAAAATGTCGCAATACTTTATGAGCTACTTTCTTTCCTCCATGTTCTTCGGACTTCCATCTGGACATACCACACTTGGGACACGATTGAGCATTGGCATAATCTCGCCAATAGAGAATACAATCATTGTCACATGCATCAATTTTGGTATACTCCAAGCCTAGGTCACAAAGAACCTTTTTTTTGCTTCATAGAAAGAATCTGGAATAAAAGACCCCTCAGGAAGAACTTCTTTAAATAAAGATAACAGTGCATCCGTTGATTTATTGCTCCAATGGTTAAGGCACTTCAAGTGAAGAAGTCTAACAACAAACGACAACTTTGAGACATTTTTACAACCAGGATAAAGTTCAGTTTGAGCATCCTCCAATATTTTGTAAAACTTCTCTGCTTGCACATTTGGCTCTTCATTGATCTCCGAAAAATTATTATCCCCCTAGTTTGTCTGTCCAAAAGCGTCATGAATCATTTCTGAAATACCATCCTCTTCAAATCTATCATCTTCTACTTCATTATTGTGTGCAATGTTTGAATTTTCAACTCTAACTAACACTTCTCCATGCAAGTCCCATACTTTATATGAATTCCAGTAACTCTTTTCCTGTAAGTCTCTCTTGACTTCGATCCTAAGCTTGTAAGCAGTGTTCATACACCCTTTACAAGGACATCGAATCAAAGTGCTCACCTTTGGTTGACTGAATGCCCAATCAAGAAAGTTTTTTACTCCATCTCTATACCTTTTGTCACCTCTATTGCGGATATCCAACCAACTTTAATCCATTCATGTTTTTCATAAAAGAAAACAAACAATTGATTAAAAAAGTGTAAGGACAACAAATAATTAAATAACTAGGAAATGAACAAGTATTTATAGAGCTACTGGATTTTACCTCAAAATCAGCCAGCCTGATTCACGTCTAAATCTGGAGAAGATATAATGCTCAATCGGTAGTGATTGAAAGAGCACAAGTCCGAATTTAAATGTCGTCTCAATCATCGCGTATCTTTTATATAAATACCATAACATTATAAAATGAAAAATGAGTAAAATAACACTTGTTTAAAACACAATATCCTCCGCCGTCTTACAGAAACAATAGATTCCATCACATACATAATGTCATATATGAATTAGCTAAAAGAAACACTTTTTATAGCATAACCAATAAAGACCCAAGGCGAAAAAAATCAGCTTATACATAATTTACGAACATCATTCAATAATCCAAGATAAAATTAAAAAATTAGATTAAAACCAAAGTTAGAAAACATTTTGTACCTTAGATGTACAAATAGTTATAAAAAAAAATTCAAACATCTACAGCATAAGGGAAAACAAAAAAAAAATCCCAAAAGAATAATGTGAGTAACCAAGCCATGAAGAGCTTGAGGAGAAATGGACGAACTAGGAAGAGGGAAGCAAAAATAGTAAAAATCGTTCTCTCTTACTATATTACAACCAAAAAAATTAAGATATGAGTAAATAGATTCGAAAAAATTGAGTAAATACCTGAAAAATTGATTTGGGCTTTTGGGTCTAGAACTAATAGGTCATAATTAGTGATTTGGGGAGATAGATTTTAAAGATAAAATCAATTTTGTTAATTGAGTTAAATGGAAGAGAAGAAGCAGACGAAAGGAATTCTTGTTCTTTGGTTCTGTGTGAGAAGGAGTACTTTACTTTTAGGAGTAAATAACAACTTTTTTCATTTTCTCTTTTATTTTGTAACATTATTTTTTTAATTAAAAGTAGATAATTACATTTTCAGTGGCAATTAGGTCGCCACAAATAATCTTTAGGAGCGACTATTTTTATATCGCTACAATTGTTTTGGAGCCAAAATTTTGGTGTTCGCGGGAATGGAAAATCAGCCTTTAATTTCAATTATCAGTGGCGACTTAAAAAATGTTGCCGCTAAAAGTAAATCTTCTGTGGCAATAAAAAAAGTCGCTACTAAATCTTACATATTATGGCAACTTATATTGTCGCCACTAAAAGTCGCTACAATAGATCAGATTTCTTGTAGTGTATGACATTGTATGTGCTTAACTTGCATTCATTTGTGAGAGTGGGGGGTTAGACTTTAGGGTCCCATTTGTTTAAAGAGAGCATTAGGGGACTTGAGACTTGAAGATGCAATTAAGAAAGCCTTAAGTGAGTTGAGAAAGTAATTGTGCTATGCATGCTCTAGTCATCACTAGAAGCTCTAGTGATGTAGTTGTGACTTGGGTGCTTGTGGATTGTTTGTTTGGATTCTCCTGTGTGAAATTAATTGTTAGTATCAACCGAATCATGAACTTCCTCTTGTCTCAATCTCATTGTTCAACTCAATCCCGGTGCTAAATTGTGATACATAAGATAGTTCTTAATGTTGCTTGACGACAAGCAAAAGCTTAAGTTTGGGGGAGTTGGTACGTTAGCATTTTGCGTGTATTTACAACTCTTTTAGACTAGCTTTCACGTCCTAAAGGCTTTATTATTTGAGTAAATCTTATGTTTATTAAAATGTTTCAGGTTTACAAAGAACATCAATGTACAAAGCCAAAAGGAATGAAGAAAAGAACAAAAACAAGCAAACTTTGGCTACATTTTGAAGAACAAGGAAAACAAGCCGCAGCTTGATCGGCTACCCGCCGAATTGCCTGCCAAAAGAAGGAGAGAGTTCAAGAAATTATCAGGATCCTATGAAGCTAAAAGGTGGACTACCGAGACAATCGCTGAAGAAGCTCTGTGATCCCGCAGAAGCTTGTGCGGCTCCGCCAACTATATCAGTGAGCTCAGAGAAAGTCTGCGAGTGTGGAAACTGTCTGCCGAAGATCCTGCGGCCCGCCGAACCTACATCGCAGAACAAAAAAATAGAGGAGTTAGAATCGCATTCGGCGGCCGCACAACTAATTCTGCGGCCCGCCGAGTAACTTGCAGTTTGACGAAAAACAGGGCAAAATGGCAATTTTGTAAATACTAGCCTAGCTTTTTAATCCATTCCTATAAATAGACTGTTATGCCTCCTAGAAACTACACCTTTTTTCATCTTAGAATATACTTTAACTTACTTTTGAATATTCTTAGAGGCAAAGGAAGGGTTACAACTTGAATCATTTTGTAAGAATTTCATTTCTTAATATATTCCTACATGATTCTTGCCATTTCATCTTCTACTATGTGTGTGTTAGCTCATACTAGGGATTTATTCATGAAGATTTGATTATTCTAGATTAATCCTTGTACTTAATCTTATAAAATCTATGGGTTAAGGTAAATCTAGTTCTCCATCGTACTTTTCTTGACTAGGGTTTAAGGCAAGACCGTACTTGAACCTAACCCTACTTTGCTTTCATCACCCTAATGGGGTTGGAGGTGTAGGTTAATAGAAACTACCGAGAATTTGGGTTACATTGGCTACGGCCTACCACATCTAAAGGGGAAGATCTAAAAAGGTCATCCCCGCTCGGGTTTTTGGACTAGGGTTTCTAGCACCTCATTATTGATCCTAACGGGCTTGATGAGGTAAATCTTTCCTATCCCTAACGGGTTTTAAGGAATACATTAGAGGTCTTAGCATTGACGTTACCCATATGATTTGTGAGATTAATACAAGTGTTTGGTTATGAGAATCTTGTCGGAACGAGTAAACCTCTAGCTCATTCTCATCGTTTACACCAATCATTAGTATTTACTTGTTTTATGCTTATTGATTAGTTATAGTTGTAGTTAAAATATTTTTACCATATTTAATTCAAGGTTTACAACCAAGTGAAGTTGGTTGATGAACCAAATCCACACTTGAAGCTCTATGTCATCCTTTGACCATTGTGAAACTTGCGAAGTGGTTCATAAAGTGATTGTCTAGTATTCATGAGTGTGAATGTGTGTTGGTACCAAATGAGCTCAAAAGCTTTTGAAAGATTGAAAATGGAACTTAGCTTCATTGTATGCTCGTCTCGAAAGTGCTTTACTACTCTTGGGTAGAGATTGGTTTGCTTGAGGACAAGCAAAGACTTAAGTTTGGGGGAGTTGATGCGTGAGCATTTTGCTTACTTTAACTCGCTTAAATTTTTGCCTTTGAATCCAAAAGTGACCAATCTATAGGGAAGTTTGATGAATTCTTTTTGGTTTCAGGTGTTAGATCCTGCAAGGAAAGGAAGAAACCAAAAGAGCAAGAATACCCAAGAAAAGTGATCAATTTCAAGGAAGTTGCAGAAACAGTTAAGTGAATGGGTGGTCGCCCCTTCTTTGGAGGTAAGTACCTGCTGAGTATCCAATTGGGCAGATGAAAGGGCCCAACCCTTTGCAAGGAAGCTGAAGAACTGGAAGAATGATGAAGATGCGACCGCCCATGCAATAGGCCGCTGCCCATTAGTCGTTGCATGGAAGCTGTTGTGAAGAGGAGGCGACCACATGATGCAAGGCTATACCGCCTTATCTTGGAGAAGAAGAAAAGGTGGTCGCCCTCTCTTGCAACCCTGAAAAGGGCGCCAACCCAGACACAAGAGGTGCCAGCCTTTAGTCGATTCAGCACCAGAACTCAACCTTTTTGGCAAAGGGCTCCAACCCAACCTGTGAATGGCAATTTTGTAAATATTTCTAGCAAACACTATATATATATCTAGAAGTTGGTTTTTTCTGAACATCTTACACTTTACATAACTTGAGAGGCAAGAAAAGGATAAAATACCATTACCCTTTGGTCAAGCCTTCTTGTATTGTGAAGAACAACACCATTGTTTGTAAGAATCATTACTACATTTCTATTTCAATGCATATTTCATTACTATCAAGTCTTGAATCATAACTATATGAGTAGCTAAATCATCCACTAGGGTGCTAACGAAACCCTAGTCTAATAATCAAATTGGTATAGCATAATAAGCTTCTAAGCACCTAGGAATACCCCCATTTCACTACTTTTGATTCCACTACAACAACTTGAGGTGTACAACTAAAGTTGAGCCCAATAAGTACTAGATTTACACCGAGAGGGTGAATCTAGTAATGTGAAGTGTAGTGACGAGGTACGGGGGTAAGTGTGTCGTATTTGCCTTGGATTAACAGGTTGAGGGGTATACCTTACTTGGGACTAGTTGCTAGCGCTCAAAGCATCCATTAGGTGACCTTGATGTGAAGAAGCTTAGAACTATTTCTATTTAGTTAGAGGGCTAGAGGGGAGCTAGTATCCGAGTATCTCTCTCATTATTAATTGTAGCTTTAAATTATCGTTCTTTAGCATTAGTTCAATTACATCCAACTATTAGGATTAACTCACTATTTCATTGAACTCGAGCAAATTCAACTACTTTAAGTCTTATGCTAGTTCATGTGTTTGATCCCTACAATTGACTACGGTAATTATGAGCCCTCACCCTTAATTGGGTCGTGTCGCTGATCTCTACTCATTTAGAATTGAGGGGTAATTTTGTTGTTAACCGTTCTTATTTGTGCATGCAGTTATTTTTTATTTATTTTTTGGTACTCCCTTCGTCCCAAAATGAGTGTCTGGGTTTGACTTGGTGCGGAGTTTAAGAAAATAAGGAAGACTTTTAAATCTTGTGGTTTAAAATTAAAATTGTGTGTAATATGGATCAGTGCCTTTAAATCTTGTGGTTTAAAACAAATCTTGGAATTAAAGAGTTACCAAATATAGAAAGAAGCACTCTTTTTGGGACAAACTAAAAAGGAAAGGTAGACACTTATAGTGGGACAGAGGGAGTAATTAATTAAGATTTCATTACCAAGGGGACTGTTTACGGCTATACAAACTGAACTGGAGTGGACAGAGTCCCACACTGTCTATTGCTCTGCTACACTACTCCTACACATCTGCTTCTTCTATAGTCTTAAAGGATAAAAATTCAAAATCTGTAATCTCCTTTGCACCGCTGGCTTGCATGTTCCCCTTGCAAAAATGTCTTGAATTACTTGTCTCACGATGCTCTCTGGTTCTCTTCTTCTGCCTTGGTGGAGTATCGAGTTTCTTTCCTGCCATATCAGGTAAATGCACCCTGCCAATGATGCTCGATATACCTCAGCAGCAGCACTTTTTCCTCTAGCCTGAGAGATAGCACAGCTTAGTTCCTCTGGCAAGCTGACTGTATTCCTATGTATGCCTTGCCATGCTAGAATTTTCTTCCACACAGCTGCAGCCTTGGTGCAAGCAAAAAACCGATGTGAGGTGCTCTCATCTCCACACAACAAACACTCAGCACTTCCTGTAATTCCCCACCTCACCAGCTTGTCCCTTGTGGGTAGCCTATTTTGGATTGCTAGGTACATGATGAACACCCATTTAGATAGCCCATGACTATTACAGACTAGTCTTCTCCATTCCACTTTAGGAAACTGACCTCTAAGCTTGTTATACATAAACTTAATGGAGAAAGTTTCCATCTGTTGTAACTCCTGCATTGTTAAGCCAGCTTCCTGGATGTACTTTGCTGAATTGTTCTTATTTGTGCATGCGGTTATTTGATTGTTTCTTTTCCACTTTCCTTTCACCAAACTTTAGAACAATCTCTTTTACTTACTTTCTTAATTATTTAGTGTTAGAGCAACACCAAAGTGAGATTATCTCAATGCATCATGTTATCTTATCATTATACGGCAGTTCAGTTTGTAGTTCATCACCTTTTGTACTCATCTTACCATCATCACACATGTTTCTTCGCAGAAATCAGTGAGCAGACAGCAATCAAAGTGGGAAATGATTTTATTTCAATAATGAAAATGATGTGTATAACATTATGAATGATGCATTATAATCTTAACATCCCAATTTATTTGATCAACCGTGCAGTAAAGAATATCGTGACAGGAAAAGAAAAATCCTTGTAGTAATACTCCTCGTATCAACTATGTTCTTACAAGTTTTCCTTCAGAAAACTAAAGACTAAAGTTAACATCTCTTCAAGGTCCTCTCCAGGTTTTTCCTTCAAAAAACTCAGCCAGCATCCGTTCAAGATCCTCTGGTGAGTATCTGATATACTTCTGGGGATTTTTGCCACCCTCAATCATGGGCCTAATTATATAACATTCAAGAAACTCGTATCAAAAAGTGATATAAGTTGACTAACGCTTTGTAGTAGCTAGTTATCTAGGCATGGAGACATGAATGACATGAAAATTGAACATACTTCATTTTTACAAAAACGAAAAAAGGAGATCACATAATCGAAAAGCGACGGCAAATGTGATAATTGATATATAGCTAGTTGCTGAACTTATTTAGTTGGATACAATTAACAATACTAGGAAGTAAATAGACTAACAAAATGCATCACAAGACAATCAAATATGCAGTTAAACATAACTTTTGAGGCATGATGAATGAACAGAACACAAATAATAATAATTGAGTGACGCAATTACACATCAAGAGTTTTTGGAGTAAAAAAAATTTAGGAGTTCCAGTATTCATTTCCAAAGGAAGTTAAGCAAGTCTAAGAGAGCATACCCGAAACGCTTAACGAAAGACCTGTATGCAGGCAAGAGGACTTCGGCCACTGCCAGCCTTAAAGACTCGCGCAACTCACTGTCAGGAACTGTCCATTGAGATTGCCTCTGATGAATCTCCTCAAATAACATGTTGAAAGTCTTAAACCTATCTTTCACCGTAGACCTGGAAACACCACTGTTGCTACTGGCGACTTCACCAGTAAATGAACCACTTCCAGCTGTGGAAACTCCTTGGACGGAAAGAGTCTGCAGAATCTGCAGCAAGGACCAGTAGGATTGTGTTAGGAACCAGTTTTTCCTAACTTTGATATGTCAATTTCCAACTTAGAAACACACAGAAAACAACACAGAATTAAACAACACTTCACTACACTTTATTTCCACCAACAAGTAGAATAAGTTTTACAAGTAAACATACAGAAACTAGAATAAGATTACACCCAACATCCAAGGCATTTCGAGGAGCCTTACCCTCCAACAACCAAAGAAAAACCTACAGACAAGCCTTACCCAATAAAACTGCTTCTGTCCAGACTTTATTCTTAAAACCAGTAACTTAAAATAACTGACAAACTGCTAAAAAACTACTAGGTAACTGCTATAATAAATACACATTAATAAATAATTAAAATAGACACACTTAGGCCTTATTTTCACCCTTTTTCCTGCGATGACAGACCTTACTAACAGCAGGTCTAACATTACCCACCCCAACGAGTTTCACCTTGTCCTCAAGGTGAAAATGCGGAAACAATTCTGCATAGAGTTTCACCCTGCACTAGCGTGCAAGGACAATTCTATTAACTTTTGTGATTCTAGCTGTTCTTGAACATTTAATTGGTCTGTCCTGCCTCTTGATGCTTCCTCGGAATGCTCATTTAAGCCTTCTTCTTCATCACCCTCTGTTGCAACAATAAGCAGATTCAACAGCTTTGAATTGCACTTATGATTGGGACCATATTTTTCATCACAACGAAAACAAAGTCCTTTTCTCAATTTCTCTTGATACTCTGCATCAGATAGCCTTTTGTATGCTCCTCCACGCCTTGTAGAAGTTTCCGTCCCCGCTTGCACCATTTCTCTTTGCTTTTGCTCTTGATATTGTCGTGGTGCTACTGTAGCACGTGCAGAATTAAATGGTGTTGTGGTAACACGAACGTGAGGACTTGTAGAAATTCCTATTCGGCTACTGTCATTCACTAGAAAAGGAGCGGAACTCCTGGGAAGCGCCATTCGCATATTTCTTGGCAAGTGGGCTTGGCTAAGGGCCAAATTCTTCTCTTTAATACGCTGGCTTTGGTCCATTATTTGCGTTAGCGTTCCCAGTTTGCAAAGACGCAATTCTGCTTTGATCTCTTCTCTCAATCCATTTATGAAAATGCCAATTAAAACTTCATCATCAGCATCATTCAAAGGCGCTGAAAGTAATTCAAAATCTTCTCTATATTCAGCCACGCTTCCTGTCTGTTGCAACCCTATCAAGACCTCGTATAAGTTCCCTAGTTGGGATGGAGTGAATCGCTGCAGTATGGCTACTCGGAACACATCCCATGTGACTACCGGCGTTCTTGTCTCCCACCATTGGAACCAATTTAGGGCTTTTCCTTCAAGACAAACAACAGCAGCCTCCAACTTATCGTTGTCAACGATGCCATTGAAATTAAAATAGCGTTCTGCCCTGTTAAGCCCCCCATATGGATTATCACCAGAGAGTAAGGGTAATTCCAGTCTTCTAGGATGTATTTCATTGCGAATATGTGGCTGAACTTCTTCTCGTTGTCGACTACCTCCCCGATTGCCGCTATTCTCTGCCATCACTTCCGCCTCTCTACTTGGATCTGCTTGAACCGCTGACTTTCCTTTAATAGGTTGAAGAATTTCAGCGTCATGTTCATCTTTTTTTAGCATCCAATCTCGTAACTGTCGGATGCAATCCCGAACTGATCCAATCTCTTCTTGTATTTCTTTCACTGTCCTCTCCAACCCTTCAATCCTCCCTTCCATTCTGGTTGAGACCATCAAAGCTCTGATACCAAATTTGTTAGGAACCAGTTTTTCCTAACTTTGATATGTCAATTTCCAACTTAGAAACACACAGAAAACAATACAGAATTAAACAACACTTCACTACACTTTATTTCCACCAACAAGTAGAATTAGTTTTACAAGTAAACATACAGAAACTAGAATAAGATTACACCCAACATCCAAGGCATTTCGAGGAGCCTTACCCTCCAACAACCAAAGAAAAACCTACAGACAAGCCTTACCCAATAAAACTGCTTCTGTCCAGACTTTATTCTTAAAACCAGTAACTTAAAATAACTGACAAACTGCTAAAAAACTGCTAGGTAACTGCTATAGTAAATACACATTAATAAATAATTAAAATAGACACACTTAGGCCTTATTTTCACCCTTCTCCCTGCGATGACAGACCTTACTAACAGCAGGTCTAATAGATTGTATAATGTTACTTTGTAACGCACAAAATAAAATATTTAGGATGAAAACTCCTTGGACGGAAAGTGTCTGCAGAATCTGCAGCAAGGACCAGTAGGATTGTATAATGTTACTTTGTAACACACAAAATAAAATATTTAGGATGACATAAGATAATGCAGTACTCCCACATATCCAACACAATTTTGTAATACAGAAAGATCGATGCAGCACCCCACACATATCCAACTTGTATGACCAGGTTAACTAGAAGGTAACAACGAATTGAAAAGACAAAGCTGGGGAGCAAGAGTTCAGAACAGGCTTCACATTGTAAACCGCATCTTAGGCAATAAGTACCAAAGCAAGAAAAGTTCCTTCAAAGAGAACATTAGAAAGGACATCAGAATGGAACCGAAAAGATTCCATGTAGTCATCGTTTTTCTGTAATTGATCCATACTTGGAAAGGGATTGGGTTCAGAACTAGACAAAAAGATAAAAGGAAGCTATTTTAAAAAATTATCTTGTCCTTAATCACTATGGCCATAGCACCAATTTCCTGAAGAAAAATATCCAACCAGAACTAAATTTTGTAGAATTTTCACCATAACTCTCAACAGGAATATAATGAAAATCTCCCTTCGGATGTTTTAGGAACCCTTCTTTACAGCTCAGACATATAACCAAATCCTAACAGGAATAGTGCTTATTGAAGACCTCCCTCCTGGTGTTTTAGGCCATTTTACAGCTCAGAAGAATGATCACATGTCTAGTAGGAGATAAATTCTCAGAAGAATCATAAGATATCCACCTTTGTCACTGACCAGAAGCTGCATTTCAAAGACTTGAAAATGATGTCTATCTCGTACCATATCAATACCATCACAAGATACCATTTCACAAGAAAGGATAACCATAACCCCACAAGCCAAATAAAGAAAGAATTCTCCGAGAAAATGTTTTAAAATACCATCAGAAAGAATGTCGATCATCATTAGTGAAAAACCACAGAGGTCGCAAGCAAACCTTAGACCAAGAGATCCTCTTGTACTGATTTGCATGCTGCTGAACTACCCTTCTATGTATTTGCACCCAATCATCACCAAGCACATCCTTTGCTTCTGACCTGGACCATAACAGAACACGTAAAGCTAGATTTTGCAGTAAACTAAACAGCTTATTCTCACAAGTGACATTGTAACATACCTGCGAACAGATCTTACTATATAATGAATATTATTCATCAGAAACAGTTGAGTCAAAGCTGGATCTTTGTATTGCTTGGATTTCCCATCCAGGTTACTCTGAAGAGCTTGCAATATTCGTGTGGTTATAACTCCCAACTGGTCTTTGGAATTACCATCATCGGCATCTCCAAAAAGTTGCTTAAGAGTTGATTGATAGCTGTTTATAGTCAATACATACTACTGAGATATCGCAACACTGTAAATATAAGATTTAAGCTAAAATGGTAATAAACATACAATTCTACTTGATCAGATAAAATGATTTCTAAGAAGTAAGGGAAGTGATGTAATCAAAAGAGGACGAGATATGAATATGGAACACGAGACTAGACAGAAAGCAGTGAAGATGGGATGTACAATGTAAAAGGAACTACAGAAAACTGTTCATGAAATGTAATACTTGTCATGCTTAAAAATGTCCTGGAAAGAACAAATTCAAGGGGACATGAAGGCAAAGAAGATTCATATCAATAAAAAATAGAAGTAGCTAGAACTATAATCCTAACCATGCATACTCTTAAAACATAGTATTTCTTAAAACTATTTCAAGAAGATAAGAATGAGACATAAAAATCACTTCAAGAATTAAAATTATGAAACAATAATGAAGGTGTGGGAAGGATTGGAAGCATTGTGTAGACTTACTCAAATAAAAATTTAACATAATTGATCACATAACTAGTTAAGGGATGGACTGTTCCATCAAGAACAGAAGTCTTGGTGGCATCCTTTTCTACTGCTTCTTCAAAATCTACAAAGGTCTCCTGCGCTGTCTCAGCCAAACGATCGGTCAACACTGAAGCAGCTTCTCGCATTTCACTGCAATATTTGCTTCCAAAAATAATATCCATCTGTCACACCAACCAAATACCCCTCCATGGGGTAGAAAAATGGAGGGAGATACCAAAATTAGTATTTTATGTCAAGAAATTGATATAAAGTAACGGATGGGTGAAACAATGTATACCACTACACCAGGTCATTTCTTAAAGGCTCTACAATAGAATGAGATTACAAAAGGCTTTAGTCTAAGCACAACTCACAAGATGGATAAAGGAAAGAGGTAAAATTTTTATATTATATACCAAAGTATTTAGAAAAAAATCAAAAAGCATTTGGACTGGCTCAAAGTGTCTAAATAGCAAATTAGAGAAAACGTCTGCATTAGACCTGTTTGTTCCAAAAGCTAGTATATACATGTTAGAGATAACTAATAATTTCTTCTACTTTCCTACGGGTCTATTCAGCACAAGAATTCTCCTAAGTTAGTAGCAGAAACAAGAGTTAAAGTTTCTAAATTGCAAATTAGAGAAAACATCTGCATTAGACCTGTTTGTTCCAAAAGCTAGTATATACATGTTAGAGATAACTAATAATTTCTTCTACTTTCCTACGGGTCTATTCAGCACAAGAATTCTCCTAAGTTAGTAGCAGAAACAAGAGTTAAAGTTAAAAAGACGAAATTCCAAAAGCAAAAATAGGGAGGCAGAGATATTCTGAGAGGTCATTTCATCACTACCTCAGATTGAAGTTCTCTCATTATCTCATACATATCTAGAAGGACAAATAGTTTTTCAGGCGATCGTTTGCTTTTGGCAATGGCTTCTCCAAAGCTAAGCAACACTGCTACACTATTTGCAGTAACCTCTGCAAAACACTGATCTCTAAGAGTATCATGACCCTCAAAAACTTGATCAGAGACTTTCTTCTCAGCAGCAAATAAAAGTTTTACCTGTGTCAAAAATGATGAACAGGTCAATTCAAGGGGAAACAGAAACCAAAGAAGAAATAAAAATAGGATGATGAGATAGTGCTTACAGAAATCCGCATGAAGTGAATCCAATTTCCTATTTTTGCCTCTAAAACCTCCCACTGCATTTTCTGTACATCCTCTTTGCCAAGTCTTTCCACGCCTAGTTTCTTAAGACTCTGTTCCACAACTGAAGAACGTATTTCCCTGGATAAAATAAGGATTTACAAAAGCTGCAATTGAGATGAGACAGAATGGCATATGCAGGAGCAACAGCTATTTAGTCCGATAAGATATAATCATACAGAAACTAATCAAGGAAAATTGTGGAAGTTATCAGTTCGCAAGTTCTCTCATAAACAGAAAGCCATGTTATTTATTGATGGTTAGAATGCACAACTCTTATGCAATATACAGAAAATACTAGGTCACTAGACTAGACAATAGATAGAACAAAACAAAGCAGCATTACATCATAAGACAAAGCAGATATCGCTGATTGAGCCACTGAAAAGAAATCTTGACAAATTATAGATTAGTCTACACACTTCACAAACCTATAAGTCCACTTCATCAATTGCATGACCACCATACAGTCAATTCAACTGTATCTGGAAGCAGGCAGGTCTCATGGAACAAAGTTGCCAGAACTGTTTTTCTTCAATTCGTTAAGCGACTAAAAAGATCTCCTTAACCACTATCAACTTCAAACTTAAATACTTCCTATAAATATTTCATATTTAAAGGAGATAACTTACTTATAGATGGTATACAGTTGCTGTTGATGACCAGCTTGAATCATTTGCTGAGCCAACTCATGTAGCAAGGGTAGTATTCTAGGGGGAATGAGCGCTGGAGGGTGGTAAACTACTGTTTCTAAACTTCTTTGGTGCTCTTTCATTCCAGTACCATCACCTTTACTAGGTGATCCTGTAGATGGTCTAAGAGATTGGGGGAGGCAATCGAAAAGGCGATCAGGTTCCACAGGTTTACTGCAATCAATACAAGTCACAGTCAAGTTAGTTAACCTCAATATTTATCAAACAAATTCAACTTGACTTGGTACAATTAGAAAAAGAAATTAAAAGACTTCTACTTTACATGGATCAAACAAGAGTTTATCATGCATTGATCTTAGCATAAACAAGCAATTAATTGTCAATGATAAATGGAAGGATATACTGCATAAGAAAGTTTAAATATCATATACTGAAATGAATAATAGTGCCTGTCTCCATGAGGGGTTAAATTCGAAGTCCTAGTAATCCACTTGTTACTTGTTGGATGCATGTCAAGAACTTCCCATCAGAAAAATCAGAATTGGTTACTCAACCATTACCTTTGCAGTTTGCACTGCTGCTGCCATTTTTAGCTTGACAAGAGCAAGGAAAGAAGTGCCTTTTCGGAGAGGAAAAGACAACTATCACACCACAAACCCAAGCTAGTTGAGGCTTGTGAGGGGAAAAAAGAGAGAAAAATGGGAAGATCTCCTTTTCTCTACTTGGTATATGAAAAAAAAAAAGAGAGAACTTGAAAACAAGAAAAAGAGTCAGCATAAGATTCATATCCTAATGATTTGTGTGCTTCTGTAATAAATCTAGTCATATAGAAGAGCAAGGAAAGGTATGAAATCAGTAAAAACCAGAAGGTAAAACATATGAAAAGATTTAAAAACAAGAAAACTGTATGCATTTGGGAAAAGGAATACTATATTAAACTACACACCTGTACGAGGTTAGAAGCTGACGAAACTCTTCTTCTAGCTTAAGAACAGACTTGGCCAGTAAACTGGAAGCATGGTTAATCATACCAATACTACTCTTAAGGCCTTTGGTACTGCTGAAAAATTTGACAATACTCCTCAGCTGATTAACTGCTTCCAGATAACTTTCCAAATCTTCATGTGGTCCTCGCAATATTTTAGCCTCTGTCTAAAGTTAAAAGGGCATTTATGCTGTAATATAATGCAATGGTAATGCAGATATATGATCCATGGTATCAGAAAAAATTTACTGTAGTAATCGACAAACTTTTCAATGATTTCTTGAAACAGAAGAAGTAATCTCAAATTACCAAGGGAATCAACCAATAAACCCGCCCTATTTCATATGTAATCCCAATAAAGTGAGAATCAATTCGATCATAAGGCATCAAAAGGCTATCTATATAATTCTTTGCTTACTCATTTACTTGCATTTATAAATTTACCTGCATCTACCAATAAACCAACTCTATTTCATATACAATGGATGGAAGAACTAATTCAAGTAATAAGCAATAAGCGTGACGCCAAAAGTAGTCTTTATAGTACAAGAGGTCTTAAAGATTCTTGCTTTTAAAAATGTGACTTACTGACACAAGGCATTGATGTTCTTTCATAGGTATACATACTGTGCTTACTCAAAGTGCAAATATATAACAAAATTTCCAGAACCAGCATACCGAAAGAAATATATGGCAGAAGGAGAAATTAAGAGCAACCAAAAAAACACAAACCTGGCGTGCAAGATCAAATTGAGCCAATATCGACTCAGCTACCTTCAACGTCTTGTCAATGTTCTCGTGTGCTCTCCTAATCGAATGTGTCCTTATCTTTTCCATAAACAAAAAATAGTTAAGAAAAATAAAAAAAATGATCATCCAATAGACATACAAACAATCACACATGTATGTAACATATCATACATCACAGGCAAATCCAGAATATATGCAGAACCCACACATACACCCACTATAGGTATGTGTGTCTATACATGCATTCATCTTTCTTTTTTTAAATAACCGAGAAATTTCAAGGACCAATGGTTCATGGTTGGAAAGTAAATAATGGACACGTCTCTCTATCATTTTCCACTTAAATATCAGGCTTTTGTTTGCGGGCCGAATCCACATATCAAACGTATATACATACATACGTTCATGTAATGCAAAAATCATTATCTACACAAAAAACATGTGACCATTGACATACAATTGTATAAATCATACATATTGCACGCACAAACACACACCTGAGTGGGACGCATGGCAGTTTCAAGGGCAGAGAGACGGTGATCAAAGGAACCAAGAATGGAGATCATATTATCAGTAATTGTTTGGCTCTTATGCATTGATTCTTTCATGAATTCTGCTCTTTCTTTTAGATTATCCATTACCACTGCGTAAGCCATTGTTTTCTGTTTTTGTTAGCTTCTCTGACCAAAAAATGGAATGAATTGTTATACACTACGTCTCTGTATTATAAGGAGATCATAGAGAAAGGAAAGGAAATTGTTTGGTTTTTATGATAATTTTATAACTGTCCTTCAGTTCTTATTATTTGAATTAAGACATATCCTTGAGACTAAAAAAAATTACAAAATTTTCTTCATTTTCTTATCTAGGGTGTGTGACATTTTACTTGTGATTCCACTAACACATATAGGGACTTGTTATGATAGTGTTTTCTTTTCTATTCAGCTAAAAATAAAAAAGATAAAATAAGAGGGCATATGACTAATTTTACAAAGTTGAAAATTTGAACTTTTTCCTTTTCTTTCTTCCATGCACAGGTGACAATTTAAAACGGTTAGTATAGATACAGTAAGTCAGCTAAGGTTTCGTTAGACATGTATAACATATCGAAGTAAGCAAACTTTCAATTTAGAGTATTGATAACTAATTTCGCTGAAGTTCAGGAACAAATGTGCTGGTGATATCAAGTAAGCAATCGATGTCTTTTCCTTTTTCCTCTTTTACTTCCTAGTCTACAGCTTTTAGTAGGCATGGAGTAGAAGTAACTCATCGACCGAAATAACATTTTCACCAGATGCCAGAAAGAGGAAGACACAAGCAAGAATTTATTTCGAGTCCTGCTAATTATAGTAGTATTTGCTTTGGTTTGAAGAAAGGTTTAACAATATTTTTAGCACATATACATAAAGAAATATATTTAGTTTGGAGTCTGCATCATTAGGTCCAATGAATTAGTAGTTTCACATTGTGCTTCCAAATTTGTAGTGATCGCTAAAACTGGAGAAGGTGCATTTTCGGATAGTCTACAAACAAAAGGAGCAAAACTGTGTAGGATAGGATATTTTTTTCCTTAATTTCGAAGATACAATTCAAGCGGTTTCATTTTTACGAAATTATACCCTTCCAAAATTCTCTTTTAGTGGCATAGATCATAAGATTCACGAAACATACACCTTGGTTTTATTCGTACCGTTGGTAATTATTTAGTTATAATGTATATGAAACGGCAAAAAGATAGAGATGACATTCTGCATGGCATGTCATTACTCCTATACGTATTTGGTAGAAGTTGCAAAGTGAAAACATCCAATTATAGTGTTAAGGTTCACCTCAGTCGAAAAAAATATTGTAATTTTCCAGTATTTCCTTTTTAAAATCTAATTGTAATTATTCGACTACAAAAGGTTCATATATAAAATTTAAAAATAAATCCTTCCAGCCTGCCTTTATCATTTGAATTTTATATTCAAAATCGTTAAGTATTGAGTTAAATAGACATTACTAAAATTGAGTTGATACAAAAATTATATTGCTCAAAATCATATGATATGAGTTAAGACAACAAATCACCCCCAATGCTCAGTATATTAGTTACATAAATGTCCACCTTTGGATTCTAAAGTGGACAGGTGGAATTAACTTGAAGGTGTACTGGACTAACTGGAGAGATGTGGTATGGCGATGAGAATCCATGAAGCATTGACAATGTGATATGGCGATGAGAATCGTGGTGTAATCTAAATACACAATTTCTCAAAAAGTATGACGATCCCTTTTTGTTTATCATTCACCAAATTGTCAATAATACCATGTGCAACAATGTTGGTCGAGGTAGAGCAAGTACAGATCACTCCTCGAATCCACTTCTAGAATTATACTGGTATATTACTGTTGCAGCAATGTAAATTGGCAAAAGGAAAAAAAATTCCAAGAAAGTGCTAACAATAAGCAACTTTATACCATACTAATAAGAAAAACTTACTGATAAATCTCCAAATGGACATCCAATATCCCTCTAGTTTCAACAATTAGTACTAATCTTCCAACTCCAACTCCTACTACAAAGTTATCCAAATCCATTTATGGTAAAATTGACATTCTTCACGTCTCACTAATTACTTTTTACTATTAAATTCCTAAACTATAGTACTATCCTATCTATTCATCCAATTTCTTTTTCAGCTAACAAACACACATATCCTACGTGTTCCTTATCATGCACCACTAATGCAACTGCTTATACACAAAATCATCATGACAAAAACAAATCCGAACATACCAATCCGGGCCGGGACCTAATTCCCGGGTCGGATAACCGGTCCAGACCGGGTCCGAAACCCAGCAACCACCGCATCATTTAAACAATGATGAAACTCCGCCGTAACGCCGCCGCAGTTCCGCCGCATATTCTCACATTCATAGCAAATTACACCTTTCTTATTCTTCATCAGTAAAGTATCCTCAATCCTCGGAAACGAATTCGGACTATCCAAATGCACCAGACCCGAACCCGGACCCGAATTTTTCATCTTATTTTCAAAATTTTCCTTCTGAATCTGCAAATTCTGAACTCGTTCGTACAAATTATTCATAACATTTTCCTTTAAAAATTCTCCGAAACTGACGCCGCCGTTAGGTTTAGTTTTACGGTACCGTGATTTTCGAGACCGCTTTAAAACAACGAGGAAGAAGCAATTTTTCATTTCGCGACAAATAACGGCGAAATTTGACTTATTAGTGACCGGAATTCTGCGATGAATATCGGAACTACTGTTGTGGTTGTTACAGAGGTAAATAGAGAATGCATTTGGTGAAATACCGAGTTTCTGACTGAGAATGAATTGAAATGGTTTGAATATAAGTGTAGGTTGAATTCTTATGTTGCCGATGTTAGTTTCACTTTCTCCGTCGTAATATATCACCGGAAACACCGTTCCTCCACCGTGATCCACCATATTTTGCCGCTGGAGAACAAGGGAAAAGAGTAAAGTTGTAAGTATTGGAAAATGTGAGGGTTTTTTAGAGGCTTTTGAGAAAGGAATGGAGTTGCTTGGGGGGCAAGTAATAAAACGTGAAGAGTGTAACTGACACTGTGTCAGTGAGCAACTTCTCTAAGTAAGAGAAAATAATTTCTTTGGCCTCATTAAATTATCGAATCAAAATTTGTTGGTATGATTTGATATGAATATCTAATATTATAAAATTCCAATTTATTTCTTGCATTTTTTGTAGTTTTCGCCAACTTCATAATTGATCAATTATCGAATTTAGCTTAATTAATATGTTTCCATATTGGAATGCAATTATCTAATTAGTTTGATTTTTGTTTGAGGCTCACTGATTCAAGATGACATAACCTGAATAATGAGGGCTCTATAAATGTAATGTTTTGGAGAATTAATGGTAATAATAACTCATATCTATTATAAAAAATATTAAATTACCTTATCTCATAGGTAAAGTGGGATTATTTATCCCAATTTTTGTCCCTATTTTAATTCTGAGATTATAATTGACACGATCCGAATTTTTTTGGGCTAGGCCGTGCGGGCACCCGACATCCTCCCCTAGACCCGTCGGGCGAACCCTTAACAACTGAATTAGGAAAAAATAAATATAAATCCAACTCATAAATAAGAACAAGACTTAAAATAACACAAACATACTGATACCTCTAAGCTGTACAAAAGAAATTACAGCTAACCACCCGACATACTAGGTTTAGGACTATCCAGACTAGACATCTAAGAGTACAAAGGAAGACAGATACCTCCTGAAGGGAGCAAAATACAACTGAAATAATAAACATAAATCTGGTGGCCATCCGAAATGAAAGCTGGCTTACCCTGACAGCTGAAGTCGTCTTCGCTCCTTCACAACGTGGTGAACTCAATCCTGGAGCGAACCTGCCGAAACAAAATAGATAGACAAAAACAAACAACAAACAAGGGTGAGTCAAAAGGACTCAATAAGTAGGGCAGACTAGCCACCTCAAAGAATAGGATAGCTAGCCTGGGAGAAAAGAAACAGATAAACCAAATTCCTCTTATTTAAATTATGAAAAGGTAGAGACAGATAATAACTAGAAACACGTATGGAATCACAAACTCATTAACAACCAGGAACGTAAGATAGCCAGAACATATATGTATCTCAAACATATCAACAATCAGAAATACATCTTGTTGCGGCGTGCAACCCGATCCATATATTCATCCTGTTGTGGCGTGCAACCCGATCCATATATTCATACCGTCGCGGTGTTCAACCCGATCCATATATTTATACCGTTGCGGCGTGCAACCCGATCCATATATTTATGCCGTTGCGGCATGCAACCCGATCCCCGCAACCCAGAATACGAGCCAGAAATATATAGGCAAACTGAGATATGTCCACGACATAGTATACATACCGCATACATAAAACACAACGCAATACACACAATAGTCAGTATGCGGTGCAATGAGATGGGATGAATGCGGTACGATGCAATGCAGTCACATATGAATGAGATGGGATGAATGCGGTACGATGCAATGCAGTCACATATGCCTGATACCTATCTCCGGTGCGGGACTCTCATCGTCTACCAGGAGATATATGTAATAATGATCCTTCACCGGCTCGGGACTCTCATCGATTACCAGGAAGTAAATGCAATGATGACCCTTCACCGGCTCGGGACTCTCATCGATTACCGGGAAGTATATGCAATAATGACCCTTCACCGGCTCGGGACTCTCATCGATTACCGGGAAGTAAATGCAATGATGACCCTTCGCCGGCTCGGGACTCTCATCGATTACCAGGAAGTATATGCAATATGATGACCCTTCGCCGGCTCGGGACACTCATTTTCTGGCATTTTTTTCTGTTTCATTTCTGCTCTCCATTTCTGGTGTGTTTCTCTGCTCAATTGGCTCCATTGGAAACGTTAGCTAAGGGATAATACATCCCTTAGCCCACTGCCTCATTTCTTTCATTTTTCTTTATTTTGTCATTTTCTCTTTTATTTAATTTTATTTAATTTTCTTTTCTTAACGAAAATTAAAACGGTATCCTACGATATTCAAAATAATTCCAACTTTTGCATATAAGTTATACCAAATTTATGAAGCATACTCACTAAGGCGGATCTCAAATCGGGTTCCCGAAACTCAAGATGCAAATTTAAATGGAAAAAGGTCAAATTATTTAACTTTCGGTATTTTCGCGGAAACTAGCCGAACAACCTCGAAATTCACTTTCGAAAGATCACAAAAGTCACAAATAATCATACGAACCTAACGGCACTTTCGGATTTTGAATCGGAGCTCATTCGCCAAAACCGAGCTCGAAAATCTCTTTTTAATATTTATCGATAATAAAAACTAAAATCTTCTTCCGATACATACCAAACGAGGTCTGATTTAGCTCAAATTTTACAGACAGGTCCTAATAGACCTTACGAATATTTTAAAATTATCAGCACGCCAATCGGAGTCCTAACTTCCGAAACGACTGACCGAGGTCATTTCATTCTCCTCCACTTAGACTCTCGTTCGTCCTTGAACGAGCCCAAGTCTAAAGAAAAATTTACACAGATAACAAAAGAACTTGAACGACCTTCACCAACTACTGCATGGACATTATCTCATGATTTTAAAATCAGAATTATAACACGCACACCGAACTCTTGGATTAAAACATATCTTGATAATATAATAACACCATTGCCCAACTTATTTTGACTAAACTGACCCTTCCTCGATCACGATAGGAGAGTTATCTATATTTTTGGGATAAAGATATACGGAACTCTGGATGGATTAACATGATCCCGCCGATGAATTACCTCATCGATATACTTTTCGATATAGATTAATTCGATGGAACTAAGAGCTCACGCTTGAACAACTGATGTTAGGCTAAAAATGCATATATTTTAGTATTAGTTACATCATATTTCGGTGCTTTTGTGGATTATTTTATCGTGAACAATAGTATTTTGTGCTTATATTGGGTGTTTGAATGTGTAGGAATCAAATGGTATGAAAAAGTGTTAAAGTTTGACGATTTGGAGCAAAATTGAAGTTAATTTACAGCGTTGTAAGGTGCCAAGGCCGTGGATTAGCCATGAAAGGAATTTGAAGACGAAATGTCATGGACCAGCCATCGTAAAGCCATGATTCAGCCATGAAGTTGAAAGCAGAATTTCGCAAGTGCATGACCCAGGCATCGTAAGGCCATGATCCAGCCATGAGGCAAATTTTCTGGCGAAAAGTGGCGAGGGGCAAACTTGTCCACGAGTTTCACACGAGGTATAAAAGGTTTTCTAACCTATTTTCAGCCCACATCTTGACTTGGGAGAGCAAGACCACCATTGTGGGAGCACTTTGGACTCTTGGAGGCAAGGAACACACAAGGAGGCGTGGGATTAAAGACTTGAAGATTAAGAGTTCTTTCTTCCATTATTTCTTCTCCTTTGTAGTTTATTCATTCATGATTATTCTTGATTTATTTTTGATGACCATGAGTGGCTAAATTACCCATTCTAGGGTTGATTGAACCACTCCAATACTATGTGAATTGATTAATTGATTTTGATGAATGAAACTTGATTATTCTTCCTATCTAAGTATTTACGTTTTGTTTGCTAATTGATTGGAAGGGCCCCCAATTGATTGCTCCCTTTATCCTTGTGCGTTTAGGAATAAATTCACGAGTTAGGGTTAAATGCTTAGCAATAATTCAACCTAAAACCAAAGAATTACTTAGGTTGTCAATAGGGTGAGTTGTGACCACCGAGCCCGATTGTGAACCATACTTGTAGTTCTAATCATCTTCATTAATTAATTGGAAGATTAGTTAGTGAAAGTCATAGCTAGTGCACGGAAGTGGTTAGTTGTGAATTTGGAGCAAGAGTTCAATAGGAAGAACCAAGTTGAATTCGTTGATTCATTAGTCAATCACATAGGTAGGAGTCGGTGTAAATCAATTCTAGGCTTTTAATATCCTTGCTTGATTACTTTTTATTATTTTGCTATTTACCTTATTGTTATTTAGTTCCTATTTTAAAACCATCATTAAAATATAAACTCTTGAAGTTGGTTGATTAGATAAATTAGTTAGATTAACGACTGAATTACGAGTGTTCTCTGTGGGATTCGACCTCGGGGCTTTAAATACCGAGCTATATTTGCCGCTACCGCTTAGTCCCTTTTATAGGGCGTAGTTGGGCGTGATCAAGCCTTAGGGATTTAATATTAGGATTCGGTATCAATTGGAGGAAGACTCCTCTACTTAGAGCATAAACTCATACAACTAATTTTAATAGAAATAGTAATCCTCGCACAACCTGCTGGATTAAGGAAGACTTAGCTAAAAAGAGAACGCGGCTCAGACCTGAGCTACCAAATTACTCTCTCCAGTTTCCAAACAGCTGCAACTCTCGAGTTCACAGCTCCATACATTTTCTATAAGCACCACCGCCTGATGGATCAAATCAAAGGTCAAATGACGCCTCTCATTACCCTTAGTAGCCTTGAAAACAACAATGTGCTTATCCGGCCACCTTGACACGCACTTTGGCTCAACACAGGGAATATCACAAGAGGCTACTGACCGCCTAAGCTCACCAGTGCCGAAAGAGATGACAATGGACTGAGGATAGAAATAATTAGAGCTTTAGGAAGCCCATCTTTTTATTTGCTTGGCTCCCAGAGCTACACTACTTCCGTGTCAGGCTAATCAAAGAATTTCAATTGAAGAGATAGACATTAAATAAGCTTTATGGAACATCTATGTCAATTTAACCTTCCTATAAGAAGGAAACTCTGACAATTTATCAGAAACCTTTTTATAATTAAGACAAGCTCGTGGAATAACATGACTCTACAAGTATCTTGAACAAAAGGAAGACACATAAATTGCATATTACTTACTTATGACTTTGCACCGGAAGAAATGATAACACTCTCTGATGGTGACGAATTAGGATCTCATTATCCTACCAACATTGAATTCCGACGAGAGAGGTAAACTGACTTGACATAATAACCGAATATGGCACAATAAGATGCCAAGCAGAAAATACCGCCACTCACTCCCAATCTCTCACATTTAAACCTAGTAGGTCTCACAAATGCCAGAAATAAATCATACTAGAATTTCACCCCTCTATCGCAACCGATTCTTAATAGAAACAACATAAAAAAAACCATGGAAACATGATAGGATACCCCATCTCCAGATCGACCGGAAGAATAAAATCTTACTCACATTTAATGGAAGAAGAAATACATGGGTCTACTACATCGGATACCTCAGCATCCTGCCAGACTGGCGGTTCATAGAACTGCCTCTGCAGCTGAGCTGAGCCACTACCCTGATAATCACCTTCTGAAGAACCACTGCCACCACACTCTCGACCTCTACTGGATGGTGGCATTTCTCTGGCTGATTGAGATCTAAATGAAATCTCTGCGACTGTGCAGGTGCCAGATGACGAGAGAAAGGACGACTGCCTACTTTCCGGAATAATGAAAAACTTTTCAAAGGATAGTCAGACTCACGACAATGATAACACCTTTTCGCTGAAAATGGAAGCTGGAAAGATTGTTGATAGCTGTAAAGAAAAGACTGAATCTGATCTTGACGAGCCACTGGCGCACTCTAGGAATCACGTGACACAAGCTGAGATAACCTGGAAGGTGACCTCCCAAAATAATCAGAACTCTTACCTCCAAATAAGATACCATGGTTACCCACTAGGGCTACGGGATCTCTTGATCTCCCGCTCTAACTCTTCCCGCTCTAACTTATGGTATGCCTAATACCTTTGAGCAATATCAACAACAACATCAAATGAAATCCCGACCTCAATCTCTTGAGCCATTTGGGATCTCAAGGAAAAAGAAAGGTCATCAATAAATCTTTGAATCTCTCGAAAGGCTCATGGACTAGTTCTAATGCATATTCAGCCATTCTATAGAATTCAATCTCATATTCTGAAGCACCAACAGGCTAACCGATAGGCTACCCTGTCCAATCCACTCAAACTGGCAACACTTTTCATCTCGCTCGCTACTTGAAAGGAACTTTTCCCCGAATCTAGAAGAAAAATCGAACCAAGTTAGCTAATAAGAGAGCGGCCCACCAATTCAAGGCTGGACCCCTGAAACTGGAAAGCAGAATAATCAACATCATACCGCTCGATATAATCAAGAGCCTGAAGGATACGCTGACATCATTTTATTTTAAAAATTTACACAGGGATTATCTGATGCATGGCTTAAGAATATCAGAAGGTTCAATCGGGTAAAATAATGCAGCCACTTTAGGCACTCGGAACGAACTATTACTCAGGCTAGCTAACCAGCCCGAATAACTAGAGGCACAACGCATGCTGCCTCCGGAACATAATTTACTACGGCAATATTAAGAACTGGAATAGGAGCTCTCTGAGACCAAATGTCTGCATCTGCGGCAACCTGATAAGCTACCTAGTGAATAATAGGTTCTTGCGGTATCTGCGTTGCCAATATTCTCGTAAAAGCATCGTAGAGAGCCAAGGGAACCACAAGGCCCTGCTCCCTTGCCTATCGCGAACTCGTACAGCTGGGACCTCCGTAACTAGATCATCAGCACGATCAAACACTCTCGGGGCTTCGTCAGTGCTAACCCCAGGCTAAACTGCTTAGTCTTGAACTCATACCGCTTACTGATTTATTGCACGAGGATTCACAATTACCACGAAGGAATTAACGAAAATACTTTTGCATCCTAGACCAACGCACGATCAGAAAAGAAGAAAGGGAAACTTCCTAAATGTCATCATAGCCTCTCGTAGATAAGTACGGACGTCTATGTACCCATCAGCGAGACTCTACTAGACACTGTCTTAGTCTGGATAGACTCTAAACTATGCTCTGATACCAACTGACACGATCCGAATTTTTTTGGCTAGGCCGTGCGGGCACCCTACATCCTCCCCTAGACCCGTCGGGCAAACCCTTAACAACTGAATTAGGAAAATAAATATAAATCCAACTCATAAATAAGAACAAGACTTAAAAAAACACAAACATACAGATACCTCTAAGCTGTACAAAAAAAATTACAGCTAACCACCCGACATACTAGGTTTAGGACTATCCAGACTAGACATCTAAGAGTACAAAGGAAGACAGATACCTCCTGAAGGGAGCAAAATGCAACTGAAATAATAAACATAAATCTGGTGGCCATCCGAAATAAAAGCTGGCTCACCCTGACAGCTGAAGTCGTCTTCGCTCCTTCACAACGTGGTGAACTCAATCCTGGAGCGAACCTGCCGAAACAAAATAGATAGACAAAACAAACAACAAACAAGGGTGAGTAAAAAGGACTCAATAAGTGGGGCAGACTAGCCACCTCAAAGAATACGATAGCTAGCCTGGGAGGAAAAAAATAGATAAACCAAATTCCTCTTATTTAAATTATGAAAAGGTAGAGACAGATAATAACTAGAAACACGTATGGAATCACAAACTCATTAAGAACCAGGAACGTAAGATAGCCAGAACATATAGGTATCTCGAACATATCAACAATCAGATATGCATCTTGTTGCGGCGTGCAACCCGATCCATATATTCATACCGTCGCGGCGTGCAACCCGATCCATATATTTATACCGTTGCGGCGTGCAACCCGATCCATATATTTATACCATTGCGGCATGCAACCCGATCCATATATTTATACCGTTGCGGCGTGCAACCTGATCCCCGCAACCCAGAATACGAGCCAGAAATATATAGACAAACTGAGATATGTCCACGATATAGTATACATACCGCATACATAAAACACAATGCAATACACACAATAGTCAGTATGCGGTGCAACGAGATGGGATGAATGCGGTACGATGCAATGCAGTCACATATGAATGAGATGGAATGAATGCGGTACGATGCAATGCAGTCACATATGAATGAGATGGGATGAATACGGTACGATACAATGCAGTCACATATGCCTGATACCTATCTCCGGCGCGGGACTCTCATCGTCTACCAGGAGATATATGGAATAATGATCCTTCACCGGCTCGGGACTCTCATCGATTACCAGGAAGTAAATGCAATGATGACCCTTCACTGGCTCGGGACTCTCATCGATTACCGGAAAGTATATGCAATAATGACCCTTCACCAGCTCGGGACTCTCATCGATTACCGGGAATATATGCAATAGTGACCCTTCACCGGCTCGGGACTCTCATCGATTACCGGGAAGTAAATGCAATGATGACCCTTCGTCGGCTCGGGACTCTCATCGATTACCGGAAAGTATATGCAATAATGACCCTTCACTGGCTCGGGACTCTCATCGATTACCGGGAAGTAAATGCAATGATGACCCTTCGCAGGCTCGGGACTCTCATTTTCTGGCATTTTTTTCGGTTTCATTTCTGCTCTCGTTTCTGGTGTGTTTCTCTGCTCAATTGGCTCCATTGGAAATGTTAGCTAAGGGATTATATATCCCTTAGCCCACCGCCTCATTTCTTTCATTTTTCTTTATTTTTTCATTTTCTCTTTTATTTTATTTTATTTAATTTTCTTTTCTTAACAAAAATTAAAACGGTATTCTACGATATTCAAAATAATTCCAACTTTTGCATACAAGTTATACCAAATTTATGAAGCTTACTCGCTAAGGCGGATCTCAAATCGGATTCCCGAAACTCAAGATGCGAATTTGGATGGAAAAAGGTCAAATTATTTAACTTTCGGTATTTTAGCGAAAACTAGCCGAACAACCTCGAAATTCACTTTCGAAAGATCACAAAAGTCACAAATAATCATACGAACCTAACGGTACTTTCGGATTTCGAATCGGAGCTCATTCGCCTAAACCGAGCTCGAAAATCTCTTTTTAATATTTATCGACAATAAAAACTGAAATCTTCTTCCAACACATACCAAACGAGGTCTGATTTAGCTCAAATTTTACAGACAGGTCCTAATAGACCTTACGAATATTTTAAAATTATCGGCACGCCAATCAGAGTCCTAACTTCCGAAACGACTGGCCGAGGTCGTTTCAATAATCCTGAGATATCTCACATTTGAACGAAACGACCTGTTAGAGTTTTGATCTCATTATTTTTACAGGTATTGAAATGGCCAAAATAAATTGCTAGAATCTGTGAAAATGATAAGGGATTCACAGGGAAGAACATTCTAGGGAGAGGAGAACTTTAGGGAAAGATATTTTTCATTAATTTGATCAAATGAGTACATGTACACATATATGTAAGTTGTAACTAACTTCTAACTACTCTAGTGAACTAACTAAACAGTTAACTAACTAACCACAATTAGTACTATAACTAACTAACTAGTCGGTTAGTGTAAATAGACCTAACTACCCTTCTAGCTTGGACTCCAATGTACATTGTTCAATACTCCCTCTTAAGCTAGGAGGTACAAAAATATCCAGCACTCATAGCTTGGAACTCAGAAACTCATGTTGTACTTTGTTTAACCTTTTTGTGAGTAAGTCAGTTGGTTGATCTCTTGTTGGTACATATACAGTTTTCGCTAAACCTCTTAAGATCCTTTTCCTGATGAAATGACAGTTAATATCTATGTGCTTGGTTCTTTCATGGAATAAAGGATTTGCTGCTATTTGCATAGCTGCTTTATTGTCAGTATAGGTTTCAACAGGAAGCTTCACCTTGTAGCTCACTTCTCTTATTAGTCCTACCAACCAGATTAACTCAGCAACTGTGGAAGCCATACTTCTGTACTCAGCTTCAGCTGAGTTTCTTGATACAGTTGTCTGCTTCTTTAATCTCCAAAACACCAGTGAATCTCCTAGCTTGATCCAATATCCTGTTACAGACCTTTTGGTCTTTGGGCATGCTGCCCAAGAAGTATCACAAAATACTGATATGATTCCTTTACTAGTGCTTGATAACAGTACCCTTTGTCTAGGATGTCTTTTTACATATCTTACAACTCTTAGTGTAACCTCCGTGTGAGGTATTTTAGGAGCATTTATAAACTGACATAGTGTTTGAACGCTGAAAGTAATGTCTAGCCTGATTACTGTTAGGTACAGTAATTTTTCAATGAGTCTCTGATAGACACTTACAATAGGTAGCAACTCATCTATCTCACTTCCGTTTTCTTTGATATGATTATCAAACTCCTTAGTTGTCAGTCTTACATTTACTTCCAAATGAGTAGCCATTGGCTTTGCAGCTGCAAGTTCTGACTCAGCAATTAACTCCAAAGTGTATTTTCTCTGATGCATCAATATACCTTTATCTAACCTTGCAAACTCTACTCCCAGAAAATACTTTAGATCTCCCAAATCCTTCATTTTAAAGGTATGTTGTACTGCTTCCTTGGTCTTAGTAATAAGTTGCAAATTGCTGCCAGTCACCAGCATGTCATCTACATATATTAATAGAACAATTACATTCTTTCCAGACCACTTTACAAACAATGAATGATCATACTGACTTTGTTTGAACCCAAACATCAAGAGAGCCTTAGTAAGCTTTGCATTCCACTGTCTTGGTGCTTGTTTAAGATCATACAAGGATTTAATGAGCCTACAAATTGACCTTATCTTCCCTGGCTCTTGAATCCTTGTGGGAGGTCCATATAAATCTCATCATATAAACCTCCTTGTAAGAAAGCATTGTGCACATCCATTTGATGAATGTGCCAATGCTGAGCTGCTACAACAGACATGATGGTCCTAATTGTAACCATCTTCACCACATGAGAGAAGGTCTCCTGATAATCAATGCCCTTCTTTTGACTCCTTTTGACTGTAGCCCTTTTTTAACCAGTCGAGCTCGGTACCTTTCAACTTCTCCAGAGGCTTTATATTTAATTTTGTATACCTACTTGTAGCCAATAGGATTCTTCCCAGGTGGTAGTGAAACAATCTCCCAGGTGTGATTACTTTCAAGAGCTGAGATCTCAGCCTGCATAGCTTCTACCCATCTAAGATCTTTGATGGCTTCTGTATAAGAAGCAGCTTCAGTTTCAGAAGAAACACATATGATATATGTTTTTGTTACGAAGTTAAAAATACTTATTTTGAAAATTAAGGTGTTTGATCAAGTTTTTTAAGGAAAAATAAATGCTTTTGAATCAACAAAAATTATTTTCCGGATGTAAAGAAGAAACTGAAAAAAGCAGTTTCTCCTAAAATGCAGAATCAAAAGATGTTTTTAATTTTTTTCAATTCAAAAATATTCTTACCAAAAAAAAATTATATACCGAATTACCCCTATTTTTTAAAACTAATGATTGTAAGCTAAAAATAATACTTTCTTCGTTCAACGAAGGATGACCTAGTTTAACTTGGATTGGCGTTTAAGAAAGAAAAAAAGATTTGTGAAACTTGTGGTTAAAATAAGTCATAGATATTTGTGTGGTTATAAATTATCTCATTGTAAAGTGGAAAGTTTGAAGTTAAATTGATTCCTAATGTAGAATTGTATCATTCTTTTTTGAACGAACTATTAAGGAAATGGTGTCATTCTTTTTGGAATGGAAAGAGTACTACATTATTCTTTTTATCTTAGTACTTACCCATAATTTAACACTCAAACAAACGGTTACTCTTCAAAATAAGGAGTTTTTAAAAGTTTAACCAAGCATACTCTTAATATACAATCGAACAATTTAATAACCAAAAATTCACAGTTTCACCTGCAGTCTTGCGCTCAACTCACGCCACAAATTGAGCTTTTTAGATTAATTAAGATAAAAAACGATTCTTCTCATACGTGAAGCTTTTTACTTAAGTGTTAAGCTTAATTAAGTAAAAGAATTTCTTTTATTTTTACTTAGGTGCTAAGCTTCATTTCATTAACATTACAAATACCCTGTAAAACTGAACTTCTCCATCCTTAAAATCACCATTTCTTCCCCCCACTTCTCTCACCCCACCCCTTGAAACCCAAAATTTCCTCTACACCAATTTCTTTTCTAAAGATTCAGTTTGATCCATTTTTTTTCCTGCATTCAATCTGGTAAGTAACACTTATATATTTCTCTAGTCTTATCTTTTCAATTTCAATCAGTCACTATCTTGTTTCTGTATGTGTGTCTTGTTTGATTATCATGTTGTCTAGTTAAGTATTTAGAGCCCGTTTTGTTTGCCAAGTAAACTGAATACTCTCTGTATTAAAAGCTGCATGTCACAATACAACATTTGGTTAACCTCTATGAAATTCAACATAATTGTTACGTCGTTTGGTTGTTATTTGCTACTATGTCTTATTTTATGCGGGTAACGGAATAAAAAGTGAAATAAGAATGTAAGTATTAGTAATACATGAATAAACAATTGTAATACAATAATACCGTTCTACTTTGTATCTTCATTCTCATCCGAAACAAACTTTTTAAAGTGAACACATTATGCATGGTATATTCACAATAAACCAGACATCTAACAAGAAATAATCCTTACATTACAATCTTGTATTAATTCGTGCATTATCAATCTCTTAATTATTAATCCTTATATTATTAGTCTCTATATTACTAATCCCTACCTTACAATCCCTACATTACTAAGACTTTCATAACTTGTCTTTGAACCAAACGACCCCTTAGAGTTAATTTTACATATCCATATATAATTTTTTTGGTTGAAATGTACTGATCCAAGTGGAAAGCTAAGATCCACCTATATTGAGCTTGAGCTTTAATCATTTTGATTAATTTTTGGATTTAAATAAGGATGTTATGTTGTTTAGTTAGAAGAGTAACAAGTGCTTTTTAATCCTTTTTACTGGGGTCACATGTATCATTTAGGTTGATGTTCTAGCATAGAGTGGAATGGACCGTATCCATGTAGCATACTTTCTCTAGAGGTGGATCTAGGATTTATACTTACTGAACATTTTAGTTACTGAGTTCGTAATCTAATATTGGTCTGTAGAGTCTAAGCCAATGCTATTGGATTCGGGCCGAGCAAACACGTAGAAGCTACACAGTACATCCGCCCCTGACCCTATCTTTGGAATTGAGACATTGTTGATAGATTGATTGCTTGATTATGTGTTCCTTGCATATTCTGTCCTAGCAATGTGAATTGAGAATTGATGTGACTTGTTGAAGAATTAAATCTGGCACCAGGCTGTAGGGATTGAATCACCAACAAACATTGTTAATAGTTTGAACTTTTCGCATTTTAATTGATGCATTCTCTCCTGTCTTTAGGATAGCTCTGTGGTTCAATCCCTATTTTGAATGAAATTATTCATTCTAATTCAAGAATCTATGTTGTATAAGCAGTTCTTTATATAAGACTGCCTTAGAGTAATTTATCTGATTTATAAAAAAGTTGACTCCTTTTTGTGATCGTTACAACTTTCCCTCATTTGAAAGTTACAATATGATATTGAAACGTATGGGAAACTTATATGTTTCAGGTAAGCTAACTAGAGTAAAATGGAGAAGTCATGTTCTTTGCTGATACACTTTGATAAGGGCACACCGGCTCTTGCTATTGAGATCAAGGAAGCCCTTGAAGGGAATGATGTTCCTGCCAAGGTTGAATGGTGAAACCCTACCCTAGCTGTTTATTACTATTATCAGATATGTCTTGCTCTCTGAAGATCATACGATTCAAAAGCTTCTGCTTCTGTATTTGGAGATTATTGAGAAGACTGACTCTAAGGGGCGTGTGCTGCCTGAAATGATCCTAATTTGTCAGAACTTGAGGAATAATCTGCAGCATCCAAATGAGTACATTCGTAGAGTTACTTTGAGATTCCTTTGCCGACTGAATGAGGTTGATATAATTGAACCTCTGATTCCATCTATAATGAGCAACTTGGAGCACTGGCATCCGTATGTGCGGAGGAATGCAATTCTTGCTGTGATGTCTGTATACAGGCTTCCACAGAGTGAGCAGTGATCTACGCTCAATCCTATACCTTTAATGGTGAGGGGCGGTCGTCAAAGTATAATACCCGATGTGAGTCGGGGTCAATTTTCCAAGGGAACTAGTTTGTCAATTAAGAGAGTCGCAAATAGAAATTCAAATGAAGTTTAATGTTGTGTCCTAGAAGTGGAGTTTGATATAAATAACACTACGATTAGCTACAAGGCATACAAACTAAAGCAAGTAAGTTGATTTGATATTACGAGACTAGGGATGTAAACAACTAATAGTGATTTCCATTCAACGGGTATTTCCACTTCACTTTCCCAACACAAATGTAATTATGGTCGAGTCTTCCTATTGTGGTCTTGAAACGACCTCGGTCAGTCGTTTCGGAAGTTAGGACTCCGATTGGCGTGTCGATAATTTTAAAATATTCGTAATGTCCATTAGAACCTGTCTGTAAAATTTGAGCTAAATCAGACCTCGTTTGGTAGGCATCGGAAGAAGGTTTCAGTTTTTATTGGCGATAAATATTAAAAAGAGATTTTCGAGCTCGGTTTTGCCGAATGAGCTCTGATTCGAAATCCGAAAGCGCCGATAGGTTCGTATGATTATTTGTGATTTTTGTAAACTTTCGAAAGTAAATTTCGATGTTGTTCGGCTAGTTTCCACTAAAATGCCGAAAGTTAAATAATTTGACTTTTTCTATTTAAATTCGCATCTTGAGTTTCGGGAGTCCAATTTGAGATCCGCCTACGCGAGTATGTTGCATATATTTTGTATAACTTGTATGCAAAAGTTAGAATTGTTTCGAATATCGTAGGGTTCCGTTTTAATTTTCATCGCGAAAAGAAAAAAAAAGAAAAAAAAAATGAAAAATGGGAAAAAGACAAACCATAAGAAAGGAACAAAGGTGCATGGCGGTGGGCTTATATGTATCTTGAGCTTTACTTTGAGCTCAAGATAAAAATGAGAAACAGGGAGATAACACAGAAACAAAATGGAAAACACGCAGAAGAAAAAATGTCAGAAAATGAGAAAAGTAGAATTTTTACCCTGAAACATTCAGGTAATGATCCTAATATATTATTTGAGTTTATTACGTGTGTTTGAATATGTTTTAACGGTAAAACTTGAAATATTAGACATCGTTTTAATAAGTTCAATTAATAGTTTAAAGGGTCAAATGGACCCGGATAATGGAATTGATTATATATTCGTACTCAGTGAATTATGGGCAACTTATAAATATAATTTATTTAGGGTTTGGTTATGTGACCATAAACCCCGTACATAGGCCTGGTCTGCGTATTGCGTATGCGAATAGGGTATCAGGTTCCTACCTGGATTGCCCTAAGATGTGAGGAATGAAGCCTTTAGCCTAAAGTGATATATTTTTCTGCTTATTGATCACAGTGGGATCGTTTGGCAATGAATTCAAAGAATAACGTGGTTGTTGGTCGCAATGCTAACTTTTGAGAGAGGTAAGTGTTTATATCTATTTCCTTGGAGGCACTTGGCCTCGTGGATTTTCTACCACGTGTTTCCTTACGTGTGTAGCTGCCGATAGGCGTACTCATTACGCCTTAGCTTTGGATTTACATTGTATATTATATGTTATGCCATGTTGTTGGTATTGCATTAAACATATAAGCATCGCACTCTGGTTTTGAGTATTGCATATACTTCCCGGTTGGCGATGAGAGTCCCGCGCCGGCGAAGGGTCATTATTGCATATACTTCCCGGTTGGCGATGAGAGTCCCGCACCGGCGAAGGGTCATTATTGCATATACTTCCCGGTTGGCGATGAGAGTCCCGCACCAGCGAAGGGTCATTATTGCATATACTTCCCGGTTGGCGATGAGAGTCCCGCGCCGGCGAAGGGTCATTATTGCATATACTACCGGGTCATCATTACATATACTTCCCGGTAATCGATGAGAGTCCCGAGCCGGTGAAGGGTCATTATTGCATATATCTCCTGGTAGACGATGAGAGTCCCGCGCCGGAGATAGGTATCAAGAGTATGTGACTGCATTGCATCATGCCGCATTCATCCCATCTCATTGCATCGCATACTAACTATTGTGTGTATTATATTGTGTTTTATGTATGCGGTATGTACACCATGTTGTGGACATATTACAGTTTGCCTATATATTTCTGGCTCGTATTCTAAGTTGCGGGGATCGGGTTGCACGCCGTAACGGTATAAATATATGGATCGGGTTGCACGCCGCAACGGTATAAATATATGGATCGGGTTGCACGCCGCAATGGTATAAATCTATGGATCGGGTTGCACGCCACAACAGGATGAACATATGGATCGGGTTGCACGCCGCAACAGGATATATTTCTGATTGTTGATGTGTTCGGGATACCTATATGTTTTGATTATCTTACGTTCCTGGTTGTTAATGAGTTTGTCATCCCATACGTGTTTCTAGTTATTATCTGGCTCTGCCTTTTCATAATTTAAATAAGAGGAATTTTGTTTATCTGTTTCTTCTCCCTGACTAGCTATCCTATTCTTTGAGGTGGCTAGTCTGCCCCACTTATTGAGTCCTTTGACTCACCCTTGTTTGTTGTTTGTTTCTTGTCTATCTATTTCGTTTCGGCAGTTTCGCTCCAGGATTGAGTTCGCCACGTTGTGAAGGAGCGAAGACAGCTTCAGCTATCAGGGTGAGCCAGCTTTTATTCCGGATGGCCACCAGTTTATTGGTTATTATTTCAGTTGCATTTTGCTCCCTTCAGGAGGTATCTGTCTTCTTTGTACTCTTAGATGTCTAGTCTGGATAGCCCTAAACCTAGTATGTTGGGTAGTCTGTTGTAATTTGTTTTGTACAGCTTAGAGGAATCAGTATGTCTGTGCCTTTTTCTAAGTCTTGTTCTTATTTATGAATTGAATTACATTTATTTTCCTAATTTAATTGGTAAGGGTTCGCCCGACAGGTCTAGGGGAGGATGTCGGGTGCCCGCACGGCCTAGCCGGATTCCGGGTCGTGTCAGTTGGTATCAGAGCCCAGTTTAGAGTCTATCCAGACTAAGACAGTGTCTAGTAGAGTCTCGGTGATGGGTACGTAGACGTCCGTACTTATCTACGAGAGGCTATGATGGCATTTAGAAAGTTTCACTTCCTTTATTTCTGATCGTGCGTCGGTCTAGGATTCAAAAGTATTTTCGTTAATTCGTTAATTCCTTCGTGGTAATTGTGAATCCTTGTGCGACAAATCAGCAAACGGTATGAGCTATGAGTTCAAGATGAAGCAGTCTGGCCTGGGCTTAGCACTGACGAAACCCCGAGTGTTTTGATCATGCTGACGATCTAGTTACGGAGGTCCCAGCTGTACGAGCTCGCGATGGGCTAGGGAGCAGGGCCTTGTGGTTCCCTTGACTCTCTACGATGCTTTTATGAGAATCTTGGTGACGCAGATACCACAATAACCTATTATTCGCTAGGCAGCTTATCAGGTTCCCGCAGATGGAGACGTTCGATTTCAGGGAGCTCCTATTCCAGTTCTTAATATTGCCGCAGTAAATTATATTCCGGAGGTAGTATGTGTTGTACCTCTAATTGTTCTGGCTGGTTAGCTAGCCGAGGTATCAGTTCGGTCCGAGTGTCCGAAGAGGTTGCATTATTTTACGCGGTTGAACATCCCAATATTCCCAAGCAGCATTGGATAATCCCTGTGTAAGTTTTTTTTTTTTTAAATACAATGATGTCAGCGTATTCTTCTTTTGATAGAATGTGAAGTCGTCGGGATAGACTCCCCCAACTATGAAATTGGCTAGGTCGCCATACCAAGGGATTGGTTCCCAAGACACGGCCAAGATCTTCTCATCCGGAAATGCATCATTCACTTCTATCTCTTCTTTTGGCCTACCCTCCTCCTCCAAGCGGGACAAGTGGTCCGCCACTTGATTTTCAGTCCTTTTTAGATCAAGCACCTCAATATCAAACTCTTGAAGAAGTAACACCCACCGGATAAGCCTTGCTTTGGAGTCTTTCTTCGCCATCAAATACCGGATGGCGGAGTGATCGGTGTGAACAATTGTCTTTGACCCCACCAAATATGATCGGAATTTTTCAAAAGCGAACACAATAGCCAAGAGCTCCTTCTCCATCGCCGTATAATTCAATTGAGCTCTGTTCATTGTCTTACTTGCATAGTAGATGGGATGAAACATCTTGTTCACCTGTTGACCTAGCACGGCCCCCAAAGCCACGTCACTAGCGTCACACATGAGCTCGAACGGAAGCTCCCAATTAGGACTCACAATTATCGGTGCGGTTGTTAACCTCTTCTTCACTTCTTCAAAAGCTTCTAGGCAAGCCTTGTCAAACACGAACTTGGCATCCTTCTCCAAAAGTTTGCACATAGGATTCACAACTTTGGAGAAGTCCTTGATAAAGCGGCGATAAAATCCCGCACGCCCCAAGAAACTTCGGACACCCTTCACGGTCATTGGAGGTGGAAGTTTTGAAATCACCTCAATCTTTGCTTGATCTACTTCGATGCCTTTCTTGGAGACTTTGTGTCCCAACACTATGCCTTCTTGTGCTAAAAAGTGACATTTCTCCCAATTGAGCACAAGTCTTGTTTCTTCGCATCTCTCGAGCACCCTCTCCAAGTTTGACAAGCAATCATCGAATGAATCTACAACTACCGAGAAATAATCCATGAAAACCTCAAGAAAATTCTCTACCATGTCGTGAAAAAGAGCTAGCATGCACCTTTGGAATGTGGCGGGGGCATTACAAAGACCAAATGGCATTTTGCAGAATACAAAGGTGTCATAGGGGCAAGTGAAAGTGGTTTTGTCTTGATCCTCGGCCTCAATGGATATTTGGTTATAGCCGGAGTACACATCCAAGAAACAATAGTAAGCACGACTCGCTAACCGATCAAGCATTTGATCAATGAATGGAAAAGGAAAATGATCCTTCCTTGTAGCGGTGTTGAGTTTCCGATAATCCATACACACTCTCCACCCGGTTACGGGTCTAGTTGCAATGGACTCTCCCTTGTCATTTAGGATCACCGTCATCCCCCCTTTCTTGGGCACACATTGCACGGGTGACACCCACTTGCTATCGGACAATGGAACTATCACACCCGCATCTAGCCATTTGATAATTTCTTTCTTCACCACCTCTTGCATAGGAGGATTCAACCTCCTTTGGTGTTCTACACTTGACCGACACCCCTCTTCAAGCAAGATTTTATGAGTGCACACCCCCGGAGCGATCCCTCTTATATCCGCAAGGTCCACCCTATAGCTTTAATTCTCCTCTTCACCACTTCAACAAGTTTAGGTTCTTGAGTTTTGGTCAAGTTGGATGAAATAATTATGGGTAAAGTGGAGTTGGGACCGAGGAAAGTGTATCTCAAATGGGGTGGTAGGATTTTCAATTCAAGTTTCGGTGGTTCTTCGATGGATGGTTTTGTAGGTGGGGTTTCTCGGTTTTCAAGGTCTAAGGATAGCTTTTTAGGTACAAAGGGTTTTGATCCAAAGCCTTCTAATGCCTTCATCACTTCCGCTACACTTTCTTTATCTTCCACATCCATGTTCCACATTACCGCCGCCACTGTGTCTTCTTGACTAGCTAAGACACTCTCATTTTCCACTAGGGCATCAACCATGACATCAACATAAGAACAAGTCGCATCATCATCCATTGGTTGTTTCAAAGCTTTGCAAATATGAAATAAGGCCTTCTCTTCATTGATTCTAAAAGTAAGTTCACCTCTTTCCACATCACAAAGAGCTCTTCCGGTTGTCAAGAATGGTCTCCCAAGAATGATAGGTACTTCAAAATCTACGGGGCAATCAAGAATAACAAAATCCGCCGGGAAGACGAATTTGTCTACCTTCACCAACACATTGTCAATAACCCCAATCGGACTTTTCATTAAGTGATCGGCCATTTGTAGGTTCATAGTTGTTGGTCTAGGTGTTTTGGTGTCCAATGTCTTATACACCGCATATGGCATTAAGTTGATACTTGCACCTAGGTCACACAAAGCCTTCTTGAAGTGTCTTCCACCAATTGTGCATGGAATGGTAAAAGCCCCGGGATCTTCCATCTTTTGTGCCATGTGTTGTGACACAATTGCACTCACTTGATGAGTTACCTTGATTGTCTCGAAATCTCCATATGTCTTCTTAGTCACCAAATCATTCATGAATTTAGCAATATTGGGCATTTGTCACAATGCATCAACCAATGGAATGTTGATGGAAGTACTTGCTATCTTCTCCCAAATCTTATTTGCATGGGATATTTCTCTTTGTTTGTTGCTCTTTTGTGGGAAAGGAAGGGGTATTTTCGGAATGGAGCTTGGGTTGGAAGGGCTTCCTTTGGGTTGTGGAGTGTTCTTTGCTTTAGCTATTTGGGTAGTGGTGTTTTGGTGATTAGGCTTTTAAGTGACTTCTTGAACATCATCATCATACTCTTGTACAAATACATCAACTTGCCTCTCCATTTCTTCTTGCTCCATCTCCTCTCCCATAGCTTCACTATCATTCGACTTGGCACCCACATGATCATCTTGCATTCTCAACTCCGCATCATCATTAATCTTCGCTTTTGGGTCTTCTCATGTCTTTCTACTTCGAGTTTTAACTGCCATCACTTGGTCTTTACCGTCTCTTTTAGGATTCACTACCGTATCACTTGGTAATGCTCCTTGCGGCCTTTGATTGACTTGATGTGCTAATTGGCTCATTTGCGACTCAAGCTCCTTGATGGATGTGGAATGTGAATCAAACTTCTCTTGGAGGCCTTGTTGATTTTGAAGCATTTGACTCATCATTTCTTCCAATTTTGTGGGAGCCTTTGTTTCTTGATCATTTTGCTTAAACGGAGGTCTTGGAGCATATTGTTGAGAAGAACCGGCTCCTCTCCCCTCTTGGTTACTACTCCAATTACTTCTTCCTTGACTCGGCCTCCATTGCCCTTGTTGTTGGTAGGCTTGTTGATATGGTAACCTTGATCATACCCTCTTTGCCCTTGGTAGTTACCCACATAATTTGCTTCTTCTCCATCTTGCACATGATAGTATTGTTCTGGATAGTATCCTTCTTGCCCATGTTGGAGAAGGGACAAAGGAACACCCCCAGGAGTCATATAACCCATTGGGGCCACTTGATGCCCGGCATTTGTGGTGTGGATATTCTCCACCTTGTGCAACTTCTTTTCATTGACTTCCCTATCGGCCTTTGAGTTCTTGTTCATGAGTTCCACCGATGTCAAGATTCTCGCCATTTTCTCATCTTGGGCTTCAAGTCTTTCCATCATCATTGGACTAATCCCAACTTCTCTTCCCGGATTCTTAGCTCTTGATTGCCATTCTTGAGATCTCTTAGTCACTTTGTCTAGGATATCTTTCACCTCTTCATACCTCTTGTCCATGGTGACACCATCACATAAAGTGTCCAAGGCGGATTGGTTCATCTTGTTTAAGCCTTGATAGAAGCTTTGCAACAACATGCTTCCATTGAAACCATGATTAGGACACCGGAGCAACCCATCTTGGAAAGCTTCCCAAGCCTCGGTCAAAGAATCAGATGCCTCTTGTTCGAACATGTAGATCTTGTCCCTCAATGCCGCTTGCTTTCTTTTTGGTGAAAACTTCCCTAGGAATTGTTTTAATAACTCTTGCCAAGTGAAAATGGAGTTCCTCGGCAACTTGTTCAACCAATCTTTAGCTTTTCCGGTGAGAGAGTGAGGGAACACTCTCAACCTCAATGACTCTTCCGATACCCTTGCCAACTTGTAGAGGTTACAAGTTTGCACAAAGTTTCTCAAGTGATCATTTGTATCTTCATTCTTAGTACCACCAAAGAAACCATGTTGTTCAAGACCTTGAAGAATTACATTTGTAATACTAAAACTAGCATTTCCATGAATAGGAGGAGGAACTATGGAACTTGCAAAACAATTCATATCAATTTCTTCTTCGATCTACTCATCATCTTCGTAGTCTTGCATCTCTTGTTGATAGTCCCGAGCACCTCTAGCATACTCTTGATTCCGGTTGGTATTGCGAGCATTAACTCTATTGGCATTGGCCCCTCGGTTGATATTTTCTCTACCTCCACGGTTTACACCTCGGCCGCCTCGGTTGCATTGTTGCCACCCCGATTAACATTACCCGCAACACCTTCATTTTCTCCAAGATTTCCTTCTTCATTTGCTTGGACCCGCGCATTTGCTTAGCGAAAAGGGTTGTCATCTTGAGAGTCCACATTCTCAACTTGGGGGTCATTAGCTTCCTCTTGTATCACATCTTCGTCCACTTGTTCGACATGGAATGGATAGCACTCTTGGTTAAGTTCTATATGGAACTCTTCATCATATTCTTCTTCATAGTCTTGCGGATCCCCATGTTGTTGGTTATAATAATGATTGTAATTGGGGTTCCGTAAACTCCGATAAGGATTTCTCCTATAAGACATGTTCACCTACACATGGTAAAACCAAAAACAAAAGTAAAATGCTAGGATTTGCGAACTAAACAACTTTGATTAACTAATGCAACTCAATATTAAAACCATAGTTCCCCGGCAACGGCGCCAAAATTTGATCCACGCTCAATCCTACACCTTTAATGGTGAGGGGCGGTCGTCAAATTATAATACCCGATGTGAGTCGGGGTCGATTTTCCAAGGGAACTAGCTTGTCAAGTAAGAGAGTCGCAAATAGAAATTCAAATGAAGTTTAATGTTGAGTTCTAGAAATGGAGTTTGATATAAATAACACTACGATTAGCTAATAGGCATACAAATTAAAGCAAGTAAGTTGATTTGATATTACGAGACTAGGGATGTAAACAACTAATAGTGATTTCCAATCAACGGGTATTTCCACTTCACTTTCCCAACACAAATGTAATTATGGTCGAGTCTTCCTATTATGGTCTCTAGAATCCTTCCGGCCTAGAAGGGACCCTTCACAACCCGCTCGTCAAAGCCTTAGTTGAATGCTCGAGGCACTACTCCAAGACCCGAGGAAAGGAGACCTTTTCCAAGCATAACTCCTTTTAGATGGGTTAGTCTATATGAATAGCCTATCAATCCAAATCCTCGCCAACTCCACTATTCTACGCTAATTAATCTCTTTCGAGTCTTTAACTAGAAATGTAGATAAGAAATACTAAATATCAATTATTTTGGAATTTTAATGTTATTGTAATGGGGAGTTGGATAATTGATACTTATTTTATAGTTAATGAAATAGAACAACACCCATTGATTTTCAATCACTATAGCATATTTACACCCCTAGTTATGAGTTTAGCTACTCATAACTAGGGTTTGAATCAAAACAATCAAAATGTAGTACAATGATGGAATGATTTCAAACGTAGATATTGGATTGATATATGAATTAAGATTCGAAGATACAAGTTTAGAAGCTTACAAAACGATGTTAAGACCTCCACTTGGCTCCCAAAATCGCCTCAAATTCAATACAAAACGTAACTATCGAATATGTGTTCAAACTCTAGCTTAAGCTATTTATACAAGAGGGAAAAATGCAGAACACAGTGGAGTAGGCGGCCATCCTACTTTAGTAGGCGGTCCGCCCCTTTTTTAATCACTCTCTGGATTTTCAGTAGGCGCCCCGCCTCTGTAAAACAGGCAGGGCGCCTCTTTCTGTTTTCAAATTTTCCAACTCTCTCTTGATGTCCTTTCTTTCACACTTTGGCTCGAATTTTTGCTCTCTAGCTTCAATCTTCAACTAGTATCCATGTTAATTCATTATAACCTAAAACTAAGCAATTCACGACGTTAATGACACAAAATGTCGCTTTTGGATTCAAAAACAAAAATTTAGCGTAGTCTTTAAGTTGGTAAAATACCAACTTATCAAGCAGCTACTGGCAGATGCCTCAGAGAAGATAGAGAATGTTCTTACCACAGAGCAGGATCCATCAGCTAAAAGGAATGCATTTCTGATGCTTTTCCAATGTGCTCAGGAGCGTGCTATCAATTACCTGTTGACCCATGTTGATAGAGTATCTGATTGGGGTGATCTACTTCAGAACGATGAGCATCGTCAAATGCTTATCCAAGCTATTCATTCGTGTGCGGTAAAGTTTTGAGAAGTAGCAAAAGTAGTCCATCTGTTGATGGACTTCTTGAGAGATAACAATGCTGCTTCTTCCATTGGCCTGCTTTGTTTTTTATGGTGAGATTATTGAAACAAACCCAAATTTAAGGGTTTCCATTGTCACAACGCTACTGGATACTTTCTACCAACTTCGAGATACACATGTTTGTTCATGTGCCCTTTGGATCATTGGAGAGTATTGTCTATCTCTTTCTGAAATTGAGCGTGGCATTGCAACTATCAAGCAGTGCCTTGATGACCTACCATTTTATTTGGCGTCTGAGGAAGGCGAAGCTAATGATTCTTCAAGAATGTCTCGGCGAATTAACTCCACTACTGTTTCATCTGGAAGACCTGCTGTTCTTGCTGACGGGACATTTGCTACTCAAAGTGCTGCCTCTGAAACTGCTATTTTGCCCGCAACTGGAAACCTTAGATCCCTCCTGCTAACTGGTGATATCTTCCTCGGGGCACTTGTTGCTTACACCCAGGCTAAGCTCCTTTTGAGATTGGAACAAGTTCAACCATCGAAAGCTGAAGCGAAATAAGCAACAACTAATGCGTTACTGATTGTCATCTCATTGATACAGCTACGGCAGTCTTCAGCTCTTCCTCACCCAATCGGTATGTGCCTGCTCTCCTTCGAAAAATATCACCAGGAAGACCGATCCTCGACCGTTCTCCACCATTTCAATAATACATGCCGATTACAGATTATCCCCTCACTGGAAAACTTTACCGCCGAGGAACACCTTGTTTTACAGCCACCTTACTACACCTGAAAATTTGAAGAGTAGCAAAAAAGAGTAAAGTTGGAGCTGGTGTTTGGAAAACCTTGGCTTTAGAAATAACTCCATGACGTTTTTCAAAAATCATATATATGAGATATATTATTTAGTTATTGTGTTATTGGCCACATGTTTTTCTTCCTGTATTATTCATCTTTCATCAATATCGTTCAGTAAGTTATAGTCTTTCTCTCTTTTATGTTGGCCATCAATATAACTTGTGAATTCCAGTTCATTTCTTTCAGTGTACAGTTGTTGCCTACACCAACTTCATAATAAATGCATAGAATGGGTTTTCATTCTAATGGAAATTAACTTTGACCAAGAATTTCTTTCTTGAGGTTTTTGGGTGAGAGAGACTCATAAGTCTTTAAATAGTTTTTTAGGACTCAAGTCTCAAAAAATAGGTAAAAGGGACACTTTTAAGATTAGTACTAATTACTAACATTTTAAAAGCCCCTCAAGTTTTTTTATTTACACAAAGCCCCCACCTCTCATCACCCACCCCATCTACCCTTACCCCCCATCCGGCCCCCACCCCCATCACCCCCTCCCCCACCCGTCCACTATTCCACCACCACTCTCCACCACTCACCGCCACCTTCTACCACCTCCTACCACCCTCCACTACCCACCACCACCTTCTATTACCCTCCACCAGCAACCACCACCCTCCACCACCACCCCACCACCCTCCACCACTCCAATAAAAGGATGTGTACACATCAGTTGAAATGTGTACACATATAATTCAGATGTGTACACATCTCGTCTGATGTGTACACATATAATAATATATGTACACATATTATAATATGTGTACACATCTCGTACACATATAATAATATGTGTACACATCTCATCTGATGTGTACGCATATTATTATATGTGTACGAGATGTGTACACATATTATAATATAATATGTGTACACATCAGACGAGATGTGTACACATTTTTTCCAGTCGTAAAACACATCTCCAAAATTGTATAAACATACAGAAAATATGTTTACACATCTGGAAAGATGTGTAAAACGACTAGAATTAAAAAAAAAAACTTAAAAAAATGAAACGGGAAGGAAGAAAACGGAGAAGAACAAAGAAAAATAAAATTGATACGAAGAACAAGAAAGAAAAATAACGTGGATGGTGATGAAATAAAATTTAAAAAGAAAGCTAGAAGAAAGAAGAAGAAGGAAGAAGAAAAAGAGAGAGAGAAAGAAGAGAAGTAGGAGAATAAAGTTTGAAATAATTTGAAATATGAGAGAGAGTGTAAAGTAGGTGGGAAGGAGGGAGATTGAAAATTTGAAAATTGGGGTGTTTTTGTAAATCCGAAAATATGTTTTTTGCCCACAAGTTGTTAATGACTACACTTCAACCCCCACTTAAACTAATCTACCTTTGACTTGGTCTTGTCCCCTATCCTTCTATTGAAACTTATGGGGACCTTTTCCCTCTTTTCTCTCTTCTTTCTTTTTCTTCCTGCCAACAAATTTCATCTGTTGATGACTGTCTCATTACACTCAGAATGATTCAAAGAGCACATGCTTAAGCTAAAATCTATATATATATATATATATATCTATCTATCTATATTATAATTTTAAGCTCTAAGGAAGTGATGTGGCAGCATCTATAGACCAGCATTGCTACTTATATTTTTTCTTAATTTTTCACCTGTTCTCTTCCTTATTTCTCTCTTTTTTTAAAACAAAAAAAATCATCTAAACATAAATTCTTCATAAAGTTTCAGTTCCAAATCCATTAAGATATGGTGAGTGTCATTTTCCATTATATGCTGTCCATATGATGCTGAGAGAGAACGTGAGCTTTGAGAATTTATTGAGGGAGAGGGAGAGACGTATGAGGAAGTGATCTTAAATGTGGTCTGTGGATGAAGATGGCATCATTCCCCACATTTTTCCGTTCAACTCCAAGAGGTATGTTTTTTCCTAAACAGTATTCACTTAACCAGAATCAACATTTTTTCCCTCTTTCCAAAATCAACACGTGGGACTAGAATTATTCTTGCAATAAATTTCTTACAACACAAAGTTAAATCTCAATATTTACTGATTAAAAAAAAGCATACAGGGCAACTATGTACTTTCTATTGCATATTCTCTACTTGTGAAACACCAAAAATGAACACCAAACATAACTTGAAGAAGATTCCTGAAGTTTTCATCGACAGTTACTTCATCACTGAAGTCTGAGAGCCTTTATATTAAAAATGGTAGATGTTAAAAATTAATAGCTACTTAAAAAAAAAAAAAGCATCAAAGTAACACAAGATTCACACAAAGGGAGTTTAGTTGGAGTTGTCATTCTAAATAGTTCTAGAGTGAGAAGTTCCCACTCTCTCGACCCATTCCCCCTCTTCTAGCTCATTAATATCACTTGTTCCCTTCCCCAATGACCTCTAATGGTAATGTCTTGATTCCACCCAAACCACCGGATCCCACCATAAATGAAACAAAATCTCTTTTTGCAGGTACAACTAGCTACTGTGACAAATTACTAGAGCAAAATCACTCAAACATGCAAACTATCATTCGCTCTCCTTTAATCCATCAAAACACTTCACTTGAACACATGCAAAACCAGCCAATCTTGGTAGATGAGGTTGACTACATTTCCCTTACACAAGAGGAAAGACATCATATATACTCTCTGTGGATTAACTTTGTAATTATCAAGCTTCATGGAAAGAGATTACACCACCAATATATTTATGAAAAACTCATAAGTCTTTGGAATTTAGTGGAAAAATTTCCTCTAATTGATTTTGGTGAAGACTTCTATGTAGCAAAATTCCATCGTCATGAAAGTCTTCATAAAGTTTTAACGGAAGGCCCTTGGTTATTAATGGTTATTTCTTGTCAACAAGATGTTGGGAGCCAAATTTCGTTGCAACTGAAATCAAATTACAATCTACAGCCATTTGGATACGTCTTCCTAATTTGCCTACTGAATTTTTTGATGAAGACATACTGAGAACAATTGGAAGTAAACTTGGCAAATTATTGAAAGTTGAATTCAAAACATCAACAGCTCTTAGAGCAATGTATGCTCGTCTTTGTATTGAAGTGCCATTAGACATACCAGTCAAAATCATATATACATTGAACACCACAAGCAAATTGTAAAGGGCCTGCACCGCTTGCAACTCCAAAATCTGCCCCAACAGTTCCAGCTTTGAGAACACGGCCTGCAACTCTTGTAACTCCTTCGCTTGACTTAGGGTTGTTCATTTTTTGGTTTAAACCAATAAACCGAACCGATAAAAAGTTATTGGGTTATTGGTATTGGGTTATCGATTATTTAACGGTTTACAAAAAAAATTCATTGGGTTATCGATTCGGTTATCGGTTTTGCACATTTTCTTATTGGTTAAACCGACAACCCAATAAAGTTTTTAAATTTACTATGTTGCGCTTATGTATATTATTTACTCTTAGTTGGAACTTGGAAACTTCAAATCCTAATCTTATTTTACTTGTGTAGCTTTCAGCTCACCTCCTCCATTTCAAACATCGATTTACTATTTCAATCCTCACTTCCTCTATTTTAAACATCGATTTATTGTTTCAATCTTTACTTCCTCCATTAGTTTATAGAACAATGAAGGATATTTGAATCTATTGTTAGTTGCTTCTTTGAATATGACGAATGCTTTAAGAGGCATTTGAATTCGCTATGAAAATGAAGCCGATTTTGTATTGGATGCAATCGTTTAAGAGGTGATTATTTTACAATTGTTAGACCTAAGTTTCTTAATGGTTAAACCGAAAATCGAACCGATAAGAATCGAAAACCGATAACCCGAAAACCGATAACCGATATCTTATTGGTATGGTTATTGGTTTAGCACTTTTAAAAACCGAAAACCGATAGTCTAAACCAATAAGGTCCAAAACCGAACCGAACCGACCGATAAACACCCCTAGCTTAACTTCTTGTAAAGGGCCTATTCATGAGCCGGGTTGCATCAGAAAATGTTCATCTTTAGACTAAACTGTCGAATTTGGCTTAGTAAAAATAGGTTAGATCTTATCTTGTCGAAAACTTATATAAATGTTACAGTACAATCGTATAGGTATAACACCTTTAATGATATTTTGAAATAAATATATAACTTTTAAACAACGCTCATATATTTTGAGCTAAAATTGATGGTGAAATAATAATGAGAATTAATATACAAACGAAGAGTTTATTGAAAAAAAATATGTAATTTCTTTGCAATGTTACGAGTTCGAAAGCTTGAAATTTCCCAACCTTGAAGTGTAAACTACAACCCCGGAAGAAAAACCAACAAGAGGTGATACATATAGATTTTATATATCTCATTCAAGGCTTAATGTCCATTTTTTTGTTTTCTAAAATAACCTTATTTTCTCTTTAGTTATTTTCTTCATTAATAACTTCTCAGCTCCTTCTTACCATTAAAGGTTGTGGTATGTAAGCACTCATCTATTGTTAATCCAAAATATCCAATCGATCTATATATAATTCTGGTGTATAGCCAGGTAATATGGCATGCTTCTTTTAGGAATTTTTACACAAAAGTATAATTTTTAGAACTTAATTACCAAACATAGCAACATTTTAGAAAAATTACCCTATATAGAGGAAAACATAAGTTAATTAAAAATATAGTAACAACATAGCAATATTTCCCATAACATACCAAACCGTTACATTCTTCCTCCTATTTCCCCCACTATCACTTTTGCTCCTCCCATTTCCCCCTATTTCACTTTTCCTCCCACCATTTCCCCCAATTACACTTTTACTCCTCCTATTTTCCCCGAGTTCACTTTTCCTCCCACCATTTCCCCCAATTACACTTTTAAACTGTATCAACCCCGTTTTCAGACTGTATCAACTCCGTTTCAGACTGTATCATAGGGTTTCAATGTCGTTTCAGACTGTATCAGACTGTTTTAAACTGTATCAACTCCCGTTTCAGACTGCATCAGGCTGTTTTAAACTGTATCAACTCCCGTTTCATACCGTATTAGACTGTTTCAGACCGTATCATAGTGTTTCAATGCCGTTTCAGACTGTATCAGACTGTTTGAAACTGTATCAACTCCTATTTTAGACTGTATCACCTCTATTTTCAGACTGTATCAGACTGTTTTAAACTATATCAAGTCCCGTTTCAGACTGTATCAACTCCGTTTCAGACTGTATCAAACTGTTTTAAACTGTATCAAGTCCCGTTTCAGACTGTATCAACTCCGTTTCAGACTGTATCAAACTGTTTTAAACTCCCGTTTTAGACTGTATCAGACTGTTTCAACAGTTGTTTCAGATTGTTTCAACGTCGTTACGGACCATATCATACTGTTTCAACATCGTTTCAGACTATATCAAACTGTTGCAACAGCTGTTTCAAACCGTATCATATTGTTTCAACGTCATTTCAAACTGTATCAGACCGTTTCAATAATAAGTATAAAGTGACTAGGTTTTATTTACTTTTGAAACAGTGGTTAAGCTCCAATGAGCAGTGTGATCAGTCGTGAGCAATAGAAAACAAGAGCTCAAAAATTTATTAAACCACTATAACAAATCTGCACAAACAAGAACAGAAACAGAACAAATATGAAGAAACATGAATAGAAACGGAACAGAAACTACTAATAATAATAAATATATATATATATATATATATATATATATATATATATATATATATATATATATATATATATATATATATATATATATATATATATATATATATATATATATACACATGAACAGCCTAATCGAATCTACTAATAATTTAACCTAATCCTGCGGTAAAAATGCAATTTAGAGGTAATCTGTTCTCCGTCACAGCTCCACCGGAACTCGACGAGCTCGCCACCGGCAACTCACCGGAACTCTGTTATGGATGAACTTTGCAGCGCCGGATCTGGTGAACGAGCGGCGGCAGCGCTGCTATTCTGACGTGGGAAAAAATCATCGCATCACCAGATCCATTTTCGATCGCATTTGACCTTCTGCCAGCCGACGTCGACGAGACAACAGGTAGTGTTTCCGGCTCACGAAGACTGCTAATCGGAAGTAGCGACTTCGGCAGTAACACTAGCACCAAACTCTGATCGAAGCACTGTCAGGAGATGGCTGACGCCGTGGGGTGATGGTGGTGAAGGTGGGGTGGGGTGAGGGCGGCGTCGGGGATGGGGTTGTATGCTTGGATCTGAAAAAAGGGGATAAGGGGAAGTGTTTTAGGGTTTTTTGGAGAGTGGGGTGTAAGTGTAGTTATCAAAAATGAAATGGGTTGATTATTGAAGAAATGTGCTAAAAAAAATATTGCTATGTATGGTGATTTTAAAAATATTGCTATTTTTGTGTAATTAGGGGTGTATATTTGTATATATGTGTAAAAACCCCTATATACAAGGATTTCAGGCTCATTTGCAAAAATATGACACGGGAAGCAATGGTTTGCCTTTTTGCCCGCGCTAAGAGATGGTTTGCAAAAATGCCCCCGTTAAGATTTAATGAAAAAAATTCGGGGCCAAGACTTCCCGTTATATTTTTCCGCTTTTCAACACTTATCCCTTCAAGTATTGGCAATAGGCAATACTTGCCGCACTTGGCCGTTGCCAAGACTTGCCATTGACCCCTGCTCGATTTTCCGACACTGGCACGACAAGTATTGGCAATAGGCGACAGTTGCTGCACTGCGTCGTAAGCCTTGACAATTGTCAAGACTTGCCCCTTCAAGTTTTCCCTGCATTCTCGCCATATAACTTGAAGTATTGGCAAAACAGCACTTGCCCTTGAAGTATAGCCAATTGCCAAGACTTACAAATTTTTTGCCTTGAAGTCTTGAATTGCGGACTAAATAAGGGTATTTTGCTAAAACATTCCTTAGCGCGGGTAATTTTGTAAAACCACTCCTTAAGAAAGGCATGCGGTGAAATTTTTTGAGGATTTCACTTTTTTTTGGGCCTTTTTTACTAACTTTCTTCTCTTCTATTTTTTGGACCTTTTCTCCCACTTTTTTTCTCTTGAGCCAACGAATAAATAATTATTAGTAATTGCTACTATTTATGTCGTTATGTAATTAGTTATGCAGGTGAAGAAGCATTATGGAGTATGCACTTTTTATTTCTATTCTTTACTGGATTACTTATTACACATTTAATATGGCATTATAAAACCAAAGAAAACTAAATGGAAACTATTAAAATTTGTTAAGAAAATTGGGTAACCCATTTTTATTTTGCCACCTCTGTTTTGTTTGTACCGTTATCCTCTTTCAAATTCAAGTTTACAAGGGTCATAGTGAAGGAACTGTTTCCCCTTTTGAGTATTTATATGTCCATTAAACTGGCATTACTCCCTCAATTGTAACATCCATCTCCTTTAAATATATTTATCTACCAAATGCTCTATTTAACCATGAAGATATTGATCAAGAATGATGAGTCGATGACAGGGCATGGAGTGCTTATAGTGTGCATGTCTATCTGTTAGGTCACTAATCCTGATACTAGAGAAACACTAATGTGTTGTGATGATTCGTCGCGATCATAATATGAGGGCATTTGATCTTATTTTTTATTTTTACTTACATCAAATATTTTTGTTTAACCTAGATCCGATTTTAGGCCAATTAACAATTAAATTTGTATTTGCGGAGTCATGATCAATAGTTGAGATTAAGAGTTTGAACGACGAACTAAAATGATGATAATCCGTGGGCGAAATGTGAGTACTAACTAATAAAAGTAAAGCACAAAATAGAAACAAGGAGAAGTAACCGTATCGTATCGCTTGTCTTCGGAGAGAGCCCTTCAATGCCAATCGCACTTAGATAATTCAAGAGCTAAAACCTTAAGTAAATATGAGCAAAAGGAATATCAGAGCCTGAGCAAAAAAGTATTCTTATTTGATAGTGTAGACAGGAAGTCAAGTTGTCGTTACAATCGATTAAGGCGAATGCTATTTATAGGCCTGATAGGCACCCGTTGGGATTTTGTAACCGCTGGGCGTGGATCCGTCTGGATAAGTAACTGCTGGGCACTTATCCATTGGAGTCATAACCGCTGGGCTGTAATGATTGCCTTAATGACCATTAAATGGATAATCGTGGATAATAATGCTAATAATTGCTCATTTAGACCGTGGTGACTGTTGAAGTGTTCCGTAACTTCTTTAGGTCTGCTCGTGATAAACGTCTGTCCATTGGATGTCTGTCCGTTGAAATGTCTGCTCGTGCTACGTGGGATACACATGTCACCTTTTCAAGTCCAGTCAGCTTTTATCCAATACAGATAGTCCCCGCACTTCTCGGGCAGAGTATCTGTCCGAGGAGTAGATAAGAATTTTGGCGGGAGTTTTTGCAAACTTTTGTCTTCGTGTGATGTACCTTGATGACGTACGAACCTTACCAGCTAAGTGACAAGCCCCTATGACGTGCGCATTAAATGCACCGTATAAAAAGTAACTGCAGGCTGCACGCCTGCGAAACCGCCGTCCATTCTGAAGTGACTATTGCGTGCCCCCAAGGATAAAAGTAATGATTTTAACCGCTTCAGTCACGTGCACACGTCGTCGGTTGATTGTGAGGTGACTGCTGCTCTTCAGGATAATGATGATACTATAAAGTTTTGATGAACCCTATTCTTTCCTTCGACGGCCAGATCTGATCGTAGTTTCTCTGATGACCTCCACGTGTCTCGAGGGAAGTTGTGGGGCTGAATTTTTACTCCTATAAATAGGGGTTTGCTTGATGAGAAACTTTTTACTTGCCTTTATTTCTTCTCCGCTGTTCTTTGAAAACCTTTGAACTAGCTTCTGAGTTCTTCTTGATAACTTCATATTTTTCTTGAAACCATGACTTCAAGATCTAGGAAAAGTCAAAGCACTGATATTGCTGGTAGTTCCTCGGCGGCCACTCCAAGGCCTCGGGCTACCCAAGCTACTGCTGCAGAAATAATCCCCAAGAAATGGGGTGAACTTGAGGCAGACTGTAACATTAAGTCCTTTCATAATAGAGAGGGAGATACGCGCAACTGGCCGGCGTATAGGTTTAAGTCTGGGATCACGAAGGAGGTGGTCCCACACGTGAGGATAGACTGTAACTGGGGCGATGAGGTTCCCCTCTTGCCGGTCTCCGAGGGTAAGAACATTACTTCCCATAGAGCTAGGTGGACAGCCATGTGCACCTACCCCTTCACAGTGGGATGTAGATTACCCCTGCACCCTGTCCTGGAGAGGCTTTGCCGGGAGTACCTTCTCTGCCCGGGGCAACTGAGCCCCAGTATATATAGAATAGTTACACTTTTAGATTGGTTTGCGACAGAAACCGATCAATCTTTTGGTTACGAACATTTTATTTCTTTGTACAGTATACAAATTTTTAAAGATGGCTATGTAAATGCCAGGATGCGCGGAAGCAAGGGCTTGGTGCGCAGTTCTGAGGATACTGGTGACCGAGGTTGGGTGCACCGGTATCTGTTCGTGCGCTCCTCGGCCTTGACTTTTGATGACAAGGCTCATCTTCCAGAAGTCTGGAATAAGACACGTGAGTCCCCGAGTTTTTCTTTTTTTTTAATGTTCTCCTTCTTTTCTTCTCGTCTGCTAACTTCATTCAATTTCTTTGTGCAGCGGCCAAGCAACCTTACGACGGGCTCAAATCTGTCGATGAGCTGACGGCGTGGGTTGAGCCGATTTTGAAGAAGTTTGGTCCGGAGAAAAGAGAGTGGGCGTATTTTGCTGCTCACAAGAGTTTGACTGTGAAACACCATGGTGAGAATATTTCTACCTCTATAATCGTTCCTCTTCTTTAAGACTTCTTCATGTCTGACCGTTTCACCTTTCCGTAGGTTTAGGCACTTCAGGAGATTTCTTTCCTGCTCCCCCCTCCCCCAAGACGGGCCTTTCGAGCCTGTTTCTGATCCAGTTGCTGAAGCTGAGGCTATACTAGCTTCGGTGGATGCACTGCGCAGCAGGGAGGGGAGCGAAGAATTCCTATCCGGTGGACTGGGCTCCCTGAAGAGGAAGAAGAAGAGCCAGGGAGAGGGCGGAGCACGGAAGAAGTCTGCTCGTAAGACTTCCATGGCTGTCGGGCAAGCCTCGTCGACTGGTGGTGATCTTTCTTCTAGGGCCAGTGTACCGGAGCCTGTAGAAGAGAATGCCAATGCTGCTGCTGAAGTCCCCGAGTCTGCACGGGGAGAGGTTTTAGCCAAGGAGGTTATCTATCTTTCGGACAGTGAGGCCGAAGTTGATGTTCCTCTTAGGCGAAGACCTCATCTTCGAAGCGACAGAAGAAGGGCCGAGGAAGAGGCTGTCCGTACTCCGCAGAGGAGTCCCCGAGTTGATGACGGGGCGGAGGCAGGTCCTTCTCGTGTAGACAAGGGGAAAGGAAAGGTGGGTGAAGAAGAAAAAGAAAAAGAAAAGGTGAAAGAGGAAGTTAGGGAAGACGATCCCCAAGAGGGTAGCCGGGGTCCTCGTGTTTTTCGTTTTGAGGACCTGGAGAATGTGGCTACTGAGGGAGCGACGCCTGTCGGTCTCCGCGAGTGCGAGACGATAAACCCTGGAATGGAAGGTGATTCTAACCTTTCATCGTCAAGATTCGTCTGGCGATCAGTCATCGGTGGTCAGACAAAGTTGAAGGATATCAGGGGTATTCGTTACAAGTTTGGGCCAAATTACCCTTCCGAACAGGCTTGGGAACCCAAGTACTGTGAGAGGAAGCATACTTTGAAACTTGCCCCTGATGTTAACTTCATAACTGGGCCAAGCGGCTTGGCTAAGGCGGTCTACTCGCTCATCGGTCCCCGTGAAGAATGGGTGCTGAGGGAGCTAAGCGATGAGGAGTTGGCCTTTCAGATTGCTGCTGACTCTGCCCGAGTAAGTATTTCTTGTTTTTGTGTTGGGAATAATTTTAGCCTCGGACTTTTAACCTTGACTTGTTTTGCTTTTTCAGTCAAGTATGCTGGCTGCCGAGCTCATGTTTCGCTCCAGGCTTAACAACGTCGATCAAGTAGTTGAGATAAAGAAAGAGTTGCTGGAAGCTCTGAAGGAGAACAAGACTCTGATAGAGCGGTGTTGTTTCCTTGGTGGTGAGGTTAACCGGTTGACGTATGTCAACAATGAACGTGTTGAGCAAATCTACGCACTCACCAGGGAGAAGGACCTTCTTCTTGAAGAGAGAGAAGGACCTTCTTCTCGAAGAGAGAGAAGGGTTCGCACGCTCTGCTCAGGGTTTGGAGAGATTGGTTGAAGACTGTCGGACTTCTTTGAACAGGGCTATTGAAGATCATGCATCCCTTGAGATGGATCTGTAGAGAGCCAATGAGGGATCTGTCAAAGCCAGGGCTGATCTTCAGGCTGCCAAGGATCAGGTCGCTCAATTAATGAGTGCTCAGACTGCATTAACCAAGGACTTGGCCAACCTGCGCGATCAGTCTGAAATCAAAGCTAAGCTTGCTGCTCTTGAAGCCAAGCGTACATTGCTCGTGCAGATTCAGGCTAGACAAGTTAATGTCGAGGAGATGCTGCAGACCACAAAGGGCGCTGTTCGTAGAATAAGACAAGCATTGAATCTCTCTCCTGAGGAGTCTGAAGGTGACGATGATGATGAAGACGAAGATGACGGCGAGATTTCAGGGGACGATGGCAGAACTGACGGAGCTGGTGCGTCGAGTTCTGGTCGTAGCCCTAAGTGTTGATGCCCTTTCTCAGTCTGTGATTGATGTATTTTTGTCTGGCGAGAGCCGGACTTGTTTGTTGATGGACAGAAGTCTAGTAAAGACTTTCTGGTCCTTTGTATGGCCGGTTTCATTTGGCCTTTGAACCACTCTGCAAATTTCTGTCAGCCGTTTTCGGCATTTTATCAATTTATAAGATAATGTATATATGCTGCTTTAGATCTGTTCAGTGACTATATTTAGCTTGAACTCTTGATCTTTTCATTTGCATGTGTTTTGGCTTTCGTGCCTTATGTTTGGGAATTTTTTGAATTTTGAACTTTATTAAGTTCGTATTTCCAAAAGTCTGCCCAAATGATTCTAACTTAGCCTTTCGTTAGGAAGAGGTCGTAAGTTGTAAGTAATCTGAACGAGTCGTGGTCGCTAGAACTTTGGCTGAATCATTGCTCTGTACGTATAACTTTGCTTATCGTTTTGATAGTTGAAAGTTATTGCACGGCTTTATAGATTGGCTCTGGCCGAGTCTTTGGCCTTGTGAACGACTTCTCTTATTTTCATGGAAGCCTTGTCACATAAAGGTTTTGCTTTGTGAATGACTCCTCTTATTTGTCGTGGAAGTTTTATCACATAAAAGTTTTCGTTTTGTGAATGACCCCTCTTATTTGTCGTGGAAGTCTTATCACGTAAAAGTTTTTGAAAAACTTTAGAAATTCGCCTTTCGATAAGGTCTTTCGCCTGTATGAAGGTCTTATTTGCCTTTTCGATAAGGTCTTTCGCCTGTATGAAGGTCTTATTTGCCTTTATGAAGGTCTTACCTGGCCTATAGGGGCCTCTCACCACCCCCCTTGTTTTTATGTTGGAACACGTAAAGTGATAACATGAAAAGAGTTTTCGGTGAGTTGCATATTGAACACATATAACCAAACGAGGAGTGTGTCCGTTGTGGGATTCGAACCCACAGCCGCGAAGTTGAAGAACTTCGAGCTCTACCAGTTGAGCTAAACGGACCTGACCTTGTTTAGGTCGTTAGTACCATTTAGAGAGAAAACATAACAAAAGTAAGAACTTTCGTAAAGATAAAAGGTAAGTGTAGAATAACTAACAGGTTTTACCACTTAGAAGTGATACCTTTTGAGGTGAACCACGTTCCAACTGTTCGGGACAGTTGAGCCGTCCGGTCGTGCTAAGCGATAAGATCCCTTGCTGACTGAAGCAATTACCTTGTAGGGGCCTTCCCAATTAGGGCCAAGCTTCTCTGAGTTTGTCTCTTGTGTGCTCTGGGAGACTTTTCTGAGTACAAAGTCCCCGACTTGGAAACTTCGTACGCGCAGTCCTCGATTGTAATACTTTTCGATTCGTTCTTTCTGTGCGACTACTCGTACGAGAGCTAGTTCTCTGCGTTCTTCGAGGAGGTCCAGCTCTTCGGAAAGATTGACTGAGTTTGATTCCTCAGTGGCATGTGCATATCGTAGACTGGGCTCTCCTATTTCAACTGGGATTAGAGCATCTGCACCGTATACCAATGAGTAAGGAGTCTCTCCGGTACTCATTTTTATTGTTGTGCGATAAGCCCATAGTACTCCAGGTAGCTCTTCTACCCAACATCCCTTTGCCTGCTCGAGGCGCTTTTTAAGGGATTCAACAATAATTTTGTTGGTAGATTCTGCCTGTCCATTGGCAACAGGATGATACGGAGAGGAAGTGATCCTCTTGATGTGCAGATCGTCGAGGAACCTAGTCACTTTCTGGCCGATGAATTGCGGGCCGTTAGCCATGACTATTTCCTTAGGTGCTCCAAAACGGCATATGACAAAACGCCAGAGGAAGTCGACAACTTCCATTTGTCGTATCCTTGAGTATGCTGCCGCTTCGACCCACTTTGTGAAGTAATCAGTGATGATCAACAAGAAACACATCCCCCTTGGTGCCGTGGGAAGAGGACCAACAATGTCCATCCCCCATTTCATGAAGGGCCACGGGGAGATTATTGAATGCAGTGGTTCTGCTGGCTGATGGAGAAGATGGGCGAACCTCTGGCATTTGTCACATTTCCTAACAAATTCGTTTGCATCTTTCTCCATTTTGTCCCAATAGTAACCTGCACGAATCAGCTTCCGGGTTAATGCCTTACCTCCGGAATGATTTCCGCAACAGCCTTCGTGGACTTCTCTCATCACATAATTAATCTGATTTGGTCCAAGACACTTTGCGAGAGGTCCTACGAACATCCTCCGGTAAAGCTCGCCGTTGAGAATTGTATATCGAGCAGCTTTTACTCGGAGTTTGCGAGCAGCTTTTGTATCTGCAGGTAGAGTTCCGTGGATAAGATAATTTGTTATCTCATTCCTCCAGTCCCAAGTAGTGCTGATGGTGTTGACTTCGAACTTTTCTCTGTCCATGGTTGTGTAGAGAAGTTGAACGACAGCTGAAGAGCTAGCTGCCCCTATTTCTGCTACTGACCCCATGTTTGCAAGAACATCAGCTTCATGGTTCTCTTCTCGTGGAATCTGAACTGCTTCCCATTCATCGAACTGTGCCAAGAGCTCTTTCACTTAGGCGAGGTACACTTGCATCCTGGATTCACGTGCAATGAAACCTCCACTGATCTGATTGATCACTAGCTGAGAGTCGCTTTTTAGTTTGACGATGGTTGCCCCATAGCTTCGGGCTAGTTCTAATCCTGCAATAACGGCCTCATATTCGGCCTCATTGTTAGTAATAAATGGGCACTTGATAGCTTGCCTTACCGTCTCGCCGGATGGAGCAACGAGGACCAGTCCGAGTCCCGACCCTTTGACGCTCGAGGAGCCGTCTGTATGAAGGGTCCATGTGCCAGGAACCTGCCCTGCATAAAGAATAGCTTCTTTCTCTGCCTCAAGATATATATTAGTGTTGAAGTCTGCACAAAGTCTGCTAGAACTTTTGTCTTTATTGCTACCCTGCGCTGATAAGTGATATCAAATTCAGATAATTCTATAGCCCATTTTACCAACCTTCCTGAGAATTCAGGTTTGTGCAAGACATTTCGTAAAGGAAAGGTTGTAACCACAGCTATCGAATGACTTTGAAAATAAGGGCGTAACTTACGAGCAGCAGTTACTAGTGCCAATGCCAATTTTTCTAAAGGTTGATAGCGAGTTTCTGCGTCAATTAAGGCTTTGCTAATGTAATAGATAGGAAGTTGTTTACCTTTCTCTTCCCGAACTAGAACAGCGCTTACCGATGACTCTGAGACTGCCAAATAAATTAGCAGCTGCTCACCCTTCTGAGGTGTGGAGAGCAATGGAGGATTGGATAGATATTTTTTCAGATCCTTCAATGCTTGCTGACATTCGGGAGTCCATTCGAACTCTATGTTCTGCTTTAAGACATCGAAGAAACTCTTGCAACGGTCAGATGATCGGGAAATGAATCTGCGTAGAGCTGCCACTCTCCCCGTCAATTTCATGACATCTTTCCTGTTGTGAAGTATATCTGGGATTGATTCAATGGCCTTAATCTGAGCGGGATTGACTTCAATGCCTCGCTGAGAAACAATGAACCCCAGAAACTTCCCCGATCCGACTCCGAAGGCGCATTTCTCTGGATTCAGCTTCATGTTATACTGATCCAAGATTCGAAAAGCTTCTTTCAGATGTGCCAGATGGTCTTCTGCTCGTTTGGACTTGATCAACATATCATCGATGTACACTTCCATAGTCTTACCGATATGGTCATGAAACATTCGATTGACTAGGCGCTGATAAGTTGCACCTGTATTTTTCAGTCCAAATGGCATAACTTTATAACAGTACGTACCTCGACAAGTTATGAACGTCGTTTTCTCCTGATCTTCAGGATCCATCAATATTTGGTTATATCCGGAATACGCGTCGAGGAAGGTTAGCACCTCGTGCCCCGCTGTCGCGTCAATCAGCTGATCTATCCTGGGAAGAGGATATGAATCCTTCGGGCAGGCCTTGTTTAGATCTGTGAAGTCAATGCAGACTTGCCACTTGTCGTTCTTTTTGGGCACGACAACCACGTTGGCTAGCAAGTCTGGATATTTGATTTCACGTACCGAACCGATTTTTAACAGCCGATCGACCTCGTCGTTAATTACCTGGTTTCGAAAAGCTCCTTGCTGGCGCGTTTTCTGTTTCACCAGGTGGTGGTACGGATCAACGTTCAACCTGTGAGTAATGATATCAGGAGAAATACCTGTCATATCTGCGTGGGACCAGGCGAATGTTGTATGCCGCTCTTTGAGGAACTGGAGGATATCTCCTCGTAAGCATTCGCTCAGTTCAGTTCCCAAGTGCACCTTCCGCTCTGGCTTGTCGGCGAATAATTCTTGGGGCTCCAAAGCTTCTACAGTTGGCATGTGGTTTTCTCTTTCGTCCATCTTCGTGATGAATTCCGGGACCTCATACTTAGCCTCTTCAGGTGGAATACCTGGCCCCGGTTGCTGTAATTGCTATTTATTTTCTTCGGGCAGTTTGAGGGCTACCGAGTAGCAATCTCGTGCAGAGCGTTGCTCCCCTCGGATCTCACATACTCCCATTCAGATGGGAATTTCAACACTTGATGATAGGTTGAAGGAACAGCTTGCATGTCGTGGATCCAAGGTCTACCCAAAATGATGTTATAGGCTAGGTCCGCATCGACAACACGAAAAGTTGTTTCCTTTGCTACCCCTTCGGCGAGAGTCGTCAGGGTAACTTCACCAAGGGTCTTCTCACTTGAATTGTTGAAGCCGTAAAGAACTCGAGATACTGGCACGATCTTATCTGCTAACTGCATCTCTACTACAACTCGTGATTGGATAATGTTTGCAGAACTGCCCGCATCAATGAGTACTCTCTTAACGTCGAACTCTGCCACGCGTAACGTTATGACTAGCTCATCAGCATGTGGAAATTGCGAGCCGTCGGTGTCAGAATCCTCAAATGTGATTACTTCTTCTGATCGAGGGCGCTTGTTGTTTGTGATGGATACCTTTGCATACTTCTTTGCTGTGGAAGTAACAGAGTCCACCTCGATTCCACCTGAAATAACATTAACTGTCCTCCTTGGAGAGGGTGCTCGTGGAGGGCCAGATTTATTCTACTGAGCCTTCGCGTGAGTTTGCTCTCCCTTCTCGGTCAGGAACTCCTTCAAGAATCCCTGTTTCAACAAGTGAGCAATTTCATACCTTAAAGCTTTGCAGTCTTCGGTTGTGTGACCATGATCGTGATGGAACTCGCAATATAGATCTTGGTTTCGCTTGCTGGGATCAGTCTTCATGTCTTTCGGCCACTTGACTTTTTCTCCCATATACCGCCATGACTTCGGTCATTTCGACGTTGAAGCTTGGCAGACTTGGGGCTCCGTTGAGATTTGACTAGGAATCTTCTCTCCGAGATAGCCCTCTGTTGTTGTTGCGGCTGCGTCCTTTGGAATTGTTGCGTGATTGATCAGGGTACGGCTCGTAGCGTGCATCTGACCTCTCCGTCTCTGCTTTCCCGCCAGGGCCGCCGCTGCGTGATTGAGTCCTTCCTCGGGTACCTGTTCCAATCAATTTATCTTCATCGATACGTACCTTGGAATTATAACGGTTGTAGACGTCTGACCAACTGGCTGCTGGGAATTCGCGAAGAGACTCATAAAGTCTACGCGTGGCCTCTGAGCTCCTAATATCCAAGCTGTTGGTAAATGCGATCGCTGCCCATCTGTCTGGTACTTTGGGGAGCATCATACGCTCTCTCTGGAAGCGATCTACGTATTTGCGGAGAGACTCGTCGGGTCTTTGCTTAATCTCAAAGATGTCCTCTACACGGGTCTCCGTCTTCTGAGCACCTGTGTGTGCCTTCACGAACAAATCAGCCATTTCTGCGAAAGACTTAATAGAGTTGGGCGGCAACATTGAGTACCATCGCAGAGCTCCATCTGCTAGGGTTTCCACGAACTTCTTCAATTGGACAGATTCGATCTCCTTGTCGGTGAGATCGCTAGCCTTTATAAAGTTGCTAAACATCATGAGGTGATCGTTGGGATCAGATGTTCCGCGATACCTCGAAATATTTGGCATTTTGAACGTCTTAGGTATCGCCTTTGGGGCTGCCTCCTTCTTCCAGGGTCGCTGTGAATTGCGTTGGACATCGACTCTCTTCAGCGTGGGTGGAGCGCCCGGTATCTGATCGATTCTCTCGTGAAGAGATTTTTGAAGTGCCTCCTGGCTTTCTTTGAATTGTTTGGTGAGGGCTTCCACAACAAGGCTCACATCCGTAGGCGCCATAGACCCTCCGTCCGAATTCTGATTGACTTGGGTCGTTGGACCTGCAGTACCACCATTGTTCCTTTCTTCTCCCTGCCTTGATGTATGTGAAGAAGGTGCGTCACGACCAGGTGCTGTAGCGCCAACACTTGCCGTTGAAGGGTTGCTCCTTCGGAGAGAAGTGAGTGCCTCGTTTATTCCTCGGTTCACTTCTGCCTGTTCCAGCATAAAAGCAAAGAGTGATTCCTAGAGGTTCCCTTGGCCAGGGGAGAGACTCCTATGGCGTCGTCTCCGGGGTGGAGTAGTGCTCTGAGAGCGCATACGCCTATATCGCTGCCTGACCGGTCCTTGGGAAGATTGTTGCTGCCCATTGGACGAGTAATCGGGAGAGTAATCAGGAGAATAATTAGGACTGAGTGGAGGAGTATTTACCTGTTCTCCGCCTATGATAGTTCGTTGAGAATTGCTTTCTGCCATGTTAGTTATAGAGCAAAAAGACTGACGAAAATAGGTATAATATCAAAGATAAACTATTAACCTACGAAGGCTATTGACCGGCTCCCACTGTGGTCGCTAAATTGTTTAACCTAGATCCGATTTTAGGACAATTAACAATTAAATTTGTATTTGCGGAGTCACGATCAATAGTTGAGATTAAGAGTTTGAACGACGAACTAAAATGGTGATAATCCGTGGGCGAAATGTGAGTACTAACTAATAAAAGTAAAGCACAAAATAGAAACAAGGAGAAGTAACCGTATCACATCGCTTGTCTTCGGAGAGAGCCCTTCAATGCCAATCGCACTTAGATAATTCAAGAGCTAAAACCTTAAGTAAATATGAGCAAAAGGAATATCAGAACCTGAGCAAGAAAGTATTCTTATTTGATAGTGTAGACAGGAAGTCAAGTTGTCGTTACAATCGATTAAGGCGAATGCTATTTATAGGCCGGATAGGCACCCGTTGGGATTTTGTAACCGCTGGGCGTGGATCCGTCTGGATAAGTAACTGCTGGGCACTTATCCGTTGGAGTCATAACCGCTGAGCTGTAATGATTGCCTTAATGACCATTAAATGGATGATCGTGGATAATAATGCTAATAATTGCTCATTTAGACCGTGTTGGCTGTTGAAGTGTTCCGTAACTTCTTTAGGTCTGCTCGTGATAAACGTCTGTCCATTGGATGTCTGTCCGTTGAAACGTCTGCTCGTACTACGTGGGATACACATGTCACCTTTTCAAGTCCAGTCAGCTTTTATCCAATACAATTTTGGGCACTATTAAACTTATAGCCAACTGATGAATTTTCCATTTTACCAGACATCAACTCATATCACATCGCTTTTGCTTTGGTTGCATCAAACTAACACAAGGTCTGTGTGTTCCTTTTATGCAGTTTCTTTCCCGTGTCATTCTTGATTTATGTGATGATCAATATTTTTATTTATCGTTTTCCTAAGTTCATAACATTCATGAACTTAAATGTCAAATTCAGTGTACAGTGATTTGAATACTGTTGTATTGTGCAGATCAACAATTTCTTGCAATATTCATGCGTTGGTTCAACTGTAAATATATGTTGATTATTTCATCAATCAGTTGATATAGTTAAGACAGGCATGTTACCGTGCCTAATGGTTTGGCCTTACAAAGCTGAGTAAATAACTTTGGGATTGAACAGTATAGGAAGAGGTTATATTCAGTTGGTGTAACCTAAGATGTAACATCAACTTTTAGAAAAGAAGATGCTGAAGAGGTTATGTCCGAAGTTTTGTTTTCCAATTTTGCTTCTTTCCATTTTAATTACCTTTGTTTGTCTCTTCGTACTTACAATATTTACATCTCAAATATGTGGATGGGCTGGCTTTTGGATGGAAAGGGGAAAGTTTATAGTATATATATTAATTGGGGTCTATAGGCAAGTAATGTAGCATAACTTATTAGCCACCATTCACATAAAAATATAAAGAAATGTTCACTTTGATTTTTCTCCCATCCTCCTCATTCAAGGTGTTTAGTGATCCAAACAATATAATCCATTTTCTTAGATTTTGTACTTAGGAAACTCTTATAATTGGGGTGGATTTCTATTCAGTTTGATTATCCATAGAGGTTAGAGATCATTGAAAAAATCAACTAATTAACAAAATCTGTTGGCACCAGTAGACTAGAGGCACCCTCTTTCATCTATCTACAAATGACAAAACCATAATTTTGAAAGGTAACTTGGCTTATATAGTTTTGTCTTTCTATTTCCTTTAAATCCACTATAACTTGAGAAGATTTAGCCAAAAGACCTCCATAAATGTTGAATAAAAAGTTACCTTTGCATTATTTTAGACATATTTTTTAGAGAGAAAAACTTAAGCTGGTTTAAGTGGGGACCAAGGGGTGGGATTAGACTATTTAAAAACTTGTGGGTGTAAAATATATATTCTTGTGGGTGCAAAACATAAAATAATAATGTGAACTCATTTGAATTAAAAAAAAATACCGGGTAAAATTAAAACATAACGGATCTTTCATCTCCTCAACTGGTCATTCGTACACTTCTGCAAATCGTTCCAGTTTTCTCTTAACTTTCTCCTATTTTCTCTCTGTCAACTCCTTGCGCGATTTCGTAACCGTTGTGAGTGTCCAGTTCAAGTTATTTAAAGCATCACGTTGTAGAGTCGAAGCACATTATCAAGCAAGACTCTGACACTTTAAACAGGTATGCAACTCGATTTCATTAGGGTTTTTAATTGAAATATAATTTTTCTTTTGTGAAATTTGTACATCGAACGATTTATTTAGATTAATGGTGATTATGCATCTTTAAATAGAGCTTTTGATGGTGGATTTGGTTGTTTTCATTTTTATATGCAACAGAGCCGATTTAGGATTTAGAATTTTTTTTAAGGTTTTTTGTTTACATTCCGTAATTCGAATATGTTTTGTGGGTTATATGTGTATGTGTTCAAATGGCTAGAATAAACCATTGCATAAAAAAGGGTCGTGGTCTATGGACTTATGCTCAACATAAATGGAAGAAGAAAAGAAATATGGTCCACATCGGTGATTCCTTCATAAAACAGCACAAGAGACCTGGGAGGCTTCGAATGTCCCTAAGCAATTTGTCAGAAGAAGAAGCAGAAGATGATTAGAAAAGGAGTCGAATGCCCCTAAAAAATCTATCAAAATAAAAAGGTTGGAAAAGGAGGAGACTGATAGTGAGAAGACACCCTCTGATAAAGATGTTGGTGGCCAAACTGAAGTAGGAGACAATTCAGAGATGTTAGATAGAAAACGAGCATATGTTGATACCTTTGATCAAATTGATGGTTATGAAGATGAATCTGAGGCTGGAAAAAACAGTGATGGCGGTGGTGGTGATGTTGTAAATGAACAAAAACAAAAAGAAGTTGTTGATATTGATGATGATGATCATGATGATGATGAGTCAGTGGAGGTAGACATGAGGAATGCAAGAGAAGAGAGAAAAGAAGAAGAGGAGAAAGAAGAAGTATATGTGGAGAAGGGTGATGATGGAGTTGATAAGGTTGATGATGATGCTGATGATAATGAGGAGAACAAGAACAAAAAAGAACAAGAGAACCCTGTTGAAGAAGAGGATGTACATCCTCTGGATAAGCTAAGTTTCCCAAAGAATGTGATTGATATTGATGTGCAGAGCTTTGGGTTTAGAACTTGGCTATCTGCATTTGGTTTTTTTCCTTCAAAGATCTCAGTGAGATCTTCAATTAACAAATTTTATGACTTTAAGACAAAGCTGAGAGAATTGAGGATCTATAACATGTTCAGGAAATCTATTTTTGGTGATCTTTTGAACATGTCTAAAAATTGGTCGTTCAACGGACAGTTGGTCCATTCAGTGCTTTTGAGGACTATCACGCTGTCCAAGAAAAAGCACGAAATATGGTTCTTGCTTGATGGTAAGCCTGTTTGTTTTGGCTTGAAATAATTTTTTCTGGTGACTGGCTTGAATTGTTGTGAAGAGCCAAATGTGAAAGTTAAGACGAAATATCTGAAAAAGGGTGTAGGTTTTATAGAGAAGGTATGTGTGTATGGGGATGTGAGGTCTAAAACTTTGCTGGTGTTGATAGAATAGCTAGAATTCTCCAAAGAAGAGAAGTTGAAGCTTGCACTATTGTATTTCCTGCACACAATACTAATGGCAAAGGACAAGTCCAAAAATATGGAGAAGTAGTGGATTAAAGTGGTTGGTGACCAGGAGTTCTTCAGCAACTACCCTTGGGGTAGGCTATGCTATGACTTGACTGTTAAGTACCTCTACATCAAGATTGATTTTTCAAAAACATACCAACAATATGCAGAGGGGTGAACAATTGGCTATGCTCTCTTTAGATTTCCCTGGGTCTTTCTTGTAAGTATTGTTATATTTTATGCAATTTTGTTAAATATTATTTTGTTATTTTTGTATTGTGATTGTAGCTTTCATGACAGTCCTGGATATATAAGGCAGTCCCCTTAGTTGGCCGAACTACTGAAAAGTCTGAATAATCTCCTTTGTCAATCCCAAGGATCCTCAAATGGCATCAAACAAGGCATGTTGGAGATGTTGATCCAGCGGAGCCAGGAGATACACATGTATAAGTCATAATTACATTTCATGAAATAATTATCTGTTAATGAAGCTCATTGCTTATTATTCTTTTAATCTATGTAAAATGGCAGGTTTTTCACCCTATCTTAATCCCAACTATGGAAGAGGTTGAGAGGTGCAACAGATATGTGGCTCCACATACTGATGAGGCTAAGGATGCTGCATTGGACAAGATAAGGGTTCAACTGCAGGGGGTCACAGGCATCAGGTACATAGTGCAGGCTTATGATGATGGTGGTAGAGACAGAGATGATGGTGGCAGAGAAAGAGATGATAGTGGTAGTGGGAGAGAGAGATCCAAGCATTGTGCAGCAATGACTAGCAAATTGGATGGTGTGTTGACCAGATTGCTGGAAGTGTAGAAGGATTTGTTGCAGGTGATAAAAGAGAAAAAAGATAGGAGAAAAAAAATCAAAGTCGACAAGTTTGATAAAGAGGAAGGTCTTGAAGGTGAGGAAGGTTCTTAGGAAAAAAAGATATGTACCTTAATTAGTGATATTTTCAATTTTAATTTTGATTAACGTTGTGTTCATTCAAAATGTATCTAAGTATTCCCATTATGTCATAGTGAATGTTGAAGTTGAGAAAGATGCTGCTGGTGGAGAAGAAAAGAATGAAGGTCCAGTTGATGGAGATGATGAAGATATCAATGAAACAGATGTTGCAAAAGAGGACAAGAATGGAGCTGGAGTTGAGGGAGTTGATGAAGAGACGATTAACAAGGATGTTGATGCAGAAGAAGAAAAGAAAGAAGTTGTAGTTGAGGGACAAGAAGAAAAGACAATTGACAAGGTTGTTGATGGAGAAGACAAAGATGAAGCAGTTGTTGATGATGATAGAACAAGTGCAAAGAGTTGAAGGTGAAACTGAAGCAGCATTGCCAACGGAAATGAATGGTGATGTATACAAAGATGTTGTGAATGACGTGATTGTGTATCTGAAAGCGAAAATTTTCTTCAGAGAAAGATCCCAGGAATGATGATGGGGGTGGATTTATTGACTGTTCAAATTACTCAAATATGTTGTATTAGTTGACTGTAGTTAACTTGTTGGGTGTCTTCCTTTATGGTGACAATATTTTAATTTTTAGATCAAGCTAACTTTTGGATATTAACCCTGGTTAACCATGTACAATTCTATGGTGGTTAACCTGTTTTTGGTTGGTTAACCTTACTTTTGGTGGTTAGCCTTATTTTTGGTTAGTTAATCTATAATTTTGTCATCTGTGGTTAATCTTTGTTTTCGTTGATTTAGTCAACCCAAAGATCTAATCTTATCAGTATTCTGTAATGGATTCGTTAAGTGTTGGTTTATTTAAGTTCGATCATGTATCTTATTTTTGATTGGTTAAAATATAAGTTGTTAATAATATTCTCTTAACTTGAATAGCCATAAGAACACACAAATTTACATATATCCAGTTAGATTACAAAAGCATACGTTACACGAATATACATCGTCAAAATATTACATTAGTAGTACACACTGACCCATGTTCTCCCAAAACATTGTCAAGAAGACCCAAATTTACATATAAGAGATCCATTTAAATAAGCAGAAGATTACACAACCAGCAACCATCGACTTAATCAACTTCTTCAGTCGATCCCTTTGCATTTCAGCTTCTCCCCTCTTTATTTCAGTTTCTCTCAGCATGATTTTCAAATAACTCATTTGCTTTTCACACTCACTCAACATAACTCTCACTAGATCCAAATTTTCTTCAGCTTCTTTTAGCTTTCTGACTAAAGTTGCAGTCATCCTTGTTGCTTTTCAGGTAGTGGTCCATCTAAAATAGTCGCACCCATCACTTTACTGCATTAATAAAAAAACATTGGTACAGTCACAATTACAGTGAAACAAACACAGAACGATAATCTAAACAAAATATAAATAACACACTTTTAGAGTTTTACGACTCCAGAATCTGCGGTCAAGGTTTGCTACAGTACGAGAGGTCTTCAATCTTGTATATTGGCCACATAGACAGACATCGAGTTCCTCTGGTACATTAGAACTCTGTGAAGTCTGACTCATGAACTCTTTGAAGCTATTTTACATTAATTCTATAATCGACGAGTTGTAGTAGATAATCAATCCTGTCTCTTGAAAATTAATATATGGAATTTTTGCCAAATCAAAACCAAGTAATAATAGAACTATTCATTGTAAAGTATATAAATGATATAAATTGATTGCAATGACTTAATACATGTGTATACTTGATTTATATAGCTATTATACCATCATTTATGGTGTAACGAGACATATGAATCATAACATTAAGACATTGCTTGACAACAATAGATGTGGTACATGGTTTATAGTTGTGTTGTACCATTGTAGGCTTCAATAGATTGTTAGAATGTAATTATATCATTACCCTTAGTACAAATGGTAAAATTATACCATCATTTGTGGTGTAACGAGACATATGAGTCATAACACTAAGACATTGCTTGACAGCAATAGACATGGTACATGGTGTATAGTTGTGTTGTGCCATTGTAGGCTTCACTAGGTTGTTAGAATGTAATTATGTCATTAGAGGAATCATTAGGGAAGGTTAAACAATCTTTTACCAAATCATAGTGATTAATAACTGATTTAATGTGAAATGAAATTAGGTCGACAATCAACTTTCATTTTTATTGATTTGGTTAATAGTCAATTAGGGATCTCCTACCTGTTTAAAGAAGAAGTGCCTTTTTAGTCCTTATTTGGGTGTCACTATATTTTCTCATCAACTTCACTGTTAGTTTATAATCATCTGAACAAAAGTGGAAAAATAAAGTGCTGGTTAAAACTTAATATTTAACATTGTTTTATTACATATTTCACTTATTCCATTTTATTTCACTTTTCTTATTATTTTAAATCTTTTTCTTTATTACTTATTTTACTTCTATATTTTTCTGTTTATTCCTATCGCTTCATCTACTTCGTAATTCGTAGTTGGTTTATTATACACCAAACTGGAAACATGAATTTGAAAACAAACACATGAACAAGAATTAAAACAAAAAATAAAATAAAATGAAAACAAGAAAAAATAATGATACGTCTTTGTTTTTAGGTATAGAGAATCTGAAGGTTGTGTTGTGGAATCACTGCAGTTAAAATTCCTCTATTTATAAGCACCAAATGATTTTAAACGATGCAACCTTTGATGTTCCAACTAAAGGTCTCATCGTTTTATTTATGCAATTATGAACAGACACTTCGTTTACCACAATTTCGGCTGCTTTCAGCGAGGGGGAGCACGTTGTATTAAATGTTTCAGACTCTCCAGACACTTTATCAATGACTACTTCTCAATTAATCTACGCTAAGTTTTATTTTTCATAATCAACCCACTACTTGTCAATTAATTGATTATGTAACTACTCTACTGATTGGTTAATATGTCAGCTAGTTATAAGAGATACTGCTAGGTACTAAAAATCACTTCAAATTGGAATAAAGATAAAACATTAATAAAATTATTACAATCACTGCAAATGGTTCCAAGTAATATCACAGTACCAATTTAACACGGACATATTTAAAAGATAAAACAATACTTAAACATGATAAATTGATCCAACATAAGCTAATACACCAAATCTGAATTAAAATGTTGATTATCAACCTCGTAACAAAGCAGGGCAGGTTCTCCTCCTATGACAACTTCTCTTGCAGTTTGAACATCTATTTTGTCTTTTTCTTGAGAAATGTTTCACCAACTGAGGGAAAACTATTAATTCTCCTTCTATCCTTTTTGGGATCGACCAATGACAGAAGAATTCTCCTATCAGCTATCTCAGGAGGAACCATCCATTCTTGCGCTGGTGTCATTGGATAAATATTTTTCTTCATATATAAGCATGTAAGTCTGAATCCTATAAAATGGACAAGTGTACTGGTACATGCTAGCACTATATTCAGCTCCATACTGTATTCTTAGCACTGCCATCACGTGCTTACATAGTATCTTGTCCAAGTCAAACTCCCTGCATATACATGTTCTGAGATGAAGATTGACAGTGTGGGAGTTGTTGCCATCTCCAACCACAATGTACTTTAGTTCTTGCACATTCTCACCTGCATGATAAGCAATCAATTTGTTGCCTTCAAGCATATTATGATTCAAATTTTTTTCAACACTAGGCACCAAAACGGTGTTATGTTTCTTCATTGCATCACGTCTCCCATTGAACTTCTCAGAAAACCTACGAGTAATAGCATTGAACATGCCAAGCAGGGGGCATTTTCTTTCATCCTTCAACATTGCGTTGAGGGACTCCAAAATATTTGTGGTCATTACGTCGTACCTGTTTTCAAGGAAAATGCTCTAGTCCACTTATGAAACCTCACTTCATCCTGAAGACATACAGCTGCAGCAGGACATTCTTTCGTGCGCTGGTCAAAAGTATCGGGGAACACGTCAAAACGGTATGCCTTTGCTGAAGAATAATAATGCTTCAAAAATGATCCACACTTCAACCTTGCGCGCAAGTTCCCAGCAAGGGGCCTGATGCAATAGCCATGATGGGCTAAGTTGTACACCCTTTTAGTCCAATTTGCTATGGACTTAGTACGATCAGAAATTATGCACAATTCCAGTGTATCGGGGACTACGTGAGCCAACTGTTCAAAGAAGAATTGCAGGAGTCATCACACTCCTTGTCTACCACACTGAAAGCCAATGGATAAATGTGGTTCTCCGTATCCTGCGCGACAGTCATCAACAAAACACCGTCGTACATGCACGATAAATGTGTCCCATCGACAGATATCACCTTCCTCATATATGTAAACCCTCTAATCCAAGCTCCGTAAGCTACAAAAAAGTACTTGAACCTCCTCTGTCCATCAACCATCAAACCAGTCTTTCTACCGGGATTTGTGCTTTCCATTACAAAATGATACGCATCTAAAACTGCATATCCATGCTCCGGATTGCCTCTGATAAAAGCCTTTGCAATTTCTCTCCCTTTCCAGCACTTCCAATAACTTACCTTGATATTCAGTTGTTGATCTAAAGCACTCATGATATCTTTTATCGTCAACCCTTTGCCTTCAATAAACCTGTTCTTGAAATATTGTCGATGACATCCGTTGAAGCATGTGGATGATGGCTTGGTAGATGTTGCACCCCACATAAGTGCTCTTTAACGTATTTGGTTATCACAACCCTGTTGGAACTAACATACTTAATGGCGCGCACCATCCACTTGCAATGTGCTTCTACACACGCTACGACATACAAAGATTTACTACTCTTCTTTGTTTTGAAAGTGAATGGCTTTTTCATCGACCCCAGCTTCAAAGCCACAATCAGGTCCTTCTTGGTATCGACGGTTTTCTGAATATGAAAACCTGTGCAACCATCAACCTCATCTAAGTTGTTGCCTTGAGTTGGAGCAGATTCGCTAACACAGTTGCTCGCATTTACAACGGGATCTCCAACCTCTGGATCTTCAATTGCATTTTCTTCTACACTATCAATGTCACCAGTAGTATCACCAACACCAGCATCACTGCCATAATCACCCATACTTTCATTAAATAGTGGTGGTCGTGTAAAAGCAGCAGCAGCATTCGTGGCAGCATTGGAACTTACTAGAGAACTCTCGGCAGCAAATATCTTAGAAGGGTCTTATGTTACCATTTTTGGTGGTAAAGAAGATGTTCTTGTTCTTCCATTCCCCAAATCCACTTCAGCTTTCAAGGTTGGGTTGGTGTTCCGATGGGCGAAAGGTGTAAGCACCGCGAGGTGTGAAGCCAGATCGTACTATAGGCGTACTACCATTGCTACCAACATCAAACATATAGATATGCAAATCATTTTCATTCATTATAAAAGAAGGAGCCACCTTACCCCTTGTAGGAGCAGCACTAAAAACATAACTAATTGACACCTCGCTATGATGGCACATTAACTTACCATAATCAATTAATTGGTCAATTAACTGATCGTAGGTACAGTCCAAACTTAAGGCAATAGGTACTATTGTCTTTGCCTTAGATTGCCAATTCCAATATTTTGGGGTCTCAACCCATTCACCCAAAAAGTCAGCACCCGCTATTACGTAACCCCATCTATTTAAAGAATGTCTATAATCAATCAAATGTGGTCGATGGTCGACTAATTAATACAGTAGATCTACAACAATGTCGAACAAATTAAAAAAAGCTTGCACTTCTTACCAGATGAAGAAATCAAAGGATTGTTGACACCCAATTTTGTCCCTCTATTTTTTGCAATTTGGCTATATTTAATTAAAATTGATAGCAGTGATTTTTCAAACAAAATTGCATTAGATAGCATGCATTTTACGTGTGTAATACTATTATTAATCCCCTATTTATATAATATTTATTTAATTATGACTATATTACGTAATTACATTCATTTAGGCTATTTTTTAAAATACGTATGCTATTTGTGCAATTTAGTGCATTACGACATCATTTTAATAATTATCTGGGGCTATTTATATCTAATTAGTATTATTTGTGGTCATCTATGTTTATTGATAATTAAATACATTTATTTACAATTACTTACAAAATTTCCTATTTTTATACTAATTATTTATATTTTTGAACATTTTAATTAAATAATAGCCAAATAATCAATTTACAACTCATTCCCATTACACCAAGTCCCCGTTATCACATTTTACCCACTTGTACGTCACCTAAGCTCCACATAAGCCTACACCTCACCAAAACACACTTTTACCATAGAGTACAACTCGACTATGCGTGCAGTACAACCCCTCGAAGCCCCATTGTCCTTAACCACATCAGCATTACACATATACAATCATACACACATATATACACGCGTGCTACGTGGCTGAATCACGGTCGTTTATCCATCTAATCCAACGGCTCAGAACATTACTTACATTTTAATATATCCCAACACCCCCCTCACTTAAAACCCTAAAACATTTTCCCCTCTCTCCACTCCCCAAAATCAGCTGCTGATCCCCATTCCCTCTCTCCCTCCTTTCCCGATACACCCCTCAAATCTCCACCATTCGCGCCGTCTGCTCGTCCTCTCTCTCTCCCTTGTCGTTTTCACACGGAAAAAGGGAAACAAATCCCTTTCCCTGTTTCTATGGAAACCGAAAAGGAAGAAGAAGAGATTGAGCAAATCTCATCGAGTCCGGGTATTATACGCACTGATTTAGCTCGTTCAAGGTAAGTACCATGGGAATTAAACGAAAATCCTCACAAATCAAGGCAAAACGGGCAGATTTGAGGGCGACCCGACCCGGTTCATCCATGACCCGACCTGGACGCAGTTAAGACGAGATAAATTCTTTCCTTTTTAATTCTATGTGATAATTCTCTGTTGAAATTGGCAAATTCGTGTTACATGTCCAGATTCACAATCGGTTTGAGTTAGTTCCATTTTCAATTCATTAACATGATATACACGTTTAATTCGATTTTGGTTTGCCTTCTAGAATACATATGTGAATCTTGTCTATATACATGTTGATTCTCTTCCTTTATCTTGGTACAAACTGATTTAGTTCATGATTTTGTGCTTAAGAAATTAAAACGCTGATTTGCCATTTCATTTAAGGATGATTAGGACTGATTTTCCATTCCAAGCAACGGATTACAAGCTTTGCATATACAATTTGAGTTTGTGTACTTCCTTTATTGGATTAACTTATTGAAGGGATAATTGATCATGTTACCTTGTTTAAATGGACTAGTAGAACCAGCCATAGCCCTATAAATACTGCTGCTTGTTTTCAATTCTAGGACACATTGATACATCTACACACACACTGGAAAACAGCCTATTCTCTACTCTCTTCTCCCTGGGAATAAGCTAAAAACTGAACATAGCCCCTCCCCTCGCAGACTTTCCTACACCTCTAATACAGCCTACAGACACTGGTACATACTTCAACATCTTCAGAACACATCTACACACACAGCTTCAGACTCCCTTCTTCTTCTCTACATCATGGATACACTTTTCAGCACCTCTAACACACTTTGATGCACCGGAAGCATCTCTTCTGGCTGCACTTAAAAACTGAAGAAAACACTTCCTTTTACATTTTCTGCATACTGGAAGAAGCATTTTTCCTTTCACTTTATCTCTAGAAAACTCTTACTGCTTCTTCTTGGCTTTGGTAGCTTGAAAACTGAGTTCGATTATTTGGTTAGCTTGCTGCCTGACTTCTTTCTTATATTGTCTGGTTGTTCTTTCAGTAAGTATCTCTTCACTGAATGAAATAACATGATCATAATTGGATTGGTTTGTATTCTTTTTGCCTTTGTGTGTGTGTGCAATCCTCTATTTGTATAGGCCTCTATTAGGCCAACAACTAATCCTTGTGCAGGTCTTTGTTATTCTAGGATAGCCCTCGAGGCTATACCATTATTTATGTCCTTTTGCAGGCTGCTCTATTCAAGAAATGAGTCGGTTTAGACTCGATTTGAGATCTATAGAAGTTAGAAACCAAGGGACAAGGCCCTATTCTTTTCTTTATCTTCTTTAATTTGTAATTCGTGCAAAAGTGTTTATTTATGTATTCATTAGGAATAGTAATGGTATGTATAAGTATTGTAAGGTGCATTTAGATTTAGGACAGGTGTTGTAGCTGCTGGTGTATTGCTAAGTGCAATAAAAATTGCTATGAAGGAGCCATTTCTATCCCTACTCTCTAGTTTTATGTGTGGAAAGGCTAAAATCGTAAGGCAGGTTTTAAAATGGCTTATTTATGCAATTTCTGAAATGATAATACAGCAGGTCTACAACTGAAACTTAGAATTGAAATTAGACTATCTTTGCAAAGTAGTTTATTTCTGAAAATTGGAGCAGTTAATGTTTTATTTTAAATAGGCTAATTATGCAATTTGAGAACATTTTAAATCAGATTACTTTCTTTAAGGGCTGTGAATGCAAGGCTGCCTCAAAAATAGACTGTTCCTTCAAATTAGAAAAACAGAAAACGTGACAGTGCCCTGTGTCTTCTTAGAAGAGGTTAAAACTGAATTAACGTTCAGAGCTAACCTATATATGCAAACCTAGGATTTAGAACATAACTGCTCAGTTTAGCGTTTGGCTTCAGTGCTTTTTATCATTGTTACTCGTTTCATTAATTTGGAGGCCTTATTTTCTTAAGCTTAAGATGTTGTCACTACTTGTTTCAAAATTATTATGTGATTTACATTACCGTTTTTATTTGACGCTTAGAGGTCTAGATTGGGGCACCAATAAACTTAGGGGTCTAGATATTTAAATTGGCAGTCTCATTGGCCTCCGAGACTTTAAGTGGGACGCTAGTAAACCTTTAGGACGTTTTAAAATGTTGGTATGCGATTTAGTTAAATACTTAAAGAGGGTATGGGGGTTAAGGGTAATTTAAGCCCCTCGAAAATGATGGAAATTACCAGAGCTATATTTGATAGTGGATTCTGAAACTATCGTCCCTTACGAAAGCCGGGTTCTGATCCGAATAGGATAATAAAACCTAGGATTATTTATTCAAGTGATTAATTGGTTATTTATTGTTTTGTGGCTATTTGTGCAATATAATTATTATTTCAAATTATTTATGCAAATACTTTAAACTGTCTATTTACTTACTTTGCATCCCATATCTCTTTTATTTATTTTATTTAGATTTTATCCTTTTATAAGCAATATGTTAAACCCAATATAGAAATCGGTCGGGAACCACGTTTAGTGGAATCTAGGAGGTGCCTAACCCCTTCCTCCTAGGTTATTTCGAACACTTACCCGAATCTCTGACTCGTAGACCATCCCGGAGTTAATTCTTTAAATGGAATTAGAAATGAATAGGTGACCTAATACGCTTAGGAAATTTATTAGGTGGCGACTCCAAAACCTTAAACTCAAACGAGTTACCCAGTCAAATCCGAAACCCGACTCGCTTCGAGTTGAGTCCAAAATCGGGTATGACAAGGATATATGTGTAACGACGAATGTCCAATCCAATTTACCTCAAATTTCCATCCACACTACACAAATTGAGGCCGGTACAACCACAAATTCAAATGTGCAAGAAAATGGGGCTCCTAAAGAGAAAACGATCAGCAAACGAGACGAAGCAGTTCTTGATGAATGAAATGGAGAAAAAATTGCAGCTTAAGCAGCCACTGAAGGCACGGCTGGTTTTGGACGGGAAAGCTTGGAGGGAAGAGGAAGGAGTTAATGGCGCCTAGGGGTTTTGGTGGGAGGCTTTTAATTAGTTTTTACTATTTTAGAAAAAAATATATTAGTTTATATAATAGACCAAAGTGTATATTTAAGAACTTAGGTGCTGGGGGTTTAATGCTTTCGAACTTTGTAAAGTTCATTAAGTGTAAATGGTATTAAGGAATTAAAGGGTTATACAACTAATATTTAAAACTTGAGGATTATTCCCTATATTTTCTACATATGGGGGGGAGTCTTTTGCCAAAGCACCCCTGTAACTTGCTTATTTTTCTCAGATAAAATAAGATTTGTTATATTATTTTATATTTCATGTCTCAAGATCGTTTTTTTGTTGCATTGATGAGAAATATCGTACCAACATATTAACAATCCAACATCATTTTGTAATTTCAGGTCATATCACCAATGGTACTGCTATCTTGCTCTTTGTTAGATCATTATCACTATACATTTATCAATCTTTATTAGAAAATAAATCTTCACTCTTCAGTAACCAAACACCGATATTAGATGGACATAACAAAAAGGTAACAAAGGATTAAAATTTTCATATCATGGAATGAAGGAAGAAAATGATGGTTCAAATATTCCACAAAATATTGGCCAAAAGCTACAATTTAATGGAATCTAATTCCGAAAGAATAATTCATTCAAATTTATTATTGCCTTTAATTATTTTTTTAAAGTAAAACAAAATATAAAAAAAGAAATTATTGTACAAAAAAGCGAATTGTACAAGAAAATATTTTTTAAGATACATAATTATATATCTATATACAAACACGTTTATAGAAAATGAAAGAACGTGTGTGTGTGTATATATATATATATATATATATATATATATAACGAACGAAAAGAAAGTCAAAAGGATTATAAAGCATCTTGGTGAATACACACAACGTTACTGATGAAAACTTAGTAAATACTTGGTGCATGTAAGCTTTTACCTATGGGTATAGGATAACCTATATGACATTATTAGTTGTTCCAATTAAAAATTTAAATTTTCAAGTGGAAAATCATTGACTCCCACTGTCACTTCTTCACTATTAATAGTAGTGAAATTATTCACTCATAACAATTGAAGAAACTCACAGGCTACTGAATACATAGCAACAAAAGGTGATAGGATTAATAAATTAAAGTGAATTCACGACAATATAAATTACAAATTTACTATAGAGTAATTACTCACATACGCGCCACTTCCCTAGTTTTCTTTTAAAGTCAAACAAGGATATCTGTTTTATCCTTAAACTCGAACAAATCCAGAGTAGTCGGACTTTAAAGCAGATAACGGATAATTCGATTGAAAAATAATTTTATTTTCAGAAAGGGTCATATTTGCCCCCTCTACTATTGAAAATTGTTCACATTTACCCTCCGTCATACTTTGCGGTCAAGCCGACACCTACTGTTATGAAAGTAGGTAAAAATACCCTTGATTTTGACGGATGTCCACTGTGGCAAGGACCGCGCACACGTGGCTTGACGTGTCGATGGGGTGGATGCCACATCACATGCCACTTCACTACTCTAACCCAATTTCACCCCTCCATAGTTAGGAGTGGCAATGGGGTGGGGTAGGGTGGGGCAGGTTGAGCTCTTCCTCTGCCAAAGTTTTGCCCTGCCCCCGCCCTGCCCCATTTTGGTTTCTGTTCAGTTTCAACTCCTCCCTGCCATGCCCCACTTAAATCACCCTTTAAGTCATTACTTTTTTTTATTATCAAAATTGAACATTTTTTCAACTTTTAATCCATTTAACATATCTCTAACTTCTTTTCTATTGAAATTTTCAAATTTGATGATTTTGTAGTTTATTCAAGAAATTAAAGCTTTTAAAAAAATGTAGTCTTTCAAAAGTATTAAATATTAACTATACTAATTAATAGCTTAAGTAGCCAATAATAGAACAATATTTCAATTATTTCCTCAACTTAATTGTGAAATAAGAAAACAGTGGGAAAAGAACAAGTAAATATATTGGGGCTCTATGTTGCCCCGCCCCAACAATGTTAAAACAAAATTTTGCCTTGCCCTGCCCCGTCCCGCCCCGTTTAGCAATTGACCTGCCCTGCCCCATTTAGTGTTTTGCCCCGCCCTGCCCCGCCCCAATTGTCATCCCTATCTATAGTACCTTCTCTTCCTTCTTCCATTACCACCCAAAGCCACCAGTACCTCCACCACTCCACCACCGCTATCACCATCCAAATCTATTGGAAGTCTTTTTAACAATATCAGCCCCCATTTTGACGAAAATCTTGTGAAAAACTTTTGTTTTTTCTTGTATTTGTGGAAAGAAATAGAGGTGAAAGGAGGTTGCTACTTGTTTTGTACAAATATGGTACCCCACTAACTCCAATTTCAGATTCCACAACCTACACTTCCCAACACAAAAACAACATTGCCACAACTATTAGGCAATCAATATTCTGTTTTTCTTTGTGCAAATGGGCTTTGTAGCCACTTTTCTTAAGACCAAGTAACATCTAAGATGTAACAATAATGGTAGGTCATCAAGTAATGCTCTTGTTGTGAGATCTTTTTCAGGTGAAATCAAGTACTGTTCATGGTTTTAATTGAAAATTCAGATTTGATATGAATTCGATATTGATACCTTGGAGCCTCTATCGAAGCCCAAGATTGAATTTTCAAATTTTTTCTATAAACTTTAATTTTATCCATCCATATTTGAACCTAAAAAATTGAATCTTGCAAACCTTTTCCATTTCACAACAAAATCATTAACATGGGTACTAGAAAACAAAGTAAAAGAACGAATTTTTAGACTACAAGTCTCCGTAAAAAGACCCAGCTTCTCCAAAATAGTTTCTTCATCCTATTTTTGGTTCTTTAATAGCTGAACATGTTATTGTTTTTTCTTGTTATATTTGAACACTAATGTGTTCATCCTTGTAATGTGTGGAAGAAATGGAAAGAAGACCAATGTCTCGGAAGGGAGAAAAATGAGGTGGTGAGGTGGCATGCGATGTGGCGTCCACCTCATCGATATGTCAGGCCACGTGTGCTAGGTCCTTGCCACGGTGGACTTCCGTCAAAATCAGGGGTATTTTTACTTACTTTCGTAACGGTAGGGGTAGCCTTGACCGCAAAGTATGACGGAGGATAAATGTGAACAATTTTCAATAGTAGAGGAGCAAATATGACCCTTTTCTGTTTTATTTTTCTTCCCTTTAATGTTAATTAATTTCTATATATTTTTTAATTTGAGTTTTAAGCTTTGCTCCTAACTTCTAAACTCGTAACAACATTACAAAATAATCCCATACTACTCACTCTGCGGATCTCACAGATCTCAACTTCTTCTCCATCCTTTAAAATCACCATTTCTCCCCCCACCCCCACCCCACCCCACCCCCTTCAAAACCCACATATTCCTCTCCTTACCAAATTCAATTTTGATCCAATCATTTCTGCATTTTATCTGGTAAATTTTATTAAATGTTGCTTAATTTTATCTTTATTTTCCAATTAATTACTATTTTGTTTCTAATTATAAATCTGTTCTCTGTTGCATTTCATAATTTTATTGATTATTAGGGTCACTTGTCGAATTGAGTAATTAGAATCAGTAGGTTTTGAGTTATTGTTATATTATAATTTGCAAATTTTTTAGTGTGAAAATGTATACTGATCTGAGTCGAAACAAGTGTCGATGGAACGGAGAGTTAGATCTGCCTTTATTGACCTGAGCTTTAATCAATTTGATTAGTTTTTTCATTCAAATTGGGAAGTCACATTGTTTAATTGTAAGAGTGGTTACTGCTTTTTGATGTTTTTACTGGTAGAAGTGATGGGTGGTCACAGGCCGATCCAGGATTTTAAGTTTATCGGTTCTGAACGAGTACCCTTCTTGCTTATTGGGTTCTGGGTTCTGAATATAAGTGATTGGTGGTTCACTTGTATCATTTAACTTGATGTTTTGAGTGTAGACCAGAATGGGTGCCGGATCATGTATCTTAGTCTGTCTAATTGGGATCAAGGCTTGTTGATAGATTGATCATGTGTTTATTGCATTTTTCTGTCCTAGTGGAGTGATTTAAGAATTGATGTGACGTGTAGAAGAATCAAATCTGGTACTGGGTGCCCCAATGGTCTAGTGGTAAGAGCACGGCTTATGATCTGTGGTTTAGGCACACATCTTAGGTTCGGTCCTTCCTGTAGACAAAAGCCTGTGATTTAAGTGGAGTAGAGGTGTGCACCCATTGTTCACCAATTTTCGATCTGTGCGCTACTAGCCCTTGAGGATTTTTCGGTTATTAAAAAAAAAATCTGGCAGTATTAGGAATTGAATCGCCTTACCTCCCTTGTTCTGCTGGTAACATCTTTTATGAATCAAACACATTGTCAAAGGTTCTAGCTTTTTGTGTTCTCATTGATGCATTTGTTCGTGTCTTTCTGGTAGCTTTATGGGTTCGACCCCTTTTTGAATGGATTTATTCTTTTATATTCAAAGAATCAATGTTGCAAAAGCAGGTCTTAGAGTAACTTAACAAAAGTTGGACTCATTTTGTGATCGTTAAAACTTTATTCGGTCTTTTCAAGGTTATAATCTGTTATCTTGAAACTTATAGGAAACTTTTATGTATCAGGTAAGCTAATAATATGGAGAAGTCATGTTCTTTGCTGGTACACTTTGACAAGGGCACACCAGCTCTTGCCAATGAGATCAAGGAAGCCCTTGAAGGGAACGATGTTCCTGCCAAGGTTGATGCCATGAAGAAGGCAGTCATGCTTTTGTTGAATGGTGAAACCCTACCCCAGCTGTTTATTACTATTATTAGATATGTCTTGCCCTCTGAGGATCACACGATTCAAAAGCTTCTGCTTCTGTATTTGGAGATTATTGAGAAGACCGACTCTAAGGGGCGTGTGCTGCCTGAAATGATCCTAATTTGTCAGAACTTGAGGAATAATCTGCAGCATCCAAATGAGTATATTCGTGGAGTTACTTTGAGATTCCTTTGCCGACTGAATGAGGTTGATATAATTGAACCTCTGATTCCATCTATAATGAGCAACTTGGAGCACCGGCATCCGTATGTGCGGAGGAATGCAATTCTTGCTGTGATGTCTGTATACAGGCTTCCACAGGGTGAGCAGCTACTAGCAGATGCCCCAGAGAAGATTGAGAATGTTCTTACCACAGAGCAGGATCCATCAGCTAAAAGGAATGCATTTCTGATGCTTTTCCAATGTGCTCAGGAGCGTGCTATCAATTACCTGCTGACCCATGTTGATAGAGTATCTGATTGGGGTGATCTACTTCAGATGGTTGTCCTGGATTTGGTCCGAAAAGTTTGCAGGACAAACAAAGGGGAGAAAGGGAGGTACATAAAGATAATTATATCACTGCTCAATGCCCCTTCCGCTGGCGTCGTCTATGAATGTGCTGGAACTCTTGTTTCTTTGTCTTCTGCCCCAACTGCTATAAGAGCTGCAGCCAATACCTATTGTCAACTTCTACAATCTCAGAGTGACAACAATGTGAAGCTTATTTTGCTTGATAGACTGAATGAATTGAAATCTTCTCATCGGGAAATCATGGTTGATATGATAATGGATGTTCTCAGAGCACTTTCAAGCCCGAACGTCGACATCAGGAGAAAAACACTTGACATTGTTCTTGAGTTGATCACTCCACGTAATATCAATGAGGTTGTTCTCACACTAAAGAAAGAAGTTATGAAAACCCAGAGCGGTGAACTTGAGAAGAACGGTGAGTATCGTCAAATGCTCATCCAAGCTATTCATTCGTGTGCGGTAAAGTTTCCAGAAGTCGCAAGCACAGTAGTCCATCTGTTGATGGACTTCTTGGGAGATAACAATGTTGCTTCTGCAATTGATGTGGTTGTTTTTGTTCGTGAGATTATTGAAACAAACCCGAAATTAAGGGTTTCCATTGTGACAAGGCTACTGGATACTTTCTACCAAATTCGAGCTGCACGTGTTTGTTCATGTGCCCTTTGGATCATTGGAGAGTATTGTTTATCTCTTTCTGAAGTTGAGAGTGGAATTGCAACTATCAAGCAGTGCCTTGGAGACCTGCCATTTTATTCTGTTTCTGAGGAAGGCGAAGCTAATGATTCTTCAAAAAAGTCCCAGCAAATAAACTCTACTACTGTTTCATCTAGAAGACCTGCTGTCCTTGCTGATGGGACATATGCTACTCAAAGTGCTGCCTCTGAAACTGCTTTTTCACCCGCGACAGTAGTTCAAGGATCTTTGACCACTGGAAATCTGAGATCCCTCCTGCTAACAGGTGATTTCTTCCTTGGGGCAGTTGTTGCTTGCACCCTGACTAAGCTAATTTTGAGATTGGAAGAAGTTCAACCATCAAAAGCTGAAGTGAACAAAGCCACAACTAATGCATTACTGATCATGGTCTCAATGATACAGCTAGGGCAGTCTTCAGCTCTTCCTCACCCAATTGATAATGATTCTTGTGATAGGATAGTTCTGTGCATAAGATTGCTCTGTAACACAGGGAACGAGGTCAGGAAGATCTGGTTGAACTCTTGCCATGAGAGTTTTGTTAAAATGCTCTCTGATAAGCAGATGCGAGAGACAGAAGAGCTCAAAGCAAAGGCTCAAATTTCTCACACTCAGCCAGATGACCTTATTGACTTCTACCATTTGAAGAGTAGGAGGGTAAGAATCTTCTATCTGAACATTATGTGTATCATTAGCTAGGAGGTTCAGCTGTGTAGATCTTTTCTCATATTTCAGTTAATATATTTGTGAGAATCTTCTCAGCTGACCATAAAATTGTCTATTTTTGGGGTTTTATGTGTAATCGTGATGGTGTCTTCGTTATGCTCTCGGTCATTGCATGGATGCAGGTTTCTTTGCTATTATATTCACCTTCCACCTGTCTCAAGCCTTCTGAGAAAGGTGCTATAAGTGCTATTTTTCACCATGAAAGAACAGACATAGCTTATATCTAGCTGTCCATAACTTTCAAAGTTTACTTCCTGTTACTTTGACTATTCTTTAATCACATTAAGAAAGTCATGAATATCACATTGCATAAGTTTCTTTAAGCATCAAGTGTCGAAATATTCATTGAAAATGAATACCAGTTGGATAGTCAAATTTTCTTGCTGACTTTAGTTGAGTGTAGATCATTCCAAATTAAAGTAACTTGTTCTTTTCACGGGGAGGGGGTGACATGTACCAAAAGGAACAAAACTGAGTTTAACTCAATTTCACTTTAGTTATGTTTTCCTCTTAATTATGTTTCTTAATTAGTACCTGCATGATTCCAAAGCCCGTCCAATTAGAGCTGGTCTTCTGTTTTTTTGGTGCTTCAATGCAGTGTAAATTTGTTCGTCCTGGTCCTAAATAAATTTCTGTTTGTTAGGGCATGAGCCAGCTGGAGTTGGAGGATGCGGTCTATGATGATTTGAAACGTGCCACAGGAGAATTTGTCAAGGATGACAATGATGCTAATAAACTAAATCGGGTTCTGCAACTCACAGGATTTAGCGATCCTGTTTATGCTGAAGCATACGTGACAGTTCATCATTATGATATTGTCTTGGATGTGACAGTTATTAATAGAACCAAAGAGACCCTCCAGAATTTATGTTTGGAATTGGCAACGATGGGTGATCTTAAACTTGTTGAGCGTCCACAGAATTATACTCTTGCTCCTGAGTCGAGCAAACAGATAAAAGCAAACATCAAGGTGTCCTCAACCGAGACTGGCGTCATTTTTGGGAACATTGTTTATGAGACTTCAAATGTGCTTGAGCGGACAGTGGTTGTGCTAAATGACATCCATATTGACATCATGGATTACATCTCTCCTGCAGTGTGCAGTGATGCTGCTTTTAGAACAATGTGGGCAGAATTTGAGTGGGAAAACAAGGTAAAATGCTATTCCTAATTTCCTAGACATTTTTTCCACCATGGAATTGTTTTTGTCGTAGTATTTGACTCATTTTGAATTGGAGAAATGAAAATTAAAATCTGATGTAGTTCGTTGTTGTTTTTGACTACTTACAATCTTATGGTTTATCTTATCTGGCGTCAAAGTTTAGGTTGCACATGGGTTCACTAAAATCTTTTATAGGTTATTGGTGGCTAGAAGGAATCTACTTCTCTAGCTAATCTTTGTCTTTCTGATGTTGTGAATTTTTATCTATTTATGGAGCTTTTTGATTTAATCAGTGCACTGTTCGGCCTCTAAACACTGGAGCGACCTCTTGTATGTCTTACCTATAAACGCTTGAGAACGCACCGCTAATTTTCTACTTTCCAGGTCGCTGTCAACACAGTCATTCAAGATGAAAAAGAATTTCTTGACCATATAATCAAGTCAACCAACATGAGGTGCCTTACCGCGCTGTAAGTTATCTGCTTGCCTACTCTAACTGTGTTGGGTTCTTGTCTTTTTTGCATTTGTTTTCTATTCTTTTTTTTTTTTTTTGGGTTATGATTGATATCCATACCATCTAGTTCTAGATTATTGGTGTTCCCTAGTTTGTATAATCCAGAGTTCTGATACAGGGAGCTTGTTTTTGGGAGACACTAGAGATTAGATCTGTAAAAACTAAAAAGAATAAGTACGGTTATATCTCCCATAACAAGACTTGTAGGATTATTCTTCTGAACAAAATTTAGAACCTCATTATCGATGATAAACGAGTTGTGCTTGACTCAGTGTTCCATTACATAGAAACAGATGTATACGAAAGAATCGTGCACATAAAAGCACGTGGCTGTGTTTCATTTTCTCTATACGTCAACTTGCGTAAAAATGTGGAAGAACTTGAATGACTATTCTTGTCTATCATGGTCTTTGGGCATGACTGGGATTAGATTGGTTTAAGTGGGATCTCTGGTCCACTGGAACCTGGTTTCTAAAACGATTACTGCTAAGACCTAGGAGCCTGTCTTCTTTGTAATGGAAATGCTGTTTGGGGAAGTAGAACATGTTGACTTAAGACTTTCCAAATGATAAGTAGTGTCAGAAGTCGTGAGACCAGTGTATCAGGGAAATTTGGCTATTCCAAGTACAGGTTGTAAGTTGGGCACCTATAAGTGTTTGTATCTATATATTCAGGAATCATGAAAGAAGTTTAAGTTGGATAGCACAAGTTTTTTTATCACGGGAAAATAACCTTTTCAAATTGGATCTTCTAAGTTATTTATCAAGGGAAAATAGGTGGGTGCTATAGGATCGAGTTCAGTTTCTTTATTGTACCATTGTTTTCTTTACTGTTGGATGTATTTTAACTGCTTACACTCATAGTTAAATTATTGCTTCAAGCTTCAGAATGGTCATTAAATTATTGCTTCAAGCTTCAGAATGGTCATTGAGTTAATTTTGTTCTTTTACTCATCTGGACATGTTGAGCAATATCATTTGTCCTTGTGATGCATAGCTTTATTGACACTATATATTTCTGCTTTCATGCATAATTCAGGTCTGCTTTGGAAGGGGAATGTGGGTTCCTTGCTGCTAACTTGTACGCAAAGAGTGTGTTTGGCGAGGATGCTTTGGTGAACGTAAGCATTGAGAAACAAGCAGATGGTAAGCTGAGTGGTTATATTAGGATAAGGAGCAAAACACAAGGAATTGCTCTTAGCTTGGGAGACAAGATAACACTCAAGCAGAAGGGAGGCAGTTGATCTGGTCAACTTCAATTTAGTACGACCTATAAATGCCGGTATCCTACTCTCCCATCTATAAAGAGATTTTGCAGCTTTATTTTGTTTTACCAGATGTCATTCCCATTATGGTTAAACTAGGTAGCTTTTTTCTTATGTAGTAATACAGCTGTCAGTTATACGGTGCTTACACCAGAAACCAATAACTGATGCAGAGTTATTTAGCAATGCTAAATTTTATATCGAAAACCTGATGTTATTCTAATAATACAAGTTTAATGCCATGATTATTTTCTTACATAAACAGACGAGGCCTTATGGTTTCCAGCCTTTCTTAATCGAACTTTTAACTCCCTGCTAGGTTTCAGTTCCCATCTCTTCTATGTTTGGTTTTCTTTGGATACAACCTCTCATTAGTACCTCATAATTTGCAGATTGTTACACTCGAATTTGAGGCTCCTTCAAATCCCCCTTTTGCAGCTTGGAGGAGTGCAGGGGTTATTGAGAGAACATGTAGAGAAGATTATAATTCTGCACTTTTTTTTAGGTTCAGATATAAGAGATTCAAGTATTTTATTATATATGCAATGACAGGTTTTGTAGAAAAAATGGGAAGAAATTGCTTTTCCTTTTCAAATGTTTTGAGCAGGAATTTCTGTTAAAATCTGTTGAATTTCATTCAATTTTTCTGTTGAACTGGTTCAGAGCTCTCTGTCCTCAATTTTTACCATTTATAAACTCAAATATTCTCTTTACCCGTCTTTATTTACTTTACTTCTTGTTTATGAAGGGAGATTAAGGTTCTAACTCCAGAGTAGAAATTAGGATTATGTTTATACGGTGCAAATTTATATACCAAAACTTTGGTATTATTTACCCAAAATAATGCATAATAATACCCGAATTAATTATACCTGGATAAAGTTTAACAAAATACTTCATTGCTCCTTCAAATGCCCTTTTCATAGTCATAGTTAGAAATATCTGAGGTAAAGATAAACAAAATAAAGCTAAGTTTATTCAGTTTCAAACCAACTATACGGTTTATTGTTTATTCAATGAACCAAACAAAGCATTAGTACTAAATAGTTTAGGGATTACTAATTCCAGTAATATAATCTCATGATCATAATTCCTGCATAACTTTGTTTCTGAACCAAACAAGTAATTAGTGTTCACTCTCAGAAACGTGCTCGGTTACTGTTGCTTGTCAATAAAGCAAATCCGTAATTAGCCAGAATGTTCCTTCTTGTGGTACTGTTGAATTGAGTCACAGGCCGAAGCAGTCTTGCACGGTTCAGTATCAAAAGATTTGAGTATTATACAGTTGCTATGGTGCTGAGAAGTTGGATTTTTTTTTTTTTTTTTTGGGCAATTTAAAATAATTTCATTACTAAACTTGACAATATACAGCTCAAGAGGAATAAAAAATACAGGAGTTTGGACACTCGTCCTAAACTTCCTCGTGCTTAACTGATCACAAATTCAAACTAGTCCTAGTTGACAGCAGCTCAAAGATAGAAATTTAAGCTCAATTATTCTCCTATTCAGCATCGACTTTCTGCTTCCTGTAGCATATCTCATGCACTAGCAATCTGGTTATGATGGAAGTGATTCTCTGCTTATTTTGAAACACACCCTCAAGTTCCTTTCATGCCATACTTCTTGGTTTACACATCCAGCCAGCACCATCCTGTACACCTCTGCTTTGGCATTTTTCCCATACCAGTGCACTTTGTTGAAGGTACCTCTAAGCTTTTTTATAGATCATCAAAGCAAAGAAGTACATGGATCAAGCTGGAGCGAGCATGAGTGAGTTGCAAGGTTGGGATAAATTGGATAATATTATATCAATAGCAACAATATCTTGTTGTTCTAGTAATAGGCCTCTTGCAGGAGTAGAAAACCACGAATATTTCGAGCACAACTTGCAACTAGTGTATGACTGATTGTGTATTAATCAGTACTCGATTGATCGGCCTGAAGTTACCACATAAAAATTGCCGAAAGCTTCAGAGAATGTACACCATCAGTGATTCAGAGAAGATCTATATATACAGACATGACATGCTCCAAACATATATCAACTTTGTTTTCTCCATTACTGCTTCAACAGAAAAACGGTTCACATGAATTTTTTTGAGAATCAATAACCATGCATATGATAGTTAACAATTATTCCACCGCAATTTTCAAACACTTAGAGCATAATAATAATGATGAATAGGTATATATAAGCATTCTAAACAAAGCAGCTTAGCACTTGGGCAATGCAAAAGGCAGTACACTAGTTAGGAATCTATCGTTCATTACAAAAGCAAAAAACCACACCTTTTCCTATCAAGATTCTATGAAAAATCTAGCATGCTATTCTTTTATATCCTTGTAGATTACACCAAAAAGAAAAAGAACCATAACCATTTGTAGTTAAGCATTTTGTACATTATCTGTTTGCCTGCAAAGCATCTGACATTCCTTTCCTCCCATATATAATGCATCAGACACAAGCACACAAAGCGTTCCAAATTTGTCGAAGGCGTTCCAAATTTGTCGAAGTAATCCTTCAGCTTCTGCATTTAGATACATAACTGATATACACACCTCAAGATTTTAGCCATTATCTGAAACCACGTTTTCTGTATTTTGCACCACTTCATTAACATAGTTATGGATTGCCGAAGGATTTGTGAAACATAAAGTGTTCTCAGCATCCAAAAATAACAAACACAACATACTCCAGAACAGCCCACATTGAACCGTCTTTTCTCCATAATGATTCTATAAAAGATTCCCTGCTATGTATCATCTCATAGTTTCACATGAATCCTTCGGGAACCCACAATCATGCAAATGATGGAAAAATAAAGAAAGCATGTTCCAGAATCTACCAATAATCAAGGTGGGCACAAGATGGACCAGACATTACTGTCATCCGAAAACAAAAAAAAAGAATTGAAATGGTTAGGTCCTGAAAAAGGTTAAGCACAATAATATTATGACTAAAGCAAAATATATGCTGACATGCTTAAAATTTTTAGCACCTCAAACCATGCCTCCTTTATTTATGAGGACAAGAAAATACTAGTTCCAATATTAACATGGTTATGGATAGGGGATTCAATGCAAAACATAAAGTGTTTTCTTGAACACAACATGCTCCAAAAATTAGTGTTTTTGGCATTTTTTTTCTCCACACAGACTTCTGAATATACTTTGCATTTCACGTTGATCCCACAGCTATCCCCAACTACATATAATGATGAATAGGTATGCAAGTATTCTATTGAAACAGAGCAGCTCGCCGCTTGGGCAATGCAAAAGGCAGTACACTAGTTAGGAATCCATCATTCATTACAAAAGCAAAGAATTACACCATCAAGATTCTATGAAATCAATCGTGCTATCTTCATCTTTTATATCCTTGTAGATTAATCCAAAAAGAGAAAAGCCATAACCAGCCCTTCAAAGCATCTCGCATTCCTCTCCACCATATATAATCCAACAGACACAAGCAGGCAACGCGCTCCAAATCTTCAGCTTCTGCATTTAGAGACATATTCTATATAGAAATACTCAAAATTTTAGCAATTACCTAAAACCATGCTTTCTGTATTTTACACCACTTGAGGACATAGAAATATTCAAGTCCCAACATTAACATGGTTATGGATCTCAGAAGGATTTGTGTGAAACATGAAGTGTTCTCCCCATACAATGATAACAAACACAGCATACTCTGAATAACCCACACGTTTTATCCACAATTATTCAAAGGATTCCACGCGTAATCATTTCATAGTTTCACATGAATCCTTCAGAAATCCACAACCATGTAAAGTGATGGAAAAATAAAGAAAGCATGTTCCGAATAATCTGCCAATTATAAATAAATGTATAGCTATATTCAAATGTCATGGAAATTCAGACACCACCTCATTAAAGTTGATCTAGTTGATGCCACAACATATGTAGAAATAATGTTTGGACTTAGTTAGGTCATTTTTTCCCATCTACCTAAGTCTTAGTTGACAAATATTTGTGGTGTGTACAGTATTCAAGGTGTGCGCAAAATGAGCCAGACACTACTGTCATTTGCAAACAAAAAGAAAGAAATAACCATGGTTAGGTCTTAAAAAAGCTTAAGCACAATAATATTACGACTAAAGCAAATATATGCTGAGATAAATAGATTTTTTAGCAATTACCTCAAACCATGCTTCCTTTATTTATGAGTACAAGAAAATACTAGTCCCAAAATTAACATGGTTATGGATAGGTGAAGGATTCAATGCAAAACATAAAGTGTTTTCTTGAACACAATATGCTACAAATTAGTATTTTTGGACTTCTGTAGATATTTTGCATTTCACCTGCTTGTTTCACATTAATCCCTCAGCTATCCACAACCATGTAAAAATTATGCAAAGGAAGCATGTTCAGAATAATTAGCTAAAATCTAAATAAACATAATTTTATTTAAAATAAATAAATAAGATTTGGGGGGCTTGAGGAAAGAGGGGTTGGCGGCTGAGTGAAAGAACCCTAGTTTTGGGAGATGCAAATGTGTAGAATAAATGGGAGGCATAAATAGAGAGAGGTCTTGTAGCAAATTGCACTTACAACTCCTTATACTAGCTAAAGGTTTAGACATTAACCTACTACATTACTTCTTGTCTGTCAATTGATTTATTTAACTTCTTGCTCTATCTTAATTTACCTACTCCATCCGTCATATTTTATATGACATCATTTGATCGGATACGGAGTTTAACAAATAGAGATTGACATTAGAAAGTTTTAAATTTAGTCTTGCAAAAGTAAGAAAGAAAAGATTTGAGTAATTAAAAAGTTGTTGATAGCTTTTAAAGTAAGTGGGGCCCAACAAGTATAAAATAGAGATAGTAAAATAAAGGAACAATTACAAATATATACAACCCTAACGCCAAATTTACAAAAAATACCGATACTTTATCACTTTACAAAACGTAGCAATAATTTTTTTACATTCCATATACAAGTTCCAACAAAACACCTATAATTTAGGGTTTTATCTCCCTCTTTCTACCTTCTCCACTTATCACTGCCATGGGGCTGCTGCCACCACTTTCCGCTGGCTGCCGGCCAGCCACCGTCAGCCGCCAGACAACCCCACCAGAGTTTTTTTTTTTTTAATTTTTTTGGATATTCAAAACGGAATATTCAATAAATACACATATATACATATGAAACTTCTAAAAATTAATATTTTGAAACAATACATAAGCAAGCATACACAACCATACAAAATATATATACTAAAACATACAAAGTTATACAAAAATACTATACAAAAGAATTTTCTACTATAGACATACACAAGCATACAACAACATATATTTATATACACTACATATTCACATACAAAAACTGTAGATCGATATTTATATACAAAATATACAATTACATACAAAAATAAATACAATTTTATACATAAAACATACACATACAAAAGCAAAAAAAAAAAAAAGGAGAACCAGACCGGAGCAGATCGGAAAAGCACCGGAAAGAAGTAGCATATCGGAGCAGCCCCGCCGCAGAGAAGCAGCAGGCCACAATCAAAGCAGGAAGAAGGTGGCGGATCTGGTCGCCGGAGATGAGGAAGAAGGTGGCGGATCTAGTCGCCGGAGATGATGAAGAAGGTGGCGGCTGGGCAGGTGAGTGGAGGAGGGAGGAAAGAGAAAAAGAGAGGAAGAAATTAGGGTTTAATGTTTCGGAGGGTGAGAAATGATAAAATTGGTATGTAGGGTAATTATGGGAAACTATCGTAAATATTGCAAAAGTATTGTTATTTCTTGTAATTAAGCTATTAGGGTAGTCATGTAGTGTAAATTTTCCTAAAATAAATAGTTGTCAAATAAGGAAATACGACATTATTCCTGGGACATACTAAAAATGAAATGGTGCCACATAAATTGAAACGAGGGATGTATCTTATGTTTCTCTTTAATCTATCTAAAAAAGAATGTCACTTCTAAAGCTAGTGGATAGACTTATTCAGTACTTGTAATGGTAGGAGCCTAAGAGGTAGTTTGTATCCTGTAAAATCACTCGAATAGTACCAACTAGATCGAATACCATTATTAAAAAAAATTATTAAATATGTTGTTGCTAATATATTCATGGTATACTTATTGTCACTTCTCTATGTGAACATATGATATATTTAAAAGGAAATTTACCGGTACATACATTTGATTTTAAAATTTTAAAATTCAGAATTCTTCCTTATTATGTCAATTTTTTTGTTCAGTTAAACTAAGACACAACAAGAAAATAAAAATGAATGGTGAAATATAGTGCACGTTATATCTTATAAAGTACTTGAAAGTAAAACCGAAGTAGATTTCGTCAGTGTAATATAAATTGTGGCTCTTCTTAGATTATTTTGGGCTAGAAACATAGGCAAAGTGACAAACGTGACATTATAATTTAGGATAATTTTTCAAAAATAACACTCTAAATAAAGAAATACTATAAATAAATGGCCATATTTTTTTCTTACATATATGGCATAATATCTATTTTTCAAATTTAGGCACTCCTTTAAAATAAAAAAACCCCAGCTGCCGCTCTCCCACTCCCTTGCCAATGACCCGCCAGCAGACACCCTCCCCCTCCCCTGCCACTTTTAATATTTTATTGAAGTTATTTTATTGATTTTGTCTATACCATACTTTAGACAAGTCTATAGAGAAATCTACCCAAACAAATAAATTATACATGAATATGCATAGAAAAATACATAGGCAAGGAGAAAATTACGAAAATACACACATAAAACTGAAACTTTATATAAACATCCATAATACAGCAAAAATCTAAAATTTATACAACTTTATTTCATTGTACATATACACTAATACATATTTAAACGAGTTTATACACATTTACAAAAGTGCATAAACTTGTGTAAACTAGCGGCAGAGTGCTATGTTATGTAGTTGTTGCCATCTTAGGTAAGAATCACAAATAGAGACCTATTTCAATAATTTTATGTGTTGTTTATCTTCTAGTATAAGAATCTCAATAATTTACATAGGCGTAATACCTAGAGACCCCTAAACTCACACTTTTTACTAGTTGCGGCTGTCAAGTTTGGGGGTGTTTAGGTATTCTGCATTTTACATATTGATCAGATTACTTACATTATTATCCATATGCCAATTTAATATATCAAGGTGACCAATCAATCTCAGTAATGATTAAATTTGATCCAACTCTTTCTACTTGGCGTTCATTATCTTTAGATTCGTATTGGGATAATGGATGATACCACAGGTAAGATTACTTACATTATTATCCATATGCCAATTTAATATATCAAGGTAGGGCTGCCCATAGTATGGTAAATACCAAATTACCGTACCGAATCGAACTATTTTTTACTTTGGTAACGATATTTTGGTATTTGGTATGAAATTTTAAAAATTTTGGTATTCGGTATCTATAAAGAAAATATCGAAATATCGAAATATCGAAAATACCGAAATACTTAATTATATATACAAATTATATATATTATATCTATATAAATCATAATAACTTAATTAATCTAAATATGAGCTAATAAAATTCTAAATAGAATATCTAAAACTTGTGATATGATTATATATTTAATTAAAACTTATAATTATTAATAAATAAAATAAATAAAATAGTATCAATACCATCAAATCTAATTTAATTTTTTACTAGAGAGTTCTCTTTCAAGCACCGGCAAAACTCAAAAGCTTGTTGTTTTGTGTGTAAAAAATATATTAGCTTATCATAAGTAGAATTAAAATTTCAATTATGAAATATTTTATGTAAGCTTGTGTAGTAAAGTTGGTTTAATTAGATTTCGGCTAGTGTTATTTATACATTGGAGCTTTGCTACATGTTTTGTGGTATTTTTGTATTTTGCGCTTAATGCATTGTGAAGGTTTATCGTTAATTGCCAGATGAAGTTTCTTAGTTCCTTTCGCATTTCTTTGCAACATATATATATATCTATTATATATAAGTCGAAGTCGAACAAACTACGGTTACCGATTTACCGTACCAAAATTACCGAAACCGAACATGAAAATATCGAACCATATTGAATTAGTTTGATATGATAATGGTATGACATTTCTAAAAACTCAAAATAGAAATTACCGAACCGAATTGTGAAATACCGTACCATACCGTACTACGGGTACCCTATATCAAGGTGACCAATCAATCTGGGTAGTGATTAAATTTCGATCCAACTCTTTCTACTTGGCGTTCATTATCTTTAGGTTCGTATTGGAATAATGGATGATACCACTGGTAAATTTATGCTTTAATTGAAATGGAAAGACTAGTTGGTGAAAAACATAGTCTTCATATATATTTTTATTTAAATTATTTTTAGAGATGGAAAGTTGATAACAAGTTTCAAACAATTTCTTTTAATATTCTTTATTTTAATTGAGAATATAAATAATTAATCACATGGCTAAAAAGTTTTCTTCTAAATATTTATAATAATCTTGTAATTTTCACCTTAGAATATAAAATAATTTTTAAAATAATTAGCCATAAAACCTATTATTAATGAAATTAATGTGGTCCAAATTATTTCGAGGCCTAAATCCTTTGCCCTAGTAGCTTTGGGCTAGAGACAACACTTGAATTAGGGTGTACATAAGCGGACCACCTCAAATAAATTTAAAATTTAAAAAGACAAAAAAAAAAAAAAGAAACTAAAATTTTTTACCCTATGTGTCCAGTGACTTTTAATTTGAAAAAAACAGCCGATTTTTTTGTGAATTGCCCTCATTGGTAATTTGGATATTCTTTCAACATTCCGTAGCCAACTTTCCTCCTAAAGCATTAAGAGGTGTGTTTGGTATGACGAAAATATTTTTTGAAAAATGTTTTCCACATTCTTCATATTTGGTTGGATTAAATATTTTCCATTTAAACAATTTTCAAATTTAATAATTTGTCCTCATTATCTCTATCCAACATAACAATACACTTACCCAATTTTTCCTACCACACCCTACCCTTACCTCTCCACCCCTCCACCCCAAAACACATACCAACCACCTCACTTTCTCACCTTCATACCCCCATTCAAGCACCACCCTAACCTACCTACCTTCTGCATCACACCCACCCCAACCCCCAACCCCACCCCTAACCCATACCATACCCTACCCTCACTCCACCCCCATTTCTACCCAACCCCCTACCCCTTAATCCAAACCTCCCCACCTTTTATCCATTCCCACCTTCTACCCTACCACACCTCATCTCTTTTATTTTAAGATAGAAACACCACTCATCTCCTAGCTCCTACCGCATCACCCCACCCCCACCCTATACTCAGCCTGTCACAAACCCGCAACCCTCACCCCAACCCCCTCACCTCCTACCGAACTCCCATTCCCTACCCCACACTTCCAACGTTAACCCCACTCAATCTGCCATCCCTCACTACCCACCCACCCTATATGCACCCTCCACCCACCCCCAACCCTCACCTTTCATTTCAACCCCCACCACACACCCATCCCACCTCACAACATTCATTTTAAATTTGAAACACCACCCACCCCCACCTTTCTACCATACCCCCACCATACAAACCATATTTTTACCTACCTATGCCCTCACCTCTTACATTTCACCCTACCCCTGCCCTACCACCTACCCACCCCCACATCCCACCTCCTACCCACCTTACATCCACCCCTCCACTCCCACCCCTACTTAAACCCAAACCCATATCCCTAATTTTTACCCATATACCCACACCTCCATCCACCCGCCCCTACCCACTCCCACACTAACCTCCACCCATCCCTACCCTATCCTCTTCCTATATCCACCCTCACCCACCATCATTTTCCACACCCTACTGTTGACATCCAATTTTGTCCCTCATTTTTCCATAATTGGCCATAATTTAATTTAAATGTGCAATTTAACTGCTTGAGCAAAATATGCATTAGAAAGCATGCATTTACTTGTGTTATTACCTATCTATATATTATATACTTAATTGTGGCTATATTACATAATTTTATATCATTTAGGTTATTTGCCAAAACTATGGTTGTTTGTGCAATTTAGTGCATTCATAACATTTAATAAATATTTGTGGCTATTTATACGTAGTTAATTAATTTTGAATTCAATTTTTTTATATGTGCATCTTTCATATGTATATATAGAGTATATATATTTATATTAATTTAGCACCTTTAGTTAAATATCTGTCCAATTAAAATAATATTCAGTCCAATTTTCTTACTATTCTACATTCACTTTCAAATTCAAATTCTTTTAAATAACTTCTCAATCTATTTTCCTATTTATTTATTTTTCCTCTTCTTCTTCTTCTTCTTCTGTTAAAATCTACTTTGAATTTGGACAAAGGCTCGACCAGATTGCACCCACTTTGCCCCATGCACTTTCTCTTTTTTCATAAAATACCCAATCCATTTCTATTTCTTGATTTGTCATATTTATTTGAATTTATTCTTTTGAATTTAAATATATGCAAATCTTCCTTTAAAAGCACTTATTTTTGAAATCTTTCCTACGAACCTGGACAAGAGTTTGTCTAGATACGTCCATTCTGTTAGAGATTAGTTGCAATTTTCTTCCAATTACATTTTAATAAAATAAAAAATTACTCAATTTTTCTTTTCCCAAACAATTCCTCAAATCTTCAAATTATTCCCATAATCCCCAAAGGTGAATCTCAAAACCTTATTCCACAAGATCATCTCCCAAAGTCACTCTCAAAATCCCCCTTCTAAGACATTTCTCTGAAAATTTCTTTTGAATCTAGACAAGTATTTGTTTAGATACGTTCATTTTGTTAGGAGATTAATTATACCATATATTTTTTTGTAACATTGTGAATACCATTAACAAAACCTTCTCATTACACCTAAAGAGCACCTATTTGTAGCACCTTTTTAGATACTACACAAGGCCTCAAACTGAAAAACTAATTACATAAACTTAGGATTAAATTCCTACATTTCTTAGTTTTTCTGGTTTCCTGAATATGCAAGAGCCTAACTACTAAGTGCTGCTTGACCGAAGCCATTACATGTTCATTTGTAAGCATATTGTTCTGAAATATCCTCCAGTTCCTTGCCAACCATGTGTAGTAGACTACCAGTCCTAGTCCAGCTGCCATAATCTCCTTCTTGCACCTGTTCCATCTTTACATCTTTATCCAGGTAAGAGAGTTCATGAGTGTTCTGTGGCACCACTTTTGCTGAAGCTATTGTTGTACCTCCATCATGAGCTGCATAGACCAACGACACGGTAGGAATAAGTGTTCATGAGTCTTATGCATGTTAGTGTCACACCATACATTTTTCCTTTTCCTCATATTTTATTTTAAACTAATTCCCAATTCAAGTCATGTCCAAACCCCCTAATCTCTTCTAATCCCCCAATCTCTCTTAATCCCTTGATCCTCTCCCTAATCATCTCCTTCCTTACACAAAAAATTCCCAACTTCTCTTTTGAATAAATGGCTACATATACAGTAGTAGGGACACCGTCACAGACACACAAAGCCAGTAGCATATACATACACCCGTAGGATTCCTTTATTATCACCACCCTCACACAAATATACATGGCATCACTGCCGTTACTTCTCCTTATCCATCCTATACATCACACACACACACACAGAGATCTGAAACAGGGGATGGGGGAACAAACAGGAACAGTGGGGGGCACCATCATCGCCGGAAAAGTCCTATCGCCATGGACCCTATCCTCGTTTCTCTCCCCTATTCTTTTTGATTTGTTACTGAGATTAAAAGGGAGTAGTGGAGTTGCAGCGACGCCAGCAAGGAGGATCTGGTGTCGCTCCTCCCTACTTCGCATTACTATTGATGCGTTTTAGTTTCTGGAACATCGAACTAGGATCTGATTTTGTTTGATCTTTGTCTCGTTGCCTTACAGGAAAGTTGTTCACCGGTATGTTTGTTCCTTATCATTGTTTGGTTAGGTTCTGTTGTTGATATGGATTTCCTATTTCTTCTGCGTCATCGTCATTTGCTAATTTTCTTTTCACTGCTAAATTGTTATATTCTAACTCATAGTTTGCTAAAGTTTTGGACTAAGCTGTAGGTTTATATTGGCTTTGCTGCATTACTGGAAAAGGATGGTTCGGTTTCGAAATTATTCCACAAGTTCGGCATGATCAATTGGTTAATTTTACTGGTTTGGGGTGATACTACACCGTGTTGTTGGCCTATTAAAAAACTTAATTTTGAGGCCTATGGACTGATTTGAACAAGATACTACACGACCAATGACATTTGGAGGCCTATTGCAAGTCCCGTCCCGTTATGTGTTCCTTTACGTGTCCCTCTGAAAAATAAATAGGCGATGACGATAATATATATACATTGTTGAAAAAACAAACGTGATAGGCAACGAGACCCGCACTTGGCATGGAAACACGGCCAGCTGGCGTGTTTGCAGCCTTGACGGTATCCTTAACCCCCTATCACCCAATCTGAGCCTAAACTTTTACAAAACTTATTTTTCCTTTATTTTCTTATTGTTTTTGTTATTATTATTATTATTATTATTATTATTTCATTTACTTCACATTATTTACTTTTACTTTATTAATTACATTACTGATTCATATATTTTTTACGAGGTACTTCTCGGCGAAATTCGTTAGAGCGGATGCCATTGGAAAAAATAGACATTTTAAATATTATTATCATTTTCTATACTTTTACTTTATTTCATTACTAATATTTTTGTATATTGATATACTAACCTGTTCATTTTCTTTGTGAGGTACATTTAGATGGATATTTTCAAAGACGGCACTCCAGAAATATTTCTAAATTAATTGCTATCAAATTCTTTCAATTTTTGACTTATTGTTACTACTTTATTTTCGCATATTAACTAATTTATTTTTATTTTGCAAGATATCTTTGGTTGAAGTTTACTAAGGAAGAAGAAATTAGTGAACTTGAACCTTTTATTTCATTTTAATTATTATATGTATCTAACTTGTATATTATAGTGGAAATTGTTTAGTTTAGTTTAATTTTCGAATCACAATTATTTAGTCCGGCCGGTAACCACATTTGGTGGAACCCAAGAGGTGCCTAACACCTTTCTTTTGAGTTAACTTGAACCCTTACCTAGAATTTTTAGTTCGCAAGACCACGTTTTTGGAGTTAACTATAAAATTGGCTAGAAACAAAGTAGGTGCCCTAATACGCCTAGTTAAAAAATATGTTAGGTGACAACTCCAAGTCTTACCCATGAGTTCCAATAAGTCGAGTTATGTTTCGAACTCTAACCGGTTCGGAAAAAAATGGGTGTCGACAGAATGGCGACTCTGCTGGAGAAACTAGGGTTCTAACCATAACAGACTTTAAATTAGGATCCTTTGCACTTATTTTCTTTTCTTATCATTTTGGATACTAACCTTTTTTTCTTTCTCTTTTGCAGGATTGAGGTTCACCTTTAGATTTTAAAACTTGGCGCTCTTTCTCTAAATTGCGTGTTGTATTCACTTTATTGTTATTCCATTCGTACTTCCTCCACTCCTGGAATATTTACACTTGCACACAACACGAACGATTGTATGGACCCCACGGTCGTTCCACAATCAGAGCACCCTTTAGGGAAAGTACGCAAAATTAGCCAACTAGCGAAGCTGTTGGCAGTTTGCGTGCTTTTAACTTTCAAGTTATCCGCTTAGGAGAACTTTGTCTAAACCCCACTCTTTGAAAACTCCATTAGGAGCATACATCACATTCCATGTTTTAAATTCTCTTTCACATAATCGTTTCAAATTATCTTGTGTGATTATTTCATTTTCGGAACTAACTTGTTTCTTTTGCTTCCCTTTTTATCAAATTTATTTTGTAAACTGATTTTATTTCACCTTGTGCATATTTTAAACTTGTGCATACCGTCCGCCACTCCTGACAACTTCAAAATCTTGCATTAAAAAATACGGTGGTTACGACCACCTCTTTCCTCACAAATTGCCCTTTAGGGGGAACGGCTTGGAATCTAGTTGGTCCGTAACGTTCCCGCTCCCGAGTCGTCCGCTTGGGAGGATAATAAAATCTGGTCTAGTCAACCCAACTCTTAGTAGTGATGCTAGGACCATGCATCATGATATAATATTAGTCGACTTGTTCTCAAGTCCAATAGGTCAACGTGTTCAACAATCTGAACGGGTTTTCTGACCCCAAAGGGCGTTGAGCATGATTATTTGCATTTACTTAAAGAATTGAACGTGCATATATGGGCCGTTATTGGGATTATACTGCATTCAAAGCCATTCAAAGGCACAAATAGTAACCGAAGCGGCGTCAAATAGGGGTGGGCACTAAACCGAAAAAATCGAAATACCGAACCGAACTAATTCGGTATTTCAGTATTTCGATTCGGTTCGGTCCAAGAAATTTTGAAACTTCGATTTTTCGGTTTGGTTTTCGGTTTCGGGCAACCCGGAATTTTGGGACCCGAAAAAACCGAAGTTTTTTTTTTTTTACACATTTGCCATATATTTCCTAAATCCCTAAGTTGTCCATTGTCAGTACGTAACATGATTCTACATATTGACCGATTTAACTAAAGGTTCTGCTATTTTTTATTTTACAAAATAGAGAAAGTACCTAAATGTTCGTTACTTTTTTTAATTATAGTAAACCATAGCCAGGTTACATAAAGTCTGTTAATGGATTGATTAGAGCCGCATAATCTCTAAGTCTGAAAGTTAAATGTGCTCAATCTGTACCATTGCAAACGAAATTATAGTTTGCAAAAGATGCGAGACCAAAAGTGAACGACATGCTTGATTTGAGAAAGAGGAATCAATAAAGTTTCTTATTTTTCCTTCAAAATGTCTGTTATTGTCATGATCAACGTTAAGGTCTTAGTTTTCAAATAAGTTGAATTCGCCTAAAATAATTTATATTCTCAAGTTTCATTTCTGCTGTAATATACTTTGACTGGTATATGAAATGTCCCAGTGTAAAAAACATTCATAGCACAATTATCTAAATTGAGACGTTACAAAATTACATCAGTGCCTAGTGACGAAACCAATTATTTGCTAAGAGTGTTTAAGAATTTTCAAAATTTAATAAATATTAAGTAATACTCCTATTTGACTTATATATACAATTATAGTTTTTTAGTATCAACTTTCACTGATTGTAGCTCCGCCATGATAATACCAGACTGTACGAAGGGGGTGAATAGTTTCATTTCCTGTAATTAGTCATACTTTTAGTACTAATTTCGTTTAAGCTAAAAGAAATTGAAAGAAATGAGAAAGTGAGAGGACCAAATTATGGTGTGGTCGAGGGGACCAAATTATCCTAGTTAGTCATAGGCTATAAATTTTCTTATTCGGACTTTTTTTTTGCCATAAACTTTGGTTTAAACCGAAACACTGATGTACCGAACCGAAGTATAAAAATTACGGGTTTTTCTACACTTCAAACCGAAATGCCGAACCGAAGTTTCAAAAAACCGAACCGAAGTACCGAACGCCCACCCCTAGCATCAAAGCCCAAATTGAATCAGAAACGACCGTTTATTCCTAAGCGGTTAGAATAATTATGTATTTAATGTCATTCAAAGGCACAAAAGGTAACCGAAGAGGCATCAAATCCCAAGTTGAATCTGAAACGACTGTTTATTTCTAAGCGGTTAGAATAATTTTGTATTCAATTTCATTCAAAGGCACAAAAGGGTAACCGAAGAGGTATCAAAGCCCAAGTTGAATCAGAAACGACTGTTTATTCCTAATCGGTTAGAATCATTCTGTATTTAATGCTATTCAAACACACAAAAGGTAATCAACAAGGCACTAAAAGCCCGATTTGAAGCAGAAAACGGCCGGTTGATAGACGGGATGACACATAATGCGCATTTATCCTTTACACATTATATAAAGACTTGACATCCTTGGCATGTCAAAAGTCTATTAACAAACCTTTGTCTAAAGTGTTCAAAGGGTTCTCAACCTGAAACGACACACTCTAGGCTGCATTGTTTTTCTGAAAAGCTCGTGGCACATGTTAATTGTTTGCTTACAAGCGGAATTTTAGGCATCTTCCTCCCCTTTTTCTCATTCTTTCATCTGTTACCAAAGTTTATGGCCACTGGAACATTCGACATGGTTACTGAAATCCCTCAGTTGCTCAAAGATTGGTGGGGAAACCTAAGCATAGATCAATAAAATCAAGTCAAAACGGTATTGGATAATATGATTTTACTAATGAAGCACACAATAATGAAAGGGATAGTAGAAGCAGCGGTACACTATTGAGATGCAGACTGAGTGATTTTTTATTTTGAAAGTGTAGAGTTGACACCATTGCTGGAAGAAATAGGCGGATTGGCTCAACTTCTATTTGAAAGTGATGAGATATTGATGCCTAAGAACATTACACCCGAGGAGTTCTTCAAAATGGTGGGACTCAAGCCTGAATTGTGCACAGATAACATAAGACAGTCAGGAATTTCTCTAACTTTCCTCTACATTGAGTTAAGGTACGGAGAAGTATTTTAAGAATTCCAAGATAATTTCAGCATTAACAAGGCAGATTGGCAAGAGCGAAGGGTACTCTTTTGTCATCAGCTTTCTAGAGACTGACGTGTTTTCAGAACACAAAAGACGAGTTGATGTTTGTGTGGTATCAATTGCTGATGCTCTACTCAAAGACTTTGACAAGAAATACACTTTGGTACTTATGATTGTTGCAGAACTTTACTGGACTTTAGAAAGATGCAAGAAAGACGCTAGCTTTTTCGAAGGTTGCAATTTGCTTCTACAAATTTGGTTGATGGAACATTTGCCAAAGATGAACAACACAGACAAAGCCTTCCACTCCATACCAAAAGAAAACTACATCTTGACTCATACCGTCCGCATGGACAACGCTCTTGAGAAATGGGGCCAGCCAACAACTACCAAGGCTGGCACCACGTGCTTTCTCATTTGACATCCGAAAATACACAATGGATGTTTGACTACTTTCCTAGTATCACAGTGATCACACGGTTGGAAGAAGCTTCATTTCTTATCTTGGTTGGGTTTAGAGGAGTTTACGTATACACTCCTTTAAGGGCACTTAGACAAGCAGGGAGAAAGCAGATTGTACCCCAAATTGCAGACATCAAAAGTTTGAAAGCAGATATTTTCAGAGGAATGATACCATTCAAAGACAAGATATTAGAACTTTGGAAAGCAAGGCATCAAATGGAATTCAAGACTATTGAACGAGACAGGTTTGACGCTGGCTATGATGAAGATTACCCAGACTGGCTCAGGAAAGACATACCAGGGGCAGTTCAACCAAGAGCCGCAACAAAAAGGAAAAAAAATGCTGATGAGTTAGAATCCGAGTGCAAGAGGCTACACAAACAACTGGCGAGGGCTCAAGAGAAAATAGCAAGAAAGCAAAGTTTGGTCGAAGCAAAGAACAAAGAAAAAGACAAATGGCGCAATAAAGCAGAACTGTTGACAAAACGCATAGAGTCTATAGGTGTATGGGCTAGCGAAGGAATGAATTCTGTGGCTGACAAAGGAATAGAGGAAAAAGAAAAGAAGGCTTGGAAAATATTACAGAATTCACATTTGACATATCCTGGCTTTTAACTGATGAAGACAACATCATCTTCCAAGGAAACCCATCAGGGGCAAGTTCGTCCGAGGAAGATTCGTCTGAAGAAGAGGAAGATGAATCTTCTGGGGATGGATCAACATGAAGAATGTTCGCTCGGCCATGATCTAATTTCCCAGCAATGTTTAGTCTTTTCCTTCTCTTACTCTGTTTTAATATCAGCTAATGTAATAATGACCAATAAATGCAATATTTCTCTTTTAGGCTCCGCATTGTTAACAAATGAAGTGATACACGTGGCACAAAGCGCTTTTCAAATCATCGCGCATAAAGTGGTCCTTCGCATTATAGGATGCATTTCTTATTTGATATGTGTGCATTGCATGAGTTTGTTTATTGCTCCAGGTCTCTTTCTACCTAAGTGAATCCCTTTCCAAATCCAATCTCCTACCAAAGCACCTCGTCTCCCTACTCTATGCCCTAATCCTGACATCGAAAACCTTTTGCATGTCCTGATTATTCCCTATCCCTTACTAACTCAAAAATCCATTATCCAAAAGTTTAGCTTAAGTTGAATACCAAGGCAGAAGATATGGTTAAGAAAAGAGAACTCATCGGTGATTTGTCAAAATAAGAAAAGTTTATCACAACAAGCAATATATACATGGAGCGGAAAATTGACAAGGCAAGAGATTTGTTGGTCAAACTCAAAGGCACACACGACTTACCACAATACACTTTTTGACACAGATGTCCGAGGATCATTTTATTGCTCCAGTCCACACTGTAATACATTGAAGGCAATTCAAAGCATTTGCAAACTTGCATCTATACCTGGTCAAAAAGACGTTCAAAAGGTTATCAGAATGCAATAAGAAAGTGAGAAACAAGAGGAACCCGATTGATGTTACAAAGGTTCATACACAACAACCGAAATTACCAAGCTGATTCAACTTGAAAAGGAATGCAAAGATGCTGTGACAAAAGCTCCCATTACATGACAGGAAATAAAAATCCCATGGGTATTTAAAAGCATATCTTGACTGACTAAACTAAGTCAAGATGATGAACTCATGATGAAGTTATTTGAGACACTTAGAAGGCCAAGCACTGAATTGATACAAAGGCAGGGGCAAATAGATTTCTTGGAGCAATTTTAGAGAGCTTTATTGGAGAGAACTCTCATGACAACAACTACATTGAACAGGAAAATACAATATGACCAACCTCTAAAAATGGTCCTGACTGAAGCAGGAATCTAAGGCATGATACGTAGGCAACCTACACCGTGTTTGATCTCTCCGCAATAAAAATCTTACCCAACAAGGAAGTTGGTGCAAAGATTGAATTGCAGCAATCACTTGACAAGTATGAAAGACATTAAGTATCTCTTTCAAAGACACACGAGCATCATGACAGACAAATTTTCAAAGAATAATGACAAATTCACTCACAGTCTTGGTGTTCGATAAAAGCCGACCTCTCTTTCTGTCGCACAACACAACCTATTCCTTACACAACGTCTTTATCACTTTTCATTGACATTAAACTTCTCAAGCATCAGTTATTAAACCAAAATCCTTGTCTTGACTGCTACATAAAGTACTCAAGCAATCTTTTGGAATCTCTATACAATTTGTCATAATCTCCACATTCAAGTGCTAATTTATTATCCGCAGTCTAGGCATTCTCTTAAAGCTTTATGTGTTGTTTTTGCTTCAAATCTTTGCTAATGTGCTAACACATTTTTGTGCATTTTGTCAATTTATTACGGTTGCTTTTCGCTTGAACACCGAAATTAGTCAAGAATCTGTATTCAGAAAAAGCCGAATGGCAAGCCGAGCTGAAAGCATTTACCTTTAGAACAAAGCCTTTCGAACTACCAGCATAGGACACCGAGAGAATCTAGACAATCCCAATTCCACTTCCGTACAACTTGTAGTCTGGACGAACAAAATCAGCTGGCATTATACTCACACAAAAGTCGCAAGAAAGAAATCCAATCACTATACAACAAGAACTAGCAAAACTCACAACCTCACACCGCACCCAACTTACACAATAAACAACCTCCCCTCTGTCGAGATTTTCAACAACAACTTTTTCAAGCTCAACACAATTAAGAACAGACAAAAAGACAAAACCTCACACCTTTACTCCTTTAGCTCAATCAAAAGATATTGCACCCGACAAACGAAGTACTCCCAAGATACCCATTCTAAAATTCGATCCAACAAAGATCTACACTCATCACTCAAACATTCAATACCATGACATCGAAAAATCCCCAGTACCAAAACACAAAAAATTCAAAGTCTGATTGACCCAATGGTACAACAATGACCAACAAATGGATACCGCAACTCCTAAACCACAAATACATTTTCTATACATACCAATCCATCAAAAATAGCTCCATTATTTTTTGAAAAGAAAAGCACAAAACATAAAGATGCCCCAACACAATCCAAGACAAATATAATTTTGGACAGCCTCCAAATCCGGCAAAACCCAAATACCAAACTTCAGGCTGAGAATGCAAATATCCACATAATCAGAATCCCTGAGATAATCAGTTGTCACACTAAAAGACCGAATGCAGATTCAAGCCAATACATTGGTGTTTAATGCAATGTAGCCACTTTGTTTCGGCGAACGAATCTTTCTTTAAGAGCATATATTTCAACATAAACACAAGTTTCGCGGGCACTACCATAATAGACAATAAACTGGGGCAGAAGTTTTGAGGACATTCCAAAAGACCCAAGCCGACACTTGGGCAGAATTTTGAGGTTAACCAAAGGTCCAATTCGCAATAAAAATGACAATCAACGTGATAGTGCTCCAGGCAATCCTATACGCACGGTAACATCATTCTATATTTGTAGCACTTAACATCATTCTATAGGCAAACATCTCACGACGGGAGGCAGTAGTAGTAGGTTCTGTTTACGAAGAGGCAGTAAGAGCAGGTTCTCTTTACGAGGAGACAGTAGCAAATCTTGGCAAGCAGTAGGTTCTCTTTACGAAGAGGCAGTAGCAAATCTTGGCAAGCAGTAGGTTCTCTTTACGAGGAGACAGTAGTAGTAGGTTCTCTTTAAGAGGAAGCAAAAGCAGTTCATGGCAACCAGTAGGTTCTCTTTACGAGGAGGCAGCAACAGTAGGTTCTCTTTACGAGGAGGCAGTAGCAGCTCTTGGCAAGTATAGGTCTCTTTTCGAGAAGCACTGGTAAGACGATCCAACGACAGGAAAGTCTATTTTACATTTACAAATATTATTTTGCAAAAGCTCATCTTTATTGTAGGAAACAGTGTGGCAGTGTTCCAGGGTATACAGCCCAGCGCGACAAGTAATTATCTCCTGACAAGAGGCACTTAACATATCCGGATGAGCAAGTAAATATCCCCAATGGAGAAGCACATATTTCCTAGCACTAAAAGCTCCTAAAAACGGATATCCAGCTCAACAGGGAGTTTACTTTATCTTTATCGCTATTTGCACTCATCTTGATTTTACTGCAGGGCAATCTCCATTCTCTCGACAAACCCCTGCACCATTTCCTATACTCTTATACTTGCTCCCGAAAGATCACTACCCCATACAAAATTGTGCAACCGCAAAACCTCAAATACACACTATGCACCATTCTGGAACACCATTCAAGAAGCCTGACCCTATAGACAATGCCTTTGTTATACCCGCAGACTACCCATTCTGTCGAATTCCGACAGGCTCAAAGCCGATCATCTCATATTCCCATAAGTAATATGCCTGATCTTTCATTCCAAGATTAGGATGTCATTTTTGCATTTCCTTCCAATTAATGCCTACTTTGTCTAATCGTGCCTATCTGTTTGACGATCGTGCATGTTTTCGTGCTTAATCGTGTCCATCTGTTTGAATCGCTCGCATTTATAAAGCTCACTCCTCAAATATTCCCCAGCTCAGTCAAGACAATATTGAAGGCAAGATTACTCATTTATCAAGATGAAGTGGAAACTCTGTATGTATAAACTCCTTTTTATGGGTGTGTAGCGCGCCACATTTTCATAACTAGGATGATTATAAGCCTCTTTTTCCACGCTAGATCTATCGATGTTATCTCGTCTTCAATAATATCTCTGTTATATCTAGCAATCATATATCTCAACATATTTCATATGTAAGCTTTGCATACTCGGAAAAGTTTACCCCTAAAATCGTGCGTCATAAACATCTCACACATGCAACATGTCATTCTAGAACTACACACGACCTGATTCTCGTGAACCCGAGATATGTAGAAAACTCAGAGACCGGAGTTCGGCCGAAAAACCCCAAAACTCTTATTCTCCTTTACAACATTCTACCTGCGGTCGTGACAAAATTGGCTACTTCGTCAACTATCTTTGCCGGAAGATTCTTTCCATCATCCCCGGGCAAAGAGGTGCAGCTGTTGACACCCAATTTTATCCCTCTTTTTTCATAATTGACCATAATTTAACTTAAAGCTGCAATTTAACTGTTGAGAAAAATATGTATTAGAAAGCATGCATTTATTTGTGTTATTACCTATCTATACATTATATACTTAATTATGGCTATATTATATAATTTTGCATGATTTAAGTTATTTTTCAAAGCTACGGTTGTTTGTGCAATTTAGTTCATTCATAGCATTTAATAAATATTTGTGGCTATTTATACGTAGTTAATTAATTTTGAATTCAATTGTTTTTAAATGTACATCTTTCATATGTATATATAGAGTATATATATATATTTATATTCATTTAGCACCTTTAATTAAATATATGTCCAATTAAAATAATATTCAGTCCAATTTTCTTACGATTCTATATCCACTTTCAAATTCAAATTCTTTTAAATAACTTCTTAATCTATTTCCATATTTATTTATTTATTTTCTTCTTCTTCTGGTAAAATCTCCTTTGAATTTGGACAAAGGTTCGACCAGATTACACCACTTTGCTCCCATGCATTTTTTCTTTTTTCATAAAATATCCAATCCATTTCTATTTCTTGATTTGTCATATTTATTTAAATTTAAGTTCTTTTAAATTTAAATATATGCAAATCTTCCTTTTAAAGCACTTATTTTTTAAATCTTTCCTACGAACATGGACAAGAGTTTGTCTAGATACGTCCATTCTGTTAGGGATTAGTTGCAATTTTCTTCCAATTACCTTTTAATAAAATTCAAAATTACTCAATTTTCTTTTTTTTTTCTAAACAATTCCTCAAATCTTCAAATTATTCCCATGATCCCCAAAGGCGAATCTCAAAATCTAATTCCACAAGATCATCTCCCAAAGTCACTCTCAAAATCCCCCTTCTAAGTTATTTTTCTTAAAATTTCTTTTGAACCTAGACAAGTATTCGTTTAGATACGTTCATTTTGTAAGGAGATTAATTATACCATACATTTTTCCTTTTCCTCCTATTTTATTTTAGACTAACTCCCAAATCAAGTCATGTCCAAATCCCCATAATCTCTTCTAATCCCCTCAATCTCTCTTAATCCCTTGATCTTCCACCTAATCATCTCCTTCCTTACAAAAAAAATTCCCAACGTCTCTTTTGGAAAAATGGCTACATATACAGTAGCAGGGACACCATCACTGACACACAAAAACAGTGGCATATACATACACCTATAGG